>CM076680.1:165569755-166769755 GCA_038501925.1 Xenopus petersii | reverse complement strand
ATCGTACGATCGTACGATTTTCCTTCAAATCCAAAAAACTTAGAAATATGCTCTGGCAGGTCCCCACAGGCTAACATAGCACTCCGGCAGGTTTAAGTTGGTGAAGTATAATACTTAGATTATCGAATATTCGAACTATTTTACTTTGAATCAAATTCGAAGTAAATTCGAAGTCGTAGTATTCTATTCGATGGTCAAAGTATCCAAAAAATTACTTCGAAATTCGAACTTTTTGTACTTCAAAAATTCACTCGAACCTAAGTTAATCTGCCTCTAAGGGTACTTATGTCCAAATACTCTCTTTGCACTTCCTTATAATTGTGTACAGTACCAATAGGTTCCTCTTGTACTGGGGAACACTGGAGCTACTACCCAGGTACCAATCCAGGTTCCCATAGTGAGTTACGTCAATACACTGAGCAATTGCATCATCTCAATCCTACCCATCCCTCAAATTATGTGTCTTCACACATACTAGCCACAATGGAGCCCTGCACTTATCACCTGCCCTATTTCCCACACCTAAGCCACCCATTTAGTCTCACTGCTTGTTATAAAAGTAGTAGATATGATGAAAGCGAGATGTATGTGCAGATTAAAACCGTTAAGATATAATGTTCACTTACATTGCACTTCTTAAAGTTGTAGCACATTGTATATACAGGCTGTTAGAAGATGTCAACTTGGCCCCTTCAGGCCAAGTCAGCGTCATGGACAATCAGAACAATAGGAAGGAATCCATACCCGTGTGTACCCCTTGTATGTGGACCAATCAGATGGTTAAAGGTGAACTAAACGTTAAAAAGAATATGAATAGAAATGCTGAATTTCTGCACCTGCCTAAAGGCATATTCTAGAGACACAAGCTAAGATTCGGGGAGATTAAGTCGCCCTGCGACAAATCGTCTCTTCTTCGGGCGACTAATCTCCCCGAAAAGCCTTCCTGCCAGCTACAATCTAAATTGCCAGCGGGATGGCCCTCAGATCGATTTGTTTTCCGTAGCCACCCAAAGTTTCCTCATGAGGCAACTTTCGACTACTCAGGAAAATGAAGCACTTCAAGTGCTCCAGCGATTTAGATTCTACCCGGCGGGAAGGCTTTTCGGGGATATTAGTCACCCAAAGAAGAGGCGACTTGTCGTGGGCGACTAAATCTCCCCGAATCTTAGAATGTGTGATCAAGGCCTTCAAAGTTGTCACAGAAGCTCCCCATCTTGGATTTTCATAGGAGTGTCAGTGACACTGCACATGCTCGGTGTGTTCTAGACAACTGTCGAGAAGATAAGCTATGGGGTTGTTGCAAACCACCAAACAGAAAATGAGGTTCATCTCTCGCAGAAGGTGATGCTACAAGGCTGATTATTACATTTGGAAAAATTTAGAAAAGTTGATTAAAAAAACTACTGGGGGACATATTCGGAGGTAAAGTTCTTGAATGCTATGGTTAGTACAGAACCTAAAAAGAGTAAAGTTCAGCACGACTAACCTACAGTACTTTGTTAAATGTTAGTTCTCTGTTGATCAATTTGGGGCTTTATTTAGACAAGAGAAAAAGATGGCTGATGGTTTTGGCACTGTGCATTGCATGTATCAAAGGAAACTACTTTATGGTAACCATTCGGTTACTGGCATTTTACAGTCTTTCCGAAGACCTAGAACATATTGCTGCACACATGGGGTGTTGTAAGTGCTCTTAACCTTTATAGCATATATTTTATTTTTCAACTTATATTATTAAATATGTTATTGTTATAAGCTATAACTGTATTTTCTTTACACATTGTGGTATTTCTAATTGCCAATGTGCCTCCCCCTACCCTTTCTCTTGGATAGAGCACTGGCAGTTGCAGCCTCTTTTGAATCCTGTGTCCTGCATTGTAAATAACCCCTATTAACTAGTCTGTTGAATATTCCAAGGGAAATAATTGCTTTTATCTGATTCATTTTCTCCATATCTCTTGTAACCAACACAGTCCACCTTCCCAGCCTTCATCTTTTTTTATTTTTACTGTTCAGACACAAAAAGCTTTTGGTGCTTCGTTTTTCATTTTTAGCAAATTGATTGGAACTTTACAGCGTTTGTTTCAGTGTTTTGTAAATGATTGTGCTCTCCCTTCTGACTTATAAATCCTCAATACATTTTTCTACCTTTCCAGTACTTTGCTTACCTTGGAGGAAAGCCACATAGTCTGTGACTTTTACTTCTCGGTATCTGTTTCCCAAAAGACTACACAGTATTTACTTAATAGGAATTTAAAAGATACTTATTTGTTCAGTGTTTTTTTCCAATGTGTTTACTGGAGGTTTTCTTCGCATGGTAATATTAGCTATCCCGAATTGTTCAGCTATGCAATCATCATCCCATTTTTAACCTCACCCTGTAAACACCACACAATCCATTTACAATCTCTAGGTTATAGGTTATAGGTGTTGAAATGGGCTATGAATAGGGGAAAATAAATTACTAGCCAAGGATGGGGCATAACAAATTTACTTACAATATACTTGCTGGTAAATTTAAATTCCATGATTGTTCTGCATCTGGTCCACTCTAACTCTGCATCTCTACTCCCTCTTCACCCCACCCATCACCTCAGTTTTGGCCAGTGACATCATAGCCCCACCCGGTTGCATCATAGCACAATTCATTTTTGACATTAATCACTTCTTTTACCCTCTCAGTCATGCCCCCTGCTCCTACATCTTCGGCCAAAAGGCCATGATAAAAGGGTATTTTTATGTAGCAGACCAAACAAAATGGTTATAGTATGGTTCAATGTAGAGTCCAGCAGTGGGCAGGTACCTGCAGGTTACCCTCAAGAAAAGTGTGCACCCTGCGGAATGAGGGTTGCGGATAAGGCAGTTGCGGATAAGGCAGTTGCGGATAAGGCAGTTGCGGGTCGGGTAGCAGATCAAAGTGGGTAAATATGCGGGTTGCAGTTTGGGTCGTGGGCTGCAGGTTGCGGGTTTGGGTCGGGTCCGGGTCTTAGAAATTGTTTCCGCGCAGGACTCTAGTTTAATGGAAATCAGCTACGAGATCTCTCTCTCTGAACTGTTGTCTGTGTTCACAAAAACAACCTCATTATTGTTTTCTACAATTATTTTAGATGTAGGAATGGTAGGTGGATAACTTCCTTTGCCAAAGAATGTACTAGTAACCATGGTGGTTTCCTCTAGAATTTTGGGAGGTACAGATAAAGCCACTTGGATTTGTGAGTTAAATGCGTCATGACTCAGGGGTAATTGAAGAAACTGTGTTATCTTAAGTCATCTTAACTCATTTAATGCATTTAACCTTTTCATTAGCATACCAAAGCTCCATTGTTCACAATGGTGAATGCTTTAATTAGATGGGATGTTGTGACGCAGTTTTCTGTGTTAAATGAGATAAATGGGATATCTGTGTTTAGTTATTCTGTGTCAAACAGACAAACCAAAGTGGCTGCATCTGTATTTATTAAAGTGTACTTTTAAAGGAGAAAAAAAACCTTAAACATTTTCGTGATTTATTTTCATGTAGAAGTCTATGGCAGATTTCCAAAAGACATCCTGATTTATCAAAAAACTTGCAGTATTGGGGCGTCAGATCTGAATAAGTTGCGGTATTCGGGCATCAAATAGAAAAAGTCAAAGGTATTCCGATTTTTTTCACGATTTTATTGAGTTTTTTTCCCGCACAAGAAATTTTCCCGAAAATTTCTTGATAAATAAGGAGAAAAAAACAGTGCGGATTTGGTCGTAGTTTTCAGAAAATTGAAAGAACTTTTCGGACTTTGATAAATGACCCCCTGAATGCATCTTTCTGTAGAGCTCTGGGAAACACCAACCCCTGTGTTAGGGTATAAAACCCCCATTTAAGGGGAGGCTTTTTTGAATGTCCCTTCACGTCGCTCCCTGGTTCTGGTGTAGTAGTGAACTCTTCAAGCCTTATCATGCCATCACTCAACATTCCCTCTGCTATTGCTGTTGCCGTGTATTCAACAATAAAACTATATGTAATTTTTTTTTTTGCTTCTTTGGTAGTCATTTCTACACAAAGCGTGAAGCAAAAATAATTTTTTCTTCCAGCTTATATCACCTTAGCTATAAAATACCATGCACAATGCACTTTTGTTCTGGTGTATACAAGTTACATGAATACATTTGCTGGGTGCACCTACTATGGTGCATGGTGCATATGTTGGCACAAGAGATTTCCTAATAGAAATAACTGACATCAATGATTAGTGATGGGTGAATTTGCGCCTTTTCGCATCGCTGAAAAATTTGCGAATTTCCCATGAAATTCGCGAAACATTCGCGAAACGTCACTTGTGTCTCATTTTTGACGTCGGCGTCCACTTTTTGACACCAGCGTCATTTTTTGACGCCAGCGCCCGTTTTTCGACACCTGCATCCGTTTTCGGCACCGGCGTCTGTTTTTTCGATACCGTCGTCCGTTTTTTAAAAAAAAAAATTGACACCGGCGAATTTTCATGCAAATTCGTGCCTTCCGTATAAATTCGCACATCACTATCAATGATAATTCTTCTGCAGTCCACCTACAGTCATCTGCAGTTGGGTCCCTAAGTTCTACAGGTCCCCTGACATCAATATTGTCAGGGACCATTCAGGAACTGTTCTCCATAAGAACATGACAACTTGTGTTTTTTTTGCCCTTGGCAATTATTTTAGCCCCTTCCCCTAAACATGTGCACCTCAACAGCTTCATAGGTAGGGATGCACTGAATCCAGGATTCGATTCGGGATTCGGCCAGGATTCGGCCTTTTTCAGCAGGATTCGGATTCGGCCGAATCCTTCTGCCCGGCCGAACCGAATCCGAATCCTAATTTGCATATGCAAATTAGGGGCGGGGAGGGAAATCGCTTGACTTTTTGTCACAAAATAAGGAAGTAAAAAATATTTTCCCCTTTCAACCCCTAATTTGCATATGCAAATTAGGGTTCAGATTCGGTCAAATCTTTCACGAAGGATTCGGGGGTTGGGCCGAATCCAAAATAGTGGATTCGGTGCATCCCTATTCATAGGACATTGTGGTGTTTCATGAAAATTAATCATTGTCTTACTTTCCTATAAACCTGAAGATTGTTTCAATCCAGAATTAACTGAAAAAAAAAGAAAAAAATCTCAACAGTCTAAACTGAAATTATATATACAGTCTATGATTTAAAAAAAAAGTTAAAGCGTAACACAGTCATGTCTTTTTACTGAAACAACAAGATTATTTGTAATTTTACCATTCCATTGGGAACCTTATGTTCCTCTTTTCAAAAATTGGATCTTTTGTATATGAACTGTAATCAGTATCATTTTTAGTTTTCTACTTCGCCGTTGTGAGATATTTGGCAGTTTTTCTTCAGGCCGCAGAAGGGCGTCACAAATAAAAGAGTCGATTTTGGGAACTCAAGGCTTCCTAGAAATCATTATTCTTGCTGTTGTGTCTGCCATTTTTATTTTTAGCAGCACACAGAACGCAACGATCTAGCGACATGCACTAGGAAACTGAAAGTGACAAGGTTTATAAGTGAATTTCAGTGTTTATATTTCATAGCTGAACTTTTTACATTATAATGTTGAATGGATCGACACGGTGGAGGGGAAGTTGTGTGAGGTATGTGGATACACTCATGAGAATTTCAAAGCAATAAAGCCAAAAAAGAATATATAATCAGGTTACACTGAACCAAGATGCCCCTTGGTTTCTTATTACTAGTGGCTCTGCATATTCCACTACGTTGGCTGCTTGGAGAATGAACTTAGGAAAGCATTTAGAATCTGATATGGACTAATTATGTCGGTGCGACCAGTCAGGCAGAAACATAGGTTGACTGGGTCAGTGGTTTCATTTTAATCCTTCAGGTTTAGATTTGGGTACTTTGCCATTCAGAAACTAGGTGAAGATGACATCCAGCAGCAGATTGGAAATTTAGTAATGAAACTAAGATTTAAAAATTAGCATACATCATGAAAGCAAAGACCACAGAAAGAGGGGACAAATTGTGAAAGTCATCTAAGATGATCCACCTTGTCTAGTAAATGACATTTCACCCAAACTATTAGAACAGTTCTTTTGTCTTTAAGGTCAACAAATGTATGGCAAGAGCTCAGTTACCGCTGTATAAATGGACAAGTGTTATATGGCCGGGGGGGAGGGGTAAGGACAGAGAGCAACTCAATGCCATTATTGTGCCCACACTGCTTTCTCAAGAGCTTATTGGGAACAGTGGCTTGTTAAAGGACAAGGACAAGGAAAGTCAAGGTTACTTACTTGGTTACTTACTTGGTCCATGACACCGCTGCCTCACCCCTTCCAGTGGAAAAAATTAAGTCTGCCCCTGAATTAAAGACCGAATATACAAAGGCAAACAGTTTTCTTCAAGGCTGCCATCTTGGCCACACCTTTTACAGAAGTGAAACTGCCAAAATGATCAGCCGAGATGAACATTATTGATTCTTTCCAATCACTGATAAATTCTCTTTTTTATTTTTGCAGCAATATGGGGTCAAGTTATGTTAGAAAAATGTATGCAGTTGGGGGGATGTAATATTTTGTATATGGAAATGGGGTGTAAAATATTTGGCATGGTTTCTATTATCCAGAAGTCTTTTATCCTTAAAATATTTAATTTAAGCAAATCATCTCCCTCCTTTTCACCATCATAATAAAATACAGGTATGGCACCTGTTATTTAGAATGCTTGGGACCTGGGTATTCTGGATAACAGATCTTTCTGTAATTTGGATTTTCATATTTAAAGTCTACTAGAAAATCATGGAAACATTGAATAAACCCAACAGGCTTGTTTTGCCTCCAACAAGGATTAATTATATCTTAGTTGGGATCAAGTACAAGCTACTGTTTTATTATTACACAGGAAGGAAATCATATTAAAAATCAGAATTATTTGGATAAAACAGAGTCTATGGGGCAAATTCACTAAGATCTGAAGTAGCGCCAGCGACAGCTTCGCCGCACTTGGTCAGGCGTAGTTTCGCCAGCGCTACGCAAATTCACTAAAATGCGAATTTGCGCTCAGGGAGGCAAACGGTAGTGAATTTGCACTAGCGTTAATTCGTCAAGCAAAGCGAAGTTACACTAGCAATGCCTCATTTGCATATGACGCCAAGTTAAAGTTGAATGGACGTATATGTAGCAGCAAATACATTACACTACACAAGCCTGGGAAACCTTCATAAAATAAAATAGAGTTGTTATTTTGCCCTACACATGTGCCCACTGTATAGTTTATGTGCCATATGTTAGTAAATGTAGGGGAGAAGGAGGGTACCCCCAAAAAAATTTACCATCTTTTTCAGCCTATCACCCTTAAAAGAGGAAAAAACGCCAGTGTTTTTTGGGACTTAGAAAAAATTTTAACTATTTTTGAAGCAATCCCTATCTACTCTATTGCACTTCGTCTGGTCTAAGGTGGCGAAGGCAAGTCTGGCGCAAGAGGTAACGTTCAGTAAAATGCGCAAGTTAGTGAATTAGCGTAGTTACATTGACCCTTCGCCGTTGCGCAACTAAGCCTGGCGTAAGGGTGCGAAGTAGCACTAGAGTAGGTCCACTTCGCTAGCGAATTTACGCAGCGCCTGTTAGTAAATCGGAAAAGAAACTAAATGACATGACGCTGGCGAATTTGTGCTAACGTTAGGCGATTCGCGCTTTAGTGAATTTGCCCCTATGGGAGATGGGCTTTTTTTCTAATGGGATACCAAATCTCACATCTTTAGCACCTTGTGCTTGATAGTAACTCATACAGCATCAATTCATGTCTTAGCGAAACAATCTTTTTTAATATTTAAATGTGTGTTATGGTAGCCTCAAGGAATGATGACCCAGATTGCAAAACATCACCTTATCTGGAAAGCCCAGGATCCAAAGCATTCTGGATAACAGATCCTTCATCTGTACAATAACAGTATGCAAAGTCTGTTGTGTTACCTTGACTTTATATTAATCTTTATATTCCCCCCCCCCCATTTTTGGTGGTTTCGCTTTCAGGATGTTTTTCAAGGGTTTTTCCATGACCCCTTGAAAAACTGGTAATCAGATTATTTTTTTAGCCATTTAGTCATCTTTTCTAATATATTTTGATTAACGTGTTTCAAAGTAGAGGGAATAATTTATTCTTTTTCCCCCCACCGATGTGTGTGTGTGAGGGACCTATAAGTTATCTATGGCTGGAGAACTTTAGAATGTCTTCCAACTCGACTTCAGCTCGAGATTAAGTACAAGTTCTGAGTTGTTTTAAATGACCGTTTGGATAAGTTTCAGCTTTAAACAAATTCTTCCTCTAAATGTTTTTTTGTTGGGTTTGAAAACTTGATCCAATCTTACCAAATAAAATAAACAGGAGCTTATATTTAGAAACAGATTTTTGCATGCATTGATTTCAAACCAAACCTCTTGATAATCTTTGTAACCCCTTGAAGATATCAGTTTAGCCTCTGGTGTCCTCATACTAATATCAAATTTAAAAAAAACATGTCCCACAAATGACCATTGGGCATTTGGTCAGATATTGAAACATACAGGCGATGTGTGTCAAGAAGTTTTGATCTTAATAGGTTTCTTTAGTATTCCAACTTGTTGTGTTTAGATACAATTCTGAGATAGGAAAGGCTGAAACAGAAGATGAGACCAGGTGATACCCTGCAAGCTCTCTGTTCGTGCTTGAAAAGTTAGGTGGCATTTGATAGACTGTTACTACTAGTGATGGGCGAATTTGTCCCACTTTGCCGTAAAAATACACAAATTTACCAAAAAATTCACAAAACTGTGAAAAATTTGCAAAATGCATAAAAGTCAATGGGCGTCAAAATTATTTTGAAAATATCATTTTGACACCCGCGACAATTTTTATACACGCGCCTATTTTGTCCAAATGCATTAAAGTCAATGGGCATCCTAATAATTTTGACGGGCAACAATTTGTATGCGTGCAACTAATCCGATGCGCGTCCGAATTTTTGCTGTTACGCAAATTTATTCGCTGGTGGCAAAACATGGAAATTAGCCGCAAATTAGCACCTGGTGAATTTATTCGCCCATCACTATTTAACTACCCAGTATCGATAGGCTTCACTACACCTAAGATTGTTTACAAGAGCAGTATTATCCCCCACATGCTCTGAGAAAAGACATTGGATATTTACTTTAAATCTCTTACACAGTAACAGGAGCTTACAAACCCTTATTTCCTCTTTAACCTCTTACTAAACAGACCATTAAATGGCACTGAAGGTTCAGAGGTGGATATCCACCTAAATAAAAGTAATTCTAAGCAACTCTACTATGGGCCAATTTACTAATATTCAGATTTCCTTGTTTTCACGAAAAATAATTTCTCTAAATATTCATGATATTTTTATTCCTCTAAACCTCTAAAAATGTGAGACTTATTAGTAAAAGCAGTCTAGGTCCCATATAAGTCAATGGAAGCTGCACTAATCCTATTGGACCTTTTTTTTTTTTTTTTAAAACGATTAATGGTCACTTAGTCATAGGCTATGACTAGTGATGGGCGAATTTATTCGGCAGGCGCGAATTTGCGGCGAATTTGCGCGATTCGCCGTCGGTGAATAAATTCGCAAAACGGCCGCGAAAATTCGCGGATAAAAATTCGCCGGCGTCAAAAATTTTTTTCCGAAAAAACGGACGCCGGCGTGAATTTCGCGCGAAATTCGCTAATTTTTCGGCGAAGCGAAACTGCACAAATTCGCCCATCACTACCTATGACTAATGGGATTATTTATCAAGGTCCAAATTTATCTCAATATCGGATTCTACAAACTCTGATCTAAGCCGCTCGGGTTTTTAATGCTTATTTATTTAAATTACCTTTGCGAGAAAAGCTCAAATTTTCAAAATTTTTTCGGGAATTTTCCCCAAAAAACACCCGAAAGCTCTGAAAACATTGTGGAATTGCCAGAAACCCCCGACACAACCAAAAATCAATGGGTCTGTTCCCATTGACTTTTATGTAACCTCGACAGGTTTGAGATGCCGTGTTTTTATATTAAGGCTTTTTAGCCCTCGGGGTTTAATAAATTCCGAAAAATTCATCATTTTTTTAATAGCCTATTCTAACAAAAAAATCAGGAATTTTTCAGATTTCGGGTATTCAGAGTTTAGTAAATAACCCCCTAAGTGTCCTGCATATTGAAATTCTTCAATATGGAATTGCAATCAATATTAAATGAGTAAATATAGTTACATCTATGGAAATCTCTTCCACTGGTTACTTCTATTTCTAGAATATATCTGAGCTGTAGGTTGCCTCTTCATTATAATCAAAGCAATGTGTTTCTGTATTTGTATATTATAGATTAGAATGTTGCTTTCATACAAAACTGTATATCTTTATAAAATCCTAAAGTAACTATTTTTTTAATGGTTCTTTTGTATTCTCTTAGCAGTCAGTGTAGTTGGAGTAGTTGGAGCCACCTACAGCCCCATTATTTGTATTGTCCAGGCCACCCACCTGACACATGTTCTCTATTCACTTAATCCAGAACTTGAAGATATTAAACCTCATTGGCCACCTCTCTGCAAACGTTATATCCTCTGTGTGGTTTAATGTTTTATGTGTCTAGCGTTATGTGATAGCTTGAAATTATTCTTGAGTGCATGACAGTAATATGATAAGAAATATCTCTGGCCAAGTCCAACCTGTGATCAGGTTTATGGCAATGGAAAAGGATATATGGGTCCCTCATTCTTGAAAAATATCTTGCACAAATAGAGAATATTAAAAAAAGGCTACGCTATACATTTTTGATAATATTTTAACTCTCTTAACAGTTATTCTCAGGCACCAGAATTGATGACTTTATTCAAGGTCACAATGTAGAAATACATAAATTCTGCCATTTTATGATTACTAGGTGGAATGAAGTTCTGCATGTTCTCTACCCATTTATGGACACCACAGAGGGCCCTTAAACACCAGGGGGCAGATCTAGCAAGATTTGGCCTAGTAGTGTAGAGGTTATGGTCCAACATCAATGAAAGAATGCCCTGCCAAAGACAGGGACCCTGTAGGTTTTTTCTTAGGTTGTACAGAACTTAACCATAAAACCATTAAGTATTTACCTACACAATGCACAATTCTACTGGATACATTTAAAGTACAGTGGCCCTTTAACTCAGTTCATCTCCTCCTATTCACAGAAAATCGTAGAAAAAATGTTGATTTAATCTTATAAATGTGTAGGACCAAAAAATACATGAAATATGGCTTTGTGCAATGTGGTGTTTTGGACCTGGAAACGTGCTGAAAGGACTGAATTCATTATTCAAGTATTCTATATGAAGCGTTATTGCACATAAATTAAGCCAAATGCCTTGTTTCAGTGTTTTATTCGGCACAAGGCCAAAAGTACTTTGCAGGCAGGTGTTTCCACATGTTCTGTGGAGCAGTTTCACGTTAGGTTGTAAGGTTTTTTTCAAACTATATGGATGGCAAAATGGCCTGAGCTCCCAAACCTCGGATCCCCAAAGCTAAAATATTACATTAGACAAATACCATTTGATTATCAAATCTCTCCTTCAATGCACTGTTGCTTTTATTAGCTTATTTTTTAAGACTTTCTTGACGTAAGTGTGATTCTCCCCCCGCCCCTCCCAAATTGATGACTTTTCCCGGTAAGAAGTTTTATTGCATTGCTCTGCTCCTTGGTGCAAACTAGGGAATGTGCACATTTGTTTCTAGCAGTAGATGAATTGTCAAATACTTTTTGCTCTCTCACAAAATATAAAGGGGTACTTTATTAAAGATCAGACTGGGGAATCCAGAAAGATTCCCAGGAGTTTAACTTTAATAGTAATGTTGGTGCAAATGCTTGAAGTGGCCACTTTTTCAAACA
Organism: Xenopus petersii; assembly: GCA_038501925.1. Lineage (NCBI taxonomy): Eukaryota > Metazoa > Chordata > Amphibia > Anura > Pipidae > Xenopus > Xenopus petersii. The sequence goes on along the minus strand of CM076680.1, from coordinate 166,757,883 downwards.
CATGTCCAATGAGCCATAATAAAGACAGAAGAGATCCTCTAATGCCCTAGACATGAGCCCACCCTTAAACAAATGTGGCATGCCCCTCAAATTCATTTTAAAAAAATCTTCACCCATAAATTTTTGAGGGGCAGATTTACATAGGGTCGAATATTGAGGGTTAATTAACCTCGATATTCGACTGTCGAAGTTAAATCCTTCTAATATCGAAGTCAAAGGATTTAGCGATATTCGTTCGATGGAACGAAAAAACGTTCGATAGAATGATTAAATCCTTCGAATCGTTCGATTCGAAGGATTTTAATCCATCGATCAAACGATTTTTCTTCGACCTAAAAATTGTCGAAGCCCATAGGCTAACATGGCACTTCGGTTGGTTTTAGGTGGCGAACTAGGGGGTCAAAGTTTTTTTTAAAGAGAGAGAACTTCGACTATCGAATGGTCGAATAGTCGAATGATTTTTAGTTTGAATCGTTCGATTCGAAGTTGAAGTCGTAGTCGAACGAAGTAGCCAATTCGATGGTCGAAGTAGCCAAAAAAAAGTTTTTTTTATTCTATTCCTTCACTCGAGCTAAGTAAATGGGCCCCTAATAGTTTGGACTTTTAAAGGCAATCCCACTTTAAAAAAAGAAAAGTCGGCAGTGTTTTTTTATAACTTTAACGCATTTCCGGCATACAGGATATGATGTCACTGACATAAGATTGACTAGGATGTAGCTTTGTTTTATCAGTTCGCCCGGTCAGAGGTGGCAAAGTAAACTCTGAGAGGTAACGTTCAGTAAAATGCGATTCTTAGTGAATTTGCAGAGTAACAACCATTTGCCAGAGCGAAAAGTTACCTGGCGATAGGGTGTGAACGAATGTTAGCGATGGTCTTGTTCGCTATTTAAAAAAAAAAAAAAGGAACTATGTTGGCATGATAAAAATGATAAATAATATATCTTGTTTAAAATTTAGAACAATAATGTATTTGATTGCCTAAATATTGTACAGGTATCAGACCTGCTATCCAGATTGCTCGGGAACTGGGTCTTTCCCGATAACAGATCTTTCCATAATTTAAATCTTTATACCTTAAGTCTAATAGAAAATCTTGTAAACATTAGGGATGTAGCGAACCGCCGCCGATGTGTTCGCGAACGCCGTTCGCGAACACCGGCAAAATTTGCGAACAGTTCGCGAACTGTTCGCGAACTTCGATCATCCGAAAATCGTTCGATTCGAACGATCGAAGGATTGTAATCGTTCGATCGAACGATTTTCGTTCGAGTCGAACGATCGAAGCCATTGGATCGAATGATTTCATTCGATCCAATGCTTCGATCGTTCGATTCGAACGAAAATCCTTCGATTTTAGCGCTCGAATGGTCGAATGGTCGAACGATTTTGACGCGAACGCCTATTGGCGAACGTCGCGCGACGTTCGCGAACTTGCGGCGGACGCGAACAGCCGATGTTCGCGCGAACAGCCGATGTTTGCGCGAACAAGTTCGCCGGCGAACAGTCCGCGACATCCCTAGTAAACATTAAATAAAGCCAATAGGCTGGTTTTGTTTCCAATAAGGATTAATTATATCTTAGTTGGGATCAAGTACAGGCTAATGTTTTATTATTACACAGAAAATCTGGATAATTTGGATAAATTGGAGTCTATGGGGGACAGCCTTTGCGTAATTCAGAACTTTCAGGTTTTCAGATAATGGATCCCATACCTGTATATATGTGAAAAAATAATCTGGAAAATGATTATTAAAATATAAGAATCATAAGATAGATTTACTTTTGTAGGTGTGTTCTAATGTCCCCTTGTTTATTGGGTATATCAGACCAGTGACTGAGTAATATATGTGGTACAAGGGAGGTCTGTAATAATTTGTCCAATTTCTACTTGATATAAATAAGCTTCAAAATAGTTTTGTGACTACAGGTATGGAAACCTGTTATCCAGAAAGTTCCGGATTGCTAAAATGTTATTTCCTTCTTCTCTGTAAAAATAAAACTGTAGCTTGTACTTGATCCCAACTAAGATATAATTAATCCTTATTGGAAGCAAAACCAGCCTATTGGGTCTTTACATCATTTTCTAGTAGACTCAAATTACAGAAAGATCTATTATCTGGATCATTCTGGATAACAGGTCACATACCTGTACCAGTAATTACTTAGGGGCCCATTTACTTAGCTCGAGTGAAGGAATAGAATAAAAAACCTTTGAATTTCGAATGTTTTTTTTGGCTACTTCGACCATCGAATTGGCTACTTCGACCTTTGACTATGACTTTGACTCGAACGATTCGAACTAAAAATTGTTTGACTATTCGACCATTCCATAGTCGAAGTACTGTCTCTTTAAAAAAAAACTTCGACCCCCTACTTTGCCACCTAAAACCTACAGAAGTGCAATGTTAGCCTATGGGGAAGATCCCCATAGGCTTTCTAATATTTTTTTGGTCGAAGAAAAATCGTTTGATCGATGGATTAAAATCCTTCGAATCGAATGATTCAAATATTTGCGGTGAATCCTTCGACTTCGATATTCGAAGTTGAAGGATTTACATTCGGCAGTCGAATATCGAGAGTTAATTAACCCTCGATATTCGACCCTATGTAAATCTGTCCCTTAGAGTATAAACAAGTGCTAAATAAAGACTGCTCTTATAAGAAGACCCGATATAGTTTTGTATGTCGGGCATATGTATCACATGTGTTATAAATGTATTAAATTAAATTAAATTTATGATTAGTTGTCATAGTCAAAATTTGGAGTATTTTCACCAAAACTGGAAATTTAACATAACATTGCCAAAATGCTTAATGGGCAGTATGACACATTTTGGGGAATTAACAAGTTCACAAAGAGGAATTTCTCAAGGTTCAGGCTGGAAAACTGTTATTAATTCACCAAAGAAAGCAGAAAGATGGTGAAATGACTCTAAATGCATTGGAGTCAATTGACTTTTTTTCTCAGGTTTTTTTCCACGTGAAACAAAATTCTAGAGCAAATTTGTATCAGATCAAAAAAAAAAGCACTCATCTCTACCGAAGATTAATATTTTACTTAAAAATGGAGATAAAAAATGAATGCTTACTAAAACCAATGTGGCCATTGAACATTCCGTCATTTTTTATTTTAGTCCCAATTCTTCAAAGAGACAGAAGGAAAGGATTTAACAAATTAAACATCTTGAGGAACTGTTCTACATCAAACACCATCTATTTGTTAATATGTCATTATGATGTAAGATACAAGGGGAGACTTCTCAAACTTCTTAGGAAGAAAATTTATGACCACCTTTAAAATATAAATAGAAGAAATTAGGTTGCATGGTAGGATACTTTTATAGAATCATGAATAGGTCTTTATAGTGTCATTTTGTAACATCAGAGGAGATAATTTAGGTAATTTACTTTTAAGTAAAGAAACACTTTGAGTTTATCAATCAAATACATATGTAGGTGCCATAACACAAACATTCTAGACCAGCTTTTTTTTAAAGCTATCCTGTAATTGTATTTTACATTCTCCCATATGTGATCCAATTACAAACTCTTCAAATGGTACATATAAATCATCATCACTAATGGTGGCCACACAAGCACAAGTGCCCTAGAATAATAGCAATATGGCAATATATATAGTGATGGGTGAATTTGGGGCGTTTCGGTTCGCCGGAAAATTTGTGAATTTCCCGCAAAATTCGCAAAACGGCGAAAAATTAGCAAAACAGCTCCGGCGTCTCGTTTGAACGCCGCCCTCCGTTTTTTACGCCAGCGTTCTTTTTTTTGTACTCAGGCGTCTGTTCTGTTTTTGGCGAAATTGTGCCGTGTCCAAAAAACAGACGCCGGCGTCCATTTTTTTGATGCCGGCAAATTTTCGCTGGTGAATTTTCGTGGCAGGTTTTTTTTGCGGGAATTTGCTGCAAATTCTCTCCTGGCGAATAAATTTGCCCATTACTAAATATATATTAAGTACCATTGGGTCTCAGGCAGTTAGTGCTTATAGGATTACTAGTTCTGATAATGTGAAAACCAACCATCTTTCATCAACGAATACAAGATCAAAAAGGCAAGCAGAATAGCAAATCAAAGTTAGAGGCAAACGTGGGAAAAAGCCAGGGATAACACAATATGTGCAACTACAAAAGAGTATACACACTTATTTTCAGCTGTTATATGTCCTCAGAACAACTATCCAAAATCTTTCCTCGCTCAGCCTCCCCACTCGCTACAGAAACTATTGAGAATAGGGAACTACTTTCACATGTGGAGGACATGCCCAAAAGCAAGACAATTTTGGGCAATGATTGCTGATATGTTATTAAATCTCTTCCACTATTAAGGGGCCCATTTATTAACAATTGAATTCTGATTTTTTTTCTACGAATCTCTAAAAATCTGTGATTTTCCTATTTTTTAAAAAAAAGAAAAAAAAAGCTCAAAGAATTCGAGATTTATTTTGGGTCAAAAACTCAATTTTTTTGTGAAAAAATTTATTTTTTTCAAGATTTATTATACCCTGATGCTGCAAAAAGCCAGAATCTAATAATCCGCCATCTGAAACCTGTTAAGGTCATGTATAAATCAATGGCAGATATACCTATCGCAATTTGAAGACATCATGGTCTGCGCTGGGTTTAGCCTAATAATCCGAAAAATTTGGGGTTTTCAGACGACAACCCAAAATAATTGAGTGATTTTGAAGAAAATTTCACATTTAGCTGGTTAACCAAAATTACAGATTTTCTATATCAAATCCCCCACAAATTGTGAAGCCTAATTTGCATATTAAAGTTTCTGAAATTGCATTAAGCACTGAATTTCCAAACACAGAGTTGAGAATCTTTGACAAAATTTTTTAAAACCTAATTAAATTGTTCGATTCAAATGATTTAATTGTTCAATTCAAATGATTTAATTGTTCGATCGAACTATTTTACTTGGAACGTTTGATGGCTAAATTCGGTACAAAATTCTTCGACTTCGATATTCGAAGTATTTTAATTTGATGGTCGAATTTTGAAGTATTTTTACTTCGAAATTTGACCCTTGATAAATCTGCCCCTAAGGGGCCCATTTACTTCGTTTGAGTGAAGGAATAGAATAAAAAAAACTTTGAATTTTTTTTTTGGCTACTTCGACGACTACTTTGAATCGAACGATTCGAACTAAAAATCGTTCGACTATTCGACCATTCGATAGTCTAAGTACTGTCTCTTTAAAAAAAACTTTGACCGCCTACTTCAATGTTAGCCTATGGGGAAGGTCCCCATAGGCTTTGGAATTTTTAGGTCGAATATCCTTCGAATTTAATCTTTCGATCAAACTATTTGCGCTAAATCCTTCGACTTTGATATTCGAAGTCGAAGGATTTCAATTTGGCAGTCGAATATCGAGGGTTAATTAACCCTCGATATTTGACCATAAGTAAATTTGCCCCTAAGTGTGTTATTTTTTTTAGATGTGGATTTTTGCAAAACATGAAAAGCTCAGCACCTTAAACCTTGAGGGATTTTAATTTTCTTATAAAAACCTGGAAAAAAAGAACACCCATTTTCTTTTTAAACCGGCTTACAAAAGCAAAAACAGATTGCAGAGACCCTAAATTATTTCAAGAACTGACATAGACATAGATTGCCATGGTTTTCCCAAAGATGATTCTTGAAGGACCACAAGTTAAGCCTCCCCCCATATTCCACCCTATGAAGTCAGATGAACTTTGCAAAAAATGTTGAGATTTGCCAAAACAAGCTCCTTCATTTGGTTCATCCCTTATTTTTTTATTATATGGTACAAATACATGAAATCACTCTCGTTACAATGACAGCAGGGAATAGAGCCGTTGGCTTCAAAATCCACTGTCTTTACTGTCCTGTTTATCTGTTCAGGGAGTTTGACGGTGGAGGGATACCTTAGACGCTGTAGGGTGGAATGATCTAATATTTAAAAAAAAATTAGAATGAAGTCATTTTCAATGGATTGGTTGTTATTACTACAAGGAACATTTAACCTTTGGTACATGCTATTTCCTAGAGAGAATATAATTAAGCCTTCTGTACATAGCACTAACAGAATTACAGAGATCGTTCATCATTCACATCAGTCCTTGTGCCAATAGAGCTTACAATCTAAAGTCCCTAAAATGCACATGCACTATGGCCAATTTCATCTGGAGCCAATTACATGGCATGCGTTGGTCTGAAAGTGTCTGCTGTCAATTGCAATTACGTTACCAAAAAAGGTTTAAAACCATTGAAGGTTTAATGAATATATATTGGAAAGTAAATAAAAAAAATGCAATGTTATTACAACTTTGGCACAGAACAAACATTATACAGTAATCTCCAGAACCCCATACCAAAAAATTTCAGACCAAGCCATTAGTGTCGGTGGAACCCCTCATTCATTATTGACAACTCTGCCTGAATTATCATCTTGTGCTGAATTTTATTTAAGGCCACAAAAATGAATGTTACAGCCAAGACCTCAGTGTGTTCCTTTTCCTGAAATTAAGATTTATGCTTCTTGGCTTTAAAAGATGCAAAGTTCGCCATATTTTATAATTCTCTGACTCCAGCAACAAGCAAGAGTTTTAGCTCCACTGGTAACGTCCAGTGACAAACGTGTTTTCCATTACAGGCATTCTACTGTAGTAACTGCCATGCACATTCACTCATGAGGCTGGTTTATGTTTAAAAAAATAGATATACAAAATAGCTCCCTATCTGAATAAAATACAGATGGGGATTGAGCATAGTGCATGTTCCACATCCATTTCTCTTTCCCTAGAGTGGCTTCTATACTGTGATATGGAACCTTTCACATTTTAAAATAGTTGCATTAAACAGAAGCGTTAAGTGGTAACAGATATTTTATTCATACAATGATTATTAGCTATAAACCTTTTTTTCTTTTCCTCATTTTTATTTTCTGTTTGTAGGCACATTTATTAAAGGTAGAATTTCAAATTCATGCGGATTTTTTTAAACCGTATTAAATTTAAATATACTCAAAATTCGACTGGTGGGTTATTTGTTAAAAAAAATAGAATATCTAAAACTCGAATTTTAAAGACTCGAAAACTCGAATCGAATTTGACTAAACTCGATTCAAGTTTTTTCTCCAAATTGGTCCCTGGACGTCTCCCATTTTCTTATACATGAACTTGGCAGGTTTTAGGTGGCGAATAGTCGAATTTGAGTTCTTAAAAGACCAGAGTATGATAAATCTCGAAAATTCTAATTAAACTTCTTAGAGTATGATAAATCTCGAAAATTCTAATTAAACTTATTAGAGTATGATAAATCTCGAAAATTCTAATTAAAACTCAAAACAAGTTTGGATAATTCACAATTTGAATTTGAGAGTTTTGACCATACAAAAAAAATGTGAAAATTCAAATTTGAATTTTCAATTCAACCCTTAATAAATCTGCCGACAAGTGTTGTTCACCAACAGTCCCCTGTTAATGTGCTCTCTTTCCAAGTAGGTCACACCAGCAGACCAGATTCAATCATGAAACATCGTAGGGTAGGATAGAGCACTCAAACTGCAGGCTCTGATGCAAAAAACTTTATTCTACCACGACAAAATGTATCAGTGATTTTTTACAGAGAATTTACCCAGTGTACTTATGATTTTTAGTAAATATGAGATGTGTAGTGAACTTTGGTGAAGTTTGGCAAGGAGAAAATTCACACTTTAGTAAATATGCCCCAAAAGGTGTTTGTAACAGCATTTTTTCATTCAATAAATTCAATAGCGTCAATGGACAGTTTTCCTTGCATAAAATGAATTGGTGTCAATGGACTATTTTTCTCACACAATTTTTCTTCTTGCACCAAAATCATAGGGAGTCAATTGTCATTTTTCTTGCATTATTTTTCCTGTGTGAAAAAAAAAGTTTTTTTCCTGGCAAAATAAAATGCCTACTGAATTCTAGAGTCGATTCATGAAAAAGGTAGCCACTCATGAATTCATGGAATTTGCCAGGTGAAAAGAAAAATAATTCCTAAAAATTAAACATTCTTCAGTATTTTCAGAGTTTCAAATTTACCTCGGAAATTGTTCATCTACAAGTGTTTGTCTGCCCTGACAATGTTCTTTCAAAATATTGCTAAATTGGTTGCCTATGGGCAGATTATATTTTCACTAGGGATGTACCGAATCCACTATTTTGGATTCAACCGAATCCTTTGTGAAAGATATGGGAGGGAAAAACATTTTTTACTTCCTTGTTTTGTGACAAAAAGTCACGTGATTTCCCTCCCCGTCCGATTCAGATTTAGTTTGGCCGAATCCAAATCCTGCTGAAATCCTGGCCAAATCCTGTATTCGGTGCATCCCTAATTTTCACATGTTTTTTGTGTGGGAAAAAACTGTTGGGAAAATTAAGAGATTGTGTGAAATATTAGATTTTTTACATGGATGCAACCTGAGAAAATGGCTTATGTTCCAGAAAATAATTTTAAAAAATCAGTCTATAAAAGTTTTTGTTGGCTTTTAAATAAATATACATCAATTGTGGCAACTGAAACTTAACAACCCGACATCCCTACTAAATATAAAAGGTTTGTGTGTACTTCCTTTCTGCTCTCTTATAAAACACACACCTGCTATGTTTTTACAGCGGATCCTATTGTAAAACTTCCTCTATCTGCAGGAATCAGGCTTCCTGGTGTTTACTCTACTGTAAGAGCCCCTTAAGTCATTTAATAGCAGTGCTGATTAGATAAGGAGCCTCATCAAAAACAGAAGAACAAACTCTGGTAGTTTGAAAAGGTTGACTTGTTCGGTGACCTCGCCATACAAAGAAGATCTTGCAGCTTGTGCTCTGCACTAGTGACACTGGGTGCTTCATTGTCCGGTGGGAAATCTCCACCATGGTTAATGAAACTCCCGACAATATCTGCCCATTCACTCTAGTTGGAATCTCTGCATATAAACCACCTTATATGCAGCAATCCTGATAATTTTTAAGCGATATCCGGGATCACCATATGTACTTTATTTAACATGTGGCAATTCCAACTAATGTGAAGGGTCAGGTACTTCACTGCCAGGCGATCAAGTGCCTCATCTTACACAGTATTCCGATAACTGAACCCTTATTACATGCGTACAATATGATTCATTTATTTAATGATATTAAAGGTTCTGCAAGAGAAACAAGAATGCACAAATTATATACAATATACCAAAACAAGTTTTATCAACATTTTCCCACTCAAGTAATCAAATTCTGTTACTAAGCAGAGAGTAATGAAACCTAGAAACAACTCATGCTTCATCCTGGACCTACAATGCCATGGTCAGAATCAGAGGCAGAATCAGAGGCAGAATCAGAGGTATAACCTCTTTGGAAGAATTCCAGTGAATAGAATAATAAACAACGTAGGTTCTCTGATATGGTTGAGGGTCTGTTCAACCTTGCCACCTAAAGATTGGTCTTACGTTACTGAATATAGTAAATATAAGCCCAGGATAAAAATGCATGAGAAAAAAACTTTCCTTAACAAACTATGCTATCACTATATCTATTATAATATCTATTAGTATTCTAAAACAAATATGATAAATAAATATGATGTTCTACTCCTTAAACTTTCCAAGCTATGTAGGCTTCTTCATTAAATGTTCATCATCTCATGAAGAACCCTCTGTAGCTTGAGGGGCAAATTCATCAAGGGTCGAATATCGAGGGTTAATTAACCCTCGATATTCGACTGGGAATTAAAATCCTTCGACTTCGAATATCGAAGTCGAATGATTTTTGCACAAATAGTTAGATCGAACGATCAAAGGAATAATCGTTCGATCGAACAATCTAACGATTCAAAGGATTTTAATCCAACGATAGAAGGATTATCCTTCAACCAAAAAAACTTAGCCAAGCCTATGGGGACCTTCCCCATAGGCTAACATTGGGTTCGGTAGCTTTTAGGTGGCGTACTAGGGGGTCGAAGTTTTTTCTTAAAGAGACAGTACTTCGACTATCGAATAGTCGAACAATTTTTAGTTCGAATCCTTCGATTCGAAGTCGAAGTCGTAGTCAAAGGTCGAAGTAGCCCATTCGATGGTCGAAGTAGCCCAAAAAACACTTCGAAATTCGAAGTTTTTTTACTTCGAATCCTTCACTCGAGCTTGGTGAATCTACATAATGTATGCTGTAGCTCAAAGCTAAATGGCTGAAGGCTTAGAGTCCCTGATCTGATATCAACATAGGAACCTAAATGTTTCCTACAGCTGCAAAAATATTTTACAGATGTGTATATTCCATTGTTACCCCTTGAAATAAGACACAATTGACTGCTTTGCGCAGTTTATCAACTAGGCCTCTTCATGTCAACCCTGTCTTCACATTTCTTGAAGCAATTTACACCCTAAATATGGTTGTTAATGTTAACTGTTTCTCTTAAAAGGCCTGCTTCGTGACTGTCAGTGCAAATTATTCTTACATTGAGCAGAAGCATAAAGGGACATCTAAAAGATTTTTAGCTGAAGTGCAAATATTGACAGATTTGATGCAAAAAAACCTTGAACACAGTAATAAAACTGAAATCAATTCTTCCAGCTTCTGTTTTCTGATATCTGAGAATTTCCTTTCCATAAATCAAGACAAAGATCTGTAAAACAGTAACCAGCTAGAACATTATTACAGAAGAACAAAATTCTTGAATCATTTGCAAAAAGCTTCTCTTTCCCTTTACAGATCCCAATATACAAGACGCCTCCCTCTATAAATTCTTAATTCAATATAAAACTCTGTTAAAAAGTCTTTGTTGTACCCGGCAAAGAAAATATTATTCAAGTGATCAAGTGAAAAAAATGTACAGTGTCATCTGAATTTTCTTTGGATAAACTGTAAAACAAATGTTCTGAATATTATGTTTATTTGAAGTCTACAGTGTATTTTGTCTAATTTAGATACAAAAGCAAGAGGATACAGATAGAGACGAACAAAAATGTTCAAGGATTATTCAATCATTCATCCCAACCTAATGGGAAGCATCATGGGGAGATGTGAAAGGCTCCAAAAGGCTGGAGACACTATTGCACTTACTTCTCCTCTGTTCAACAATAGGGAACTCAGAGAGACCTGGGTGGTTTATATTGTTTAGCTACTCTATGTGGGTTATATGCTAAAATCTGATTTTATTTCATTATTTTAATAAAAAAAGCTTAACCAAACTCCCATCCCCGATTTTGGCTCAATTATCATTCAAATAACTTGTATTAATCGGATTAGGGAACAAATAGATGAAACGGAGCCAAAAACTTGAATCTTATGACTTTTTCAGACTTTTTTCCTGAATCACTAGATTTTTCCAAGTTTTTTCCCTGAAAACCCCAATTTTTTTGGATTATCAGGCTAAACCCAGCCTGATAATCCAAAACCAAAATATTAAACCAAAATATTTTCAAAAGTGGGCTAGGGACATCTCCCATTGACTTATACATGACCTCGACAGGTTAAGATGGTTGATTTTTGGATTCAGGCTTTTTGCAGTATCGGGTTATAATAAATCTCAAGATTTTTGGATTTTTTGAGTTTTAGTAATTAAATCCCTGCTCATTGGGCAAGGTAACTAATTTCCTTAACCTCCAGCTCCAAATGTGTTAAGTTTCTTAAGTTATCCATGACTTTCTATCTACTAAGTATGCTATGACGCTCGGGGCAAATTTACTTATGGACGAATATCGATGGTTAATTAACCCTCAATATTCGACTGCCGAATTGAAATCCTTTGACTTCGAATATCGAAGTCAAAGTATTTACCACAGTTCGTTCGATTGAACGAAAAATTGTTCGATTCGAAGGATTTTAATACATCGATCGAACGATTTTTCTTCGACTCAAAAAAGCATAGAAAGCCTATGGGGACCTTCTCCATAGGCTAACATTGACTTTGGTAGGTTTTAGGTGGCGAACTAGGGGGTCGAAGTTTTTTTTTAAAGAGACAGTACTTCGACTATCGAATGGTCGAATAGTCGAATAGTCGAACGATTTTTAGTTCGAATCGTTTGATTCAAAGTCGTAGTCGAAGGTCGAAGTAGCCCATTCGATGGTCGAAGTAGCCAAAAAAAAAATTTGAAATTCGAAGTTTTTTTTATTCTATTCCTTCACTCAAAGTAAGTGGGCCCCTTCATATCATGTTATTTTTTTAACTGGGTCTCATTCATATTTCAACTCAACAATTTATCTTTTTGGACACATGCTGACATTTTTAGCATTGTATTGCTGAAACTGATGTATATTTGCCACAAACTGTAAATGATGGCAACAATTGCATAGCAAGCCCAGAGGGTTTAATATCAACTTTTCGATCACTAAGCAGAAATGCCCTATAGCTCTGAACCAACAGATATTCTGTTTAGTCTCATCTTGGTCAATCAAATTGGGACCAACTGCACCAAAGGTTGATTTTCTGTCTATTCCCCACCCCCACAGGACACACAAAATGAACTACTTTGATTGGAAACTGTCCCTTTTAATTGAAAAGTCTGTGCAGATGGCTGGTAACGTGCTTATCATTGTTGTCTTGCAGTGCTTAGGCTCATGGTTTCATTCCAATAAGACCTGTATTATCATACATTTTATTTAGTTTCCTATGTCTGTTTTGGGGTCTCATAGTTTGAATGCTTTATAAAAGTTGGGTGTATAAAATAGACAACTTCTCTGGTGATCAATGAAACAGTATACTTTTAAGAGTATAAGCTTTGACCAAGATTTACTCCATTTTCAGTTTCATTCAAGTCACTCAGTTTAAAATTAGTTACCACAAACGGCCATGGGGAAACCATAATAGCCTTAGGCAAAGAGATCTCATTGATTGCTAGAACCTGGGTCAATTAACATCAATTATATTCTTTTACCCCCAATCGTTACATATTAAAGAGATTTTGTAATATAACAAATGATAGGCTTTGTGTATTTTGTTGTAAACGTGTCATATTGTCATAACGGATCTTTCCATAATCTGAATTATGATACTTTGTCTGCTAAAAAAAATGTCAACGTTAAATAAACCCAATAAGATTGTTATGCCACCGTTAATTATATTTTTGGATAGTTTGGATTAAGTACAAGTACAGCTTCATTTTTACAGACAAAAAGGAAGTACATTTACAAATTTACTGTAAATTATTAGATTAAAATGGAGGCTATGAAAGATGGCAATCTTGCAAATCTGAGCTTTCTGGATAATGGGTTTCCGGAAAACGGATCACATGCCTGCATCTAAAAGTTTCTGTCTTCTTCTTAATGGACTTCAATCCCATCTTTCTTCTCTTGCATATGGCACTGAGTAAAACTAGTCTGTCTACAAAATCCAGGTTCATCTGAATATCGCCGAAAAATTTCCAGTGAAATTCACAAAACGTTGCAAAATGTGCGTCTCGTTTTTGATTCCGGCGTCCGTTTTTGACGCCAGCATCCAATTTTTTGGACGCCGGCATCGGTTTTTGCTGAAATTGCACAGAGCATCCATTTTTTTTGAAAATTTATTGCCGCAAATTCGCGCCTGCCGAATAAATTCGCCCATCTCTACGGAACACTACTTTCATTCGGATAAAATGTACTGTCACCTCTAAACAGTTTCAAATACAAGATCCTCGTTAAGTTTTATGTCTTATGCAACATGGCATACACTTGGTGGGTTAATTCAATAAAAATGATAGGGCAAATGTTAAAAAAAAATGATAAAGTGCACACTCACTTTAAATTTCCATACATATTATATATTGCTCACTCATGAGCAAGTGCAAGACTTGAGTGTAGCTTACAACAATGCATAATGCAGAGTTTTCCCCCCGAATTCTATGCTTTGAGCACTACACAATAAAAAAATGTATTTACAAAAACTACAGAGAGCTGCCTGATCCATCAGTTTGCTTTATTGGTCTTGGAGTACAGCACAGGTTCCATCAGAATCAGCGGCCATAAATATCCTTTATGCATGATAGCCAGGATAGTTTGTTGATGAATACTCAGTGAAAAAGGGAGTTATCTCTGTAGGACACATTTTCTGAAAAAGTAAGTAAGTAAGTCTTGGCATCCATTAAACTCACCATAACTCCTTAAAATATGATTGAATCAAAGTTTAAAGCATTCTTCTTGCTAGGTTCAAGGTTGTCCTCTACTCCTTTTGGATGTTTTCGCTACTTTTTTTATGGATCACAGGAGGCCCATATTGTATACTGCTCAGGGTTTCTTTCTTGGCAAGCACAAGTTACAGCATGTTTTACTCTCACTTTGTATAAATCATAACCAGAGCTCCTTGTTCTCCCACTTTCTCAACAGTGGCCAAATTCAATTTAGTGAGAAAAAGGTTTATCATGTTAAAAAATCATGGACAAGATTCAATTTGAGATTAGTGATGGGCGAATTTCCAGCGAAATTAGCAAAGTGGCGGAACATTCGCAAAACGTTTTTTGACGCCAATGGATTTCATCCATCGATCAAACAATTCTTCGACTTCAAAAAGCTTAGAAAAATGCTCTAGAAGGTCCCCATGACTAACATAGCACTTCGGCAGGTTTAATTTGGCAAAGTATTGAAGTCAAAGTTTTTTAAAGAGACAGTACTTCAATTATCAAATGGTCGAATAGTCAAAGTATTTTTACTTCAAATCGAATTCGAAATCAAAGACGTAGTAGCCTATTCGATGGTCGAAGTATCCAAAAAATTAATTTGAATTTCGAATTTTTTTACTTTGAAAATTCCCTCGAATTCACTTCGACCCTTGATAAATCTGCCCCCACATGTTCTCTTAATACTGAGGTCTGGGTCAGATTTTAATTGACAGGTAGGTCTAATACATCTTTTAGGGGGGTTCCCTTTGCAAGCAGAATAACTCAAATAACCAACTCCAGCACAAACAAAAAGTAACAAAATAACAGACACTGTTAAACACCCTGCACACTGAAAAACTGGATTTTCATCAGAGCCAGTTATTTTTAAAGTGTAAGCTCCTAGGTTAAAGGTGCAACCCCTCCCCAAAGAATGTATTAGACCGAACTGTCAATCAAACACTGACTCCACCTACTGCATGAAGACAAAATGAAGAGCATCAGGTTTCTTGGGGGGATTGGGCATCAAAATAAATTTTGACGTGCGACTATTTTGCCCAAATGCATCAAAGTCAATGGGCGTCAGCACAATCTTGACGCGCGACAATTTTTTTTTTGCAAGCAAATTTTCTACACAGTTTCGCAAAAACATTTGTGGGAGGTGAAATGGCCGCCAAATTTATTCGCCCATCACTAGTCCTAGGGTCTCTGCTACTTCGGAATCATTCATGTGTGTTTTTTCTTTTTAAGTGCACAAGTTACATCACTGACATGAAGCATATTTATATTCATGTAACAGAGCATGACATTCTACAGAACTAAACGGAGACAGCATCTCACCCACTGGAACATTGAATCACATACAGTACGGCCATATGGGAATAATGATTTCAAGTTACTCCTTGGTTTCCATAAAATAATAAACAGTTTGAATTCATTTAGAAAGCACTTCTAATTACAGCGATATAAATAAAAAATTTAAAAAACTATTGAAAGAAAATTTTAAAAAAGCAATATATATGTAATTAGGCATTCATTGAACATCTGGGGGCCCATTTACTTAGTTCGAGTGAAGGAATAGAATAAAAAAAACTTCGAATTTTGAATTTTTTTTTGGCTACTTCGACCATCGAATTGGCTACTTCGACCTTCGACTACGACTTCGAACTAAAAATCATTCGACTATTCGACCATTCGATAGACGAAGTACTGTCTCTTTAAAAAAAACTTCGACCCCCTAGTTCGCCACCTAAAACCTACAGATGTCAATGTTAGCCTATGGGGAAGGTCCCCATAGGCTTTGGAACAATTTTTAGGTTGAAGAAAAATCATTCGATCGACGGATTAAAATCCTTCAAATCGAACGATTTTAACTATTTGCGGTAAGTTCTTCAACTTCGATATTCGAAGTCGAAGGATTTCAATTCGGCAGTCGAATATCGATTTTCGACCATAAGTAAATTTGCCCCTTAGTAATACTATATTAAGGACTTAATAAAAGCTGAGTCTATGAATTTTAAAGAAAGATTGGGTAGAAATTATGATTTGACCCTAGTTGAAATTAGATTGTAAACTCTACTGTGGCAGGGACTGATGAGAGGGAACACTCATACTCTTGTGACTGATAAAAGAAAAATATAATATGTTTATAAGTAGAAATTGAATTGAATTTAAGTAAATGTTCAGTGTAACTTGTAGACATGGGATATTCTGTAGATGGATCCATATTTACCTCCATATTGATTTATTCGAGGGACCTGATTATTATAACATTTCATCCAACAACCAGAAAGAAAAAGTACATTTAAGTTAATCCATGCCAACAGCTCAACACTCTACATCTCTAAGACCATGGGTCATTACATGTGTTGTAACAATGTTTAACATGTACCCAACTCTTGTAAATACCTATTGTAGTCAGTCAACTTTAGCTGGTCTAGTGTAGTTAACGTCTGGACCACAAACACCTTACTGGTTTGGTGCTACAGAATAAACAATTGCTGCTCAGTCATTATTTATTCAGTATAATGTCTATTTAAGTTACAAGATAGGAAATATGAATGAAACCTATAACATATATAAACTTAAAGGAATTGTTTAGTATAAAAATAAAAACTGGGTAAAGCGATAGGCTGTGCAAAATAAAAAATGTTTCTAATATAGTTAGTTAGCCAAAAATATAATGTGTAAAGGCTGGAGTCATTGGATGTGTAACATAATAGTCAGAACATTACTTCCTGCTTTTCAGCTCTCTTGGTTTCCACTGATTGGTTACCAGACAGTAACTTGATGGGGGGCACATGGGACATAACTGTTGCTTTTGAATCTGAGCTGAATGCTGAGGATCAATTACAAACTCACTGAACAGATATGTCCCATGTGGCCCCCCTTATAGTCACTGACTAACTCAGAGTTAGAGAGCTGAAAAGCAGGAAGTAGAGTTCTGGCTATTATGTTAGACATCCAGTCACTCCAGCCTTTAAACATTACATGTTTGGCTAACTAACTATATCAGAAACATTTTTCATTTTTTCTATCTATTTATCCGGTTTTTATTTTTACACTGAACTGTTCCTTTAAAACGATTCTCCAGCTGCCGCCATTTATTCTTCCAGTCATGTTGGATAGTAGTAACTGAAGAGCCACCAATGTGACACAAGACTAGGGAAGTAGGAATCTTGAGCAGTGCTGCTCCTTACATTCACATTCTTTTACATTTTCAGTCATTTTATAGGCACAAACTAATTGTTCTAAACATTGCAATATTTTAATCTGGCTATAGAAGTACAAATAAAATGGCACTAAACAACATTTTTTCATTGGACTGCTGGTCCCAAGAGATTACCATGGATATGGTAGGTTCATTAATTCGGCACATTTTGGTTGGGGTGGTTGTAATATTGGTTTAACTGTAATACTGGTAGGTGTATTTTGAATCGGATAAAAAACAAAACAATCGATTTGTTTCTTCTGTCAAGTCTGCTAGATTTGCTTTTTACTTTCATATGACCTTGCCTGTTTTTCTCAAGACCATTTGTTGCGGGAAAAATGCACATTTTGAATGCAAAATATCAGGGCTGCTTTTTCCTGCAGTGAGCTGCACCTAAAACCAATTGCATAACTCCAAACATTATGGAAATAAAAAGAGGGACAAAAACATTTGCCTCAAGTAGCGTGGCAATTTTTTGACTACGCCCATTTTTGTGGCCACACCCCCTTATTACCATGTTCATTTTACAAAATCCAGAAGGTTATGAAAGTTTGAACACATTTCTGTGTTTTTTTTCTATTACAGTTTTGCTAATGAAGGTGAATTGCCGTAAGTCTGTAAGTCTTTTGTAACTTTGTAACTTTGTGCCATAACTTTTGCCAAGGGACCTCCTTATCAAAATTGTTACAATTACTTATTCAGCACTTCCTAGATGTCACTGCTCTCCCCACATTCCCCAGTTCTCTTCACCATTTAATTGTGTAACCAGGACATGGGGATGGACATCAGGTCCCCCATTCTGGTGCACAAACAAGATTCTGAGATGATACAAGACTTGTCTTAATAACAGTGTCCACAAAATAGCTCCTGCCTGCTTGCTGTAATTATGAATTCCCAGACCGAAGGAAACAATGTTCAAATAATTTATATTGTATAATTTAAGTTTATTTTGCTTGACTAATGTGATAAAATAGGATTGGTGATTTTTTTTGGGGGTGACAGGTCCCCTTTAAGTTAGAAATTTTGTTTCTTTTTCTGGCTGTTTAGTGCAGAGAAAGTCTGGACTTTTCAGTACAAACGCGGGACTGCAGGTTGAGCTCTCAAAAGTGGGACTGTCCCGCTGAAAATGGGACAGTTGGGAGGTGTGCAATTAATTAAAGTTACTTACAAAAAAATGTGCTCTTTGCACTTCTGTGTAGCTGCGGTTGGTACCGCTCAGTCCTTCCTGCCTTCCATTCCAAATTGAGCATTGTTGCATCTATTGACACGGGGGAACCCTTGGGCTACCACCACTTCCTCCTCCTCCTGCTTGACAAAGGGACGTGCTCCGAAACGTTGCACTGCATTAATAAAATTGCAAGGGCTTGCCCTGCTAACTGAATTCCTGTGTATCAGTGAATTTTCTATGTACCTTGGCTGGGAGGTTGCAGATTCCCCTATAACCGAGCACCAGGACATGCTGCTTTGGTTTTGTGAGGTGTGCGGTTTCTCCAATTTGGCTTGGAGCTTACCACCACCTCCTGACCTGGCAGTAGCTCCAGGGTTCCCTTCATGTCCTGCATCAATAGGCACAGCAAACTTGCAGCTAAATAAGTAGAACTAACTGAACACCATAAAGGCGAATACCATAAATGACACCAGACAAACCTTAAAAAAATTTCAATTGGATCAAAAGAATTGCCCATTTGCATAAACAATGATGCCAAAATATGGTGGGAAAAAAGCATGCAATTGCGCTCAAAATTGCACTTGGCTCACTGCACCTCAGTCAGCAAATGTATCATCTCCATATCAATTCCAGCAATGGTATTTACATAATATGATGTTAATGATCCTACCACCAATACTTATTCCTTCTCCTTTTCTGAGTTGAAATATTGATCTTCAATACCGTAATCTTTCTATACTTTTAAAACTGGCTTTTTTTTTTATTTCAAATGTATTACATTTTTCAAAAGCACTGAAAACTGTATTGGATGAGACACTGACTCATACAGAGGAACATTTAAGACAAATTAAGTAATGCAATAACATGAGCAATGTTTCTAGAAACATACGGCAATATCGGTGAAAAGCATTAAGCGGCCTGCTGTGTGAATGTAACCATTTGATGATTTATTTTGGGTGACTACACCTGGATCATATTTCTCACCTACAGTAATTTAGTGAGATTCATCAGATATTACAAGTTTAACATCTGGAGGACATGAGTTTGCTCATCCCTGCTTTAAGACTTCCTTCTTCTAAGTGTTGACTTTATCAACTACTGGCTATATCATCACACTGTTAAAGATTCATTTAGTGGATTCATTTTACTATGCGTTTTTCATATTATTCTATAGTTATTCTTTCAGGAGCCTGTTGGCTTTTAAAGAATGAATATTCTGGTCACCGATTCTTGTTTGATCTCTTGGGTCTTCTATTCAAATAATATCTGGTGTCTTCTTTCATTCTTTGGCCTCAAAGCTCTCCTTGTGTGGATCCAAGGGAGGTTTAAGTCAGCTTGAAACGTTACAAAAAAAAAAAAAAAGAACCAAAATCGAGCATGTAATTCATCACTCTTAAATTCTGTAACAACCTTTCTGCAGTCCTTCTGCAACTAACTGCCAACAGCACGGTTTCTCAACAAATGTGAAAAAAAACCTTCAGACGATTCTTTGATTTTTCAACATCATTCAAGGAAAGAGTTTATTTGGAAAATCCTAAAAATAAGGAACAGATGGGGAAGAAACAATTACTAGCGCTGTGCGAGTGTGTGCTTTATAGTCATGGGTGAGAAGACTGGAGATGGAAAAATTCTGGTGCAAAAACCCTAGATAGGGACTAAATATACTGTTTATAAGAAATACTGGAAAATTAGAGGACACTGACTAGTTGCAGGTCTATAAAAGGACATAGGGTCACAGACCAGAAACCTTTATACTCTTGAAGTAACCAGCCGGAGTTGTTGATAGCGTCAGCTCTCTTACCCACATATGTAATTAAAGGCACTAAATTTGCCCAGTAACAGTAACCTATAGCAACCAATAAGATGTTTGATTTTAAACACGTGATTTTTTTTTTTTTTTTTTTGTAATTAAATTTTTATTGTTTTTCACAGTAAAGTACAAGTAAAGTAATCGATACATTATGTCGCTTGTCTTTGTACAGCAGTTATTAAAACAATACAGTCGGAGACTATTACCACAATACTGTAACAGTAGTGAGAGAAGAGAGGAAAGAACCATAAAGAGACCAAAGGAAAAAGGAAAAAGAAGAAGAAAAAAGAAAATGAAATAAAATAAAATATGGAGACCATTAATGGGATGACCATGCCCATTTGAAAAATCCAAGAGTGGGGAATCTAGGTTACATCATTTATTGTGGTTTTGTAGTACTCCCAGTTCCCCCAGACATCATTGTGTTGTTGCAGGGTATCGGTTATTCGAGCAGTCATTTCCTCGAACTTCCTATTTATATCGAGTCTGGAGATGACCTCCTGAATCGTAGGGACCGTTGGCGACTTCCATTTGGAAGTAATAGCCAACCGTGCTACAGTGGCTACTTGGTTGATCCATTTTTGGGCTGCATTTGACAATTTCGGAACTGGGAGGGCTAACAATAGATTGGGCAATAGTAGTGGGAGTCCTCACGACCGAGGATATCAACCCGGAAACCTCCATCCAAAAATCATAAAAAATCATAAAAAACACGTGATTTTTAATTCCTTCTTGGTTGCTATGGTTTACTGGTCCTGGGAAAACTTAGTGCCATTTATTACATAACCCCCTTGAAGTCTTAAAGCTTGGATGAATACCCTTATAGTTAAAAATACACTATTGCTTATAATACCCAAGATTTAATATGGCATGTGCCAAAGTGACACGCAATGACATCTCATTGGAGAGCTTAAAATCTAAAGCCCACATCACATTTACAGACACTATGGGGCAGATTTATCAAGGGTCGAAGTGAATTTGAATTTTCAAAGAAAAAAAATGTGAAATTCGAAGTAATTTTTTGGATACTTCGACCATCGAATAGGATACTACGACTTTGAATTTACATCGAATTCAATTCGAAGTAAGTATAGTTTGAATATTCGACCATTCGATAATCAAAGTACAGTCTCTTTAAAAAAACATTGAAAACCTGCCAAAGTGCTATGTTAGCCTATGGGGACCTTCTACAACAATTTTCTAAGTCTTTATACGTCAAAGTAAAATCGTTCGATTCGAATGATTTTAGCGTACGATTTTACTTCGATCGTTCAATGGCCAAATTCGGTGAAAAATACTTCGACTTCGATATTCGAAGAATTTTAATTCGATGGTCGAATTTCGAAGTATTTTACACTTCGAAATTCGACCCTTGATAAATCTGCCCCTAGGGTTCATTTTTGGCAGGAACCAATTAACCTGCCTATATATTTTTGTAACGTGGGAGGAAACCAGTGTACCCAAATGAAACCAAAGCAAATATGGGGAGAGCAGAACAACGCTTTGCAGATATTGCCCTTATTATTCCACCTTTATGCATTAAAACATCTCTTCTACTTTTTTGAAAGCTATTTGCTGCAAGGTGTAATTACCAATGATTATTCTTTTATGGTGTCTAGTTATCCAAGAATCCCTTTGTATTACCCCCAGAATAAATAAGAATGTATTAGATTGGGGGTCCTCAACCTTTTTTAGCCATGAGTCACATTCAGATGTAAAACATTGAGTTCCTGGGCAGAACACCTGGTTTTATGCAACTAAAACTTGCCTCCAAGTCAGGAATTGAAAAATAAGCACCTGCTTTGAGGCCATTGGGAGCAAAATCCAAGGGGTTGGTGAGTAAAATGTTGCTTAACAGAGACTGGTTGGGGATCACTGGATTAGGTCCTCCAGCTCTCCAAGTCATATACAGAACTGTTTCTATTGCAACCATTAGAGATCTATATTATTTCATTTTACAGCTTATAGTACTACATCTACTATTTCATTTAAAAAGGTAGTAGCAAATATGTGGCTGAAGATGTTACATAGAGTGTATGATATTATACTCTTTGAAAGTAAAAGATCTACAGTATATCTATAAAGTTTCGTATAATGAGGCCATAGATTGCATTTGATGGTACTCATAGGAAACTGATATTGAGCATCTAAAAGTTATGTTAGTTACCGTGTCACTATGTTTTAAAGTCATTATTTCAGAATGAATTGCAAAGTCTCTGCATGATTGCATAGAACTTTCATTGGTGCAAATTGTGTGCATATATACTTAAAGTAAAATGATTTGATATCAAATATACAAAAGGAAAATTGGCAAGTATTAGATTTCTCTGCCATATTAAATGCTGTCCATAATACCATTAATTCATGTTAGAGGTAACTAACAAATGGATCCGTGGATCAAGTGATGATGAAGGAACCTTCTACAATGTAAGAGTGGATAAAAGTTACAAAGGGATAGTATCCATTCTCGCCCACCCTCAGTTACTCAACTATACATTTTTCAGAGATGCAACTCTAAAAGCACTCTGGTTAGGCTGGGAAAACACAGTTTCACAGATAAAATATAATTGTAGGAGTGTAAGGTTTTTCTAAGCCCCAGGGATCTAATTGGCCAGCTAGGCTGGGTCCTTTTTTCCAGATGGGAGAGGGAGTAGTTCTGCCTCTTTCTGGTGCATCCACTCGCTGGAGGAGGTGGTGTGTTGCAGTTGGGGCCTGAGGTAGACCTCGGTATAGAATCAAGTATCAGGTCATAAACTGTAATATATGTGACAGATAGGTTCAGGAAAGCTAGTGAGCAGCTAAGGCTCCACAGGAGTTTAGTGAAGGGTCAGCACATGCGGTGAGACAAGGCCGCCAAGTTAGGGACTCAAGTGGATAGGCTCAGGGATCGAGAGATCAAGGGAGGGTGAGACCAGCTGTGACATTTACCTTCAATGGGGATTGTGCACCAAAGGCAGGCAAGGCGACCCAGTGAGTCATTTGTGGAGTGCATTATCTGAGCGTGCACCTTGAATACATGAAGTAATTGACCATTGAAAAGTGTACCACCAGTTCAATAAATCAGTTGGCTGTTTTAAAGAAACTGGTGCCCAAATTTATTTGATCAAGAATGATTGCTGTGTGCTAATACCAGAGTGGCAATGCCTTGCTCTACACCATAAGCGAGGCCCCACCTGAAGATAAAGAGTCTAATTATATTGTGTCAACCGGAAGTTGCCCCTTGTCCTGGTTCTGGAACCAGTGTATAGTATCCCAAGGAAGGTTGAGGCAAACCCTAACCCATCCACCTGTAACATAATAATTTGCCAAATTCTTTTTAGAAAGTTTATTAAAGGGGAGCCCAACCAAAGGCTGAATCTCAAAGGGGCGACTGATGGAAACAGCTATACATCTCACTTCCTTGCTGCAAAATGTTTTATAACCAAATTAGTGCAATTTTCTTGTGCAAATAACCCATATGACCAGTGGGCCTACATTTTGAATAGTGCAAGAAACAAAATGCCAGATTATGAAAGCACAGAATATTGTCCATCGTACACTTCTGCTTAAAATAGTTCTATAAAATGCACAGTTTTATGGGCTATTGCTTTCATTTACTATATACTGTAGATGGCCCTAGTTATTTAGTATTGAACTTAAAACACATGGATTAAAAGGGTGATATATACTTGATACCTGCTTCATCTTGAGATTGATAATATTCAACCACCATGTGCCCCTTGGGGAATCTTCTTAAACAATGAGATATGGCACTTGGGTGATTTGGTGCCCTACATATTTAAATAGCCTACATTGTACCTTAACGTCTATGGATGAGGCTTTATTTACTTACAACCACAGCACTCAAAAGTGCCTTAAATCAGCCCATTGCCTTTAAGTGAACATGATTACGCTCAACCACTTAACATTACTTAGACAAAAAACAAACATGAAAAAAACATGCAAGCAACAGATTTTGAACAAATTTATTTTTTTTAGAAAAATAAACATATTTTAACACAAAAAATACAAAGTACAAAAACATCATCTGTACAAATTGCAAATCGATATGGCAATTTTCAGTTGCAGCTTTCACTGAAAGCAAATAATAAAGATACTGCATGTACCTATTAAATATCATCACACAGCAAATGCTTAAACACAAGTAGTTCCTGGCTACTCAGTTGTATTATTATACCATATATTTGTTTGCTTTTGCCATGGAAATTCATAATCCCGTTACTGTACTAGGGTGGGAAAATGCTTCCAGTGACGCTAGAGGGCTTATTTATCAACATTTGTATTGTTTTTCAAACTTGAAAAACTCAAATGTAAAAACTTTGGTATCTAAAAGCTTGCGAGGTCATCTAGAAGTCATTGGGAGCGGTCCAAAATATAAACTTTTTGTTCAATTTGAGTTTTTAACTCATTAAGATGATGAGTAAATTTGAGGTAATCATGATTTTGCCATAAATGTATTCATTTGGGGGTTGTTTTTCTATTTGGATTTTTAATAAATAAGGTAATATTAGGGGCATATTTATCAAGGGTTGAATTTCGAATTTGAAAAACTTTGAAATTCAAATTCAAAAAGACCAATCGAAATTTAGAGGAAGTTTTTTTTTGCCCGAATAGGCCCGTTTTCAATCGTACAGGTCAGAAATTCAGCCGAATTAGAATCGTACGAATCAAAGTAATAGCGCATTCGATCGAATGTGAATCAAAGTTTTTCCCCAAAAATAAACTTCGATTTTTCAAAGTCCACCAATTGACTCCAAATAGGTCAATAGGCTAAAACAGCAATTCGGCAGGTTTTAGGTGGCGAATGGTCAAAGTTGAATTTTTAAAGAAACAGAACATGATTTCAATATTTGAATTTTTGAAATTGTTTCAAATTCAAATCGAATTTGGACTATTCCTAGTCAAAGTACACAAAAAATATCTCGAAATTTAAATTTTTTTGAATTCAAAAATTCACTTCAACCTTTGATGAATCTGTCCCTTAGTGTCTGATCTGAGTTAATTCAAAGCAGATTTTTTTAAAAATTACACAAATCTGAATTTTGATAAATAGGCCTCGCTTTCTTCTCATAATTTATTAAATTTATGTCAAATAGTAGAGAGGTCAATAAATAGGATTAGCAGATCCGCATTCTCTGGCCAAAGGTCACATATAACAATTTGGACTGGCCTGTGGCTATGCTTCAGTTCAACCTGATATGCAGAGAAGTCATCATATCATGGACAATTAATATCAGTGGGTTCCCCAGTATATTTATTTTCTCAGCTTTCTATGTATTTCACAAAATAGAATTAGGAGGTCAAAGTAACCTGAATAAATTGAATATCCTTTGGTTTATAGCACACGAATGTTGAAACTGACGTTTTATGCATAAGTTTAACCAGTGACCAATGACGTTAGGCCATGAGCCTTAAGCAGAAGTGGCCTTTTAGTAAGCAGAAGTATGGCTTTTAGGCTTCATCTTTCACTGGAGTCAATTGGTATGTTCCAGGTATTTTTATTTTTCAGGCCACACTGCTTATTGAATTTAATGAAAATGAATTTAACTATTTAAGTGTTATGGCCATTATTTCATATATCTGAGCCCCTGGAATGCATTAGGAGGACGTGATGACTTAAATAGGGGGCTTGAACCCACCAAGTCTGAAAACTTTTGAAAAGCAAATCTGCAGAGGGGGATTCTCTGAGGTCAAGAAAATTTCAGAAAAGAGCAAC
This sequence comes from Xenopus petersii, assembly GCA_038501925.1. Classification (NCBI taxonomy): domain Eukaryota; kingdom Metazoa; phylum Chordata; class Amphibia; order Anura; family Pipidae; genus Xenopus; species Xenopus petersii. The sequence goes on along the minus strand of CM076680.1, from coordinate 166,731,911 downwards.
TTGTTTTAAATACCATTGGTACATGGCACATAGAACTGAACCTACAGTAAATAGTTATGTCAAATCAATGTCGACTGCTTTCCAAATCATGTAAGAAGAAAAACATTAGATTACATCAACATTAGGTAATTAGTTTGATTGTAAAGGATGACATTTTTTATGAGCTTCAGGCTCTTATTCTTGCTTCACCCTCAAGGCAGAAATTCTCTGGATTCTTTCAATCACAGTCTCTTGTTCTTATTTCCAACAGTGTATCACATTTTCGTTTAAGCATTTTTACAATGTCCTCAATTATTGCACATTCATCCTGGCAATTCAGGTAAATTTTTACGAATTAAAGCACTCTAAAAATTAGAATGAAGATTAGTGCATTTATTTTCCACCAAATAAAGCAACACCGCGCCTTGGTATGCTTCAGCCCGTCACTTTCAGGTACGTTGTCTTGTCAGGATCTGAAACAAGTGTTCGTGAACCAGTCTTGAAGAAGACAAGCTGTCGACCTAGAAAACACATGAACGGTAATTGAATAATATTTATTGACTTAACATATCTAAGAACCAGGTCCTCTTGTTTTAGGGCAGAGACACACGCTCAGATTCGGTGAGATTAGTTGCCCAGCGACAAATCTCCTCTTCTTTGGGCGACGTGTGGCCATACACGGGCAGATAAAGCTGCCGATATCGGTCGTTTGGACTGATTTGACAGCTTATCTGACCGTGTATGGGGGCTTCCGACGGGTCTTCCCGATCGATATCTGGCCACAATATTGATCGGGAAGGTTTGATTTTTACCCGACCGACCCGTCGGAGCCCCTTGGCGCATCGTAATTCGATCGTTCGGCCATACGGCCGAACGTTCGGATTACCCCCGATATAGCCATGCTGTGGGGAAAGATCCGCTCGTTTGGCGATGTCACCAAACGAGCGGATCTTTGAGTCTATGGCCACCTTTATCTTCATGAACTGCCTCCTGACAGCTAGAATGTAAATCGCCAGTGGGATGGCACTCGGAGTGCTTTGTTTTCCAAAGTCGCCCGGAGTTGCATCACAACGAAACTTCGGAAAATGAAGCGAGCCAAGTGCCATCCCGCTGGCAATTTACATTCTAGCCGGCGGGAGGCAGTTCGGGAGATTAGTTGTCCCGAACAAGAGGCGATTTATTGACGGGCGACTACATCTCCCCGAATCTTTGCGTGTGCTGTTACCCTAAGGCTAGAAAGACTTCTTCATCTTATCAGTGAAAGGCATATATACATATACAGGGAATAATGTACCCACCCATTGTAAAATATAAGGATATTATATAATATATAATACAACAACCATTTGCTAACATAAGGGATCTTCTATCATATTTCCATCTGCATATCTATCAGTGAGGAAAACCCCCAAACTTTTTTTAAAATGATAATGAATGCATTAAATCCGTCAGGTCATAATTACCTGTCCAAGTTGTCTGATTCGTCCAGACAAACGCCTGACATTGTGAATGGCTCCTGCACACATCTTTGGCTTCATTTAAATCAAAAACTGAGAGTAGACATCCACTGTGGTGATAGGAAGGCCAACATCTGTAATCCTCTTCTGCAATGACAGCATGGGCCACTTCTTTGTATTCTAAAACAATAATGAAAATGATGGTTGTTTTTTCAATATACTAAGTGCAGACTGGACAGATGGATTTATTAAAACAATTTATTAAAAAATAAGAATAATGACATTTTATTTGGAATGTTTTCATTATTATATTAAAAGACAGATACAAATGTTTTTATCATGGTTTTCCTTGTAAAACAACTATTTATTATTTATCAACCATCGTTATTTCGAAATGATAAAAACAGTTTTAGATCTAACAAATTATTTTTTTAACAGTGCGGAAAATAATAATCTAATTCATTAATTTCCAGATACAATTTGCTTTGGAGATAATTGATTCAGTGTTAGTGCTCAGTGGTGCTGCAGAGTGGCTCTGAGTACCAACGCCCCACTGATAATGAATATGTTTCAATTCTCAAACTCATTTGGACAAACTGACACATATGGATAGATTTAACAAGGGTTGAAGTTAAAATTCTAAATTTGAATGAAAAATTTTGAATTTTTGAGTTTATTTTACTGTAATTCGACTAGGGAATAGTTAAAATTCGATTCAAGTACTGGCCCTTTAAGAATTAGAATCTGACTATTCGTCACCTTAAACCTGCACAAATTGCTGTTTTAGCCTATGAGGGAATCAATTTGAAGTTGTTTGGAGACATCCTGAAAATCTAGTTTTTTTTGGAGAAAAACTCGATTCGAATTGAATTCGATTCAAGTTTGTGGGTTGATCCCATTCATCCGAATTTGAAAAATTTGATTTTTTTTTTTTTGAAAAATTTCAATTGGTCGAATTTCGAATTCATGAGAGTTTTTGCTTTGATAAATTTGTTAATTTGTTAACACTTTCTTGACAACCAGGGAAATATTCCTGACCTTCAGAAAGACATTGGCAAATGGGAAACTATTAAACTGCTGGAAATTCTTAGGGAACTTTAGTAAAACCTGGCCTTCCCACTAATGATGATAAAACAAAATACATGATCAACTTTTGGAGAATGAAACCAATGACCCGATTTTAGTAGCTATTTTCAGCTCGGTACTACGTACTATTGCTCTCGCTAATCATTCCAGAGACATGCATAATATATTACTACATGCTATGAATTAGTAGGAGTGATGACATTTGCAACAGATATCTTAACACCTTCTAAAATAGATCTCCGGCAAACCGTACTGCAATTTGTTTTTCATTACACGATAAGTACTTTCACTACAACATTTGATAAAAGACGAGCTAATGAACAAACTAGAATAATCAGGTGTTTTTGATCTCTTAGATAAATAAAAAAAAAAAAAGAGAGCTTACTTTGAATTGTTAATCCCTGGAATACCACAAAGCTTGGCAATGCATTTTACAAAAAGTGAATAGGCTGATTACTCAGTTTGATTAGACTACTTAATAAGCCTTCCCACATAATAGCTAATTAAAATGAGTACAAGGAATATGTCACTTATTCTCACTCTGCTCCTCTGCATTGACTAACACATCACTAGGCTACTTTGGCTGCCATTCAGTCTCTCTTGGCTCTATAAACCACACTCTTGTTCTCAGTTCTCGGCCATCACTGAGCTTTCTTTATGGCTAAACCACCACAAAATTAATTACCTTTAGATATTACAGCTAACTCATTTCTAAAAGCACCATTTGGATGTAATAATTCAAGAAAATACTCATATTTTTATTCCATGTTCTGCGTAGGAGAGGAGCCGCATGGCATCGATTCTGCTAGGCCTCAATGAACAATTACGTCTTACAAGCAGCTTATGTAAATGACATTATTACTCCAGCTATGGTTGAGAAGAGTACTGTCTAAATCCAGCAAGCTTCATTAGTTTGTAGTATTTTCTGTGAACTCATAGAAAGCTTAAAAAAAAAAAATTCTTCCCATGGTATTCTCAAATGAAAATATCAAAATTGTACAGATATTTATTTCAATTTGCTTTATTTTAAGAATTCTATCAAGTTAGACCTGACAAAACAGTGTCTGAAAGTTAGCCACAAGCTCCTTATCTCCTCCCACATGAGTCCTGTTGGTTTAATTATCCCATTACAATGGAGGGAGCATGGCCGAAAATGTTTTCCCTTTATTATCATGGTGCACTCCCTTAATCATTTTTCATTTGAAACAAAGGGCAGGAGAGGGGTCCTCTGGAACAGAAGTCATGTTTAAGAATTTTTAGAGAATTGGTTCCAGACTGGACATTACATCTGTGCACATTATAAATCTAGTAAACTGAAATTCAACCATTTCAAACTCCAAATATGCTAGAAGTAAACAAACTCGTCAGTAGAAATGCTGGGTTTGGGTGTCAAACCCCAAACCTTTTTCCGAAGGGTAGAGGAACCCCATAATGAACTAAAATAGTCCAAAACTATAACGAACAGTATAAAATACAAGGGCATGAAAGCATAAGGCTGGTTATGGACATGATCTGTTTCTTGGAATTTCTGGAAAATCAGTTTATTCTAAGAGAAAACATAACTGCTTTTTGTCATTTATACTGTAGTCTGTTTTCGGCAGCAGTTTTTGGAATGCAGTTCTATTCTACAAATTGAGGGGTATCTCTATTCCAATTTTTTAAATAATTTAACATACTATTATTCCAACACTAGCTCAATAACCGCTGCTTATTTTTGCAGTCACTTGTTGAATCTGACTCTCAATTTTCTTTTCTTTATTTGTTTTGTTTTACAAGCAAAACAAAAATCATTGCAATTGATACACATTAGAATAATATTTTTCTTGTAAGTTTCCCCCAAGAGATTTGAGATGATATTGCTAACAGAACCAATGTGTTTCAGTGTAGATTTGCATTTTATTGCCTTAAATATATTATCAAAATCAAAAATATTATTACACATAGTAGACATATTTTTTAGAATTGTATTGTAGCTATAAAAACAAAACATTAAAAAAATACCTATATAATTATATTAAAATACATTTACTTTTTTGTTTTTCTATAACCAGCCATGTTTTGACATTATTTTCCATTATTGTGCTAATTTAACAAGGTTTGTTTAAAAGAAAGAGAATTTCCATAAATATTTTCACACTGATATCCCCACCCCCAATCCTAATAATTGACAGTTTAGCTGGAGAACGTTTACAATGTTCATAAATTTACTAAACAAAGGCAAATATATACTCTCACTGTATTTCCTTTAAAACTAGATACACTGAATATGTCACATTATTCCCTCCTTTGTGCAAAATACCAAACTCCTACATTATCTGTTAATACTGGTGGTTTGTCTTGCTAAAAAGGAAGCTTTACTTAAATGAAGTCAATGGAATTTGAAGTCTTTCGCTAGTAAATCACATCATCAAAAGGTCAAAGTTCTGGTCAATTTCCAGACTAATGATGTTTAAAACAAATAAATACTTGCCTATTACAAGAAAGCCAGCCATAAATTTTGAACTTACATACATCATAATGAAAGCACAGAACTGAGAAAGAAAAACAATATGCTACAAACCAAGGTTTCAGGATCATCTTACCTACATTCAGGGGTACAGTCATTTGAAAGAGTAAACTGGGAAAATTGTAAATTGGGAGCAAAGCTTTGCAGTGCCTTTAAATTGCTAAAACGAAAACTGCTTTTTTTTAATCATAAATTAATATTAAGGCTTCCTTCATTGTGCTACTTCTAAAATTCACAGAAAATTTACAGAAATGGGTAGATGCTTAAATACTGGTCATCTCAATTGATTTTTACAATATCATAGATTTATAAATAAATGAGAAGGCTGCAAGACAAATTTCTGTATAATGTGAATATATAGTGAATAAAGTACCCCCTCTTGTAAAATATAAGGATATTATAAGTTACCGAGGAGTTTCATGACCATATAAAAACACGAGGCCGAAGGCCGAGTGTTTTTATACAGGTCATGGAACTCCGAGGTAACTTCTAATATCCTCATACTTTATTTATTATAATACACAAGTTTCAGTGAGTCATGTGACAGAAATGACATCAGAACTCACCGTTTATAACTGATGACATAAGGATATAATTTACAGGATATTCATGGCTTTTGTGTATTATATATATATATATATAATTTCTGTCAAAGTGAATTCGAGGGAATTTTCAAAGTCAAAAAATTCGAAATTCAAAGTAATTTTTTGGATACTTTAACCATCGAATAGGATACTACGACTTCGAATTTACTTCGACTTCGATTCGAAGTAAAAATCGTTTGAATATTCGACCATTCTATAATCTAAGTACTGTCTCTTTAAAAAAACTTGACTGAAAAACTTCGCCAAATTAAACCTGCTGAAGAGCTATGTTAGCCTATGGGGACCTTCTACAACCATTTTCTAAGTCTTCACACGTCGAAGTAAAATCGTTCGATCATATGCTAAAATCGTTAGATTCGAACGATTTAATTTGGTGAAAAATACTTCGACTTCGATATTCGAAGTCAAAGTATTTAAATTCGATGGTCGAAGTATTTTACACTTCGAAATAAGACCCTTGAGAAATCTGCCCCTTAAATTGCTAGACTATAACTCCCATAATCACCAGGTTGAGGTTTTAGTATTTAACAGAGGAACGGCTAAATATGGGGCCAAAACAATTGCATCTACCGTATACCTCCTGCCACCAGCACAATTCAACAGTGCAAAGAAACTCAGGCCTCCAGGAGCCAGTCCACTTTCTTGAACTAGTTCTTGTTCTAGTTGAAAATCATACATCTAAATGCTTATTTATTAAAATACAAATTTGAGAATTTTAGAGTTTTTTATTTGAACTAACTCAAAAATCCACCAAATGTAAATATTTATGAAATAAACAATATAATAAAAACGTTAAAAAACTTAAATGCAGGGAATTCATATTCTGCTCATCATTTTCTATGGATCTGCCAACTTGAAAAAATGTTAAAACCTCAAAAATTGCCTAAATTTTTTCTAAAAAATATATAAAATTTTTTTTTTTTTAATAAATCTCTAAAATCCAAGTTCAGAGTATGGCAGGTAGGAAGAAGAGCTGCAGAGCACAGTTATAATCACCTCTACAGCAGGTTGACGGACACCAAAGGACTACAAAATAATTCAGCATGTCTGCCTTAGTTTAAAGCAGCCTTGGTATATTTTTTACCATTTGAGAACAGCATGCTGTTAACTGGCATATTTAGCCCTACCTTGCAACCATCTAGTAATATCAATGTTGTGTACAAGGTCCAGTCCTACCACTACATGCCCAAATTATTTACATTTGGAACTCCATGTCTAAAGCCCTTGATTTCTTCTTCACCATGACGCTTCACAAAAGCACAGATACTGAGAATGGACAATGGAATGGAGTTGATACAGAGAAGTCCCATGAAATAAGAAAAAACAGAACAGAACTTCGGGTGCTGATGCCATAAAACTGCATTTGTTTGAGGTTCAGCGTGTCCACTAACGTAAGCATTTGTCTACAGATCAAAAACCCTTGTGACCAAAAATTGTTAGAATTTTTTTTAAAGCTCATTTTAATTGCGTTAATGACTAGCTGCATTCTATTACCCACATTAGCTACCAACTGGAAACCTGCCCAAGGTTAATTTCTAAAGATTACCTGCCAATGGGCTAGGGTTTAGGGAACGACCAAAGACAATCTGGGGCATATTTTTAAAACGGTCTTACGGACAGGTGTATAATAAATGGTGTACAGATATGGGTCTATTTTGTGGAAACCCATTATCCAGGAGACTTGACAAATTAACTTATTTGGCCACCCACAAACTGACTGATCGGAACGTTTTTCATAACTGCCTGATATCAGTTGGACAGGCCAATTAAAGGACTGGCCAATAAATTTTGACAAGTCGATCTCTCTATCTGCCTGTGTATGGCCACCTAAAGGTGCCTATATTTTATACCACTCTATCCCACTAATTAAATAGACTTCAGACCATGCATAAACCATGACATTAATGGGGCAAATTCAAGTTCAAAACATTTCTAGTATAAAAAACATTGATTTATTATTATTAAAATTATTATTAGTATGCAAATTTATTTTAAGCAATTTTTTTGGAGCTACCGCCTCTTTTTACACCAGAATTGTACACTTGGCTACACGTACATGTAAAATCATTACACAGCTTTAAAAATACACCGAATTTTACAAGATGTGGGGCCTTAAGTCTGACTTCCTTATCCAACAGCCGTTGCTCTTAGCAGATGTTTATCCCCCCTCCCATAGCACTGCATCGTATAAAATACAAAAGGAAACCAAAGGTTGCCATTCACATTAGCCGTCAAGTTTTTATCCCTCTAGTTATTTGGTTCTACACATGAACAGCTTTTCAGCTCTCTCTGTACAGTGCCCTGGAGTTGCTAAAACACAGGTCAGAGTACATTATAATTTAAAGCACTATAAATGTTTTACAACTCAAACATTTTTAAAAGCTTAAGCCCTACATTTTTTTGTAACCTGATCCCGGTTCACCTTGTTAAAGCCTGTTTTATGTGAGAGCTCGGCTTGACGTGCTGTTTCACTGGATTTCCATAGTAATTGTTAATATCACTTTTCACACTTGCTGTTGTTCAAAGAGATTTTTCCCCCTCTCTCTCCCTATCGAAAACAGTTGGTGCCATTTTCCGAGGCAGCCGTCCCATATGTTCTTTATTGGTACTGCAAACAGTTTATTAAGTCTTTCAAGCAGAGCTAGATATGGGATATTAATCATTGGAAAATGCTAATTTATCCCAAGGTTCCACATTAATAAGTTTACTTAAAATAAAAAATACTAGCTAGCTTAAGTACATATTGCCTCTGTGGGAGTGAATATTTTCTTTTCTGTGACATTTTATTAGTTTTTGTGTAGAATTTCAGATATTTGAAACCCAAGTGATTTGGAGGAACCAGACTTATTTTGCACTGGTAACTTGTAATTTATGATCAATGCCCTTCTGTGGTTTTAGGCACTTCCATTAGTGCATGACGCTTGGTGGTATCATGTCTGTGCTCAAGAAGAGCTTCCTGGAAGTGATTTAAGTTGTACAACAGTAAGCCAATAAGTTTCCTGGTCTAAACAACAGGAAGTGATTTAAAATGTACAGCAGGAAGGCAAGAATAGCTTCCTGTGTTAAACAACAGGAAGTGAATCAAGCTGTATAACAGGAAGGCAAGAGGAGCTTTCAAATGGGTTGCCACCTTTTATGGAAAAAATATTGCCCTTTCATTCGTTACATATAGTGATGGGCGATTCTGACCCATTTCGCTCCACTGAAAATTTGTGAAAAGGCGAGAATTCGCTGAAATGCATTGAAGTCTATGGGCAACAACATTTTTTTCACCCATTGGAGTCTATGGGCATCATGTTTGCATCACTATTGTACATATTATGTCTTTCATCCACTGGTATCAAGTGTCAGTTTTTACAGGCAAGGAGAGTAACGAACATAAGAGGAACTTCCTGTTCTGCAGAAGAGGAAGTGAATTCATTTGTAAAACAGGAAATCAAGGGGAGCTTCCTGTTCTGCCAATGTACAAACCTCCCAAGCCTCATGAGTTGCACACATTCCAAACTGATCCTCTAAAATGTACTCATCTTTAATATCAGCACTGGAACTGAACTGCTACAAAAACACTAAGGGGGCTATTAATCAAAGGTCGAGTGTTAGAGTTTTTATATCCTGAATGAGCTTGAATGAAATCGCAACTCGAATGGTATCTTATTTAAGAAAAATCATGAATGGGAAAACCCCGATTCTGTGAGTTTGAGTCCCGAAAACTCAAATTAATCAGAGAAAAATTCGAATGGCTCAAATCATCATCATGCAGGCTGGTAACATGTTCAAATGGTTCAAAGGACCTCTGCCACTGACTCCTACATGACCTCGGCAAGTTTTAGATAGCTATTTTCAGGGTCGGGGTTTAATAAATCTTGAAAAATTTAAGTTTTTTAAAAAAAACTCAAAAAGTTTGAGGTTTTTTTAACCCAAAAAGTTTTGACCAAAAAATACAACTCGAAATGAAACAACTGAATATTAAGGACAATTTAGTTCATGCCTCTGATCCACTAAAACCATACCCAGTTGAAAAGGGGTCACTAAGAAAGTAAGTGAAAGCAAACAATCCTCACTTACTGCTTCATAATAATGGCAAAAAAATAAGATTTTTTTTTAATTAAAACAACAGACATAGCAAGTTCTTTTTATTTTAGCTGCATACAATAGTGTCTACTTTCCTTTTAAATTCAAGGTTTGACAACCCTGTTTGTGTAACAAGAAAAGGCTCCTTTGTATTAAGCATTTTCTCTGGACTATAGTAGCTCCATTGGTTTGAAGCTGTTGTAGTTTTCGGAGAACTGTAGTTCAACATGTGAACGACCACATGTTGGACACTGCTGTCATATAAAGTCCAATGACATGGGGTCTCCACAAAGAAGCACTTGTCCTACTGATTTGCACGGCTGCACATAATCATTCTGTGATGACATTTGTCACTCAACACTGAACATAAAGAAAATCATTGAAGAAAACATCACTTACCCCCTGTAGGAATATCTGTAACGTTTGGCAGATACAATCCACTCCGATAGAGATGAAATACTTTTTCAAGCTGGACGAGAGCCTCATCGACCCCCCACCGCAATTCACCTGAAAAATGACTTTTGTTTAGCAAATACACTGGGGGAAAAGGGTGTATATTGCAAACAGTTATACTGTCACGCCATGGTATAAAAAAAGAGTAAATCCTGATGGGCAGAACATGCTAAATGCCTGTCTGAAAGAATGTTCTAACTCAGTGATCCCCAACCAGTAGCTCGTGAGTAACATGTTGCTCTCCAACCCCTTGGATGTTGCTCCCAGTTGCCTCAAAGCAGATGATTATTTTTGAATTCCAGGCTTGTTTTGGTTGTATAAAAACCAGGTACAATGCCAAACAGAGCCTCAATGTAGGTTGAAAATCCACATAGGGGCTACTAAATGGCCAATCACAGCCCTTATTTGGCACCCCAAGAACATTTTTCATGCTAGTGTTGCTCCCCAACTCCTTTTACTTCTGAATGTTGCTCACAGGTTCAAAAGGTTGGGGATCCCTGTTCTAACTTCTGGAATGTGTTTCATGAATTGACCAACATCTCAAAGCAGATTAATTCAGGTGTTTTACTGAACTTCCATTCTGTTCTATGGGGTGTTAGTGCTTAGTGCTGCCTTTGCACTCTAACACCTTTGCAAATCTTTAATCCACAGTGCAGTGTGGGTATTAACGACAATATTTTTTCAAGATCTGCACTGGAGCCAAAAAGAGGCAAATCTAACAAAATTGTTTCTTTTTTTTACTGTTAACAAAATCATCCCCTACATTTTCCCCTGGAAGGCAAGGAGCTGTATCTTGCTCTGAAAATAGCTCTGTCTTTGGCCTTGCTACAACCAGAGTGGGGTTGTGGTGGCCAGTAGGGATGGGCGAATTTGACCCGTTTAGTTTTGCCAAAAATTTACCGCCGGCGAAATGTTGCCGACGCCCATTAAAGTCTATGGGTGTCAAAAAAATTTTGTCGCTCAGCGAGATTTTTTTGACGCACAACGTCATACAAGTCCAAGGGCCTCATTTTTCCAGCGAAACTAGAAAAAATTCGCCCATCCATAGTGGCCAGTGGTCATGGGTGTCCACTGGAATGCCCTCTAGGTTGAGCATTACGTGGATATGCAGACTAGGGAGTGCCAGGGTCTCTACAACTTGCATGGGATTTGCATGGGATTTTTTGTTCCGCACAAGCAGTGGAGTGAAGCTATTGCTCCTGATAAGAGTCCTGCATGGGTCCAATCTCTGCTTTACAGACCACTACCTGGACCCACATTTTTACCAATTTAGACCATCACCTAATTCAAGAAGCAATTCAAGAAGCAATTGCCTTATTCGAAACCCGCCACTTGCTGGCCACCATAGAACTGGAAGTGATGTCATCACAAAGCAGAAGTAGCATCATTTAAAGACAGGAAGGTGGAGAAAAATGAAAAAAGGAATACAATTTGCTTATACTTAGGCTCACAATCTGCCAACCTGCCTTCAAGACAATAATAAATGAGCCCAACTGCCTGTTTTTTAAATAGTGGGTCTGTTTTAAGTATCAATGTGTCTTAAAAGGAGGCCTCTGTATTTTTTTTTTTATAAATGGAGTCTTAGAGATGAGTAAAATAATTACCTGTTGCATTGACTATAGCATCCAGAAGTGGCCGCAGAGAAGATGGTGCGCTGTGTGGCAGAAGATACGTGAAAAAAAACCTACAAGACAGGGGGGGAAAAGGCCTATATGAAGGATCGTTTTTCAAGTGCCTTTAAAAGTAAATAGACTAATTCAAACAGAATTAATAAGCAATAGGTTGTTATAGCATTCAGGAAACATAACCATATATCATAATCAGAAAATCCATAAGTGACCCCAAGCCATGCGTCTGGCAGAGGGAGAGGGGGCTTTCAGACACAAGGCTGCCTTGTAATCACCTGTAAATGCTCCATTAACACAGCAGCCTGCTGCGAAGCTTAGTGGATTGCGGCTATTTGTAAGGATGTCTGGTACTTGGATGAAATTTATTGCTTTTTTATCACCGGTGGGGGGAAACTTCATAATTTTGGGTGTGTTCCACAAGTATTTCAGGCCTCTCCACCGGAGCATTTTGGAACAGAACGTGGAAATTATAATAAGTAAATAAAACAGTAATAGAGAAATAACTACATGTAAAATACAATCTAGACACTTGAATAAACTCAACACTTCCCCTTGCTGTTTCCCGGTGCCTTGAGTGGGGCCGGGGGCCTTACACTCCTGTAGGGCTCATCTGGGACCTAGAAAAGTACGGTCGCATATTGGTCTACAAAGACACTTTATTAAAGGGCAACTAAAGCATCTTTGCTTGCGTTAGTGAGACGGACTAACCTGTCTTCGCCTTGCCTTACCGTTCATGTCCCAATCTGTGTCTAACCTGGCCGATCAATTTTCTGACAGATGTCGGACGAAAAATCGTAAGATGTACGATCATTCAAATCCCACTAACTTCAAGATAAATTGACGGATTGGTCGGACTTCGTTAAAATAGTTCGTTCGGCAAAGAAAAATCTCTGCGTCTATGGGGACCTTAACACTGTGATTTCAATGTATGTTTATTTATCCCTTTCATCGGGGCCCATTTACTTCTAACTTGCAGACTCTTATTCTGAAGTCTAGAAGGGTTATTTACTAAACCCCGAAAAATTTGTGGTTTTTTTTTTATAAAATCAGACTTTTAAAAAAAATCACGATCATCAATTTTTTCCGAATTTATTAAACCTCAAGGATGTAAATTATATGCAATGTTGAGGTTGTATATAAGTCAATGGGAGAAGTCCCAATGAATGATTTTTTGATGTGCGCTGGGTTTCGTGCAATACCCCGAAGTTTTTGGGCAAAAAGCATAAGAAATAAGAGTTTTTGGATGAAAAATCCAAAAAAATCGGATGAGAAATCCCAAAGAATAGTGAAAATAATTTTTTCCCCCCAAAGCAAATTTTTAGGAAAATGTAATAATAAATAAGCGGATTTGATTTGAGTTTGTAGCAGAAAATATTGAGATAAATTCGAACCCCCCCTAGGTCTCAGCCAATGCAAGCAACATGGCAGCTCTTACTCTTATCCATAAAGGCATAGATTAAGAAAATGAGTGTTCTGCACACACAACAATCTATATAAACTTTTATATTATTACCTATGTATATTTGCATGGCTTTTGAAATTTTCTTTTCTTCCTGTTATAATTATATACTAATGTGCCACTCAAAAATTCCAACCTCCAGATAAATTCAAACATATATATATTTTTGGAAATGGGGAAGGATATTTCATTTTGGTTTAAATTGCAGCGCATGGCAATCTACAATTCAATGCAAAACATCCCTCCCTCTTATTCAATAAAAATAAGCCACGTGAAATTTTCTTAAAAATATTCGCAGTCGCCATGAAAACTAGCCAAAGTTATTTACCTGCCCCCCTCCGAAAAAAATCAGTCAAAGCTGCTGCCAATCAGAAAGTCGGTATTACATTTCTAAATTATAAGATGGTGGTTTCTAGGTTTTAAATAAGAAATAAACCCCTAGTTTAAAAACAATAAACCATGTGAGACTTTCCTAAAATATTCCAGCTAAATTCCTTTTGTATCACAGTCACCGTGAAAAAGGAGTCATTTACCTGCCCCCACAAACTAAAAAAAAACCAGTCCCTGGCAATCAGAATGAATTTCAAGGCTTTAATAAAAAATAAATAAAACCTATTTAATAAATAAGTCATGTGAAAATTTCCTAATGTTTTTAGCTAAATCCCCTTTTTACTACAGTCACCATCAAAAGTAGCCAGTTAATACCCCCTATTACATGGTAAGTTATAGGTTTTAATAGATTTATTAGAATAAAAAATAAAACCTATTTAAAAAATAAGTAATGTGATTTTTTTAAAAATCTGCTGCTTAAATCCCTTTGTATCACAGTCACCATCAAAAATAAACAGTCATTTACCTGCCCCTCAAAATTATGGGGCTAATTCAAAGTAAAAAGCGTAAGAATATTTGACCATTCAATAATCGAAGTACTGTCTCTTTAAAAAAACTCGACTTCAATACTTCACCAATTTAAACCTGCTGAAGTGCTATGTTAGCCTATGGGTACCTTCTACAACCATTGTAGTCTTAAGAGGTCAAAGGAAAATCCTTAGATCGATCGCTAAAATCGTTTGATTCAAACAATTTAATCGTTCAATCGAATAATTTTTATTGGACCGCAGGATTGCCAAATTTGTTGAAAAAACGTTGAATACGATATTCGAATTATTTTAATCCGATGGTCAAATTTCGAAGTTTTTTGTACTTCGAAATTCGACCCTTGATAAATCTGCCCCTATATGTTGATTTCCAGGTTTAACAGATTTATTAGAACAAATAAATAGTAAATAAACTACAATTTAGTTTTTAAAAAAAAAATGCATTTGAAATTTTCCTTAAAATCTTCCAGCTAAATCCCCTTCCCTACAGTCGCTTTGAAAAGAAATCCTTTACCTGCCCCCAAAAACCCCAAAAATACAGAAGTCACATTAAACTGCAAAATTTTTATATGGCGATTTCTAGAATTTAATAGAAATTTGAAGAAATTAATGGTAATATACAGTTTGAATTTTTTGTTTCGGTAAGACTTTGAGTCTGCTTACCAGTGGTTAAACCTAGTAGAACCCCCCTTTTATGTTTTTCAGGGGACTAGAAAAAAACAGTATCAAATCTGGGAAAATGTCAGGGAAATGCTTTTTGCATAATATATTGATAGAACCACAAAAAAACATTTGTAGAATGAAGGAAAACTTAAAATCAGGGGAAGGAAAAATAAGGTTTCACTCTATGAGAATTGAGAACATTTTCCAGAAAAGTTGATGTGAAGCCCAGAATAATGACTTCCCCCCAAAAAGTTTCCACTTTGATAAACGAGTAGGTCGGCAACAGGTATAACTTGACAGCAGGGCTGTAACTAAATAACGTCTGCAAAGTAAAAGAATAAACTGCATTTTTTTTTCCAAGTTCATGTCTGAGCTGCTTTTATTTTTTCTTACAGTCTTATGTGTTGCCCAGAAGTTCTCAAATGTTATTACCAGCCAAGTACCCCTATAATCTATTTACTAGCGCTTGGGTTGAGATGAATAGGAAGCTTCCAGGAGCAGTCTATTTAAAGCTGTTCTTTTCCAACTGGGCCTCTTACTTTTGTTGAGATCATCAAACTCAGCCTAATGTGAACTGTCATAAATCATGGCACACTCGCTGTCTGCTGAAAGCCAGGGAGGATATTCATAGCTACAAACAGTTTAGTTTTTCTGCTTTTGTGAACTACGGATTCCAGGGAACAAGAAAAGCTTCTGTTGGTTACAACGGGATTTGGATAAACAAGTTGGTTTATGAGAATAATAAAGAATGAGAGAACTCATTGGGTCCTTGGTAGAAAAAAAAAAGAACTAAAAAAGATCCCACTTCTACAAGAAACGTTAGAACAGAGGTTTATTTATAGGTGGCTCCACTCATTCCCTTTCAATGATCAGTATCAATGAACACAAGTTACCTGTAGGCATTGTAGAGGTTCCTCTTTTCGTTCATGTTTTGACATTTACCCTCCACCGAGCACTGAAGTGTAAAATTTCTTGCCGGGAACTCCAAAAAGCAGTCACTGTGGCTGAAACAAGGGGTCTCTTCCATGCTCGCGTCGTCGAGATCGGTAACTTTCAGTTCACCATCAACGACCACAAACTGGCGCGGCCGAAAATCCAGCAGCGTTATGGAGCCGAGGGGAGAATGCGCCAGATAATGCAAAAGTCGGATTAAACTCAGGCATATCTGAAAAGGAAAGACATTAACTTAGGGACAAGTTGGATATTTCAAAGAAGATTTATTCGGAGACAATGCCCTAGCCCTGTCCACTAGGGATGGGTGAATTTGAGCCGTTTTGTTTCACCAAATATTCGCTGCCGGTGAAATGTCGCAAAAAATCCATAGGCGTCAAAAAAATGTTGTCGACGAACCAAGCCGAAAAAATTCACCCATCCCTACTGTCCACTTCATAGTAATTATACGTAAATTAAAAATCAGTTGAAAAAATAAGCGCTTGCATTCCATGAAACCATACCTAAAAAAACCATATTAAAAAAATAAATCCCTTTTATATATTTTTTTCTACAAATTCAGCTAAAATCATAAACTCAAATAGTCATTGCTATCATTTGGGATACCACAAGATCTGAAAATAAAAAGCATTTCTGAATACCTGTAAAATGGCCAATATTTCTAAAAAATTGACTGGTTATACCCAAGACTAACTAATATGTAGTGGCATTAATGAAAGTGAATGTAAATTTAATTTGTAAAAGATTCAATTGTTAGATACTTTAGAACAGAAATAGTTTTCTTTATATGAAAAGTAATGTATGATTTTAATAAAAAATGTAGCACATGCATTAAATCTTGTTGTAAAACTTTAAGTTCTTATAGTTTAGTTTTTTTCCATTTTTCTACCTTATTAAAGGTCAAATTTTAGCGGTTTTAAAGGTATATAAAACCACAACTAAACTCACTTTCTCTAAAACCACGAATGTCATGAAATTTGTGAAAACATCTAAACTGAAAAAGCACAAATGGGAAAAGTTCTAAAAAACTATGACTTTTTCGTATTGTTGAACAAAAGCCAGCATCGAAAATACCCGAAAACCTCTAAAACTACGAATCAAACAAACATTTTCCAGTTTTAAAAGGGACATCTGCCACAGACTTTTACATGATTTTGGAAGGTTTTAGCTGGAGCATTTTCATATTGTTGCAGTTTTGTCACATAATAAATCCCCAAAAAGTCATGCTTTCTTTTCCAGTACTTTTTCAGATTTTGGGTGTCAAAAAGCCCAACCCAAAAAAATTGCGGCTTAATATATCGGCCCCTTCGAGGCCTATTTATCGAAATTCAAAGCTGTAATTTTTTTCTAAATCGAATGTGTGCTTATTTATTAAAAAACTTAAATATTGAAAACTGAATCACTTAAAGACAAATACAATTTTCAAAGCAGTGCAATCATATTCTACTTATCAAAAACTTGAATTGTAAAAAACTCTTGAATTTTGAAGGGCAACTCCCATTGACTGTTACATGAACTCCCAGTTTTTTTATGCCAAATTTTTAGATTTCATTTTGCACTTAATCTTGAACATTAACTTTTTGGAAACCTTAATGTGAATTTTGTGATTTGTAGTGCAAAAAAAACCCTGGAATCATGCTAAAAGCTCAAAATGAAATGTTAATAAATCAGTCCCTTAGTTTTCTGCTTAGAATTTATTTTAGTAGAAAAACAAGGCAAAATATAAATCTCCCTTTAATCCAAACAAAAATGGAAAGAATGCTATGTGTTTATAGTGACGCCTATCGTCTAAGGGATACAATATGGAAAATATTACATTTTGATGTTGCTAAGCTGATGATTAGAATCAAGCATCTTCACTGTATCTCCTTGTTGCTCCACAAGCTTTACTAAAACATTCATCACTTACTCGAAATCTGTCCTCCCAAGGGGACTGTAACAGCTGAATCATCTCCAGTGGGGAACCCAGTTCAGTGATGGTGGTCAGTGTGTCTGAAATATCATTGCTGTCTTGGTAACAATAACCATACAACTAAAAGTGGGAAAAAATAAAATGTGTAAATTTCAATTGGACATATAGAAAAACAGCCACATAACGTTCTGGTATGGGACATGGATAACATAAGCAAAATTATGGTTCAATGTTTTTGCCACCATGTAACCAAACATTTACCTCTAAGCTATAATAAGTACTATGAAAGTGTAGGAAATTATATTATCCACAACAATTTGGCCATTTGTGACCCAATGAAAATCCTTTAAATAAATTTAAATCAAAGCTTTGACAATTTTAAGCCATTCCACGTTGGCTGGCTGGTTTTTGCCTAAATGTAACAGCAAATGCACCATTTGACTTTCTTTAAATAAAATAGTTTACTATGTATATTGATGGAAAAGGGTAAAAAAAAAACTTCCTGTGAAACCTGCTAAATAAAATGTCCCGAATTCAAAAAATTAAAAAAAAAACTTTAACCCTCAAATTCCACCTCTACCTTTAAGAAGAAGGAAATTGTATTAACTAACTCCAAAGTAAAAGCAATAAACTGTAGTAGTTGCCAAAATATCAAATTCTTACAGATTTTAGATCATTCACATCATCTGACCCAACCCATTAAGCCTACGTACATTATTTACCGAATTCTAAGCCACCCCAGCCCTTTTCCTGAACACTTGATGTAATTGTCCTGAAAAATTCTGGTTACTTGGTAGATATCCAAAAACAGTTGTTTTTGGATATGTCTGCTCCAAAAAATGCACAAATTTAGTACCTGGAACATGGAGGCTTGGTGGACTTGTTTTGGGCTTGATACCATCCAGGTTATCCAGTGAAATTACAATGATTTAACTACTTTACTGAAAGAAGCTGCCCCCCTCTCTTTAGTAAAGATCTCCTTTATGTAAAGCTACTAAAGATTTCCTTTATGTAATGCTAAAGCATTCACAGACGCTCGCAAGGCCTTACATCCAAAAAAGGAAGTCTCTGCCAGCATAAGAGGTCCCTACAAATCAAGCGGAAACGTTTAAAGCTTATAAATGATGCATGACACCTTGTAACGTTAGCCGGGCATGTTCAGCGTTAAGTTCAACCTCTTTGGTTCTGAATGAAAAAGGAATGTCAATCTTTTGAATCGAAAAGAAAAAAATTTGGATTTTTTTGGACTGAAGTAAATGGAGATATTAACCAGTATCTCAACATTTTTACTGCAAATTTAGTATCGATTGGGGAAGCACGAAATTCAGAATTTGGTTCTTTTTGCAGAATTCAGGATTGGCAGAACTATTAATTTTTAAATAAATAGTGATTATTATTATTTTTATTTTTTTAAATCTTGACAGCTGTATAATTAACTTGAATTGGGAATTCTCGTGAAGATGCAGGAAAAAATTCCCAATGAAAATCACATTGTTTCAATTGTTTTGACAGGCTCCTCTCGAGCTTGTTGAAAATACTCCTTCTATAAGGGGCTCAACTTGTTTTAGTTGCTTGTTTTAGTTTCACTTGAAGTTTTAAGATTTGTTGCTAAACTGGAATTTAAAAAAAAAAAATTCTAAATCACGTTTTTCTGGAGTCATGGAAAAAAACACAAGCTCAATTTTATTTTTTTATTTGAAGAAATCGACCATGGGTTAGTGTTCAGCCAAAACAAATCCAAACCTTAAAATCAAGGAACAACTCTGGTCAACTGAAATCTCAATTGTTTTCGCAGATTTACAAATTTTATCTACGCAGTGACCAGATGGTCCTTTCTTAGAAAAAACCCAACAAAATCTCTCCTCTTCAGCATAACATTCTGTATTTAGGATATAGGACCTTACAATGGATGCCTCTTGCCAAACCACACCAACTTATGGCCACAAATGCACCCGTCTACCCAAACACTCCTACTTTTTACTTCCACCCCACTCTAGATTCCTTGATTTAAGAATATCCCACCAGAAATAGGGGGAACTAGGCTGTATGCTTGAGACTCTTGTTGCACCACTGTATTGTGTAAACACAATAAAATGGTAATAGAATTTTCAGCAAATCAATTCCGAACCATACAAATTCTGAAATATAATTGCACTTTTATGGACACAATAATAACCAATTTATTATGCGTTGGGAACAGAATAATCGAGTTGGTTGACAGTAAACAATATGATACAGGGGGAGCCCACTCTTGAGACATGAGACTTCATATATTGGAACAACCAGCATGGCAGCTCCATATAAGATCCATATAAGATACCAGGCATAGAATTCCCATATTTATGAAATATATCAAGAGGAACAAAAAGGAAATAAAAATAAACCTTAACTAGAAACTGGATAGACTTTCTTTTCAAGGATACATTCCAGAGACCAGCGGAACTGGGAATAATATACCCGTGTAAATAAATGTTCTTTTGTTCCGTTCTGCCACAGTTTCCTGCATAGATGCACATCTCCAGAAAGCGCATCTCGGCATGCAAGACATGCTTTGGTTGGAAAGGCTTGTGTGCGCTAAACTCCTGACCCTGCAAGCGCAGACCCCCTCGCCGACACAATGGAAGATTTCATTTGAATGTTCGGAATTGGGCTTTTTGCAGCATCGGGCTTTAATAAATTTTTAAAAAAATGAAAAATGTGAGTTTTGCCCCAAAAAATTTAAAAAATAACACCCTTGATTTTTTAGTAGACTTAGGGGCAGATTTATCAAGGGTCGAATTTAGAGTTTATGGGAGTTTATAAAAACTTCCATAAACTTGATTTTTTTAGTTAAAAACGCCATTTTTTTTAAAAAAAAAAACAGAATTTTTTCAATTTGGGTGAATAGGATCGACCCGCAAACTCGAATCGAATTTGAATCAACTCCAAATTGATTCCAGGAACCCCTAATGGGCTAAAACAGCAATTCTGTAGGTTTAAAGAGGCGAATAGTCTAATTCAAATTCTTTAAAAAAAAACTCAAATCGAATTTTAACTATTCCCTAAATTAGGGATGCACCGAATCCACTTTTTTGGATTCGGCCGAACCCCCGAATCCTTCACAAAGGATTCGGCCGAATACCGAACCGAATCCGAACCCTAATTTGCATATGCAAATTAGGGGTGGGAAGGGGAAAACATTTTTTACTTCCTTGTTTTCTGACAAAAAGTCAAGCAATTTCCCTCCCTGCCCCTAATTTGCATATGCAAATTAGGATTCGGATTCGGTTCGGCCGGGTAGAAGAATTTGGCCGAATCCGAATCCTGCTGAAAAAGGCCGAATCCTGGCCGAATCCCGAACCGAATCCTGGATTCGGTGCATCCCTACCCTAAATAATAAACTAGAAAATTCGAATTTTCAAATTTGAAATTCAAATTTTCACTTCGACCCTTTGATAATTTTGCCTCTGAAGGTGTGGAGATCCAAATTACGGAAAGATTCATGAGCCGGAAAACCCCAGGTCCCAAGCATTCTAGTATTTTTATTTACATCATTAAATTATTTAGTATGGGGATTTCTAGTTGGATGTTGAGTGTATTGGTAGTTACAGTTCAACTGCAGCTGGCTTTAGAGATGGTAAATCATTTTGTGGAACACTCATCGGTGTGTAACATTCTTCAGGGGGGTGAGCAACTCCAGCATTCCTGTCTGAGTGGAGCACACTGTGTGTGTGTGTGGATTGTGTACTCAGTCACTGTTTGTGAAGGCTGTATTCCCTGCCAGCGGCAGATAATAGAAATTTGTAAATGTGCATTCATATCCTAGGTAACAATAGGAGCGGCTTGTGCTTGAATATGTCTACAAGCCCCACAGAGCCAGTCGCTTCATGTCAACTCGGCATTCCACATGAGCACAAATTAAAGTGACACAACTGCCCCCTTTTCAGAGGCAAAAAGCAGAGGTCACATTCTGCACAAAGGCCGACAAGACTGCAGAACAAAAACACAAAATAAAAGACCTTATTAAGCTGTCATCAGTGTGTGTCTGTGAGGATAGGCAAACTGCAGGCTCCCTTATCACCAGGACAGTTACTAATGCAAAGTTACAAAAGGATTCGCCGATGACTGACTTATTTACAAAGCTTAGCGATGCGTTGAAATGATAGAAAGCTCCCGTGACAAAGATGGGTTGGACTTGCAGCCTCACGGGAATCCTAAGGTACACACACAAGTGTTTGCACTGCACTTTCTTTCTGTCAAAATGGCTCAACAGAAAATGACGAGTTGTGAAGCAGCGACGTCACAATCGCTCAGCCTGGCCCGGGTGATGTGAGCTACAATAAGCTGTCAGCAGAGTTACAGAATACGGGGATGAAGGAAAATAGAGGGGCTCAAGCTTGAAATTATGCATATCAGGGACAACGATGGGCAAATAAATTCACTAGGCATGCAAATGTCTGCGTTTAGCCTCCTGCAAATAAATTCTCGAAACTGCAGCGAAAATTCGCCAGTGAAACATCTGCTGCGACAAAAAAAAAGTGTTGCACGTCAGAATAGTCACGCACATAAAATTGTCAACGCCAACGCCCATTGACTCCAATGCATTTGGACAAAATAGTCACTCGTTTAAAATTGTCGCTCGCGTCACAATTGTCGCGCGTCTAAATTATTTTGACACCCATTGACTTCAATGCATTTCACAAATATTTCTCTGTTTCGCAAATGTAGCGAATTTTTCGGGCGACGCGAAACTGTACAGATTCACCCGTCACTAATCACGGAACCGAATGCAGGGTCAGAAAAAGAATAGTAAGTATCCCAAGGAAATTGTATAGAGATTTATAAATATGTTTTGGCCCAAGGCACCACTTTCCAAATCTGGGGCCCAAAGCTCTCTGGATAATGGGTTTCAGGATAACGGATCCCATACCTGTACTTAAAGGAGAACTAAAGATTAACTAAAGAAGTAGCTAGAAATGTTGCACATGATGTTTTGTGCTTCTCTACCAGCCCAAGGCAACCACAGCCCTTTAGCAGTAAAGATCTGTGTCTCCAAAGATGCCCCAGTAGCTCCCCATCTTCTTTTCTGCTCATTCACTGCACATGCTCTGTGCTGCTGTCACTTAATGAGCTTAGGGAGCCACTCACAATATACAGTACACATAGAATAGAAATGTCACAATATAAGGCTGATTAGTAATTAATACACATAATTACTACATGGCAGCACAGAAACCAGTGCAATTAGCATCAGAATTGAATAATCAGCAAACCTGTAGCATCAGCTTATATTACAGCCAGGGAAGCTCATTTTCTGCTGGATAATTAGTGACGAACCCTAAGCTTAGCTTCTCAACAGCCAATCAGAGCCCACTGAGCATGTGAGTGTCACAGACACTTTCCAAGATGGTGACCCCCTGTGACAAGTTTGAAGTCCTGGATCATTGCTGCTATTGACAAGCTGAAACTTTAGCCTCGTGCAATAAGTTCACTATATAAAACATGACATTTTTAGCCACATTCATGTTAAGGGTTTAGTTCTCCTTTAAGTAGTGGAATTAGATGATCTTGAAGGCATCAGTGTGTCTTTAAAATGGTGTGAAACCTCAAGAGCTAGCAGTTTGATGCAACCTGGCCAGCAGAGTTGGACTGGACTATCGGGATACCAAGCAATGCCCCAGAGGGTCCCACTTTAAAACAAATCCTATCTAATCTCTACTATAGAGAGTGTAATAAATATAATACATTTTATATCTCAAGGTGCATTCAGAGTGGACCCCAGACGTCAATGGTCTCTAGTGGACCCTAAGAGACCGAATTCTAAAGCAAAATATTTCAATCTATTCTACTACACAAACCCCCCAAAAATCTCCTTTTCCCAAACAATGTCACTGTAAAGACTTCAGTACAAACTTAATGTGAAACATATGAGCAGCACTTGTCCTCTTTAATTGAATTTACACTTCACCCAAACAGCATTTAGCAGCTTTCACTTTTAGGGGGAAAAAATTGTGAAACGCAAATTTTGACGTCCGCGTCTATTTTGACGCCAGCGTTAAAGTCAATGGGCGTCCGAATAATGTTGACGATCGACGGTTTTGATGCGATCGACTTTTCTGACGCGCGTCCACAATTTTTTGACGTTGGCGAAATTTCGCTGCAGTTTCACAAATGTATTCGCTGACAGCGACTGGCGAATTTATTCGCCCATCACTGCTGCCTGCTCCTACTTCTTTTCCAGTACTCAGGCAAACAAATTCTAAGGCCTAGGGCACATGGGGTGATATTCTGAGACAATTTGCAATTGGTTTTCATTTTTTATTATTTCGGGTTTTTGAGTTATTGAGCTTTTTATTCCGGTTTGCAATTTCAGCAGTCTGGTTGCTAGCGTCCAAATTACCCTAGCAACCATGCACTGATCTGAATAAGAGACTGGAATACGAATAGGAGAGATCTGAATAGAAAGATGAGTAATAAAAAGTAGCAATAACAATAAGGGGCATATTTTTCAAGGGTCAAATCGAAAATTTTAATTTTAGAATTCTTAGGGAATAGTCCAAATTCGATTTGAGTTTTAAAAAATTTAAAATCAAAATGTATCCTTTACCCGCCCTTTAAAAATTCAAATTCAAATTGTTGTTTTAGCCTATGGGGGAAGTCCTACAATCAATTTGGAGTCGTTTGGTGGACTTTTAAAAATCTAATATTTTATGTTAAAAAGAAACTCGAATCAAATTCGATTGAATTCAATTCGAGTTTGCGGGTCGATCCTATTCACCAGAATTTAAAAAATTCTATTTTTTTTAAATAATTTTCGATTGGTCGTTTTTTCCCCGAATTTCGAGTATATGGGAGTTTTTAGAAACTTCTATAAACTCGAAATATAACCCTTGATAAATCTGCCCCTAAATGTGTAGCATTTGCTTTTTAGATGGGGTCAGCGACCCACATTTGAAAACTTGAAAGAGTCAGAAGAAGGCAAATAATTAAAAAACTATAAAAAAAAAAAAAAAAAGAAAAAAATGAAGGCCAGCTGAATAGTTGCTTTGAATTAGCCATTCTAAATCATATTTACTAAAATCTGAATTTCTCTTGATTATTTAGATAAAAAAGAGTCAGACCAAACTAGAATCCATGATTTCACTTTATTTATTATTAAAAAAGCTTGATTTAATATGTTCAGGTAACTACTCAATAAAATCGAGTGAAAACCCGAATTGTACAATTTTTCGAGGGTTTTCCCCGAATCCCGAAAAAGGTCAGATTTTCGTGCTAATTCTAGCGCAGACCACAGAAACTTCAAAATAGTCTCCCATTGACTTATACACAACCCCGGCAGGTCTGAGATGGCGGATTTTCAGATTCGGGGCTTTTTGCTGCATCAGGCTTTAATAAAAATTTGAGTTTAAAAAAAAAAAATTAAAGTTTTGCCCCAAAAAGCCCGAACCAGAGTAAATAACCCCCTATAAGTTAACGTAAAGGTGAACCACCCCTTTATTGGAAAGCAACCTGGCTGACGCACATGGGGCAAGTAGGCAGACTCCGCCCACCATAGGCAGACTCCGCCCACCAGTCACCTCCCCTTGTACATCAGAAGGGGTGCACATTTCCAGCTGACGATGGTACAACGCTCACCAACACTATGAAAAGCTATTCTCACAAACAGTGTATGTGTTATGTTGTATAAATATACATTTTTTCCTTAAACCAAAATACCTTCTATTTATAACTAAAACGACCGTCCGCACATATTAGAAGAAGGCAGTGAAAACAGTGGAGCCTTGTTATTTGCACAGGATTTAGAGGTACCCAGGCTAAAGGGGTTTCCCCACATCATTTCTCATAATATAACGAGGCTTTTAAATTCCAGGTCTAATTAACAAAAACCTGCGAACTGCGAAACTGTTGTTACATCACGTAAGTGTCGCTGTAATTGGGTGTATTTTACTTTTTACATTATTTATTTGTCTTAAAAATATAGTTACATAATATTTATAATGTAAAAATTAATTCTATTTTTTTTTTATACAAGTATGGGATTAGTTATCTGGGAACCCATTATCCAGAAAGCTCCAAATTACGAGAAAGCCATCTCCTATAGACTCAATTTTAACCAAATAATTCAATTTTTTTTAAAAATGATTTCCTTTTTCTCTGTAATGATATGATTTTTTAGCTGACTTAACTCCAAATTACAGAAAGATCCCTTACCTGGAAAACCCCAGGTCCCAAGCATTCTAGATAATAGGTCCCATACCTGTATTATATTACATACAGTCATAACATTTAGTACTGATCATAATTGTAACAATGGTATATTATTTAAATACAGGCATTAGACCTGTTATCCAGAATGCTCGGGGCCTGGGATTTTCCAGATAATTGATCTTTCTGTAATTTGGATCTTCATACTTTAAGTCTACTAGAAATTCATGTAAACATTAAATAAAGCCAATAGGCTGGTTTTGCTTCCAATAAGGATTAATTATATTTTAGTTGGGATCAAGTACAAGCTACTGTTTTATTATTACAGGTGTGGGACCTGTTATCCAGAATGCTCTGGACCTGGGGTTTTCCGGATAATGGATCTTTTTGTAATTTGGATCTTCATACCTTAAGCCTACTAGAAATTCATGTAAACATTAAATAAAGCCAATAGGCTGGTTTTGCCTCCAATAAGGATTAATTATATCTTAGTTGGGATCAAGTACAAGCGACTGTTTTATTACTACAGAGAAATTTCAAATGAATCTTGAAAACCTGAATTAAAAAATAGCTCGGAATTTGTAAATACAATATTTTAAGTCTAGAATTATTTTCAAATTCCAAAAATTTGAAATGTGGCCTTATTAAAAGGGAAACAAAATCAAAGATTAAAAAAAAAGACGACTTAATTTCTTTAAAACATCAAAATGCAATGAAATCCCATTCTACCCTCCATTCTGTCAAATTTAAAATGAATTTTGAAAACTTGAATGGTAAAATTGCTTGGATTTTGTAAATACGACTCTCGTTGACTTCTACAGGAACCCCCAGATTTTAGATGCCAACATTTTTGTTGTTCAAAAATTTTTTTTTTTTTTTCAGTGAATACATTTTAAAAATCTGAAATTCAAATTTGAGAATAAGCGGCCAGTTTGTACTGATAGACATTTATGTTTGTCTATTAATAGTTAAAAAATGAATTCATTTCTACTTTTTCTGTGAAATTCCTGCGGTAAACTCTTTGCTGCAAAAACGTATACAAAGATGGGGCTGATACAAAGATCATTTTTTTATTTGGCTTTTTAAAGATTTTACCCGGTCTCCCAGTTTCAAGTGTTACGTCCCGCGCCAGGTTAAGTCTGGCCAGATCCTCCGTATCACAAAGAATTCCATTGATTTCTAGTGCCGGAATTAAATAGTTAAATGGTGCATGGAGTCTGCCAGGCAGATAGTCATTAGGAGAATATGGCAGGCAGATTGATGAGAATAGTGGCTACTTCAAAAACGTTGGCTTTTGATAAATATGCCCCAAAGAGTTAATTGGCCTCATTGTAGGTTCAGCATTTCTGTTTTATTTGAGGAGTCAGAGGTCACAATTTAAAAGACAGGGGTCGTCAGTAACCGTAAGGGTGATTCGGGGAGATTTAGTTGCCTGGCGACTAATTGCCGCGACTTTGCGGCAACCAATCTCCACGAACGCCTTCCCTCACTCTGTGCTGGCTAAAATTAAAAAAATCACACGCAGCAATTCATTTTCCGAAGTGCCTCACGAGGAAACTTTGAGCAACTTCGGAAAATGGTCACCGTCGCAGCTATTAGTCGCCAGGCGACTAAGTGGCACATTCACTAAGATTCGTAGTTGTGCCAGTGTCTCTGATTCGCCGCACTTCGCCAGGCGTATTTTCACGCAAATTCACTAAAATCCGAAGTTACGTTCAGGGGAAGCGTAAGGTTGCGAAGTTGCGGTAGCGTTAATTCGCAAAGCAAAGTTACGTTAGCGATGCTTAATTTGCATACGTCGCCAAATTGAAGTTACAATGGAGGTATATGTAGCATCATTACACAAGCCTGGGAAACCTTTTTGAAGCAATCCCTATCTACTCTATTGCACTTCGCCTGGTCTGAGGTGGCGAAGGAAGTCTGGCGTAAAAGGTAGCGTTCAGAATAATTTGCGCGTCAGTGAATTTGCGTGGTTACGTCCGTTGCGCAAATTCGCCAGGCGTAAGGGTGCGAAGTAACACTAGCGAATTTAGCGTCCGTTAGTGAATCGGCGAATTAACGAAAATGCGGTACGCTGGCGAATTCACGCTAGCGTTAGGCTCAACAACTGCCTTCATTTCAGCTTCTTTTATTCATTCCCAATTTTTATTCCAGATTTTTTTGTCTCACCTCAAAATTTGCCTTGAAAATAATATTTAGGGGGTTATTTATCAAAGTCCAAATTTATCTCAATATTTTCTGAAAAAAACTCTGACCAAATCCGCACAAGTTTTTGGGGCTTATTTATTAATACACTTTCCCGATAATTTTGTTTGCGGGGAAAAAATCAGAAAAAAATCGAATTTTGATTTTTTTTTTCCCTTTAAATAAGGCTGTCACATTCCAGATATTTTTAAATTTGAAAACAATTCTAATTGTAAAATGTTGATAAATCTTCCCCTTTGTGTTTGACTATCTCATAAATGGGACAAAGTTAAAAAAAAATAATTATTAAGTTCAGAGAGAAAAAAGAAGCACCAAAAAAATTAAACGCATGGTTCTCTATGGGAAAATGTACACTACAAATTATAAACTGCAACACCAACTTTTAAATTTAAGATATTAGCCTGGCTTGTGACCTTGGCCAAATTAGAGAACAGTTAGCAGACCCACCACACTCAATATACTCAGGTCTTCAATACAATAGTACATAATAAGAAAAGTGTGTATGAAAAAATGAATGTTTTATTAAATCAAAATTTTTTTTACATAATCAGGATATTTAGCCCTACGCGTTTCTACCGCTATCGGTCTTCCTCAGGGGCACAAAATATCAATAATAAAGATTAAAAAAAGGCCTAACTTTTAGTCCCAGGAAATAAAACATGTCATGCAATTGAAAGCAACATCGGTTTGTATCTTTCTGTAATCCTGGTTCTGCTCTTTAAACAATGTTGCAAATTCAGCTCTCCGCCTGTTACATTGTATCAATAGACAGCACAATCAAAATGGGACAAGCAGATACCGCTTTAAATAGCGAATACATTTCCAAATAACTTTGAAACCTTGACATTTTTTAAAGAATGTATATTGCCATGTTCCTTAGAATTTAATTTTCTTTCATTAGGGAAAAAAATTATGCTTAGGTTGACTTTGCCTTTAACTCCGTTCACTACTTTGGTTAAGCCTTTTACTTGGAGATGAGTGTGAGCTCTTGTGAGCAGGGCCTTCCTACCCTGAATTTAATCTCCTTATTTGTTACAATACCGTGAGACCCCCTAGGGGGCAGATTTATCAAGGGTCGAATTTCAAAGTAAAAAATACTTCGAAATTCGACCATCGAATTAAAATACTTCAACTTTGAATTTCGAATTTGGCAATCGAACGATCAAAGCAAAATCGTTCGATCGAATGATTAGATCGTTCAAATCCAACGATTCGAACGATTTTAGCGTACGATTGAACAATTTTACTTCGATGCGTGAAGACTAAGAAAAATGCATTAGGAGGTCCCCATAGGCTAACATAGCACTTCGGCAGGTTTAATTTGGCGAACTATTGAAGTCGAAGTTTTTTTAAAGAGACAGTTCTTTGATTATCGAATATTCCAACTATTTTACTTCAAATCAAATTCGAAGTAAATTCGAAGTCATAGTATCCTATTCGATGGTATCCAAGTATTCAAAAAATAACTTCGAATTTCGAATTTTTTTACTTCGAACATTCCTTCAAATTCACTTCGATCCTCGATAAATCTGCCCCCTAATATGACTGTAGAGCACTGAGTAACTTGTAAGTTCTTATGAACAGCAGACAAAATGTAAAAGAAAATATTAGGTGCCATTATAGGATGTAAAGAATCAAAGTCTGAGCATGTAAAGGGCTTAGAATAAAGAATCAACAAGAATGTAGTAAATGTCAAATATGATCACGGTCACTAATTCCCTGAGGGGGTCAGACATGGCGATTTCATTACTGCGCCTCCCTCAGTTTCCCGCTTGCCCCAGAGACTGTTGCCGTGAAATTGTGCAGGGCCCGAGCCAACAGAGGGGCAGCAACGAAGTGGTGAAGGGCAGAAGTGTAACGTATGTGGCATGTTTTACTCACAACATCACCGCACAGATCAGTCTTGTAACATTCCATTTTATTTACATGTCATAATATCTGATGGGCAATTACTGGGAAACTCAAACACCCACTTTACAGTATTATTTCTCTTTCTCTGTACAGCGAAACCAGGAAAGCAGAAAATAAACTATGGCTATTACCCCCACTGTATCCTTTTCTCTCTCTACTATACCTCACACTCCCTTCCCAGAGACTATCATCCCACTGTTACTATAGGCACCATCTCTCCCTACTATACCTGCTATCCCACAGTCACACTCCCTTCCCAGAGACTATTATCCACTGTTACTATAGACACCATCTCTCCCTACTATACCTGCTATCCCACAGTCACACTCCCTTCCCAGAGACTATTATCCCACTGTTACTATAGACACCATCTCTCCCTACTATACCTGCTATCCCACAGTCACACTCCCTTCCCAGAGACTATTATCCCCACTGTTACTATAGGCACCATCTCTCACTACTATACCTGCTATCCAACAGTCACACTCCCTTCCCAGAGACTATTATCCCCACTGTTACTATAGGCACCATCTCTCCCTACTATACCTGCTATCCCACAGTCACACTCCCTTCTCAGAGACTATTATCCACTGTTACTATAGACACCATCTCTCCCTACTATACCTGCTATCCCACAGTCACACTCCCTTCCCAGAGACTATTATCCCCACTGTTACTATAGGCACCATCTCTCCCTACTATACCTGCTATCCAACAGTCACACTCCCTTCCCAGAGACTATTATCCCCACTGTTACTATAGGCACCATCTCTCCCTACTATACCTGCTATCCCACAGTCACACTCCCTTCTCAGAGACTATTATCCCACTGTTACTATAGGCACCATCTCTCCCTACTATACCTGTTATCCCACAGTCACACTCCCTTCCCAGAGACTATTATCCCACTGTTACTATAGGCACCATCTCTCCCTACTATACCTGCTATCCCACAGTCACACTCCCTTCCCAGAGACTATTATCCCACTGTTACTATAGACACCATCTCTCCCTACTATACCTGCTATCCCACAGTCACACTCCCTTCCCAGAGACTATTATCCCACTGTTACTTTTGTAGATAAAACTAGTTCAGTTTGTTCATGTTGCAAATAGATACAATTTCTCGATAGAACATTGTAGTACAGAAGAATAGTGTGGATCAAGCTGCAGCCAATCTCAAATATATATAACAAAACATACAAGTTTAATGTATATAAAACATATGATTATTCTATTAGACCCTGAGCTTCTATTTTCAAATGCTTCTACATACAAAGACCAAGGATTCATTTACATTATTTTTTTCCCTTCGATTTTAGTCCTTCCCTCTAATTGGCCGGAGTCTAATGGCACACGGGGAGCTTTTCAGGCCGGTGTATTTGAGTCATTTGTTTGGGATCAATGAATTCTATTCATGTGAATGTGAAATACAAGGCAGGAGCAGGGTTAGCACTTTGCAGTCCATGAAGGCTCAATAAAGCATTTCAAGCTGAAAAGGGACAAGTGCTGCTCAGGAGATCAAGTCTATATCAAGTCTATGGGGATGTGTCCTGCACTAAGGTTAACCTTTAGTATGTTATAGAATTCGAATCAACTTTTCAATTGGCCTTCATTGTATTTATTTTTATAGTTCATGAATTATTTGCATTTTTCTTCTGACTCTTTCCAGCTTTCCAATTGGGGTCACCGACCCCATCAAAAACCAAATGTTCTGTAGGGCTACAAATTTATTGTTTTTGTTACTTTTTTTTACTTGTGTTTCTGTTCAGGCCTCTCCTCTTATTTAAATCAGTAGATGGTTGCTATGGTAATATGGTCCCTAGCAACCAGACGGCTGAAATTGCAAAATTACAGTATATAATAATACTCAAGAGTAGCGATGGGTGAGTCTGTGCAGTTTCAGTTCGCCAAAAAATTCAAGAATTTCCAGCAAAATTTGCAAAACGGGAAAAAATTGACAAAACGCATTTTATACGCGCGACTATTTGGTCCAAATGCATTAAAGTCAACAAGCATCCGAATAATTTTTGACGTGCGACAACTTTTATGCGTGCTCCAATTTTGACGTGCACCATTTTTTTTTTTTTGATACGCCAATTTTTTCGCAGACAAATTGTCGCCGCAGTTTAGTGAAATAATTTGCATGTGGCGAAACGCAGAAATTAGCCGCTAATTTGTGTCTGGTGAATTTATTCGTCCATCACTACACAAGAGCCATGAATATCCAGTAAATTACATCCTTATAACCGGAACTTAGTGATGTAATTTCTGTCACATGACTCTCGGAAAGTAACCCCTGTTTCAAAATATGCAGAGAGCAGAAGTCTTTAGTGATGGGCGAATTTCTCCCATTTTGCGAATTTCCAGCGAAATTCACGAAAAGGCAAAAAATTTGCAAAATGCATTGAAGCCAAGGGGTGTCAAAATTATTTTGACGCGCGTCCATTTTTAGACGTGCGCCTATTTTGTCCAAATGCATTAAAGTCAATGGGCGTCCGAATGATTTTGACGTGCGTCAATTTTTATGTGCGTTACTATTCTGATGCGCGGTCAAATTTTTTGGAAGCGGCGGACTTTCCCGCTACGAATTTTCTCCGCAGTTTCACAAATTTATTAGCCGGCGGCAAAACTCGGAAATTTGCCGCAAATTCGTGCCTGCCGTATTTATTCACCCATCACTAGAAGTCGTTTCGGAGTTCC
Source organism: Xenopus petersii (assembly GCA_038501925.1). Taxonomy (NCBI): domain Eukaryota; kingdom Metazoa; phylum Chordata; class Amphibia; order Anura; family Pipidae; genus Xenopus; species Xenopus petersii. The sequence goes on along the minus strand of CM076680.1, from coordinate 166,699,260 downwards.
ATGACCTGTATAACCTGTATAAATGCTCATGAAACTCCTCGGTAACTAATAATATCCTTATATTTTACAACAGGGGGTACTTTATTCACTATATAATACACAGTGTTTATGTAGCAAATAAATGGCTTTGATTTATAACAGTCTGATATATAATACAGGTATGCTCGGGACCTGGGTTTTTCCGGATAACGGATCTTTCCGTAATTTGGGTCTTCATGCCTTAAGTCTACTAGAAATTCATTTAAACATTAGGGGGCCGATTCACTAAATTCGGGTGAAGGGTTAGAATAAAAAAAACTTCGAATTTCAAAGTTTTTTTTGGGTACTTCGACCATCGAATTGGTTAAATTCGTTCGAAGTCGAACGAAATCGAACGATTCGAAGTAAAAATCGTTCGACTATTCGACCATTCGATAGTCGAAGTACTTGCCCTTTAAAAAAAACTTCGACCCCCTACTTCGGCAGATAAAAGCTACCGAAGTCAATGTTAGCCTATGGGGAAGGTCCCCATAGGCTTGCTAAGCTTTTTTTGATCGAAGGATTTTCCTTCGATCGTTTGATTAAAATCGTTCGAATCGTTCGAATCGAACGATTTAATCGTTCGATCGAACGAAAAATCCTTCGATCGATCGAACGAACGAACGATTAGCGCTAAATCCTTCGACTTCGATATTCGAAGTCGAAGGATTTCAATTCGAGGGTCGAATTTTGAAGTAATTTTAACTTCGAAATTCGACCCTTAATGAATCTGCCCCTAAATAAACCCAATAGGCTGGTTTTGCCTCCAATAAGGATTAATTATATCTTAGTTGGGATCAAGTACAAGCGACTGTTTTATTATTACACAGAAAAAGGAAATTATTTTTAAAAACTTGGATTAGTTAGATAAAATGGAGTCTATGGGAGCTTTCTGGATATCGGGTTTCCAGATAAGGGATCCTATACCTGTACAATGAAACCTCAATTTTACATCCCCTAATTTTATGTTTTTCCTCATATTATGCACAATACATTTTCTGATTTGACATTTTTCCTGAATTTTACACCATTTTTTTCTGGTCCCCTGAAAATATAAAATGGGGGTCCTACTGTATATAAAAATAGAATTTATTCAGTGCTTGGGATCCAGCCCTTTACTATAGGGGAAGGCTTAGGAGAATTGCTCTCATTTAATTGCCATTTTCAATTCAAAAAGGTGCTATTTCCCAACCTTATTTTTATGTTCCCATGCTGACATTTATGGCCGGCTCATTTGAAGAGGATTCTCAGCACACACTCAGGGAGAGGAGATTTACTGCACCGATCTCATCCCGTTTACACAAACACTGTAATTAAGTGCCATAAATCTAAGGTGAATGTTCTTCATCATGTGCTGCCCAAGGAAGAGAATAAAGACATTCTATAGTCTCCTCTGCTCCTCCTTGTAACATTCCCTCTATCCACCACCCGCAACTATGGTGATGGGCGAATTTATTCGCCAGGTGCGAATTGGCGGCGAATTTGCGCTATTCCCCGCCAGCGAATAAATTTGCAAAACGCCCGAGAAAATTTGCGGGAAAAATTTGCCGGCGTCAAAAAAAAAATTTTCCCGAAAAATGGCGCCGTTTCGCAAATTTTTCGCTGTTTCGCGAATTTCCTGCAAAATTCGCAAATTTTTTGGCGAACCGAAACGGCGCAAATTCACCCATCACTACCCGCAACTGCCAACCAGTTTCCCTGGGCTGCCAAGATTGGCACTTAGGTGGAAAGGTATTATATAAGTGAATTATATAATGTGTAATCCCACTACAAGTATGGGACCTGTTATCCAGAACGCTCGTGACCTGGGGTTTTCCTTAAAACTGATCTTTCCATAATTTGGATTTTCATACCTTAAGTCTACTAGAAAATCATATAAACATTAAATAAACCCAATAGGCTGGTTTTGCTTCCAATAAGGATTAATTATATCTTAGTTGGGATCAAGTACAAGCGACTGTTTTATTATTACAGGTGTGGGACCTGTTATCCAGAATGCTTGGGACCTGGGGTTTTCTGGATAATGGATCTTTTTGTAATTTGGATCTTCATACCTTAAGCCTACTAGAAATTAATTTAAACATTAAATAAACCCAATAGGCTGGTTTTGCTTCCAATAAGGATTAATTATATCTTAGTTGGGATCAAGTACACGCGACTGTTTTATTATTACACAGAAAATGAAAATAATTTAAAAAAATTAGTATTATTTGATTATAATGGAGTCTATGGGAGACGGCCTTTCCGTAATCCGGAACTTTCTGGATAACGGGTTTTCAGATAACGGATGCCTTAAATGATTTATATATAATCTAATATATTGACTAGGATAGATAGAAAACGATTTTTTTTTTCAGATATATTAAAAGGACCCCTGAAATTTAGGCAAATTTTGAATGAATTTATTAAAGCCAACACCTCTAAGTTTACAGTCAGATCACAGAATTTGCCAGGCCATTGAAAACTCAAACAGTTTCTCTTTCGCGTTAGCCGTGAAATCAAAAATCCGTAACCACTGTCGAAAATCACAGTGCGATGAATCAGCCAAATCTTTAAGTCATTCGGCCGAACTGAACCCGACAATTTCTGCTCGTTCCTCTCTGAGGGGGCTGCCATATTTGTGCAGCAGGAGTCCGGTAGCATTAGAAATCCTAAGGGCTAAGGGTTTTTCCTGCGTTGTGCTTTCTTCTGTTCAGCCGCAGGGGAGCGCATGAGTAGACGCACGCAATTATCGTCAAGGGGGCTGTACTCACACAGACGCATGTATGCGCCAAACTATGGTGAAATGCAACATGCTGCATCCCACTTGTGTTTGGCGCTTACATGCGTCTGTGTGAGTACAGCCCCCTTCATAATAATTGCGTGCGTCTACTCCTGTGGCTGAACAGAAGAAAGCACAACGCAGGGGAGCGCAGGAAAAACCGCCCGTGTGAAGAGCCCTTTAAGTGCAGGAGTCTCTCCCAAGCTAAGAAGCCTATAGAAAAGCTTCACACAACAGCCCATCCCTGACTATTTGATACAGAACAAGTGGAAGGCAATTAGTGGGCCGGCTAAGCCCCGTGTAACAATAAATCACTGACCCGAATCCCCCCTCCAAATGCCCCTCATTATTAAATCTGCTTTAATGAACCAGCCTCCCCAGCAAATACATTTCCATTTTAATGGAGGTGCACCTGCCTATCACAATACCCCCTCTAGAAAGGAATGTAGGAAACCAGAGCAATGCGGACAAGCTGGGACATTTATAAGAAAGCAAAGGGATTCTTTAAAAATAAAAAAAAAAATTAAAAGTATCGGGACAGCTGATTAACCCTTTAGGTGCAGCGCTGCTTCTCTGACTCTCTCTGTCATTAATAAATGAAGGTCAGAAATGAATCAGACTAGAGATGCGGATAATAATAATAACATGGATAGGAATAAGCTAAGGCCCCAGCCACGTCCATAGAATCACATACAGGTATCGGATCCCTTATCCCCAGAAAGCTCCGAATTACGGAATGGCTGTCTTCCATAGACTCCATTTTATCCAAATAATCCAAATTTTTAAAAATGATTTCCTTTTTCTGTGTAATAATAAAACAGTCGCTTGTACTTGATCCCAACTAAGATATAATTAATCCTTATTGGAGGCAAAATCAGCCTATTGGGTTTATTTAATGTTTACATGAGTTTCTAGTAGACATAAGGCATGAAGACCCAAATTACGGAAAGATCCATTATCCGGAAAACCCCAGGTCCCGAGCATTCTGGATAACAGGTCCCATACCTGTATAAAGATCTTTATGGCTTTATTGTACAGGCACGGGATCCGTTATCTGGAAACCGGTTATCCACTGATGGAAGCGCCGTCTCCTATGGACTTCAATCCAAATAATCCAAATGTTTAAAGATTATTTCCTTTTTCTGTGTAATAATAAAACAGTCGCTTGTACTTGATCCCAACTAAGATATAATTAATCCTTATTGGAGGCAAAACCAGCCTATTGGGTTTATTTAGGGGGTTATTTATTAAAAACTCAAATTTTTCTTTTAAAGCGGAAAATTCGAATTTTTTGAAGGGAAAAAAAATGGAACAATGTTTAAGTTTTCCAAGAAATAAAACTCAAATTTTTCTTTTAAAGGGGAAAAGTCTAATTTTTTGTAGGAAAAAAAAAATGTACACTTTTTCTTGTCAGGCTTTTTAAGGGGGAAATTAAGATTTTTCCAAGAAATACAACTCCTTTTTTCTCTGGTCACATTTTTCCAGATGTATTATACCCCGAAGCTGCTAAAAGTCCGAATCCGAAAATACTCCGTCTCAAACCTGTATACGTCATGTAGAAGCCACTGTCCCTTTTCCAATTCGAAGTTATCGTGGTCTGCGCTGGGTTTCGTACGATAATCCGAAACATTTTGAGATGATGACTCGGAAAAAAAGTTTGAGCGAATTGGGAGTCAAGTCTGAAAAATTTGTATGATTCGAGTTTTTTCACGGTTTTACCGAGACTTTTTCCTGAATAGAATTTTTCTAGTTGTTTTATTAATAGATAAGGTAAAATCGTGAATGGGAGTTTGGTTTATTGAAATAATGAGAAAAATGCAAGTTATACTAAATAACCCCCATGATTATCTAGTAAACTTACGCTATGAAGATCTAAATTATGGAATCCATTATCCTGAAAACCCCCAGGTCCCAAGCATTCTGGATAACAGGTCTCCTACCTGTACTAGTTCCTATCTAGCAGACAAATACATTCTATACCCTGGTTAGGGCCGTAGGTCCCAAAGGAGTAAATACATCTGTAATTCCTTCCTCCTGCACGTCACACTCTGAGGGGCACATTTACTAAGCTCGAGTGAAGGAATCGAAGTAAAAAAAAACGTTGAATGTCGGAGTATTTTTTTGGGTACTTTGACCATCGAATAGGCTACTACGACCTTCGACGACGACTTCGATTCGAATGATGCGAACGATTCCAACTAAAAATCGTTCAACTATTTGATCATTCGATAGTCTAAGTACTGTCTCTTTAAAAAAAACTTCGACTACCTACTTCGGCAGTTTAAACCTACCGAGGTACAATGTTAGCCTATGGGGACCTTCCCCATCAGTTTTCTAAGGTTTTTTTGATCAAAGACAAATCCTTCAATCGATCGATTAAAATCCTTCAAATGGTTCGATTCGAAGGATTTCATCGTTCGATCGACCGATTTTTCCTTCGATCGATCATAGGATTTGCAGTAAATCCTTCGAATTTGATTTCGTAGGATTTTACTTCGAGGGTCGAAGTCGAGGGTTTATTAACCCTCGATATTCGACCCTTAGTAAATGTGCCCCTGACTGTCAGCTCATTTACTGGCCATTTAGATACAAACAGATCTCTAAACCAAATGCATAAATTAACCTGTAAAAGAGCCAACGGCTTCCGGCAAAAACCAGAAAGAAAGGAAAAAAAAAAAAAAAAGACAGGGCTGAGGGCTGAGCTCCTAACCCCCAAGGTGTTGCTCTCTCTTACTAACTGTCAGTTTTGTGCTACATAAAGACACTTCTTGTATCCACTAATAGGTCTATATATATATACTAGGGATGCACCGAATCCACTTTTTTGGATTCGCCCGAACCCCCGAATCCTTCACGAAGGATTCGGCCGAATACCGAACCAAACCCTAATTTGCATATGCAAATTAGGGGTGGGAAGGGGAAAACATTTTTTACTTCCTTGTTTTCTGCCAAAAAGTCAGGCAATTTCCCTCCCTGACCCTAATTTGCATATGCAAATTAGGATTCGGATTCGGTTGGCCGGGCAGAAGGATTCGGCCGAATCCGAATCCTGCTGAAAAAGGCCGAATCCTGGCCGAATCCCGAACCGAATCCTGGATTCGGTGCATCCCTAATATATACAGTATATAAATATATATATATATGTAAGATATCTGTATCTAACTACTGACAATTCTAATTGTAACTCCCAGGAGCTAAGTATGTTCAGCACGTGCAAATATTGCCTTTAGGGATATTATTTAAACATATAATCATGTTAATCACACAAAGGAAATATCCATAACATTTTCGGTTTGTGACGTTACCTACAATCTCTGCAGAATAAATCAGCGCTGTATAAAGGATAATAATCCCATTTCTCTCTCTATATACAAAACATGGATCCTGGTTATTAAATAGATACTTTCTGTGCATAAATCTCCCATAGACTTTATTATAATCATATAATTCCCATTTTTTTTTTATAAATGATTTCCTTTTTCTGTGTAATAATAAAACAGTCGCTTGTACTTGATCCCAACTAAGATTTAATTAATCCTTATTGGAGGCAAAAGCAGCCTATTGGGGTTATTTATGATTTTCTAGTAATTATGGATACGATTATTATTAACATTTATTTATAAAGCGCCAGCATATTTCGCCGTGCTGATCCGTTATGTCCTGGGCATTCTGGATAACAGGTCCCATACTTGTACAGTAAAATGCTTAGGAGCTTGGCTGCTGCCAGTACTGTTCTATCCCTTAGGATAATATCTTGTTTGCTTTGTACGGATATAGGATCCATTATCTGGAAACTTATTATCCAGAAATTATGGGAAGGCCATCTCCATGTTATCCAAATAATCCACATTTTTAGAAATGATTTCCTTTTTTTGTGTAATAATAAAACAGTCGCTTGTACTTGATCCCAACTAAGATATAATTAATCCTTATTGGAGGCAAAACCAGCCTGTTGGGTTTATTTAATGTTTATATGATTTTCTAGTTGACTTAAGGGATGAAGATCCAAATTATGGAAAGATCAGTTATCCTGAAAATCCCAGGTCCCAAGCATTCTGGATAACAGGTCCCATACCTGTACTTGATCCCAATTAAGATATACTTAATCCTTATTGGAAGCAAAACCAGCCTATTGGGTTTATTTAATGTTAACATGATTTTCTAATAGACTTAAGGTATGAAGATCCAAATTACAGAAACATCAGTTATCCAGAAATCGTTAGCCAAGAAGCTTCAAATTACAGAAAGACCCTCTCCCATAGACTCAATTTTTTCTAAATAATCCACATTTTTAACTGATTTCCTTTTTCTCTGTAATAATAAAAAAGTCGATTGTACTTGATCCCAACTAAGATATAATTAATCTAGGGATGCACCGAATCCAGGATTCGGCTTTTTCAGCAGGATTTGGATTCGGCTGAATCCTTCTGCCCAGCCGAACCAAATCCAAATCCTAATTTGCATATGCAAATGAGGGTGGGTGGGAAATTGCATGAATTTTTGTTGCAAAACAAGGAAGTAAAAAACGTTTTCCCCTACCTAATGCAAATTAGGATTCGGATTTGGTTTGGTATTCGGCCGAATCTTTCACGAAGGATTCGGCCGAATCCAAAATAGTGGATTCGGTGCATCCCTAAATGAATCCTTATTTGAAGCAAATCCAGCCTATTGGTTTATTTAATGTTTATATGATTTTTCTAGGTAGAAAGATCCATTATCCAGAAAAACCCAGGTCACTTGGATAACAGGTCCCGTACCTACATATATTTACTTAGATAAATCTGTTTAAATCATCTAAAAAAAGGGAAAAATCAGAATTGTAAACAAAAAGTGAAATGTGACAAAAGCCCCTCTTTTTAAATGTGAAAGGCTGACGTTTCTGTGGCCGCTGGAGGCTGCTGAAGGGCCACCGGCTTCTACACACTGGAGACAAGTTGCCATTGGCTAATTTATGACATAATTGCTCAGCACCGAGTTCATGAACAATAATCTGTTTCTAATGAACGTCTCCTCCTTCCATTGGCTGCAGCAGAGAATGCAGAAGCAAATCGAGGGGAGCGGATGTGGGACCCCCCGTCGGGCCCCGTAGAGCGCAGGGATGTTTTTTCAATGCTGCTTGTAGATGTCTATCATAAAATTGTGTTTATCTGTTTTGTGTTAGGAGCCATTGTTGCCTTTACAGACATATTAACATTCAGACTCGGCTGTAACGTAGTAATTCCCCCGGCGTGGGTTTTGCTTCACCGGAATGAATGGAAATTATTTTATGTGATTATTATTAACCCCTCCCCCGCCCCCAAAATCCAAATTCTGTGACCCAAACCCAGCTGATTCCAAACATGAGTTAGGTATTAATATTCTCAGATTAGGAGGAATGATAGGCAGCCCTTGAACATTTATAGAAAGATAAAAAGAAAAGAAAAATGTTACTTTTATTTAAAAAAAAAAAAAAAAACGATAAATTACCGAATTATCCATGATTTAAGTGAATATCTGTATTATATTGCATGGGATATAGTCAAGGGTGCAAAGGAGTCGCAAATTAGGCACTGAGAATGTTATTAGACAGATATTAGACAGATATTAGACAGCTATTTCCATAACAATTGCAAGCTCTTTGGGGCAGGGCCCTCTTCACCCATTGTATCCGTTATTGGCCGCTATGTATATAATTCTCTATCTTCCTTGCATAAACCCTTTACAGGTATAGGATCCGTTATCTGGAAAGCCATTATCCAGAAAGCTCTGAATTACGGAAAGGCCGTCTCCCATAGACTCCGTTATATCCAAATAATCCAAATAATTAGGCACTGAAAATGTTATTAGATGATATTTTTTTAGACCGTATTAATATTCTCAGATTGGGAGGAATGATAGGCAGGCCTTGAACATTTATAGAAATATTAAAATAAAAAAAATAAAAAATTTATTTAAAAAAAAAAATTATCCATAATCTAAGTGAATAGTATTATATTGCAAGGGATATAGTCAAGGGTGCAAAGCAGCCACAAATTAGGCACTGATTTATTATTTCCATAATAATTGCAAGCTCTTTGGGGCAGGGCCCTCTTCGCCCTTTCGGTTATTGGTCGCTATGTATGCAATTCTCTATCTTTCTTGCATAAACCCTTCACAGGTATAGGATCCGTTATCTGGAAAGCCGTTATCCAGATAACTCTGAATTACGGGAAAGGTCATCTCTCAAAGACTCCATTATAGGGAAAATAATCCACATTTTTAAAAATGATTTCCTTTTTCTTTCTAATAATCAAACAGTAGCTTGTTTTTGCTTCCATTAAGGATTAATTATATCTTAGTTGTGATCCCAACTAAGATATAATCAAGTACAGGTATGGGATCCGTTATCCGGAAACCGATTACCCAGAAAGCTCCGAATTACAGAAAGGCCGTCTCCCATAGACTCCATTTGATCCAAATAATCTGGATTTTTAAGAACAATTTCATTTTTCTGTGTAATAATGAAAAAGTCTCTTGTACTTGATCCCAATTAATCCTTATTGGAGGCAAAACCAGCCTATTGGGTTTATTTAACGAGTAAATGTTTTTTTAGTAGATTTAAGTTATGAAGATCCAGGTTACAGAAAGACCCCTTATCCAGGAAACCCCAGGTCCCGAGCATTCTGGATAACAGGTCCCAAACCTGTAATTGTACAGCGCTGCAGAATATGTTGGTGCTCTATCAATACATGTTAATAATAATAGAATTATTATTAGTTCTAATGACAATACACACTGTCTGGGTTCCAGCTCCATTAATAGGGAAATAAACCCATTAATTGTACAGCGCTGTAGAGTATGTTGGTTCTCTATAAATGCATCTTTATTATAATAATAGAATTATTATTAGTTCTAATGACAACTGTCTGTCTGGGGTTTCAGCTCCATTTATAGGAAAGTATAAAATTCATTAACTACATTTTTTTTTAAACACCATTAGACACCCCCCAAATAAAGCCTGCAGGGAGTGTAGAAATCCTAATTGATGGGAGTAGAAGCAAACGCAGGGCACCTAGGCCGACAGGGAATCCCTTTGGGCTTTGGCACTAACTCACTTATTTAAGTATCAGCTTGTGTTACATTTGTCTGTAGTAAACTGAACCAGGTCACCGACCCCGCTGCTGAAAACCAACCATATAATGACTGGGAAAGAGAGTTTATTAAAGAAATTTAGCCCCCATTATTCTGTATTCTGTAATATGTATCAGTAATGACCAGGCGCATGGGCGACATAATAATCATGGCCGGACACAGCACCCAGGTCCCATATAAAGGAATAAGACACTTATACAGAGGGAGGGTGTTATCGGGGTCCCAAAGCAGGAGGGTCAAATAATACATATAATACATATATAAAAAAAAATAGATAAATGTACGTATTATGTATGCTCCCATGTACAAAATAGATGCATCTCTTGGATACTTCATTCAATTTAATGAGCAGTTTGCTGCCCTCCAGCTCCTGTTATATTTGGAAGGATAGATCAGAATATGCCAACCTCCCTCCCTCCAGCTATTTTGGGTAAATTAAGGCTATGCCAACCTCTCTCCCTCCAGCTCCTGTTATTTTGGGTAAAGTAAGTCTATGCCAACCTCTCTCCCTCCAACTCAGTGGCGTAACTAGTTGTTACTGGGCCCCAGAGCAAATTCAATTTAGGGCCCCAAAATATTTATAAGTTGGCCTATTTTACCAAAATATATATTAAAATTGCTAATTAATTAGGGTCTCACTGGGCCCCCTACACTCCTGGGCCCCCCTGCAACCGCAGGGTCTGCTTCCTCTATAGTTACGCCCCTGCTCCAACTCGTTATTTTGGGTAAAGTAAGTCTTTGCCAACCTCTCTCCTTCACCTTCTGTCATTTTGGGTAAAGTAAGGCTATACCAACCTCTCTATACCTCCAACTCATTATTTTGGGTAAAGTAAGACTATACCAACCTCTCTCCCTCCAGCTCACTATTAAAACTATAACAGTCAGATTGTCACATAGGCGTGTGGCCCTCCTGCAGCAGCAGCAGTACAAGACTATAGGACATGCTGGAGGTGGAAGGGAATATAGGGATCCTCTCCCCAGACATGACAATGAATAAAACAGAATATTTCCTATAATAATAATAATAATAATAATGAGGGTGACACTCATGTGACCTCCCTGTGCCACTGGGTTACCTGCAGAATATTTGGGTGCTGGAGTCGTTGCAGGAGGATCATCTCCTTGAGGATCTTGAATGAAGCCAGTCTGTAACAATCCTCTAACCTCTGATACAGTCGGACACAATTCTGGATGTCGTGCCCCCCAAAATCGACCGATTTGAGCGCCACCGAGACGCTGCCATTGAGAAGCGATTTATAGACGGATTTGGTGTAACCGGAGCCCAAGTATCGCAGGTCGGTGCTGATGTGTCGGCAGCTGAGCCGGGGGGTCGCGTCTATTTCGGGCTGCGCTGGGGATAAAGTGTCCCCTTCCACCTTGTTATATTCCCATTTGTCCCGGGGTTGTGTCAGGTCCATGAGTCGTCTCTCCAGGGGTCGGAGAAGCCTCGCCGAGGCTGGGGTCGGAGGGGTCGCCTGGTGGTGTCTGTAGCGCTGCACCTCCTCGTATCTCTCTCTCAGTTGCTGCAGAAGCAAATCCCGGGGTCGCCGATGCTCCTGTTGCTGCTGCTGCTGCTGATGATGATCGAAACCGGGGGCGCAGAGCAAGTTGAGTAAAGTCGCAATAAAGAAGGAGAGACATAAAGCCGCCGCCACTGCGATCTTCCTGCGTCTCATGATGATGCGACTCTGCCGCTGCTGATTATAGAAGAGGAGGATGTGTCTGCTCTCACATTGTATCTCACACACACACACATATATATATAATATAATATAAGTCACACTCGTGACACTTGCGCTTTTCAGCTCCTCCAGCGATTATTTGCTCTCAGCACCAGCAAAGCCCCCCTATCCCCGCTCCTCACACAGCCCACCCTCTACGTCACTTGATGGACAGCTCGACACGCCCCCTCTACGCTGAGTCTGGCGCAAAGTAGTTCTTGTTACTCTACAGCCTGATCGCCTGCGCTACACTCTGACCGTTCCCTCAGCAGAAATACATACGCCATAGAGTGAGCGGTGCAGAGTCAGACTCACTGGCTGCTTCTGTCATGAGTCACAACTCACAGTGCAGACATTCTGTATAAGGAAACGGAGACATAAGGATCTTATCATTTGCAGCAGCAGTGGATTCAATGTCTCCCTTTATCTCACTTTTCATTCATCCTAAAAATAAATAGTCAGGGCTGGTTCACCTTTAAGTTAACTGTTAGTATGTTATAGAATGGCTAATTCTCAGCTACTTTTCAATTGGTCTTCATTATTTATATTTAATAGTTTTTTTTTAATTATTTGCCTTCTTCTTCTGACTCTTTCCAGCTTTCAAATGGGGGTCGCTGACCCCATCTAAAAAACAAATATTCTGTAAGGCTACTTTTTATTACTCATCTTTCTATTCAGTCCTCTCCTATTTATATTCCAGTCTCTTATTCAAATCAATGCATGGTTGCTAGGTGAATTTGGACCCTAGCAACCCGATGGCTGATATTGCAAACTGGACGGCTGCTGGATAAAAAACGAAATAACTCAAAAACCACAAATAATAAAAAATGAAAAGCAATTGCAAATTGTCTCAGAATGTCAGTCTCTACATCATACTAACAGTTAACTCAAAGGTGAACAACCCCTTTAAATCCTGAAGATTCAATGGGATTTATAACAAGGGCTTCAAAGGGAAAGTGGTTCTGTGGACAAGAGCTGACACTCATTAGGAAAAAGACAAAATGGAAGAGAGTTGACAATGGCGTAACTAGATATCACTAGGCCCCACAGCAAATTATTTTTCAGGCACCAAAAATGTCTAAAGGTTGATCAGTTTTACCAATATTTATTGAAATTGTATATTAATTAGAGCCTCATGGGGCCTCTATACCTAAAGGACCCCCTGCAGCCGCATGGTCTGCTTCCTCTGTAGTTATGTCCCTGGTAGTTTAAAAACAGAAATATTCTTTATTGTATTAGTAAAGACAAGTCCAGCCAACAACAGCCACAGGGAGATATTTAAAGGGGTTGTTCACCTTTAAATTAACTGTTAGTATGATGCAGAGAGTGATATTCTCACACACAATTTGCAATTGCAATTTTCATTTTTTATTAATTGTGTTTTTTGACTTATTTATCTTTTTATTCAGCTGTTCTACAGTTAGCAATCTGGTTGCTAGGGTCCTCCTTACCCTAGCAACCATGCACTATTTTAACTAAGAGACTGGAATATGAATAGGAGAGGCCTGAATAGAAAGATGAGTAATAAAAAGTAGCAATAACAATACATTTGTAGCCTTACAGAGTATTTTTTTTTTTATTTGGGGTCAGTGATCCCCATTTGAAAGCTGTAAAGAGTCAGAAGAGAAAGACAAATAATAAAAAAAAAAACGATAAAAAAAATGAAGACCCAATGAAAAGTGGCTTAGAATCTAGAACATACTTAAAGTTAACTTACCGGTGAACCACCCCTTTAAAGGGAAGGTCCTCTGTTCACTCATTAGTAGTTATGGGCGAATTTCTCCCGTTTGGCTGGAAAATTTGCGAATTTCACGCCAAATGTCAAGAAATTTGAGAAACTCGAAAACTGACGGCAGTGTCAATTTTGACACTGGCGTTAAAGTCAATGGGCGTCTGAATAGTGTTGACACACGACGGTTTTGATGCGAGCGACTTTTCTGACGCACATCCCAACTTTTTTTGACGCCGGCAAAATAGCGGAAATTCGCCGCAAATTTATTTGCCTATCACTAGTCATAAGGTATAATGAAATAAAGATGGAAGTGTTATTAAGAAGCAGAAGTGCTGGTCATTGCATTGGTACAAGTAAGGGCAAGTGAAGCCAACAGTGGACACAGGGGGCTATTTAAGATGCACTTATAGTATAAAGCACAAGGAATTGATGTAAAGCAGCCTATTCATTGGGGGAAAGGGCTCTGTTCACAAAAACTTTTAATTTAGGGGAGAGTTGCTGACAGGGGAAGCTGGGAATTATAGTACTGAAACATCTGGAGTGGCATATTGATACTGACATATTCATCTAAGGAGACGTCACCTACAGCTGGGAGAGCTCAGATCATTAAAGGGGTTGTTCACCTTTGAGTTACCTTTTAGTATGACACAGAGCGTGATATTCTGAGACAATTTGCAATTAGTTTTCATTTTTTATTACTTGTGTTTTTTAAATTATTTAGCTTTTTATTCAGCAGCTCTCCAGTTTGCAATTTCAACTTTATGCATGGTTGCTAGGGGAATTTGGACCCTAGCAACCAGATTGGTTGCTAGGGTCCAAATTACCCTAGCAACCATGCATTGTTGCTAGGGTCCAAATTACCCTAGCAACCATGCATTGATTTGAATGAGAGACTGAAATATGAATAGGAGAGGCCTGAATAGAAAGATGCGTAATTAAGAGTAGCCATAACAATACATTTGTAGCCTTACGGAACATTTGTTTTTTTAGATGGGGTCAGTGACCCTCATTTGAAAGCTCGAAAGAGTCAGAAGAACAAGGCAAATAATAAAAAAATTGTAAAAAATAAATAATCTGGTTGCTAGGGCCCAAATTACCCTAGCAACCATGCATTGATTTGAATGAGAGACTGGAATATGAATAGGAGAGGCCGAAATAGAAAGATGCGTAATTAAAAGTAGCAATAACAATACATTTTTAGCCTTACGGAGCATTTGTTTTTTTAGATGGGGTCAGTGACCCTCATTTCAAAGCTGGAAAGAGTCAGAAGAAGAAGGCAAATAATTAAAAAATTGTAAAAAATAAATAATGAAGACCAATTGAAAAGTAGCTTCGAATTGGCCATTCTATAACATTCTAAAAGTTAGCTTAATGTTGAACCACCACTTTAATGGAATTACTGGCGCAGAGAGAGGTGACATCATTCGTTGTTATGATGTCACACACACCCTATGAGGTAATAACTGAAACCCTGTTATAGGCAGAATGTTATGGGTATTGGGGAACAAAGTTGCTAAACGACAACTCCCACTATCCTCAAAGTCTGGCTGAGCATGATGGGAGCTGGGGTGGGAGTTGTAAATGTTACACCAGTGATTTAGGTAATTACAGAGGGTGTTTAGTTTATTGGTCTAATTGTTGTGTAAAGAGAAGGGGCAGTGAGGTTTGTTTACTCCAGTTCATCCTTTGGTGTGACGATTATCTGATTTATTTCAGCCCATAGGAAAACATGATTGCATTATATGTCTAAAGAGATAGAACCCTGCAGTCTCAAATACAAGTATGGGATCCGTTATCTGGAAATCCATTATCCAAGAAGCTCTGAATTACAAGAAGGCCGTCTCACATAGACTCCATTTAAATCAAAAAAATCAAGTTTTTAAAAATGATTTCCCTTTTCTCTGTAATAATAAAACAGTACAGGTATGAGACCTGTTATTCAGAATACTCGGGACCTGGGGTTTCCCGGATAACAGATCTTTCCATAATCTGCCTCGTCATTCTTTAAGTCTACTAGAAAATCATGTAAAGATTAATGAAACCCAATAGGCTGGTTTTGCTTCCAATAAGGATTAATTATATCTTAGTTGGGATCAAGTACAGGTATGGCATCCGTTTTATGGAAACCCATTATCCAGAAAGCTCCCAATTGCAGAAAGGCCGTCTCCCATAGACTCCATTTTATCCAAATAATCTGGATTTTTAAAAATGATTTTTCTATGCAATAATAAAACAGTAGCTTGTACTTGTACCCAACTAAGATTAATTCATTTAGTAGACATAAGGTACGGAGATCCAAATTATGGAAAGACCCCTTATCAAGGTTCCAAGCATTCTGGATAACAGGTCCCATACCTATACAAGCTACTGTTTTATTATTAGAGAGAAAAAGGAAATTATTTTTAAAAATGTGGATTATTTGGATAAAATGGAGTCTATAGGAGGCCGCCTTTCGGTTATTCGGTGGTTTCTGGATAACGGATCCGATACCTGTACCTTGTATTTGATCCTAACTAAGCTATAATTCATCCTTATTGGAGGCAAAACAATCTTATTGGGTTTAATTAATTTTGTAGACATAATAAGGTATGGAGCTCTGAATTATGGAAAAGCCCCTTATCCAGGTCCTGAGCATTCTGGATAACAGGTCCCATACCTGTACAAGCTACTGTTGTATTATTAGAGAGAAAAAGGAAATTATTTTTAAAAATGTGGATTATTTGGATAAAATGGAGTCTATGGGAGACGGCCTTCCGGTTATTCAGGGGTTTCTGGATAACGGATCCCATACCCGTTCCTTGTACTTGATCCCAACTAAGATATAATTAATCCTTATTGGAGGCAAAACAATCTTATTGGGTTTAATTAATTTTGTAGACATAATAAGGTATGGAGATCCGAATTATGGAAAAACCCCTTATCCAGGTCCTGAGCATTGTGGATAACAGGTCCCATACCTGTACAAGCTACTGTTTTATTATTACAGAGAAAAAGGAAATCATTTTTAAAAACTTGCATTATTTGGATAAAATGGAGTCTATGGGAGACAGCCTTTACGTAATTCGGAGCTTTCTTGATAACGGTGTTTCTGGATAACGGATCCCATACCTGTTCCTTGTACTTGATCCCAACTAAGGTATAATTCATCGTTACTGGAGGCAAAACAATCTTATTGGGTTTAATTCATTTAGTAGACATTATGTATGGAGATCCGAATTATGGAAAGGTCCAGAGCATCCTGGATAACAGGTCCCATACTTGTACAATCAAAATGTCAGTGCTTTAGTGTTGTCTAAGCAAACGGGCCCTGTGGGATCGGGGTCCCGGGGGTATCTCCTATATTTTGCCCTATATTATTCCCAAATTCCTCCTTTCAGCGGTGGCTGCTCAGTGGCAGTTGCTCATTGCACCGCCCCTCCCCTCCAGCTCTGGCGGCAGTTGAATTTTATGTAAATGAACAGAGACAGACAATGCAGAGCTCTATGACCCGGGTTATTGTTCTGCTCCTGTCCTGCTGGGAATGGGTTAAATGTCGGCCATGGCTAAAGTGAAATTAATGTAGTTGAATGGGGAGAGAGAGGAGTGCGGGGGCTGTCTCTTGTGAGACTACATCTGCTCTCTTTAGGCTAAATCTACAAATCATGGACTCAACATGGGGCCGACCCCCACCCCCCCAGCCGCCCTGCTGGAGAAGTGAATTGCTGGGGTGAGTGCTAATGACATGCTTATCCATCAAGAGCCCATTATGATGCTGTTAGCGACTAATTAACAAATTCAATCAGCCCGAGGACTTCACAAAGAAAGAGCAGGAGCAGAGGGAACAATGAATGGTCTCAGGAGAATCCCCAGCTGAAGTTCATGTGAGTGAATGACGGTGAATGTGAATAAGGTGGCGGAATCCACTGGAGAGCGTTTCGACTACAAGCCATTGAGTGAATACACATTGCTCTGGGCTTTATGGTAAAACACTGGGGGACCCTTCAATGACCAAATGTCAACACGGAGACAATGGGCACGTCAGGAGGCAGTTTTCACGTATATCTGATGGGCATTAATGAAGACCTTCCTTGTCTATGCAACGGACCCATTAGAAAATGGCAATACACAAATGAGTAATACACATTATGGAATACACAATGGAAACTGGTGGAAGAGAAGTCAATGCGGTTGGGTGTGGGATATTGTATGAAGATGGTCATGCGAAACAGGTGGGCAAGTATTTTGCCACCAATTGGGGGAGACAATAGATTAATGTGCAATGAAAAAATACTGGGGCCTCAGTCTAAGGCAGTGACCCCCAACCATTGACTCAAGAGCAAATGGTTCCTCACCAACTGCTAGGATGTTGCTCCCAGTGGCCTCAAAGCAGGTGCTTATTTTTGAATTCCTGCCCTTAATTGGTGCCCCCAGAAACTTTTTGCATGTTTGTGTTGCTCTCCAAATTTTTTAAGTTTGAATGTGGCTCATGGGTAAAAAAGGTTGGGGACCCCTGGACTATGGGGATGTAGACTGTCCCTGGGGCCCTGAGTGGTTGCTCATTTTTGTCCACCCCACGTGCCTTAAGCTTTATAGGAAAGGGCCTATTTTAATTCTGCAGACTCTATTTCAGGGGTCCCCAACCTTTTTTACCCATGAGCAACATACAGATGTACAAGGAGTTTAGGAGCAACACAAGAATGGTGTTTCTGGGGTGCCAAATAGGGTTGCCACCTTTTCCGGAAAAAAATACCGCCCTTCCTATATATTTATCTTTATTCCCAATTAATAACATTGGGAACATCCATCATTTTTTGCGACCAGGCCAGTAAAATACCAGCCAGGTGGCAAGCCTAGTGCCAAATAAGGGCTGTGATTGGCCATTTGGTAGCCCCTATGTGGACTGGCAGCCTACAGGAGGCTCTGTTTAGTCATAACTAGGGTTGCCACCTGGCCAGTATTTTAACGGCCTCGCCAGTAAAATTACAGTTGATCCCAATGTTATTAATAGGGAAAAAAGATAAATATATAGGAAGGCCGGTATTGTTTTCTGGAAAAGGTGGAAACTCTAGTCATAACCCTGCTTTTTGTGCAACCAAAACTTGCCTCCAAACCAGAAATTCAAAAATAAGCACCTGCTTTGTGGCCATTGGGAACAACATCCAAGGGGTTGGTGAGGAGCAACATGTTACTCATGAGCCACTGGTTGGGGACCACTGCTCTACTTGGACCAAAGCGGTGGTCCAGCCTGAAGGCCAAATAAGGTGAGTTTTGGGAAGAGGGATTTTATTATATATTTAACCTTCTCCGGACTACCTGTGTGGATTCAGGCGGCTGGTAACACATTTATGCAATTCAAGTATGCCTCAGGTAGTACGGTTGATTCTTGGTTGAGTGGTTAGGGTTAAAATTTTGCGAACCATTGCAGGTTAGGGTTGGGTGTGGGAAGTGGCGGGCCAAGCTGACTGGTGACCTTAGGCATCCCAGCCGACCACTTCACCCCTTCTGTGACCTTCCTGGCGCCAACGAGCGTTCACATGCCCGAGTGGGATGGCATAAGCATTGCTTCAGTTTTCTGAAGTCTCCCAATATGGCCTCGCAGGGAAACTTCGGGCGACTTCGGAAATCCGAAGCGATTCGTATGCCATCCCACCAGCCATTCATATTCTTGCCGGCCGGAAGGCATTTCGAGGAGATTAGTCGCCCGAAGAAGAGGGTATTTGTCGCTGGACAACTAATCTCCCTGGAACGCTACGTGTGCCACCACCTTTACAAGACGAGTCTTGGAAAATCCCCCCCATACCAAATAAAAAATATACCACCACAGCAGGTCTTTCACAATTACGCAGAAGAGATAAGCACTTATTTACAGCCTATTTATGGCCCATTATTAATTACAGTTTACGACAGGGGAGGCTTAATGAGTAGCTATTATTTACTCTCCAGTTGTAAAAATCAGGGCCTGACCTGGGGCAGTTTGTCAACTTTCAACTCCTGATCTCCAGAGTGTAAACAGGGGCGGGAGGGGCTACAACACATCACTGGGGGGGGGGGTGCATCATATTAACGTTTTTTTATACAATACATTTGGCATTTACTAATTTAAGAGTTAGCTAAGGCTAAAATAAATGTTTCTCTAAAGCATTTAGGAGGAATCATGAAAATAATTCCACTTTCCGGTGGCGTAATAAGCCGATTATACTTGATCCAACAGCAAATAAAATACAAAATGTTGCTGCTGTTTTGTACCAACCAGGCTCCCAAACCTCAGGCGTATTATGTTCTAGCCTGTGTGTGTGTGTATTGTACATAGTTATAAAGGTAAATTTGTACAATTCAAAATGAGGCTCTTGGGTTCTCCTTTTATCAAAGCCCGTTGGCTCTGAAACCTTTGCACAAAATAGTATCCAATTTACCGGCGAAATTGACTCTAATTCAAGGCAAATAAGTTCCATCCTTTGCTAAATGGAACGTTATTTTGTTCCCGTAATCTCGGCATCCGGAAATCCCCCCTGATAAATAACAGACCCCACAATGTTCGGCATGAAGAACTGATTTCTTTGCAGTGTATTATGAGCTTTGTATACGGGTTTTTGATGGAATGTTTTCCGAAAGTGTGGGGTCGTTTTTGGTGCGTTTCTCCGCTGGTAGGAAATGAATAAGCAGAACACAATGGACTGTAAACCATCAAAAGATAAGGAAGAATGCCCAATCAAGCATATAATAACAAATATATTTGCAGGATTTACAGAGGTTATTCATTATTCAGTCCCTGTCCCAGTGGATCAAAGGTGTAATGCTAAGCCTCACGCGTTTCATACTAATCATAACCCAGTTAAGTGCCCTTAGCATGCAAAGCGCAAGGCCCACTCGATTCTATAATATATGTATATTTTTATTTATATACAGATATGCAACCTGTTATCCAGAATGCTCGGGACCTGGGGTTTCCCTGATAATGGACCTTTCTGTTATTTGGATCTTCATACCTTAAGTCTACTAGAAAATCATGTAAACATTAAATAAACCGAATAGGCTGGTTTTGCTTCAATAAGGTTTAATTTTTATCTTGGTTTGGATCAAATATATGAGACTGTTTTATTATTACAAAAAGAAAATTTGGGTTATTTGGATAAATTGGAGTAATTTGGAGCTTTCTGGATAACGGGTTTCTGGATAACGGATCCCATACCTGTAGCCAGGGCTGCAATCAGAAATCACGGTGCCCTATACAATAATATTTTCTGGGCGCCCACCACAGGCCCTGTCCCAGACCCCGTGCATCCCCACACCAAAGTAAAATAAGCCACATAGACATGGGCACTAAAAAAGAATGTCAGAAATCCATCGGTTGCCAAGGCCCCCCTACACCATACCTCCCAACATTTTAGAAATAAAAAGAGGAAGAAAAAAGTTGCCACGCCCATTTTTGTGGCCACACCCCCTGATTACAATGTCTATTTTACAAAATTTGGCAGGTTATGAAAGTTTGAACATATTTCTGTGTTTTTTTCAGTTATTACAGTTTTGCTAATGAAGGTGAATTGCCCTTTAAGCTGTGAGTCTAACGTCTCCCAACGGACCTGTTATCTTATATTTTTACAATTACTTTTTTTGCTTATCTCAAAATTGTTACAAAAGCATCGTATCTGCTGCTGTGGTTTTTCTGGGCTCTCTGCCAAAAGCCAATTGAGTTAGAAAACTTTGTTTCTTTTTCTGGCTGTTCAATGCAGAGAAAAACGGGACTTTCCAGTACAAAGGAGGGACTGTGGGTTGAGGGACTGTCCCTCTAAAAATGGGACAGTTGGGAGGTATGCTACAGGGTAAAAAAAATACCTATTGGTGGCCAGTGCCTTCCACTTACAAGTTAAAAAAAATCCATTGGTGGCCAGGGTCACGCCTACGAGTTTAAAAAAAAAAATTGGTGGCCAAGGGCCTCATAAAAGATTTCAAATAAAATTTGTGGCCAGGGGCCCATAGAAGTTTAAAAAAACATTGGTGGTCAGGGGCCCCATAGAAGATGTTCGGTGGATTTTACCTTAAGTTTGTGTGTGTTCTTCTTCTTTCTCTTCGGCTGTGGCAACTTTTTCTACTTTCTTCGTGGCTTCCGCTCTTCAGCCGGATTCACTGAGGTGGGGCCCGTCTAATCTGGAAAATGCAGCACAGTTGGCCCCCCTTTAAATTGTAAATCTACCAGGCAATTGTCCCCCCTGTGCCCCCTGATGGAGGCCCTGCCTGTAGCATTTCTTATTTACATTCTAAGGGTCACACGTTCAGATTCGGGGAGATTAGTTGCCCGGCGACAAATCTCCTCTACCTCGGGGCAACTAATCTCCCTGAACTGCCTCCGGCCGGCTAGAGTGTAAACTCGGAGTACTTCGTTTTCTGAGGTCGCCCAAAGTTTCCTCGTGAAATTAGTTGCCTTGAAGACGACTAGGCGACTAATCTCCCAGAATACAAACGTGTGCCCTGACCCTAAAATAAAATTTCAGCTTTTTATATCGGCCTGTCCGTGAGTTTTTGAGAATCCCTACCGAAGCCACCGGAAGAGGGGTGAACAGGGCCCGGGTGGGTAACCAAAGTTACGAAAATTGCGTAATTTACACTGAATTTCAAATAATTTACACAAGAACTTATGCTACTGACTTAGAAGCTTTTGTAACTTACATAGAAACTTGTGTAAATGACATTCTGTATGAAGAAATGACAACGCAGCAAACATAGGGCAAACTCCACTGACCCCCAATGAACTGACGGACATATGAACTGCTCATTATCAGCTGTTTCTATTGAGATCTATTTAGTGAATGATATTCGGTATCTCCTACATGAACTTTTCAGCAGCGGAATGACTAGTTACTGGGCCCCACAGCAACATTACTGGGCACAGGACATTCTATAAATTGCAGTCTAAGTCTCACTGAGCCCCCTATAGTTCCTGGGGCCCCATCAACTCCCTCCCTCTATAGTTACCCCCCTGCTTTTCAATAAAATGCTTTGTGAGTTTGTATAGCTGTGGTTGATAAACACACGTCAATCAAATGTAACCTTTTGTCCTAGTAAAACCCACCTACCTGCTAGTTGATCTTTTGTGCAGAGCATACAAGGGGAGTGGCCAAACAAGTCTGGTACTACATGTCTGTGTTCATGGTGGGGCCCCAGACCTGATGGGAAGCAAACTGAGGACCTCAAAGCTGTAAAGGCAACGAAGCTAAACAATGTGCCCTGTCTAGTATCTCATGGTTTCACTGTATATTGTAGTATGTTCAGTTGGCCGTACATCCACTCATATGGAACGGAATTTTGGTGGGTGTGGCCCCTCAACATGTACTTTGGATATTGGTCAGTTTGTGGATCTGGCAAATATGAAACTTCAAGCTATTAGGCCACTAAAGGTGGCCATACTTGTTAAGATAACTTGCCAAAAGAGCGGATCTTTCCCCTATATGCCCAACAACAGCAGGACAATATCAGTTTAATCCGAACGTTCGGCCCTAGGGCCAAATGATTGGATTGCAACAAAGAGGATGGGGGCTAACGGGTCAACTAGCCGACGCAGTCTTCGATCACCAGAGAAATCAAACCTCCCCGAAGAATATCTGCTGGATTTTTGGCCTGATATCGATCTGGCAGATAAATTGCCGAAACAGGCTAAAGGACCAATATCGGCATCTTTAATCTGCCAGTGTATGGCCACTTTAAGGTTGTGAGCCAAGTTGGAATGATCCAGTGATTGACCTGGGGTTCAAAGAAGAAAACTTCATTGCCGGTAAATTTGTAATACCGACCCCGGCCTTGGCATGTGTTTTATCGGCTAGGCTGGTAAAATACCGGCCGGGTGGAAACCCCACTTCCAGCTCATCCTGGAGGTTCATTCCCATTCTAAAAGTAGTAAATGAAAAAAAGTATTTCATCTATTGTCTCGAATGCTTAGGACCTGGGGTTTCCTATATAAGAGCTTTTTCCATAATTTGAATACATAAAGCTACTAAAAATACTGAATCATTAAATAAACCCTATTTGAGTGTTTTGCCACCAACATGAATACATTCAGCTTAACCAATGTTGGACTTGGGTGTCCAGGGCCCTGTAGGGCCACCACCTCATGGCTCCCCATCCCAGTTGGGAATTCCTCTTACCAGGCTCATCCGCCTCAGCCTCCTCAGCCAGTGGGTAGCGACGAGCAGTCCTGGGTCCGTGGGGCCCACCAAGTTTTTTTTGTATCCCGTCGGCCCAGTCCTACCCCGAGGAGGATCAAGGATAACAGATTGTTTAATTATAATGGAGTAAAAAAAAATCATTAAGAAATAATATAAATATTTGCTTGGAAGATGACCTTCCTGTATTTCAGGATTTTTGGATAGTGGGTTTTCAAATCTGACTCTGAAGTTCCGCTCTGAAGTTATGCAGCGTATTAACTGACATAGATTGGCTTGCTGGGCCGATATCTGCCCAAAACTTGGCAAAATATCTATCATGGAGGTTTAAAAATCCAGTGGATCTCCATTAGACCACAATGTGATCCAGCCATTTTCCAACCGCTAGCGCATGGGTGGCAAAATTGGACAGGGATGAGCTCCTTCAACAAACAAACTGACCTCAGTCCATGTGGACATCTTTAGCTAAGTCCAGACCTTCTAGGAACATTTTTGTTTCAACTTTTTCAAGTCACTTTATTACATTGGTACTCGTTGGCCATCAGACTGCATGAGAGATGAGCCAATCTTGCAAAGGTTGTCCATTGTATGGCCAGTCGTACTCATTTGCTTCTAAAGCACCATCATATTCCATAGTGTTGCAGAGTAGAGGGTTCTTTACATCAAACATGTTGAGTAGATAGAAATACTGATCAATAGAAGAGGTAAATAGGCTTTTTTTAAACTCTTGCTTCATCCTATCTTTAGCAAATATGTTACGATTATTTATTAACTCTACCTAAAGCAACCATTGATTGCAACTATTTAAACCAAATACAGGTATGAGATCTGTTATCCAGAATTCTCGGGAACCTGGGGGTTTCCAGATAATGGATCTTTCTGTAATTTGGATCTTCAAGGACCAGTAACATAAAAAAATGTAAAAAAAAATTTTTTTTGTACTGTAGCGAAAAAAAAACACCAAGACACTTTTAACTTTAAATTTGCAAAGTCTTTATTAAGAAATAACTTACTAATTCTCCGCTTGCGCTCCTCTTCAGAAACGGCGATCGTCACCCTGTTTCTGAAGAGGAGCACAAGCGGAGAATCGGTAAGTTATTTCTTAATAAAGACTTAGCGAATTTAAAGTTAAAAGTGTCTTGGTGTTTTTTTCGTTAAGTACAAACATGTTTATTTAATTTTTTTTAATGTTACTGGTCCTTTCGAATCTACTAGAAAATCATATAAACATTAAATAAACCCAATAGGCTGAATTTGCTTCCAGTAAGGATTAATTATATCTTAGTTGGGATCAAGTACAAGCTAAATTCTTTAAATTTGGATTATTTGGATTAAATGGAGTCTACGGGAGATGGCCTTTACGTAATTTGGAGATTTATGGATCCCATACCTATATATTATAGCAATTCTCTTTTTCCCATAGGAAGCCCCAATGTGACCTAACTACCAATCCATGGAACAAGGGTCGTGCAAAAGTCATAAAACTGGAGCTTTGGAGTCTTCTGTCCCCCCATCCCCACGTCACCAACCGAAATTAAATTAAATTCTTTTACCAAATTATTTGAAGTCTTTAGAAATATTTTTTTCTTAATTACAACATCCTTTTAAAGTTAAAAGCACAATGCTTCATAATCATCACCTTAATTTAACATCTCCCGGGGCTGTAATTAAAAGTGAAGGATTTGCACCCTACTGGATAAGTCTTTGTTTACCGCCATCTAACTACTGTTTACATTTCAACAATTTCATTTTGGAAGTCATTAGTAGGGGATTATTATCTATGGGAAGAGAGTAATACAATGCAGAGGTCTCTGTGTAGCTTTCCCTCTGGAGGGGTTTATCAGACAATAGCCCAAAGCCGTACTGTATTTAAGGGAAAGAAAGTCAAGAGACACTTCAATTAACCCAGGTACTTTACATTACAATTTTACCTGTGGGTGGTTTGGGATTAGACTTTGAGGAATGTCAAACAGCTAGTTCTGTAAAAAAAGTCTGATGTGTTCGCTCTCCCCCCCCACCGGGTGTAGAAAATGAGTCTTTCTTTTCACTATCAGTGCTAATGAGATATATTTCTCACCGGGGCATCTTAAAAATGAAGCCTTTTTTTTTGTTTTTTGTTTATTTTGTTGTTTTGTTTCCTGCATTTCTGTGAATTCTTACTGAGAAGCCCTGGGAGACAGAGGACAGAATCCAGGCAGAAAGTCCCCAATCATTCACTGTTTGACAGCACTGGAAGAACAGATGTGTGTGTGTGTGAGAGTGTGTGAGAGTGTGTGTGTAAGTGTGTGAGTGTGTGTGAGTGTGTGAGTGAGTGTGTAAGTGTGTGAGTGTGTGTGTGAGTGTGTGAGTGTGTGAGTGTGTGTGAGAGTGTGTGAGAGTGTGTGAGTGAGTGTGTGAGTGTGTGTGAGTGTGTGAGTGAGTGTGTAAGTGTGTGAGTGTGTGTGTGAGTGTGTGAGTGTGTGAGAGTGTGTGAGAGTGTGTGAGTGAGTGTGTAAGTGTGTGAGTGTGTGAGTGTGAGTGTGTGAGAGTGTGTGTGTAAGTGTGTGAGTGTGTGTGAGTGTGTGAGTGAGTGTGTGAGTATGTGAGAGTGTGTGAGTGTGAGAGTGTGTGAGTGAGTGTGTAAGTGTGTGAGTGTGTGAGTGTGTGAGTGAGTGTGTAAGTGTGTGAGTGTGTGAGAGTGTGTGAGTGTGTGTGTAAGTGTGTAAGTGTGTGAGTGTGTGAGTGAGTGTGTAAGTGTGTGAGTGTGTGTGAGTGTGTGAGTGAGTGTGTAAGTGTGTGAGTGTGTGTGTGAGTGTGTGAGTGTGTGAGAGTGTGTGAGTGAGTGTGTAAGTGTGTGAGTGTGTGAGTGTGAGTGTGTGAGTGAGTGTGTGAGTGTAAATGTGTGAGTGTGTGTGTGAGTGTGTGAGTGAGTGTGTGAGTATGTGAGAGTGTGTGAGTGTGAGAGTGTGTGAGTGAGTGTGTAAGTGTGTGAGTGTGTGAGTGTGTGAGTGAGTGTGTAAGTGTGTGAGTGTGTGAGAGTGTGTGAGTGTGTGTGTAAGTGTGTAAGTGTGTGAGTGTGAGTGTGTGAGTGAGTGTGTAAGTGTGTGAGTGTGTGAGAGTGTGTGAGTGAGTGTGTAAGTGTGTGAGTGTGTGAGTGTGAGTGTGTGAGTGAGTGTGTGAGTGTACGTGTGTGAGTGTGTGTGTGAGTGTGTGTGAGTGTGTGAGTGAGTGTGTAAGTGTGTGAGTGTGTAAGTGTGAGTGTGTGAGAGTGTGTGAGTGTGAGTGAGTGTGTAAGTGTGTGAGTGTGTGAGTGTGTGAGTGAGTGTGTAAGTGTGTGAGAGTGTGTGAGTGTGTGTGTAAGTGTGTAAGTGTGTGAGTGAGTGTGTAAGTGTGTGAGTGTGAGTGTGTGAGTGAGTGTGTAAGTGTGTGAGTGTGTGAGAGTGTGTGAGTGTGTGAGTGTGTGAGTGAGTGTGTGTGTGAGTGTGTGTGAGTGTGTGAGTGTGTGTGAGTGTGTAAGTGTGTGAGTGTGTGAGTGAGCGTGTGGTAGTCAATAAGGGGGTGCAGAGGGAAAAGGGGGTTCCTGGTGACAAACTTATACAAAGGCAAGAATATTGTTTAGTGAGGAAGGTTTCAGACATCTGTTGCCTCAGTTACCGTTTTGGAGATTTGTTGGCGTCCAACGTGTCTGTTTGGGATCCTATGCTCCTAATTGTTTATTGGAGCCTAGAAAACATCAGTACCCTGGACTCAGCACAAAGGGTTTTTGTAACAGCAGTAACTGACAGTTGGAAAAGTGTGGGGACGCTCAACAGTGGATTGAAAAATTGCTTTTAAACTGTTTCGGAAGCATAGCAGTAACCTGTATCATTGGAGATAATAGCTTCTGGGATTGTAATGAGGAATAGCTTGTATCGTAGCCAGGACTGCCATCAGAGGTGTATAAAGGGTACTGCAGTTAGGGGCCCCAATGGCAAACTGACCTCTGGGAAGGGAGTGTGACTGTGGGATAGCAGGTATAGTAGGGAGAGATGGTGCCTATAGTAACAGTGGGATAATAGTCTCTGGGAAGGGAGTGTGACTGTGGGATAGCAGGTATAGTAGGGAGAGATGGTGCCTATAGTAAAAGTGGGATAATAGTCTCTGGGAAGGGAGTGTGACTGTGGAATAGCAGGTATAGTAGGGAGAGATGGTGTCTATAGTAACAGTGGATAATAGTCTCTGGGAAGGGAGTGTGACTGTGGGATAGCAGGTATAGTAGGGAGAGATGGTGCCTATAGTAACAGTGGGATAATAGTCTCTGGGAAGGGAGTGTGACTGTGGGATAGCAGGTATAGTAGGGAGAGATGGTACCTATAGTAACAGTGTGATAGTCTCTGGGAAGGGAGTGTGACTGTGGGATAGCAGGTATAGTAGGGAGAGATGGTGTCTATAGTAACAGTGGGATAATAGTCTCTGGGAAGGGAGTGTGACTGTGGGATAGCAGGTATAGTAGGGAGAGATGGTGCCTATAGTAACAGTGGATAATAGTCTCTGGGAAGGGAGTGTGACTGTGGGATAGCAGGTATAGTAGGGAGAGATGGTGTCTATAGTAACAGTATTTATGATGCCTCATACTTGTAAGTTATCAGGGGACCCCAATTATTAGGCCACCTGTCAACTGGGTCCCTTTGGCAAAAATAGAATGGGGCCCTATTGAAAAATACCTGGCACACTCCCCTGATCCTGCCTCACTGCACCTCATTATACCAAAGCTCCATCCATGGTCCACCTGACCGGATACATGGTCAGATTCAGAATGAAAAGTTCCAGCTTAGAATATTCCAGGCCATGAGCTGTATCATATCCCTCGCTGGTTGCTCCCTATGAGCAACGTTAAACAAATGCAGCAGAAAGCCAAATATAGTCTCCATCACAAGTCTTCATTGAGTACTGATAAAACAATTGTGCAATTTAATGAAGCCTAATTTAATCAGGAAGTTTCCACTGTAATGCACCCCTGTCTTCTTCCCTGGCTGATGAAACCATTCCCTGCAGGAAGGCATCACTGAATTAGATTACGGTAGATCCTTTCCAATTTCCAAAATTGATGTTGTGCTAAAGGTCACATTATGTAAACAGTGAAGCTGAGGCTGAATGATAAGATCCACTCCCCCTGTGATTGATGGAGGACAAGTCATTTGCAAAGCCATTGTGGGGACAACAACATCATTAGTGAAATTGTCACCAGCAAACATTCAGTTTCACACAGTGAGGTTTACTCATTACATTTTCACCCAGGAACAACCTAAAACATTTTGAATTTATGAGAATAATACTATTTTAAACAAAAGGATAGGATGCCATCATTGAACAAAGTTGACAACTCTATATTGCTTCCAAAATAATATACTGTAGCCGCTTTTTCTAATTGTGTAAGTAATTATATAGGTCATTGTTGAGTTATAAAGTTCAGCTGCCTCTATAGCAGGAAATTAGAAATGATTAAGGTTCCATCGAATTAAGTAGATAGGGGTTAAAAAGGCACATCCATCAAGTTCATCAGTGTGTCCAATGAGACCTGCCTAAGGCTGCCCATACATAAAAGGTCTCCAAAGGAGTAGATCTTTTATTGATTTACCCACCATGAGATGGGCAACAATTGTCCATGTTGTCCAACAATTAAATCATATTGCTCCTATGAAGGCCGTTGGATGGAGGACCTCATCAGCTTCATTTTGATGCAGTTTTTGATTTAATGGGAAAACTAAATATTCCCAATTTATATCTGGGCAAATTTCAGACAGATTAGGGTTGTTCAGGGCAGCCGGCTGACACCATATGTGAAAGGCAGCTTTTATTGGCTCCTTTACTGCTTGTTATTCTAGGGAAGGGTTGTCCAAATGGAGGCCCATGTGCTGGCCCCCAGTCTGCCCAAAGGCTCCACAGACTTAAGGTGGCCATACACTCTTTTGGCAAGGGCGGTATCGGGCCAAATGATCGGATTAGAAGGAAATGGACACAAATTGGACGAAGGCCACATCAACTAGCCAATGCGGTCTTTGATCACCAAGAAAAATCAAACCTGCACGATCGATATCTGCCCAATTTTTGGCCTGATATTGATTGGGGAGACCCTTTGGAATGCCTTGTCGAAAAGACCGATATCGGCAGCTTTAATCTGCCTGTGTATGGCCTCCTTTAGCTGTATGACTTCATTTTAATTCACAAGCACAATGATGCCGTTAATTAACTAATGGCTAAATCTAGACCTGCTTGTAGCATGTAGAAGTATCTCTACTAGAAGGAACTTGATTGAACCTAGCAAAATATTTATTCAATTAATGAATCATGTGAATAATGTTTCTTAGCTGGTCTGTTTGGCATTGTTCACACTGGAGGAGAAGCAATTAACCTATCACAAGCTACAATAGGGGAAACAATGGTATTTTGTTGTGCCTCTCTCACCAGTGGTGGGCTCCCAGTGTGGTGCCATAGTGGGACACATGCATGCGCATAAATACTGAGAGTCCCAGCTCACTCATTATACACAGGTGATATATGAAGGATGTGATGGCACACACACAGGGGAGATTCTAGCCCCAAAACCGGCTTTCAATATGGCGCCCCCCCCCGTTCACACCCCAAGTTTTCCTTTACATCGCTAACACAGAGAGTACATTTTCACTCTTTGCATTGGAAGAGACAATTTTTCAATGTAACAAGCAATAATTTGGCTCCTAATGTTACCGTGAGTGAGTTTTTGCTCCCCTGGCAACTTGTGGGGTGCTGCCGTCTGATGCAACGCTCTCACCTTTAGTGATTTGCAAAAACACATTGAAGTCAATGGGTGTCAAAATTTGTTTACGCGCGACACTTCTTTACGTGCTTTACAATTCTTCTCGCAAAACAAATGCATTAAAGTCAATGGGAGTTTTTTCTTGTGCCAACTTTTTTGTCTCTGCAACTTTTTTGTCCAAATGCATTAAAGTCAATGCATTTTCTTATGTATTTTCTTATGGCGACTTTTTTGTCTCAGCGACTTTTTCATTGCAGCAAATTTTTCCATGACATTTTTTTTCACAGTTTCACAAAAAAATTGCAGATGGCGAAATGCGGAATTCTGCCGCGAATCGGTGGCTGGCGAAAAAATTCACTCATCACTACTGACCTTGCCTCATGGCAGAAGCTCCTCTTGTCACACATGCACATTGAGTGGCCTACTTTACACATTCATTATGCACATGTCTGGGTCCCAACATGGATACCCTATTTGGGGCTCACTCCCGGGGCAGCGGAGATAGCTATCAATAGCCTGGTATTCTTGCAAAAATATTATTGTTTCCCCATCCAATGCTTATGCTCTATTAGACTTCATGTCCACACAAGTGGAGATTCTGGGAGATTTAGTTGCCTGGCAACAAATCGCCTCTCCTTCATGCGACTAATCTCCCCGAACTGCCTTCCCGCTGGCTAGAATCTAAATCACGAGCGGGATGGTACTCGGAGCGCTTTGTTTTTCAAAGTCGTCCACAAGGAAACTTCGGTTGACTTTGGAAAACGAAGCTCTCCCAGTGCCATCGCGTCGCCGATTTTGATTCTAGCTGGTTGGAAGGCAGTGGAAAGCAGTTCGGGGAGATTAGTCGCCCAGAAGAAGAGGAGATTTGTGTCTCTGCACTTACACTCGTAGTACAATGTTGATCCAGGGACTTGTCCAATCATTTTGCAGTCAGGATTTTAGGCAAATTGGAAACAGCTTCAAACTAGGGTATTTTCTCTTGCTCTGGATCAGTTTAAAGCTAACCAGGAATTATTAGAAAAAAGGCTTTAACTTGATAGATGTTTGTGTCACTGTTCAGTGTCAGCCATGATAGACCTATTTAACGCTGGCCACCCTTGTACTCACTTCAGGCATTATTGACCTCTTTTTATTCACTTTGCAATTTTCATTTGCCCTTCAAGCTTCATTCACCTGAGAGAGTGAAAGAGGAGAAGGAGGAGAGAAAGAAAGAAAGAAAGAAAGAAAGAAAGAAAGAAAGAAAGAAAGAAAGAAAGAAAGAAAGAAAGAAAGAAAGAAAGAAAGAAAGAAAGAAAGAAAGAAAGAAAGAAAGAAAGAGAAAATTCCACAATATATGGAATTCATGGGACTAAAACCACACTTTGTTTGGGAACATTCATGTTCCTGTCACATCCAAAGCTGCTTTAAATCACCTCCGTGTAATAAAAACAAGGTGGATATTACCAGCTATGTAAAAGAAATCGATCTGACCCATGTTCCCACTGTCAGTAGTTCGAGACTTTTCATGGAAAAGGAGATGGAAGAGGATCAAACAAAGATGTATTAAAACCATGCTTTTCCCCTAAACAAGATAAAGATTGTGGCAAACTCCTGACTGCTCCTTTGGGGATATCTCTGTTGCTTCAAGAATCAAAGCTTTGCTTAGTAGCTGCCGGACTAAGACAAACTTGTGTTTCAGTGGTTGCAAATGGGAAATCCAATTTATAAAAGCTATGCTCAGATTGCTGTGGCGCTGTCGTTTCCATTGCTCACTGCCTCTTTGACATTTGATCTGTGACTAACACATCACTGTTTAGAATTATAAGAAAAGTGACCGTAAATGTTATTTCCCCAACTGAAACAGGATCTTGAAAAGAGAAGGGGAGGCAATGTCCCAGATAGGACTCAGTGCACTTGTTGTTGCTTTAGGGCAATGGCACAGGGGTTTTGAGCGTATTGTCATCAGGGCATTTGGTAACTCCATGGGTGGGAGTAAAAAATGCTCAACCACCCCCACAATTGAGTTTAAAGGGCAACCACCTGAAAGCACTGGGGAATTTCCTTTACTTGAGTAAAATGATGCTAAATCAGATGATCTTTGCCCAATGTTGCCATAGAGTGATGGGCAAGATAAGGCTGATTAGGCTTAGGACAATAATTTGTCTACATAGGGGACCTGTGGAAACATGTCAAGAGTAGCGATGGGCGAATCTGTCCCGTTTCATCAAAAAATTTTAAAATGGCGGAAAAATCCACGAAACGCATTGAAGTCAATGCCCATCAAAATTATTTTGACACGAGCGACAATTTTTATATGCAAGAAGCACGACAATTTTTTTCTGTTGATGCAAATTTTTGCTGCAGTTTCATGAAAACATTTGCGGGCACCAAACGTGGACATTTACAGAGAATCCATGCCTGGTGAATAATTTCACTCATCACTAGTCAAGAGAGGACCATCAGCTAAATGGATTTAACATCTTTCTTTATTGATATCTGACACAAGGGCATGTTTAATAACATTGGAACATATCTGGTGAGATTTCTGGAGAGGATGTCCTTTAGTCAGTTAGCTATAGTTTTGACTCCATGCAATGGTCAGTTTGCAGGCAGTCAAGAGAAGCCACTAGTGATGGGCGAATTTGGGGAAATTTCCAGTGGAATTTGCTAAACGGCTAAAATTTTTCGAAACGTCTAATTTTTGATGCCGGCGTCTGTTTTTTGACACCGAATTCACGGTGGCCAAACACAGGCAGATTTAATTTGGGTCATTTAGACCGATTTGGCATCTTATCTACCCATGTATGGGGCCGTCCAACGGACCTCCTTGACTGATATTTTGCCAAAAATCGGCCAGGCAGGTTTGATTTTCCTTTCAGATCAAGGACCACATAGGCTAGTTGATGTAATCTAATCATTTGACCCTAGGGCTGAATGATTAGATTAGCCTGACATCCCGCCCCTTTTGGTTGGTATATTGGGGGAAAGATCCACTTGGTTGGTGACCTCACCAAACGAGCAAAGCAAAGTCACCATAGCTTGCATGTTTTCAAAACAGACCAATATCCATAGTAGAGGATTGGGACCTGTTATCCAGAATATCCAGAATTGAAACCTGGGGTATTCCGGATAAGGGGTTTTCACATAATTTGTATCTCCCTAGCTTGTCTACTGAAAGTCATTTAATAAATGATTAAACCCAATAAGCTGGTTTGGCCTCCAATAAGGATTATTAATTATATTTTAGTTTGGATCAAGTACAAGCTACTGTTTTATTATTACACAGAAAAATGAAAATTAGAATTATTTGCTAATAATGAAGTCTATATGTGATGGCCATCCTGTAATTAGGAATTTTCTTAATGGGTTTCCAGATAATGGATCCCATACCTGTACATGGATTTTGATAGGCCTCGGCGTACGTACCAACAATCATGCTTAAATACATGTGATATTATTAGTACATACAGTGGCCATTGTCTTTGAATCATTACTTACATGGAGTCGTGTTTAGTTAATTAAATAAATGCTGAAACACTTGATTTAAATTCATCATGAACAATTACAGCTATTGGCATAAATGAATAGTAAGATAGAATCTCCCAAGTTTCCCATTTCTTCACTGCCAACCACAATATTATTTACAACACTTAGTTGTTTTCTCTGCCAAACCCCAAGCTACTGGGGGAGGGGGTACAGATGCTACAGTAGGCCCCAGTGGACAAACAGAAACTTGGATATTTATTTGTTTCTAAACAGTATGCTGAATTCCCACCAGAAACATACTTATCTCTCAAGGTTACCAAGCAAACTACAACAGAATGGGATTAACCCCATCACCTTATTGAATTTATCAAATTTACATGAAGCAGCTAAGACTAATCGTGTGGTTTGTGATAGCTCTTTCCTAGGCTTCTTCTAGCATTGATATAAGCTAGATAAGCTTGTGTTCCTAAGACTGAGCACACAATGGGGCTCTTACCATACACAAACATTCGTCAGGCTTTTTGTTTGAAGTCTCTAGATCTTAGAAAGTAGCTTAATTTTCCTGACCTTGTCAGCCCTGGATTCGATTTGGCTTCATGCGTAAACAAGAAAATATGACAGAAAAACATTAGGTAACCTGATGATAGGACTCGGTTAACCTGATCTCCAAACCAGAGGTTGTTTTTCTGCAAGAAGTAGAAAGTGAGCTCATCTATCTCACTAACCTCTATGGACATTGAAGAATTTAGACACGTATTACAGGGCTCTGTTTTTATGCGAATGAGTAAAATAATTGACTTTAAACGTTAACAAAAATACATAAGACAACGTCTTGTTTAAGGTACTTTTTCATTATAATTACAAGTGGCAGGGACTAACATTTAAGAAGATCCACATGTGTCCAGGGGGAGGTAGTGGTCATAGAATGTTTTGATTTCTGTTAAAAGCTTGATGTTATTGAAATATCTGATGGCATCTGTAGATGATTGAGAACAATAACAGGATCCATCACCTTAACTACCCACCACCAGGACCAGAAGGATCAGAGGACTAGAGACTCTAGCACAGATGTCCCCAACCTGTAAAAAGAGTTCGGGAGCAACACAAGCATCAAAAAGATTCATGGGGGTGCCAAATAAGGGCTTGGTTGCCTATTTGGTAGCCCTTGGGGTACAGGCAGTCTAAAGGAGGCTCAGTTTGGGAGTACAACTGGTTTTTATGCAACCAAAACTTGCCTCCAAGCCTGGAATCCAAAAGTAAGCACCTGCTTTGAGGCCAACAAAGCAACATCCAAGGGGCTGGTGAGCAACAAGTAGGAGCATTATAGGAGCTGAGTAATTACTACAAGACAGAACTCTCTGATAGCTTCTTCCTCACCGTGATATTATATTATATATATATGATACATTCAAGCAATAAGCACCCAAAGTCATCTGAGAAGAAATACAAGGTCACAGGGAGCTTCCTCAACAAATGGAAGATCTGGTTGAAGTCCACAGAAGACTTAGCTGAAATAACAATGGACATCTGCTTGACAACAGCATTTATAAGTTCAGTGTAGGGTGCAAAGTGTTATTTTATGACACAAATTACCAGGTTTTTACCCACAATGCAGTATTTTACCCCTAAATTATAGTGTAATTGTGGCCCTGCAGAAAGTTGTCCTGCCCAATTGGGTCTGATATGTCATAATAAACACAATTTTTGCATGTTTTAGCAAATTGGGTGCAAGTTGCATCTAACAATTATAGAGTGAATATGGCGTTTGTTGCACCTATTGACACAACCTGTTGTGGAAACTCTTGATTAACTATGAGAACCCTGGAGCTACCACCATCCTGGATGTTGCAGTTACTCCGGGTTTTCCTCAGCAAGTCAAATCAATAGGCACACCAGACATGCCAGAAATACCCCCACCCAAAAATCACACACAAATGCCATTTTAATGTGGCATGCCAGAAGTGATGCCATCTCCACTACAAAAATGTAAGCTACCAACTTTGCAAACGTAACAATGACATGTGATAGACAAAACACACTATGTACCCTAGTCCTTATGGATTTAATTTTTGGGAATGCAAAGCTGTACTGTACACAGGTAGCAAAATGACACTGCAATGAAAACAGAGTAAGGAGAAAATCAATAACAGATGCTATACAGCAGGGGTCCCCAGCCATTACAAATGTTGGGGAGCATTAAAATGTTCCTGGGGGGCCAATAAAGACTGGGATTGACTATTTAATAGCCCCTATGCAAACTGGTGGCCTAGAAGAGGCTATTTTTTGCAGTACACTTTCAAGCCTGGAATTTAAGAAGAAGCACCTGCTTTGAGGCCACTGGGAGTAACATCCAAGAGCAAACCAGTATATCCTTGTGTATATTGTGTAACTTGTGTGTGCAAAGGATAATTAAGCAAGTGCATGTGGTTACTGGTGATACATTATCAACTGCACAAAGAATGGCATTGGAATTTTGTATGTGCAGTTGGACGTGCCAGTGGATGACATACCCATGTATCATTGGAGAGTGGCAAGTATTGAGGCAAGCAGAGATGGTACTCAAAGACTGACGTGAACACAAATTGCTGAGGCTGAAGAGCACAGAGGCTAATGTCAGAGGCTGATGGACCCATGTAGAAACTGATGACAGCAAAGACTGGAATTGACATGTTCCTATCAGAAGTTGAAGCTACAGAGCTTTAGACATTGTTCACATTCTGTAAATACATTTCTTATTTATCTCCCTTTTCCTGTAAGGTCACAAAGTCCCAGATGTGAGCAAGCACAGGGACAAAATGTACACACGCTGTTCCAGGCCAAATAACCTTTAGCCAACAAGACGTTTGCCTTCATATAACAGAGCAACGACTGCAACTGTCTAAACTGGTTGCTATGGGATACCGGATCTAATGTTGTACCCATTTTTTAAATGTGAACATATTCACGTTAGGTCAAATTTTCCAACTCAAGGTTTAGTCTAGCTTTAGATGTTTAACTACATGTTAATAATAATAATAATTAAAATATATTTGCATTTGGTTCCATTATTTTGTCCATGTGGCTTTCTGCACGTGAAACTGTGCTACTATTGGGGTCAGCGGCCTGTAACAGGAGCATGTCATGGAAGGATGGGTGATCCTACAAGCACATTCTCTCCTGACATCAACAGAGACAGTCGGTTCTGTCAGGGAAAGGTCATCAATCTAAAATTTCACTTTTTTAGCATTCAGTGATTTATAAATAGTCAATGCTATTTAGGAAATTATTTAAAAAAAGGCATCAAAATAGAAGGCAGTTCTCTCCCACCCATTTATAAATATGCACTATTTCTACCCCATTGCTGAGCATAATCCAACTGACAAATACAGTTGCCACATGACATCAGATGGCTAATCCATGTTGTTTGTTCAGGATCTTTAAAAGCAAACAGACCCTTCATCATCAGTCATTCTGGTGGATATAGTGGTGGGGCTTGTTATTGAGTTACCTAAGTGGAATTAAAATGGACAGGTGGCAATTCCAGTAGCATCATAATGGGACACACAACAAACCAGATAGTCAACTTGGTCATGCCAAAGGTGCTGCTCAGTTTGACCATCATGTCACCTTCTCTTATCATTCATTCAGGGCCACATCAGAAATCTTGGAGCTCCATAAATGTAAATAGTCAGGCTCCCATGAAGAGTCAGGTGGGTCCTTTTCAAGCTCCAACAAGTTCTGATATTGGCCTTTTTGCTCAGGTGTAAAATGGCCAGGGGCCCCTGCAGTCATGTGGTTGTCCCCTAGTCAACGTGTTGCCCTTGGGGGAAGGAGCTGGACCTAAAATTTGGCTCTGACTCACTAACAAATCATGACAAAATGTCACCAACTTTGTCCAATGGCATTTTTATAAGTTACTTGGCTCCACAGCAAAATAATTTTAAACGAGAATGTATTAAGGTGAATGTATTTACTTATCTGGGTCGGTGCTCCTATCAGAAGAAAACTGCACCGGCCCATGATTCTTCTAGTGATTGTCTTTTCCGGCTTCTTCTATAATTTCCCAGGGCAGAGGCATGTGCAGTAGAATGAAATAGCGGGCTTTTTCGTTGAAGTTCAGCTTTTTGCACGTGCAGCCGCGAGAAAAAAACCAGAAGATGAGCGCTTGGTGGTGCTCACTGGAAAAATCCCGGGCTGGTGCAGTTTTTCTTCTTCTGGCCATGGTTTCAGGTAAGTACATGCGATCACTTGGGGGTGCCTAATTTTGACAGCCCCAAGTTAAAAGACCTTTCCTTCTCCTTTAATGTCTCCCCTTTACTTTAGGAATAAAACATTTTTTATGCATCTATAAAAACTCTTTATCGGTCAGTGCCCCATTGGACTCCCTATACCTCTTGAGCTACCAGCAGTCATACAATCTGCCTCCTCAATAATTGCACCTCAGTTTTCTCATAGCTCACGCTGTAGACTGTATTGGCTTCTTTGAGTTCTTTAAGTGCCATGTTGTAAAGAAGTCCAAAAATTCTCAGACATTGCCTAAAGGGCTCTGGACCAATGCTTATCAGACAGTAGAAATATACTTTTCAAGGTAACTATTACCCAACAAGGGCTGAAAAGGGCCAATATCAATACTATAAAGTTGCAAATTTTTAACCAACCTAAAAAATTTTTTGCCTCAAAGTCTTCAAAACAGCCAATGTGCAATTGCCCTAAGTCTCGTGTGTTTTGGTTATCATTCAACCCAGGAACTAAAGACTGATAATTCTTCTATAAAAGGGCCTTCCAATTAAATGGAAAATTTGTAGCTTATTTCAGCGAAATCTTCACAAAGACTTTTTTCCATGCAAAATAGGCTTTCACTAGTGACGGGCGAATAAATTCCCAAACACATTAGGCGTTTTTTCATGCAACTTTTTTCAAGCCTCACAACATTTCCTTAAATATATGAAAGGCTTATGGGTGATCTCTTGCATCCATAGCCTCCTTCTAACCTTGAAAGAGAATTGGAATAAAGGGCCCTAAGTATAAAACCAAAATGTAAAAAATGCTTAAAACGGGTTCCTCCCTTAACTATTTACAAAAACCCTATTTCCTTTTTTTCATTTCTGATATATTTCAGCTGTGTTGACAATTTTTTTGTTTCCTTTGATCCTTTTTCTAAGATTTTGCCAGATTTTTATACCTCACCAAACATAGCAAAATAAAAAAAAAAAAAAAACAAGAAATTGTAATATAAAAATTTTAAATGTCTATAGTAGAACCCAGATTTTATGTACCTTAATTTTACATTTTCCCACAATTGACACCATTTGTTCTGCCCCATTTAGGCAAAAGGTGTATTTTTTTACCACTGATTTGACATTTTACCAGAATTTAAACGTTATGATGCTGGAAAACTTCTTACTGGGGTTCTACTTTGTATTAAGTCATTTTTATTGTTGAACAGGTATGGAATCCATTATATGGAAACCTACTATTCAGAAAACTCTGAATTACAGAAAGGTTGTCTCACATAGACTCTATTTAATCCAAATAATCCACATTTTTAAAAATGATTTCCTTTTTTATGTAATAATAAAACAGTACCTTGTACTTGATCCCAACTAAGATATAGGGGGTTATTTACTAAAATCAGATTTTATGTCATTATTTTAGTTAAAAAAACTATAACCAAACTCCATATTCTATTTAACCTTATTTATTATTTTAAAAGCTCAAATTAATAATTTTGGGGAAAAACCAAAAATAAATCATACAGAAAATGGTATTGTATGATTTTTTTGGCCTTATGCCCCAAATAGTACATTTTTTTCTGATTTTTGCTCGAAATGATCGGCTTTTCAGGTAAACCCAGCACAGATCACAATAACTTTCAATTAGGATAGGGACCTCTGCCATTGACTTATACACAACCTCTGCAGGTCTGAGATTGCAAATTTTCAAATTCTGGCTTTTTGCATCATCAGGCTTTAATAAATCTTCAAAAATTAAGTTTTGCCCCAAAAAGCCCAACCAGATAAATTTGAGGCTTAGTAAATAACCCCCTTAATGAATCCTTATTGGAAGCAAATCCAGCCTATTAGGTTTATTTAAAAGGATACTGTCATGGGGAAAAAATGTTTTCAAAATGAATCAGTTAATAGTGCTGCTCCAGCAGAATTTTGCACTGGAATTCATTTCTCAAAAGAGCAAACAGATTTTTTTATATTCAATATTGAATCTGACATGGGGCTAGACATATTGTCAATTTCCCAGCTGCCCCAAGTCATGTGACTTGTGCTCTGATGAACTTCAGTCACTCTTTACTGCTGTACTGCAAGTTGGAGTGATATCACCCCCTCCCTTTTCCCCCCCAGCAGCCAAACAAAAGAACACTGGGAAGGTAACCAGATAACAGCTCCCTAACACAAGATAACAGCTGCCTGGTAGATCTGAGAACAACACTCAATAGTAAAATCCAAGTCCCACTGAGACACATTCAGTTACATTGAGAAGGAAAAACAGCAGCCTGCCAGAGAGCATTTCTCTCCTTAAGTGCAGGCACAAGTCACATGACCAGGGGCAGCTGGGAAATTGACAAAATGTCTAGCCCCATGTCAGATTCAAAATTGAATATAAAAAAATCTGTTTGCTCTTTTGAGAAATGGATTTCAGTGCAGAATTCTGCTGGAGTAGCACTATTAACGGATGCGTTTTGAAAAAAACATGTTTTCCGATGACAGGATCCCTTTAAGGTTTACATGATTTTCTAGTAGACTTAAGGTACAAAGATACAAATTACAGAAAAATACATAATCCCGAAACACCAGCATTCTGGATAACAGGTCACATACCTGTATTGGCAACTATATGGGGTTTTCTGGATAAGGAGACCTTTATATAATGCGATGAGCCTTGCAAATGGGATTTATCAACAGGTTTAACTCCTTAATGAGTTGCGTCAATAAAAGGACACAGTCTGACAATGTGCACCATTGAAATGTATTTTTTTGTAGAGGAAAAAAAGTCATTGTCATTTTTTTAACCACTTTTGTTTGTGGAAGGCTGACATCCAGAGCCTCCAAATCCCCCTTGCTTAATAAAATATATGCAGACCGTAAATTCATACATAATGAGTTGGGAGATTGCATACAGCTGTGCACTGCTGGCAAACCCACGTACTGCCTTTTCTTATTGGATCGGCAGTTGCGTTTCTGTTCAGGCTTTAGAGCTAATGAAATGCTATAGGGATTTTTGTTTTGGAATGTGGGATATTAGTTTAAAATCTACATAGCAATAAATGTTCTTTCATTCTCCAATTGTTACTGGTGGTGCCTGAGAAACTTTATGGTTACCGGGTAGGTTTTGTATTTGTAAGAGAAGGAACCGAGGCCAACAACTCGCAGCCAAGTCAGTAGCTGCTCACCGGCAGCAACTTTAGTGGAACACACCAAGTTTTTTGCTATTGTATTTCCTGTTGAAGACTAAAGGCCCCATACACAGGCCAATAAAAGCTGGAAACAGACCGAGTCGGCAGCTTATTGGCCCGTGTGTGGGGCCATCCAATGGGCTTCCTCAATCAATATCTGGCCGGAAGCTCCTTTGAAAGTCAGCCAGATCTCGATCGTGTTAAAAAATCTCATCGGATCGCGGCCGTATCTGTGCGTTTATGCGGCCCCGCAATCTGACCATCCGTATCGGATGCATTATGATCTGATTGTTGGGCCCTAGGGCCCACGATCGGAGCAGCCCGATATATCCCACTTCAATGGGAGATATCTCTAAGTCTATGGCCACCTTTACAAGAAACCGGGTTTGAATGGAACAAATATATATTTCCTGGACAGTGTATCCATTCTAATAATTTTATTTCAGTGGCAATACTCTCAGTCAGTGATGGGCGAATTTGTCCTGTTTCGCTTCACTGAAAAATGTCAATTTAGACGCCCACATTAAAGTCAATGGGCGTCTGAATAATGTGGACACAAGTCAGTTTTGACGCGAGGGACCAATTTTTTTTGACGCTGTTGAATTTTCACCGCAGTTTCAGGAATTTATTCTCCGGCGTTGAAACATGGAAATTCGTCGGAAATTTGCGCCTGGAGAATTTATTCGCCCATCACTACTCACAGACCATGTCA
This sequence comes from Xenopus petersii, assembly GCA_038501925.1. Lineage (NCBI taxonomy): Eukaryota > Metazoa > Chordata > Amphibia > Anura > Pipidae > Xenopus > Xenopus petersii. Next base: position 166,657,467 of record CM076680.1, on the reverse strand, counting down.
GAATTACAAATTGTTATGTTATCAAATGGTCTGTATACAGAATCTGTGGAATTGAAGGGGTTGTTCACCTTTATATTAACTTTTAGTATGATGTAGACAGGGTTGACACCTGTCCAGTTTTGACTCGGACAGCCCGTTTATTTGAAAGGCTGTCCGGGTCAAAAATGCGTGCCTAATTTTTTGAATTAGGAAAACTGGGCAGGATTTCCTATGATTGATGTGGTGATCGGTGGATCGTCATAGCCCCGTCCCTGATGTTACAACCCCGCCCCCATTATGTCCGGCCCAGTCCTTCTGCCCAGAATTAGACGGGCCAAAAGGTGGCAAACCTAGTTTTAGAGAGTGATATTCTGAGATAATTTGAAATTGCTTTTAATTTTTGTGGTTTTTGACCCCCATTTAAAAGCTGCAAAGAATAAGAAGGCAAATCATTAAAAATAAGGACCCATTTTTTTTTTTGCACCGTGCACTTTGTAAATGAGGCCCCTGATGCCCCAAACATCAAATAAACAGTTAGTTATATACATATACAATGTGTTGGAAGTTAAAGCAAAAAATTCCATCACAGTATTGAAATATATGATTTCAAGAAAACTATATATATTTAACAGCAATATATTGCCCAGCACAATTTAGACGTGCACAAAAACATATTATGGGGAAACTAGAGCTCTGGATTCCATATATTTTACTTCTTTATTATTTTGGCTGGATACAATTGCAATATTGCCCGGTTTCTATATGTAGGCGGAGGCAGAGGATTCCAATGTGTTTTCCAGAGGCGTGAGGAATTTGCTCTTTGTCGGACATCCCACAAGGCTCAGAATCTTCCCATGAGATCAGAGGAACTTCCAGCTACTGCTTCACTTTTTAGAAAAATAAAACCTCCCATCATCTGGTTTTTATATAAGGCTATGGCCCTGCTACTACTCGCCGCTCGTCTGACTTCTTTCATGTGCAGAAGTGTGTGTGAACCCAACAATGCCCGGCTCGGGTTTCCAACGTTTCTTTTGTAAATATTGAGAATATGTTTCAAATTCTTCTGCTAAATAACTTTTTAATGAAGTCCAATACAGTACACAGGTTGTGTTTTCTATAGATCATCGGAGATAAGAAATACAATGTCCTACTGTGTGATGCACCACATGGTTCCACATACTTCTGACTTATGCCGTAAGCTTTTCCTGATTGAAATCTTCTTTCAAATGAATCAGTAACATCGGATAAGCAGAATATTCAAGCGGAATACACAAATGTTCCTAGTGTTTGGGGCAGAGGAACTTGTGTTTAATGACTTTGGACTTACTCCGCTTGTATGTTTTAATTCGGAACATTTCAATATATGGTTGTTTAAGTCAACACATCTGAAAACACATGATGAATATTAGATATAAATACTTGGATCCAAACCAAAAGGTTTCCATAAGGTTTGATTTTCTTTTCAAGAATGTTCACTTCAATACACATATGGAAACATGCCAGTAATCTCTATGAGAAGATACCCTTTGGTCTACTGGTTAAGGACTAGTTCTAGCTTTGCCTGAGTTACTTGCTTCTCTTGTTTTGTAAAAGACATGTTTTTTAGGAAGGGGAGCCTTGACAGGGTTGGGAAGGCAGGGAGGACGCGGATTAAGGTGATGGAGATTAAAGGATAGGAGTAACTATTTCGTTTAATAAAGGGAAAATGTACATAGACCCCTGTAGGCGATTGAAAATGGGGCAGACATAAAAAAACACGTCCTTAAACAGGCAGAAGGTCAAGGGCAGGCAGCAGACAAACATAACCAGGAACTGGCGAAAGGTCGGGACAGGCAGAGGACTTGCGGAGTCAAGAAACAGGCAGAGGTCAAAACGGGGAGTCAGAACCAAAGGGAACAGGGACAGGGTTACCAGATCAGGAACAAGATCAGGTACAAGGTCACAAATCAGGAAACAAGATGTTCAGGAATTCTGGCTTGGAGTCGGCAGAATTGCCAATGATCCAGCATTCTGGGAAGTAAACTTAAATAGCCCTTTAATGAGCAATTGCCCAAAGTGGGATACGGGGCGTAGCTGGGAAAATTGCCAAGGAGGCGGAATCACAGAAGGCACTTTGTCAGAGTCATGACAACACCACACTGCCTCCTGTGGCTCAAGTGGAGGAGCAGCGACAGAAGTACCACAGGTCCCAGGTTCAATCTCTGGGAGTTCCTGACATAAGGTTAGATTGCAAGTAAGTAATGAGTAGGAGTGGATTAAACGGGGTGTAGGGAATTTAATTTCCTCTAGAGTTTTTTGTAACACAAAGCGGAACATCCCACCACCTGCCTCAAACAGCAGTGGGGTGATAAGTAGAAGGGAATGTTTTCCTGGTTGTATGGGGTTCGAATTCCCCTGCTTAGTGGAGTGTGACTCAGTACCTCCTTGGGTATTGGTCGTAGGAGGCAGCAGTATGGAATGAGGCTTACTGGCTTTGACTTGCCCATTAGAGCCTGGCTGCACCTGATGGCTGGCATGGCAAGGGGTCCCTTCACTCCAGTAGAGTATCTTGTTGGCAGGCATTCCTGGGTTACTGGTCATATCACTGTTTAAAGCACTGTTATTTGTTTAACTGAAGCTTTGTCCTTTCATATCTAGGATGAATGCTAATTTATTTAGGTTAGGTGTGTGTGTGTGGGGGGGCAGTTGTGTGACAAAAGGAGTTAATCTGTCATGGGCAACCAGGTGCATTGCTGCTCCAGTCTTTTTTGTGGTACAAAAGCAATAGTTTTACATGACGACAATTGGTTCTACAGGAGATCCTATGAAGGTGGATGAGAATCTACAAATTTACCACAGTGTGTACCTTCCTCCATTGCCCTTCATTAGGAATGTGGAAAACAGTGATACAAACTTAACAACATTCTAGTAAAAGAAATCAGTGAACTTCTAATGGGTAAATGTAGTGGAACTCTCCAAAGTTTTAGGCTTATTGTCAATTTTCGAAGGAGAATTCTAGTGTCTGCATCTATTATTTCAAAATGATAACAATTGCCCCAAGCACAAATGCAGTAATGTCGCTAGATTATTTCTGCTGATATCATGTCAGCTTCCTTGACCCTCTTTTAGTAGTCATTACATTACAAAGTTGAATGAGATATTTAAAAGGATTTAAAAGTTATTGTTCCTATAAGAGATCAGAGATGGTCAATCAAGGCAACTTGGGGGCATTTAGGAACTTTTAGATTTGTTTCCTTCTAGTATGACTTTGCTTGAGTTTGGTTTAAAATGCTGATTGTGTGAAGTCTGCTCTGTTCAGCCACCTGGTGCGTCCATCATTTAGTCTAGAGCATTAGCCATGAAATTGTATTCTGAATGATATTATTGATAGCCTCCTTGGAGAGAACTTGTGTAGCTGAACATTCTAGGATATGGTTTTACTTATGAGATCAAGGGTTTTGTACGGGTCACTGTTACAGGGAGACATGAAATACAAGCAACTCTCGTGTTTTATAAAATAAATGAAATGTATCTTATAAGAATAGGACAACGTAATTTGTATGTACAGTTTCCTTGAGCAGTTGGTCTAGCAGGAGGCTTAAGTGAACTCAATTTCCAAACAGACGATGACGCAAGAAGCTGTAGTTCAGATGAGGATATTGACAGGAATAACTTAGGAGGAAGGCTAGGCTTCCATGTCCAATTTGAAGTACAGATTTCTCTCGGTGTTGAAAGCATCAACAATCTGTTATTGGCACTTATTGTAAACAGAAGTAGATTTATTCACTAACAAAATGTACTTTTTAGCTACTCCAATATCATTTGGCACAATGGCGGTTTTGGATATATTCTGGACAGTAGTAGAAATTTATTGGTCATTTATTATGTTCAGGGAAAGGTGCAAAGTAAAAAAAAAATGGGTGTAATTTGCTATGTTTTTTGAACTTTGTGTCTGGCCCCTAGATGAATTGGCATAGGGCTCTGGCTGCACTCTATTTATGAGGATCAAAGGGGAGGAACAGATGTCTTTAACTTGTCTTCCACTCTGATTTTTAATCCAACACTTGATGCGAAGTGCTGCCAGATCTCAGACAGAAGAGCTCTCTGCACGAAAATTAAAGGACAACTTTTAAACCTAAGAAAAAAAGGGTTAGCTTCTATGTGCAAGACAGTGGTGCAAAGTGCAAAAACTGCACCCTGCCCTTCACCAGGGATATTTTCCAATCGAGGAGTAATGGGGAGTAAGTGTCCAGATCTCTGCATTCTGTTTTGGAGTGCTGAAATTTGGGCACCCACCCTTCACGAATACAGTGCTGTTTACATATTCATAAGGAACAAGAGAGGAGAGGTACATAGGAGCTGAATGACTGCCAATGGTAGACTGATTTTCAGTTGAGCTGAAGAAGCCACTCAGATGAGCGGTGAAACATTTTCAAGATTACTCAGCAAGTCCAGTTTCTTTAGACCAGTGATTCCTAACCAGTGGCTCATGAACAACATGTTGCTCACCAACCTTGGCTGTTTCTCTCATTGGCCTCAACGCAGTGCTTATTTTTGAATTTCAGACTTGGAGGCAAGTTTGGGTTCCATAAAAGCCAGGTGTACTGCCAAACAGAACCTCTTGTAGGCTTCCAGTCCACATAAGGCTACCAAATGGCTTATCACAGCCCTGATTTGGCACCCTAAGAACATTTTCATGCTTGTGTTGCTCCCCAACTCTATTTACATTTGAATGTGGCTCACAGGTAAAAAAAAAAAAAAGGTTGGGGACCTCTGCTTTAGACTTTTCTCAAATAGATGTTGCCCTAAATGAACCTTTTAAGACATGGCTTGCTTTTAGACTGTTCACTTGTTCCTGTGTATGTAAATGAGCCCCTATGTGTACAATGCCTCCAGACAGTCAAGCAAAATCACACTTTAGGATATCTCCCTAGAACCCTAGACCTGGATCATTTCAGGTCTTGTACATACAAATCAGTAACACACAAATGCCAGTTTTAACCCCATATAATGAAAAACCTTAGCTAAAAATGTTGTATCTCCAATTAATATGTATAACCAGAAAAATCCATCGAATATATGTTGTTTGAGCACACGGAGCTGAGCTATTGCACTTTGCCGTATGTTTAAATAGAAATCAATGGCAGGCAGGTTGACTGTATTTATCTACAATGTCTTTTATTACAATGTCCATTGAGAGAAACATGTTGAAAGCTATTCTTAAAAATGATAAAATAGAAAAATCAACAGCACTCTTGCAGCGGCTATATCCTATTAAATGACAGATGATTCCAGAAAATGTAAAATGAGTTGGCAAATGATCCTTTAAGGGAAGAGGCTGCCGCATGGGTACAGATGGAAGCCAGACTCTAAGCAATGAAATCATTCATGGAATCCTGCCATAGTAGGCACTGAAAACATGAAACACTCCCAGGCTAAAGCATTATCCGACACCTCTAAGAGCTCAATAATGTGGCAGTCCCAAAAAATAAAATGCATGGAATTTACTCTATAAAAAGATTACAATAAATTGATAAACAGACAATGTGGATAAAACCACCCCCATAGACACTGCAATCATGTGACAAACGTTGATACCAGTGCTTGGCAGGCAACAGTTCGTTTTTTAGGCAACTCATCACCAACCTCACAGTGCTCTGCTTTGGAGAAGCCCCCATGCTGTAGTATGCTTCTCTTAGAACTCTGCCAGATGTATCTGGAGTTGACAGTTGGCGTGGGACCTGAACTATCGCCTGGTCACATTTACAACTGATATCACGTGCTGAGTAATACTCCTGCACACAGGACTGCAGGGAGCGCAAGGCCTTCAGTGTCTCTAGTACCAGTGAAACAAAATGTCAAGCCTATCAGCATTTTGAGTGGGAGCAAATCCCTTAAAAAGCTTACAATACCGTCTTATTTTCCTGCAGATTTTCACCTAGCACAGCTGAAAACATATAATTGCATAGATCAATGGTATTCCTCTGTACAAGCTACTAGAAGCCTAAAGAAACCTACTCTAGTGGAAGGTGAATTAGTAAGGGATTACTAAAGGGAAAATCCCTGTTACACTGAGAAGTGGGGGCGTAGAGACAGATAGATTATAGAGGCATTGAGGGCATATAGACAGAATAGACTGGTGTAGTAGACAAGACAAGGCTGAAGCAGGCAGAGCTAGGGACAAACCTCAATGGTTAAGCAAAAACAATGCTAATTGTAACGTAAGGTATCCCAAACTCACAACTAACTCCAAGGACCTGGTCACGGCTCACTCTTCTGCATATAGCAGCCACTTTCGTGGCTCCTCCGCTACTCAGATGCCTTCAGGACATAAAGTGAGAGGACCAAGGATAGAGTTCTGAGCAGGCTAGGGAACCGAACGTATGCAGAAAAGACAGGGGAGCAGTCAACAGGCAGGGTCAATACCAGACGGGCAATGTGGTACAAAATCAGGATCCAGAGAATAGTCAAATACTGGCAAAAGTGGGTACAGGTGGCAGAACTGGCAAGGGTCTTATCAGGGAAATATCGTCTCCCAAGGCACATTCCAGGCATTATCACACACCATCTCTTTTGTGTACACAGAAATGGATCATTCTCCAGGATCTACAAGATTGGAAGTCGACCAAGCTGCTGACTGGACAAGGTTTTGGATTTAGATTTCAGAGTGGGCAGAGCTCGTAGGGGTCTAGGTTTCAGGCAGGGTGGCAAGTACAGCCACCCGCATTTCTGGTTTGTATCCTTGTAGAACCAATGCTATGGGGTCAATTATCGAACTTTAAATGCAATATCACCAGTCTTTAAGATCAGATAATTGACAACAACCCAGAGCATGTGCTGTGAATTAGCAAAAAAGAAGATGGGGAGCTACTGAGGCATTTTCAGTGCACAGATCGTTACTGCTATAGGTCCATGGAGGCCTTCACAACATGTAGGGATTCTAGACTAATTCTTTGTTGGACTAAAGTTGCCCATGTAGAAATGCAAATATGCAATCAAATAAACTCCCCACGCAAAGTACAGACTAGATTAAACTCTGCGCCATATCCATTACAAATAAACAGTTTGTCATACAGCTGATATCTGGTCTATCCTTGGTAGTTAAGTTCAAATAAAAATATATCCCTTATTACTGATGAGGAGTAGAACCTAAAAAGTATAGCAATGAAATAAAGTGTAGGGATGGTTTCTACATATTTTCATAGCCCCATGTGCACTCAACTGTGTTACTTACACTGACTTAGACATCCTCAATTTCACCAAATTTTTGTTGAAGTGTAAAGTTGAATACTGACCACAGTTAAACACTGACTGCTAATGCCACCAATTAACTGGCAAAGAACCACTGACACCATTAACTGGCAAGGAATGGATTTGCAGAGCATTGACATCATGAATAGGCCAGTAAGCTTGACATCTGTGGTGGGCAAATTATTTGAAGGCTTGTTAAGGGATCACATTCAAAATTTTGTCCAAATGAATGGCATTATGAGCAACAATCAGCATGGCTTTATGAAGGATAGGTCATGTCAGACGAATTTGATTGCATTTTATGATGTGGTAAGTAAGATTCTGGATAGTGGGGGGGCAGTAGATGTGATCTATTTGGATTTTGCCAAAGCGTTTGATACTGTGCCCCACAAACGACTGCTTTCTAAACTAAGGTCTGTTGGGCTTAATGAAGTCATTTGCACATGGATAGGAAACTGGCTACAGGATCGGGTACAGAAGGTGGTTGTTAATGGGACATTCTATACTTGGAGTAAGGTTCTTAGTGGGGTCCCCCAGGGCTCAGTATTGGGTCCACTTTTATTTAACTTGTTCATTAATGACTTAGGGGAGGGTGTTGTAAGTAATGTATCAGTGTTTGCAGATGACACAAAATTATCAGCCCAATTAATTCCATCCAGGATGTGACACTTGCAACAGGATCTTGACAAACTGGCAATCTGGGCAGCTAAGTGGCAAATGAGATTCAATGTTGATAAATGTAAAGTCATGCACCTGGGATGTAAAAATATCCACTTATACCCTTAATGGGACTGCACTAGGCAAATCCATTATGGAAAAGGACCTTGGAGTCCTTGTAGATGATAAACTTGGCTGTAGCAAGCAATGCCAGTCAGCAGCATCAAGGGCAAATAAGGTCTTGAGCTGTATTAAAAGGGGCAGAGAGTCAAGGGAGGAGGGGGTCATTCTTCCACTGTATAGAGCACTGGTAAGGTCCCATCTAGAATATGCCGTACAGTTTTGGTCTCCATCACTCAAGCAGGACATTATTGTATTAGAGAGGGTACAGAGAAGGGCAACTAAGCTGGTAAAAGGTATTGAACATCTTAGCTATGAGGAAAGACTGGCCAAATTGGGGATGTTCACACTGGAGAAGAGGAGCTTAAGGGGAGATATGATAACTATCTATAAATATATAAGGGGATCATATAATAATCTCTCTAATGCTTTATTTACCAGTAGGTCTTTCCAGCTGACACAAGGTCACCCATTCCGATTAGAAGAAAAGAGGTTCCGCCTAAATATTGGGAAGGGGTTTTTTTTACAGTGAGAGCTGTGAAGATGTGGAATTGTCTCCCTGAATCAGTGGTACAGGCTGATACATTAGATAGGTATAAGAAGGGGTTGGATGGTGTTTAGCAAGTGAGGGAATACAGGGATATGGGAGATAGCTCATAGTACAAGTTGATCCAGGGACTAGTCCGATTGCCATTTTGGAGTCAGGAAGGAATTTTTCCCCCTCTAAGGCAAATTGGAGAGGCTTCAGATGGGTTTTTTTTGCCTTTAGTTTTACATCTGCTGTCGTCGTAAATCCGTAACGTAAATATAATGTTCTCGAATGTAACAAGCTCATATTATCCCTAACAGAGTCAACAGTAGCACTGGTGTCAAATTCAACAGTAGTGCGACACAGTGAATTAGGGATCAATGAATAACCGCCATGGTTAAAGTATCAGTGTCTAAGAAGCAGACGGGCTGCTATTCCAAACGTTAGAAAATCGGTCTCACTTTCTGCATCTCTGAGAGGAAAACAGAAGCAGCAAAATATCATTTGAAATGACGGTAATTAGGACCATCTAGAGCATGTTAATATGTTTTCTTTGAACTCAAAATTCTTGTTGTAGCTATTTGTGTTTGTTCTCTGATGTCTGCAGATATATTTTCCTCTGTTGCACAAACAAAGCCTTCCATTCCTAGTCTCATGTTTGTTGTGTTCATTGAAGCTTTACACAATACATATTCAAGACTCGGCTGGAAAGCTCTGTGATGGGAAAGTAATGCATTTGTTTTCTTTTTAAAAGGTATTTGCCATAAAGTTATTTACATTCCAGTCTCCGTATATATAATATATAATGAGCAGTTGAGACTTTTTATGATCCAAGCGGCTCTTCAAGGACTGGCCCAGCAGGGAACCAGAAATACTTTCTGTGGGCCCACCTGCATCCAACCATTTGGCCTTGTGTCTAGTGATGGGCGAATTTGCGCTGTTTCACTTCGCCGAAAAATTTGCGATTTTCTTGTGAAATTCGCGAAACGACGCCATCGTTTTTGACGCCGGTGCCCGTTTTTGACGGCGGCGCCCGTTTTTTCGGAAATTTTTATTTTGATGCCGGCGAATTTTTGCCGCGAATTTTCACGGGCGTTTCCCGACTTTATTCGCTGGCGGCGAATCGCGCAAATTCGCTACGAATTCGCACCTGGCGAATAAATTCGCCCATCAGTACTTGTGTTTCTATATCACGGTCATGTCCTATAGACAAGGAATGGAAGGAGGTATAGAAGGTAGAATGTAAAAAGATTAGGAGAATAGAGCGGTTGGATTAGAAGAGAAGGAACATTCATTTGGAGACCGGTGGTCTAAGGTTTTCTGTTGGGCCCCTGGTTGAGTTAATTAGGAATTACTGATGAACGAATCTGTGGGAATTTATTCAAATGGCAAAAAATCTGCAAAATTAATTGAAGTCAATGGACCGCAATATAATTTTGATGCGTGTGACAATTTTTATACACGTAACTATTTGGTCCAAATGCATTAGGTCCATAAGTCAAAGGGCGTCCAAAAAAATTTTGACGCGCTAATTTTGACACACACACCAATTTTATTTTTGATGCTGTGGATTTTTTGCGGCATGTTTCGCAAATTAATTTTGCTTGTGGCGAAACGCGGAAATCCGCCGCAAATTTGTGTCATATTTTACATTGACAACGCACAGCAAATCGTATCTCTGGAATTCATCTTCCCCTGATTATAACCCCTGATTACAACCCAGTTATACTCAGGAATTAAAGTGGAACTATTGCGAAAATGAAAATGAAATATAAACTTCCTCATACTAAAGTAAAAAAACTTTCTAAATATAATCAATTAAAAATCCTGCATTTTTTCTGAAATAATCAAGTTTATATCTGTTTCTCTTCATTCTGTCTCCATTCAGCAGTCAGATGATTGATCCAATATATCTTATAGGGGGCTCCCTTTCCTAGCAGATGTATTAGAGCTCACTCAAATAACTTATTCCAGTACAAACGAAATCTAACAAAATAACTGCCTTTTGCACAAATCCTGCATGTAGAGAGACATGGGGGCAAATTCACTAAGCGCCGAAGCACCGAACATTTGGCATTTTCGTTACTGCGCAAATTCACTTACGAACGCTGGCGTAGTTTTGCTAGTGTTACTTCGCACCCTTACACCTGGCGAAGTTTCGCTAGCTACGTAACTACGCAAATTCACTAACTTGCGCAGTGTACTGAACGCTACCTTTTACACTAGACTTCCTTCGCCACCTCAGACCTGGCGAAGCGCAATAGAGTAGATAGGGATTGCTTCAAAAAAAGTAAAATTTTTTTCTAAGTCCCAAAAAACGCGTGTTTTTTACATTATGGGTGATAGGCTGAAAAAGATTGAAAATATTTTTGGGGCTCCCCTCCTTCCCCCCTACATTTCCTGACTCATGGCAACTTACCTAGACAGTGGGCACATGTGTAGGGCAAAATAATATTTTTATTTGATGTTTTGAAGCTTTTCTAGGCATTTGTAGTGCTGATACGTATTCCTCCATTGGAATTTGAATTTGGCGCCGTATGCAAATTAGCCTTCGCTAGCGTAACTTCACTTTACTTAGCGAATCAACGCTAGCGCAACTTCGCAACCTTACGCTACCCCTGAGCACAACTTCGGATTTTAGTGAATTTGCGAACCGCTGGCGAAACTATGCCTGGCGAAGTGTGGCAACTACGAATCTTAGTGAATTTGCCCCATGATGTCTGGTGATTTTAATAGATTGAGCTCTAATACATCTTCTAGGCAAAAGGAGCCCCCCTATAAGATATATTGGATCTAACTGTCAGTGAATATCTGACACCCAACTGCTGCATGTAGAGAGAATGAAGAGAAACCGATGCTGAGAGAGGAATAGTGAACATAAACTTGATTATTTCAGAAACAGTACAGAGTTGTTAATTTAGAAAGTTTCTTGTTTCATTATGCTGAAGCTCATATTAAATTTTCATTTTTGCGATAGTTCCCTTTAAAGTTTTCAAGATTCTGGGCTGAGGATTCTAAACATGAGTCTCAACAACTGATAATTACGGAACAGTTGGCAACCAGTCAAGTTGTTCTGTAATGTTCCCCTTCATTTAGTGCCAGAAGAATTCACCTTATTTATATCCTATTTAGATTAAAACAGCCAGCATGTCTGATATTTTGTTTTCCTTCTGCAGCCGATGAAAGAAATTATTAAGGAGTAATTGTGCAATTATTTGCTATTTTACCGGGATTTACTGACATTTTGTGAGTATTTCTGCCTCTAAAAAGTTTCAGCCTTACTCCAAACTACATCACTCCTACTCTCTGGTCTCAGGCTTCCACTCACTTACAGTAGTGTTATATAAAGGGTAACTTTTCCCATCCCATTACTGATAAGTTCTATACGAAGGGGCACATTTACTTAGTTCAAGTGAAGGAATAGAATAAAAAAAACTTTGAATTTCGAATGATTTTTTTTGGCTACTTCGACCATCGAATTGGCTACTTCGACCTTCGACTACGACTTCAAATCGTACGATTCGAACTAAAAATCGTTTGACTATTCGACTATTCCATAGTCGAAGTACTGTCTCTTTAAAAAAAACTTCTTTAAAAAAAAAATTCTGGTCGTAGAAAAATCGAAGGATTTAACTTTGACAGTCGAATATCGAGGGTTAATTAACCCTCGATATTCTACCCTAAGTAAATGTGCCCCGAAGTGAATGTTAATTGTTTTTTATATACATTTGTTTTTCTAGTGTTTAGCAGTACAGATATGGGACCTGTTATCCAGAATGCTCTAGGCCTGGGGGTTTTAGATCTCCATACCTTAATTCTAGTTAAAAATCCTTTAAAGGAGAAGGAAAGCTACAGAGCCATTTTATTGCCAATAGATTAGCTGCAATAGTGCAAGCTAGAATGCAATATTTATTCTGTAGAATGTTTTACCATACCCGAGTAAAAAGCTCTAGAAACTCTCTGTTTGTTTAGAATATGATCTGCAGTATTAATGTGGTGTGACATCACTTCCTGCCTGAGTCTCTCCCTGCTCTGGGCTCAGATTACAGTAGAGAAGGGAGGGGGTGGGGAAGAGGAGCAAACTGAGCATGCTCTTGCCCAGGGCAATGAGGTTTAAGCTGAAAACAGGAAGTCTGATACAGAAGCCCATGAGTACACAATAGAAGGAAAGAAATGCTGTGTTTCTTTTGACAGGGGACTCAGAGCAACATTACTTTGGGGGTTTACTGGTAAATTTAGATGGACCTTTCTGATAAGGCTTACTTAGTTTTAACCTTTCCTTCTCCTTTAAACATTAATTAAACCCAATGAGATTGCTTTAGTAAGGATTAATTATTTCTTAGCTGGGATAAAGAACCAGGTACTGAATTAATTATCACAAAGAAAAAGGAAATCATTTTTTAAAAAAATTAATTATTTGATTAAAATTGAGTCTATGGGAGATTGCCTTCCCATAATTCAGAGCTTTCTAGATAATGTGTTTCTTGATAATGGATCCCATACCGGTATTATACTTAAAGCAATGATTAATGTGATGGTAGCTCCAAAACAGTGGCCTGTTTCAGTTGGAACAGCAAACTTGCACTTAAAGAGGTTTCATTTTGTTGCAGAGAACCAGAAATGACATCTAAACATAATTGTATCCTATTTGCATCAGGATAAGCATAAATATTCTAATTTCTAGTTATTGGTTCGATTAGCAGCACTTCAAAAATATGTATTTATATTTGTGTGTACTGATGGGCGAATTTATTTGCCAGATGAGAATTCACGGAGAATTTGCGTGATTCGCCACACGTCCACGAAAATTGGCTTGTGAATATTCGCCGGCGTCAAAAAAAAAATGTCGCCAGCGTCAAAAAAACAGACGCCTGCGTCAAAAAGGTGCGTCGCGTCAAAAAATGGACGCCGGCGTCAAAAACGCCCGTCACTATTAGTGTGTTAATCATTTTAGAATATAGGAGTCATTTATTAAACTCACCTGTAAGGGGCAGATTTATTAAGAGTCAAATTGAAAATTCAAATTAAAATGTTCACATTTTTATGGTCAAAACTGTCAAATTCAACTAGGGAATTATCCAAACTCGATTCAAGTTATTTACAAAATTCATTTTTCGAGATTTATCAAACTCTGGCCCTGTAAGAATTAGGGATGTAGCGAACTGCCGATTTGATGTTCGCGAACACCGGCAAAAAATGCGAACGTTCGCGAACTTCGAACACCCGCTAAAATTGTTCGATTCGAACGATCGAAGGATTTTAATCATTCGATCGAAGGATTTTCATTCGAATCGAACGATCGAAGCCATTCGATCGAATGCTTTTCATTCGATCGAATGCTTACAATCGTTCGAACGAATGGAAATCGTTCGATCTTTAGCGGTCGAAGGAATTCGAATGGTCGTACGATTTGTATTCGAATCGAACGCGAACTCAAAATGCGAACGTTCCCAAACGTTCGCGAACATTCGGCGGACGCGAACGGTCGAAGTTCGCGCGAACTAGTTCGCAGCAGAACAGTTCGCTACATCCCTAGTAAGAATTTGAATTTGACTATTCGCCACCTAAAACCTGACGAATTACTGTATAAGTCAATGGGAGAGGTCCAGTGACAAATTTGGAGATGTTTGGAGCCTACCTCAAATCGAATTTGGTCGAATTTGAATCAAATTCGATTAGATATTTCAGGTTTGTAAAATTCGACCGAATTTTGGATATTTGATTTTTTTCATAAATCACCCTCCAGTTGAATTTCGAATATATTCGAAAAATTGAAATTCAATTTTGAAATCTGACATGGGGCTAGACATGTTGTTGGTTACCCAGGTGCCCTCAGTCATGTGACTTGTGCTCTGATAAATTCAGTCACTCTTTACTGCTGTACTGCAAGTTGGAGTGATATCACACCCTCCCTTTCACTCCAGCAGCCCATCATCAGAACAATGGGATTGTAATAAAATAACATCTCCCTGATACAAGATAACAACTGATAGATATGACAATAGTACTCACTAGTAAAAATCCAAGTCCCACTGTGACTCCTTCAGTTACATTGAGTAAGAGAAACAATAGCTTATCTGAAGAGCTGGCTCTTTCTGAAAACACAAGATGGGACAAATGTAACTGAGGTGGCATGTACACACCAATATTACAACTAAAAAAAATACACTTGCTGGTTCATGAATTATATTTTATATGGTAGAGTGAATTATTTACAGTATAAACAGTGTCATTTAGAAATAATAACTACACCATAAAAATCATTACAGAATCAGTTTAAGGTACTTTCATCCAAACACACTAATACCATTCCTAGTGGTTTCCACTGTGCCCAACCTACTTCTTCTATTGAATGGTGTGAAACTGCCACCTATTGACACTTGAGAAGCCTGGAACTACTGCCACCCTGAAACTGGGTTCCCACAGCTGGTTGTGCCAATAGGTACACCAGACTTGAACCCAGTGAATTAGATGCAATTACTATTCAAATGCTCCAGTGACCCAACCTCACTTTAAAAAGGCTAGGTGCAACTTGCACAAGATTTGCATCAAACCACAAGCACAATTGTGGTGATATCGACAAAATTTACTCCATTATGGGGAAAAAACCTGCTGATTCGCTTCCAAATTTGCCTTTGAACACTGCACTTGCATTTGTAAATGTTCCCTTATGAAACCCTTTTAAATTTTCTTGGCATTAAAGGGAAACGGAATTATACAAAATACCGCAGAATGAAAGAGACTCCACACAATCACCCACGTCCTGGTATGGACACAACATGGTGCCCCAAGATCTCACTCTGCTGCATTATCTAAAGCTCCGCCTAAAACAGTTTGATCCTCATACGGCGGTGCTTGTAGTTTATGATACTGCATGCTCCATCTGTATTTGATCAACGGCAAACATCACGTTTATGTCTATCAAGGGAATGTTCCCATCATTGAAAAAGTCTTCTGTGTTATTTAATGCACAACTTTATACGTTCACCAAACAAAACAATGCATGCTAACTAGAGCATTTCTGGTTACCCAATAAACTTAAATCCAACATGGGAATGTGAAACAGATGAAAATGTTATATCTATGTAAAGCTGTTATTATAATAATTCACAGTATCACATGTTCCAGAATCAAATCTATCTCTTTACCAAGTCCATTTACCATTAATTGCATAATCCAACTTTGGTGTTGCTAACAACATCCATATAAAAGATTAGATTTGTGCAACCAAGACATCTGGCTTCATAAAACGACCAAAACAATATGACCAGATCACAAAACGAGAGTATTTATGACCTGCTAGGGGTATAAAGTCTCTTTCAACTATGTTGGACTTAACATACATTTTTTTCCCCTTTAGGAATAAGATCCTTCAGTGATCTCTGCACTTATTGAGAAATATAACATTTTAATAACTTGTCATATCGTGAGCCTGCTTTGGGGATTTTTTTTGTGGTTTGGAAACATCAAATCGGGAATTTGAAGGAAAACCCCAAACCCACCCCAACACTTCATTGTCATCATGTACACGTCAAATCTTCCTGACTCTGCTTTCATCCATGTTTCATGTTTGAGACAACGTGAGTTAGCCTGACTCTTACTGAGACTATCATTTGCCTTTGCAAATACAATATGATTCATTGTGCAATATTCATTTATTCTCAGCTGATGAAATGGCCCTGCACTACCCTCGCAACTCTGTCTTATATATTCCTGAGTTACACATGACTTGGTCATAAAGTGATAAGGCAAAAACATTCACCCATCCCTACTACTTACTATTAGTGATTGGGTGAATTTATTTGCCAGGCATGGATTTGTAGCAAATTTCCGCGCTTAGCCGCCCACTAATTTTTTTGCGAAAAAATTAGTGGGCAGCTAAGCGCGGAATTTGATTTGAATTTGATTTGAGTTTTTTCACCAAAAAAATAAATTTTTTCAAAAGTCCATCCAAATAACTCAAATTGTAGGCGGTCCTCATAGGCTAAAACACCAATTTGGCTGGTTTTAAATGGCATATAGTCAAATTCTAAAGTCTTAAAGGGACGGTACATGATACATTTCGAAATTCAAATTTTTTTAAAACTCAAATTGAATTTGGACTTTGGATGGCTGCCTACAGACCAATATTACAACTTAAAAAAATACACTTGTTGGTTCAGAAATAAAATTTTATATTGTAGAGTGAATTATTTGCAGTGCAATACAATGTAATTTAGAAATAAAAATTGCACCATAAAAATCATGACAGAATCCCTTTAAATTCCTTTAGCCTGCTGCCAAAATTTGCTATGGAAAAATTTGCAGCGACAAAAAAAATTTGGTGCGCGTCAGAATTGTCGCACGCATAAAAATTGTCGCACGCATAAAAATTGTCACACGTCAAAATTATTTGGACGCCCATTGACTTTAATGCATTTGGACAAAGTCGCGTGTCTAAAAATGTTGTTGCTCGTGTCAAAATGGTCTAAATAATTTTGACACCCATTGACTTCAATGCGTTTTGCAAATTTTTCGCCATTTCACTAATTATTTTGCCAAATTGAGAATTTTTCTGCCATTTTGAAGAATTTTTCGATGAAGCCAAACGGGACAGATTTGCCCATCACTACTTGTTTGTTTGGGAATTAAAGCATACAGGATTACCTTATATATTTACATATTTTAGGGCAGATTTATCAAAGGTCGAATTTCAAATTTGTGTGATTTTTTTTTTACTCTAATAAATTAGAATGTACTCAAAACTCGAATGTTATCTTATTTAAGAAAAAACTTGAATGTCTAAAATTTGAATGATTGTGCTGACCCAAAAATTTGAATGAAATTTGATTTGAGTTTTTCGCCAAAAAAAACCATGAATGTCAGGAAGGCTATTAACATCTTCAAGTGGGTCAACGAACCTCTGCCATTGACTTGTAAATGTTTTGCAAAAGAGCAAACAGATTTTTTTTATATTTAATTTTGAAATCTAACATGGGGCTGGACATATTGTTTCCCAGACGCCCCCAATCATGTGATTTGTGCTCTGATAAAATGTAGTCACTCTTTACTGCAAGTTGGAGTTATATCACCCCCTCCCTTTCCCCAGCGCAGCCCATCAGCAGAACAGTGGGTAGGTAACCAGATAACAGCTCCCTGGTATATATGAGAATATCACTCAATAGTAAAAATCTAAGTTCCACTGCGATTCCTTCAGTTACATTGAGTTTGAGAAACAAAAGCTTAAGGCCAGGGTCAGACAATGCCAAATTTCCGCATGTGTTTCTCCTCAGGCAGAGAATCTGCTGCCCGCTGCTCAAAAACATTGTTTCCGCTTGGTTGCAGACAGACAAGGATCATTTCGGCGGCAAAACATGCTTCAATTCGAATTTGATTTGAGTTTTTTCACCAAAAAAAAAAATTTTTTCAAAAGTCCACCAAATAACTCAAATTGTAGGCGGTCCTCATAGGCTAAAACACCAATTTGGCTGGTTTTAAATGGCATATAGTCAAATTCTAATAAATTCTTAAAGGGACGGTACATGATACATTTCGAAATTCAAATTTTTTTAAAACTCAAATTGAATTTGGACTTTGGATGGCTGTCTACACACCAATATTACAACTTAAAAAAATACACTTGTTGGTTCAGAAATAAAATTTTGTATTGTAGAGTGAATTATTTGCAGTGCAATACAATGTAATTTAGAAATAAAAAGTGCACCATAAAAATCATGACAGAATCCCTTTAAATTCCTTTAGTTTAATCAGGGCTATATGCACAAACATATAAAAAATAAAAAAAAATGTGATTAGCGTTTTTCTTATCTCATGCACTAAATCATTTATAGTTTTTGGCTTGTTTTGAGGCTTTCCAGGTCAACAGAATCAGAAAATTGTTTTTGTTTTACCACTGGGGTAGTCAGCGATTACTTTCTGACCACTGACATGGTTTTTATGGTTTCCATAAAGTGAGGAAAGGCAGTAGGTTTCGAAAGTCTACAGATTGTGGTTTTCATGTAAATCAATGTGGGTGTAAGTGCAAAACCATTTGAATCAGTTCACAAAAGAATTCACTTTTTAAAAAAAATGACATTGCTTCATATGAAATTCCCACTAGCCCTTAGGACAGTGGTCAAGCTCCACTTTGTGGTCAAGCTTTTGTCCTTTCTTTTGCCCAAGTTACAAACACATAAAAACAGCTGTATCAGTCATTCGACCACAGTGTTAGGACATATACTAAGGGGCCGATTCACTATGGGTCGAATATCAAAGGGTTAATTAACCCTCGATATTCGACTAGGAACTAAAATCGTTCGACTTCGAATATCGAAGTTGAACGATTTAGCGCAAATCCTGCGATCGATCGATCGAAGGATTTTTCATTCAATCGAACGATTAAATCCTTCGAATCGAACGATTCGAAGGATTTTAATCCAACGATCGAAGGAAAATCCTTCGATCAAAAAATCCCAGGCAAGCCTATGGGGACCTTCCCCATAGGCTAACATTGACTTCGGTAGCTTTTAGCTGCCGAAGTAGGGGGTCGAAGTTTTTCTTAAAGAGACAGTACTTCGACTATCGAATGGTCGAATAGTCGAACGATTTTTAGTTCGAATCGTTCGATTTTCGTAGTCGAAGGTCGAAGTAGCCCATTCGATGGTCGAAGTAGCCCAAAAAAACTTCGAAATTCGAAGTTTTTTTCATTCGAACCCTTCACTCAAATTTAGTGAATCGGCCCCTAAGGGTTTGTTCAAAATCTTATTCTAATTGTCCTTCAAGATAGGCTTTCAGGAGAATTTATGGCAGAAAATGACACCCAAACTGAATATATCCTTACGTTCCCTTCAGTTTGGGAACCACTGCCTTAAGATAATGCTACAAATCTTTTGAGATATTTTTTTCCAACACAAACAAGGTTTTAATGACTTAATCACTAAAGAATTATGTTGCCACCTCGGCTCAAGGTTACCCAGGGACTCCAGTAACATGACTGAGGGGACCATGAGCACAACACTGTGCTGAGTCCTGAGTTCACACTGTCAGAAGGCTATCAATCAAAATCCAGGTGTGGAGTTGCTGGGTCCCTCTAATGAACTGATGGTCTGCCATTATGAATTTAGTTTGTGCATGGTCAAATTAAGATCCTGGGTATGTCAGAAAACAAAATACAGCACAATTGGGATTTTTTTTTCCAAATATTCAATAACAATGCTTTTAGCTTGTAGTAGCTAGAAAACAAACCTGGAATTAACAAAAAAGTAGCATTTACACTACAGGGCTATCACCACAAATGGTTTGCATAACCATAGCTGAAAAACTATAACGTTGACTGTATATCCTTCAATACCTACTCCTAAGAGGATATAGAAAGTGCATTCACAAAGAGGATTTATGGGTCAAGAATGAGTTCCCATAGGTCAGATCTCACTAGATGAGAGAGAAGGACACATACTTCGGCAAGGCTTGATGTTTCGTCAAGCAGTGAGAACTGTAGTAGACAGTTCTTGAACCCGGTACTGACTCATTGGTGGAATATACAGCACCATCTGGAGGGGGTTCATAGGTCTTCCCCCAGTAGAGCAGAGATTCTACAAAATGATGTCATTATGTTTTATTGGTTCTGCTTTTACCGAGAGGCCCCACCAGAGTGAGAAGGTCAGTATCTTGTAGTTTTCACAAGCTTGTATTTGTAAATAGTTTTGAGCTGAGCAGCCTGGTTTTAGGAGTACTTTTAAATTGTTTAAACAAAATGGGATAGTAAAGTCAAAATTGTGTAATTTTTCTTTTAATCATTAAATGTAAAGACTCTCTGTAAGTGGTATTATCGATGTTATTGTTTGTTTCACTGTTTGAGCTCATGGAATCAGATATAATATATGTATATATATAATATACAGAAGCCATGAATATCCTGTAAATGATGTCCTTATAAACGGTGAGTTCTGATGTCATCAGTTATAAACGATGAGTTCTGATGTCATTTCTGTCAGATGACTCACTGAAATTTGTGTATTATAATAAATAAAGTACCCCCGTGTTGTAAAATATGAGGATATTAGAAGTTACCTCAGAGTTCCATGACCCGTATAAAAATATTTGGCCTTCGGCCTCGTGTTTTTATATGGTCATGAAACTCCTCGGTAAGTTATAATATCCTTATATTTTACAAGAGGGGGTACTTTATTCACTATATTATTATATATGTTATAATCACCTAATCATAGGAAGGAATTGAGCAGACATCAGTTCTGGGTTCCATTTACTGTATAAACACCGGGCAAATTGGCACCTGGGCAGTGGCACCCAATCAAATGCTTGCTTTCATTGTTCAACCGCCAGCTTGCTGCATATGAGCCAGTCACTGATTGGTTGCTATTGGTTGCTGCCCATGTGCAAATTTGAGCAGTGTTTTTAAATGAGACCTTCTAGTGAGTGAGAATAGAACACTTAGGGGCAGATTTACCAAGGGTCGAATATCGAGGGTTAATTAACCCTCGATATTCGACTAGGAATTGAAATCCTTTGACTTCGAATATCGAAGTCGAAGGATTTAGCGCAGAAAATTCGATCGAACGATCGAAGGATTATTCATTCGATCGAACGATTAAATCCTTCGAATCGAACGATTCGAAGGATTTTAATCCAACGATCGAAGGAATATCCTTCGATCAAAAAAACTTAGGCAAGTCTATGGGGACCTTCCCCATAGGCTAACATTGACTTCGGTAGCTTTTATCTGCCGAACTAGGGGGTCGAAGTTTTTTTGAAAGAGACAGTACTTCGACTATCGAATGGTCGAATAGTCGAACGATTTTTAACCCTTCGATAGTCGTAGTCGAAGGTCGAAGTAGCCCATTCGATGGTCGAAGTAGCCCAAAAAAAACTTCGAAATTCTAAGTTTTTTAACTTCGAATCCTTCACTCAAAGTTAGTGAATCGGCCCCTTACATGGCTTACAAAACGAGATACACATGTAAAACATTCCCATACCCCTTTTATGTGCCAGGGGTATCCAGGGTACCTATTAATCACTCTCTCCCAAATTTCATCCTGACTGATATTCCAGTCCAGCCACTTAAGTAGTAACAAGGTTACAGATAAATAATATGCTGTAGTTCTAGGAGTATCACTTTTAGAAAGTAACTACCCCTATTTGTTCTCTTTATTCATGTTCATCCATATTAGTGGTATACAGGTCATGAATAAGCACTCACCCCAGATATCACTCTAAGGGGCCCATTAATAAATACCTAAGCGTTCATGCTCAGGCAGTTATAAAGGAAACCCCATGTGAGTTTACTAGGGGAAAATCTTACCTTTAAGAAGTGTTTCCCATTGGTCCCAATGATGTGCAATTCACAGAATTCACAGTGAATTTCCATGTTTTGCCAACATCGAATAAATTTACGAAGCTGCGGCAAAAATTCACCGGCGAAAAAAAATGTGGGCGCGCGCATAACAATTGTCGCTTGTCAAAATTATTCAGGTGCCCATTGACTTTAATGTATTTGGACAAAATAGGCACAGGTATAAAAATGGTCGCGGGCGTCATACCAGACGCACGTCAAAATAATTTTTGATGCATTTCAAGATTTTTTTGCCGTTTTGGGTATTTTGCGGTAAATTTTTTTGGCGATGCGAAACTAGACAAATTCGCCCATCACTACTGCGTAATACTGAGGCAATAGAGGGAAAGATCATACCATCATTCTGAACTGAGCATAACAAATAAGACACATCAAAGTGAGGCATTGTTGGAGCTAAATAAAGTAACCACAGGCACATTTCGGATACAATCAGTGCCTACAGTATTTAAAGGAGAAGGAAAGGCTAAAATTAAGTAAGCTTTATCAGAAAGGTCTATATCAATACACCAGTAAACCCTCAAAGTAATGCTGTCTCTGTCAAAAGAAACAGCACATTTCTTTCCTTTTATTGTGTACTCATGGGCTTCTGTATCAGACTTCCTGTTTTCAGCATAAACCTCCAGGGCAGGGCTTGAGCATGCTCAGTTTGCTCCTCTCCCCCTCCCTCCTCCCATCCCTGCTGTAATCTGAGCTCAGAGCTGTAAGTGTGCAGGAAGAGACTTGGGTAGGAAGTGATGTCACACCAAGCTTATATGGCAGCTTCTATCCTAAACAAACAGAGACAGTGTCTAGAGCTCTTTACTCAGGTATGGTAAAGCATTCTGCAGAATTAATATAGCGTTCTGGCTTGCACTTTTGTGGCTTATCTATTGCCAATAAACTGTCTTGGAGCTTTCCTTCTCCTTTAAGCAGATGCTCCGAGTGGAATAAATGAAGAAAGAAAGAATGAATCATCTCAAATGCAATATGAGAAACTCATACATGACTTGGGGTGCCAGAATAACTTTTCTAATGATTTTACGATCAATGAGCCCATGATAAATGCAGAAAGTAGGAGTAATAGCAGATTTACATAGAATGGAAATAGGGATGCAAAGCATTCAGATAAATATATATGTAGAGGGTCAGAGGTCCAGTCAGCTGATGATCTATTATAGAAAAACTAGTCACACCTCACTGATCATTGTGGGAAATTACTGACACCTTCATGCTGACCTCTAGCTATTAACTTCTAAGCCTGCGCCATGATGGCGTTTCAAACTCTCCCTGTACCTTTAGAACTGTAATGGTCACCATAACTCAATTCCAAAGTTCCTTCCTTGGATTATTTTTGAAGTAACAGTGAGTGATGGGCAGATTTTCTGTGAAATTTGCAAGGCGATGAAAAACTTGCGAAACACAAGTTTTGACGCCAGCGTCAATTTGCGGGCGTCAAAATCGACTCCAATGACAATTTGATGCACATTAAAGTCAATGGGAGTATTAATTTTTTGATGGCGTCAGAATTGTGGCCGGCAATAATTAAAAAAAATTTTATGCTGGTTAATTTTTGTGGCAATTTCGCAAATTTATTCGCCGGTGGAAAAACATGGAAATTTGCAGTGAATTCACACCTGGCGAATAAATTCGCCATCACTAGTAGCAGTAGATGCCTCTGGTGGAAATCTTCCGACATTCTGTTCCTATTGCATATTTTAAATTTGGCTGTGTATTTAGATGCCTATTTAACAAAGTTTGAATTGGATTTCTGATAAGAAATGTGAGCTTGAATCTTGAAAACTGAAACAACTAAAACATAAAAAGAACTCCAACGCAGCAAAATCACATTCTACTCATCATTTTCAATGAGCCTAGAAACTTTGAAAAAAAAATTAAAGAAAAACTAGAATTAAAAAAAAGGACTTGGACAATTTCTATTGATATTTACATCCACAGCTTTTAGATGCTGAATTTATACTTTTGAGCATTTTCAAGTTTTTTTTTTTATAGATTTTGAATATTTGAGGTTTCATTGAATCTAATTAGATTTTCTGTGTTTTAAAACTTGAATTCAAACATTGATAAATCTGCTCCATAGTCTCGTTGATATAGTCTTTTCAATTAGGGAATCTACCAAAAAATCACATTTAGGGGCAGATGTATCAAGGGTCGAATTTTGAGGGGTTAAATCCCTCAAAATTCGACGGGGGAATAGAATCGAATAGGCAATTCGGGCGAATTTACGCTCTGGCGAATAGTCGAATGGGCAAATATTCGCCCGGCAAATAGTCGCACGATCGAATATTCGATCAAAGGATTTTCGTTCAATCTAATGCCCTTTTTATTCGATCAAAAACTTAGAAAACAAGCCTATGGGACTTTCCCATAGGCTTTTAAAGCAATTCGGTAGGTTTTAGGTGGAGAAGTAGGCAGTCAAAGTATTTTTAAAAGAGACAGTACTTTGACTATCGAATGGGCGAATAGTTGCAGCGTTTTTGTGCTCGATCTATTCAAATCATTCTACTCAGGCGAATTTACACCAATTCGATAGTCGAGGAGCACAAAAAACTACTCGAAATTCGAGTATTTTTCCCTCTATTCCTTCACTCGAACTTAGTGAATGGGCCCCTTAATATCTAAGGTGTGTATTTGAACTTTATCCCCTTCATCTGGAAGTTGTTGAAACTATTCTGAATTTCAAAGGCATAAATGTATTAATAGTTTTTTATTATTAATACAGCTTTTTCCATTATATTAAGAGATATCTTTATATTTTGGTCTTCTATTTCCTCTTTCCCCCCACACAACCTCTGAAAAAGACAGGTTGCTTGGATTCCCTTTCTCAACAGTGAAATGGATGTTTGTTTTGATTCCACAGGTCATTGCCTCTCAGAATATGCTCCATTTCCTTTACAGCACAACTCTGAAGCCTGCAGAAGGAAGCATTGCAATTAGAATAAGTCCATCTAAAAACAAAAACAACACTTTTACATAAACACTCTTTATGCTTCATGTAATGCCCAATCATTAACTACATGTAATAGATAACCAGACACATACAGTGCAATGTGGTATTTAGATATAATGCCTATAAAACCTAGGGGGAATATTCCCTGAGGGGAAGGGCAGGGTTCAGCATTAGTCCAGAGCTAACAGACTGGTGGACTACCGGAAATATTAAACTATCTATTTGTTTTTGCTAAATGTTATTATAGGTAATGCATAATTGTTTGCAAGAAAATTTGCTGGCCAAAGGAATACATTTAAGCTCCAGGACAATTGAAACTAGAATGTTCTTGACACACTAATCATCAAGCAATGATACACATAACACTTTCGTAAATATAGTTGAAAGCAATTGTCTGTAATAATATTGCTGGAATGCAAAATCATGTTTGAATGTATACATATGCTAGACAGCTGGCTTGGTTGAGGTAAGATGAAAATTTAGTCTTTAGACTTTACCATTTAAAGCTCCTCCTTGAGGTCCATCTTTGGTCTGAGTGCTTCATAGATCATAACAAGGGTAGAGACTACTTAAAATAATGCTGTGAAAATCATGAAGCTATATTTCCAAGAATATCTAGAAGAGCAACTGGGGGCAGAATTATTAAGGGTCGAGTTGTATTTTCCACGAAAAATTTGAGTTTTCGAGGGTATTTTTGAGCCAAAAAAAAAAAAAAAATTTGAGTTAAAAAAACTAAATTTTTTCGAAAGGTATTATACCCAGACCCTGGAAACAGCTTGAATCTGAAAATATACCATCTAAAACCTGTTGAGCTCATGCAAAATCAATGGCAGAGGTCCCTTGAACCATTTGAAAATCTTTGTAGCCATCATGACGTTTTTTTCAGTGGGTTTCACTCAAAAACTCAATTCGAGCCATTCAAGTTTTTTTTTTCGCCAAAAAACTCAATCAGTTTAAGTATTTGAGTTTTTTACATTCAAGTTTTTTCTTAAATAAGAAACCATTTCAGTTGTGAGTTCGTTCAAGGTCTAAAAAAGCTCACATAGCTCTAAAATTCAACCTTTGATCAATAACCCCTTGGGTGTCCTCCTCAAATTTGACCTGAAATGGCCCTCAAAATTCAATATTAAACTTTATTAAATAGGAATGCCATCAAATTCCGTCTAATTCAAAGCACTAGGGATATTTTACTACTGGATTTTAAGGGATAAAAGGAAGGGAAGAACACTGCCAGTAGAAAAGTATGGAATATCTATTCACAATAAAAACAAAATTTAAAGGAACCCAAGAGTGGTTGGTACGCAGTCTCATTTATGGTGACCAATATGTACTCTTGCCTAACAGTCTATATGATTTTTTTTACAGAGCTGGTAAAGTCCATGTCCTACTCTTTGTGGTGGCCACCGAAGCTTCTTTTATAGTGACTGATGAGAACCTAGGTGCTTACTACCCATCTAGCTGGCAGATTCTGCTCTTGCTAAATTGTGCAAAATGGCTGTAAAGATTGAATAATTTTTAACATTAGGCTATACAAATAGCTTGGGCGTTCTAGTAAATTAAAAGCAGTCAAATTGCAGTTGAAAAATAATTATTTTCCCATTATTATAAAAAGTTGTATACGCTATAAAGCAAAGCAGCATGCTCTAGATCAGGGGTTCACCTTGGGAGGACCAGAACCTTAGCACTGGTGTAACTTTTATGGCCTGGACACCTCACAATAAAAATCTGGGCCTGCTGCTTCCCCCCTCCCCACAAGTAATCATTTTGTGCCTTGTGGGTCACCAGCAACCCCCCAGGCCCCTCTCAGGGGTGCTTCTGCCATGAATCAAGGTGAGGAACTTACCTTAGGCTGCAGTGTCCTGCAAGATACCAGGGGTGACAAAAAGCCGCTCCTGATAAATTAAAAACGTAATAACCAGCTATTCTAGTGCAAAGAGCACAATTTGCTAGCGCTCTCTGCACCAGTGATGTGTTCCCCCCCTCCCCCGGACCCTCTCTAGAGATGTAAAGGTAAGTTCAGGAGGCAAGCGAGGGCAGCATCGCAAAAGTTACCTCAGGTGTATTTTGGGCTACATTCACCCCTGCCTCCTGCACAAAGGAAACAGACCTGGGTCCCCCCAGATTGTGGGGTCTGTTTCCCCTATAGTTACGCCACTTAGGGGAGATTTCAAGAAATATCTGGACCAATTAAAGAGCAATGTGTGAATATGTTTTTGCTGACTTATATATTCTTTGAACTTTGACTAAATGTGATCTTTGACTTTGACTAAAAGTGATCTTTACATGTCTATCTATAATGTTGTTATGAATTAAGAGCAGTCATGGCCAAAAAGCGGATTTGACCCAAAATCACCACATTACTGATCCTTTTCTTTTTCCCTTGGAAACCCATTTTGATAAATGCCACCCACAAACACAAGGGGGGTCATTTATCAACACTGGGCAAATTTGCCAATGGGCTGTAGCCCATGGCAACCAATCAAATTGCTGTTTTCATTGTTCTACTTGCAGCTGGCTTTAAAAAGCAAATCACTAATAGGTTACATAGTTAGTTACATAGTTAAATTGGGTTGAAAAAAGACAAAGTCCATCAAGTTCAACCCCTCCAAATGAAAACCCATCATCCATACATACACCCCTCCCTACTTTTAATTAAAATTCTTTATACCCATACCTATACTAACTATAGAGTTTAGTATCACAATAGCCTTGGATATTATGTCTGTCCAAAAAATCATCCAAGCCATTCTTAAAGGCATTAACTGAATCAGCATCACAACATCACCCGGCAGTGCATTCCACAACCTCACTGTCCTGACTGTGAAGAACCCTCTACGTTGCTTCAAATGAAAGTTCTTTTCTTCTAGTCTAAAGGGGAGGCCTCTGGTACGGTGATCCACTTTATGGGTAAAAAGGTCCCCTGCCATTTGTCTATAATGTCCTCTAATGTACTTGTAAAGTCTAATCATGTCCCCTCGCAAGCGCCTTTTTTCCAGAGAAAACAACCCCAACCTTGACAGTCTACCCTCATAATAAGGTTGCTATAGGTAACTGCCCATGGGCAAATATGCCCAGTGTTGATAAATAAGCCCCAAGGTGCCTAAAGACAACTTTCCTTCATGTCATTTGTCCTCCGTAAAATACTGTTACCTGCCATATGCTTATAAATATCCCACTTGTGATGGACTGGAGTGGACAGCGAGATTTCCTCTCCCACTTTATTCCACATGTAAATTTTTAAACATATTTGGTGTGGTGCCATCACTTTATTATTTTGTGGGCTTTATCCACTGCTTACTTTCTATAATGGTAATGTGCTTCAACCAATCTGTAAACTATGCTAAATTTCAGGGGATAAATGGATAAATACTCAAAATTGGCAAAAAAATGGCAACATTATAGGACCCCTTTTCATTTGTATGGCAAAATAGAAACTTATCTAGGAACATTCACTAGGGGATGAGAAAGACTTTCTCTTTCTCAAAATCCCCTTTTTTTTTGCTGTAAATAGATACCTGGGAAAAACAGAAGCACTCTTTAGCAGTTTAAGCCCCTATAATGTGTTTAGTCACTAGTTATAAGGCAGGAACAATACGTTTGTTCTTTGTGATTACAGAGAATGGTCGCTTCCACTTCACAGAGCAGAGAGACAAGGAGTTTAGTTACGTGATGGAATAGACAGGAAATTAAACCTTAAAAAAGCAGTCAACCATTCGGCCTATGAACCTTTTTGTTTATACAAGCTGAATCCTCGAGGAATTAATGAAGTTTAGTGACTTTGCTGTGAATGCAATATCGCTCTTGTGTGTTAATACAATGGATGGGGAAATGTATCCCAGGTACAGAGCACAAGCGCATTTTGTGCCACTGAATTCATTTTTGAATTCATCAATCCCATTATCCCTCCTGTTCTGTAGCTAAAGAGATGGGCCGAGGCAAAGCAGAAAGGTTGCTGTGCGGTCACCGTCCTCTGTGATCTTGTATCGAGTTTATCGGCGGTTCCCTTGCACATTTCCAAGGCTATTCTGCTCCAGTGTTTCCACAAACAGGACTCGCGTTCAGCAAATACTGTTGTATACTTTAAATTCTAACGAGTTCGGAATTATCTCTTTGTAGGGTTTGAAAGGGAAATAAAATATTTTCGGCTACAAAATGGAAAGCAAGAAGTTCCTGGTTAAGAATTTGAGCAGAAATGTCAGATTTCTGAAATGTGAAAAGGTTCCTAAACCTTTAGTGTTTTTGCGGAAATATTCAATAAATCAGCCAGAAACACTACTTTTTAACCACAATTCTTCTATATCTAAATGAGTTTAATGCACTGGTACATTCTTATTTTTTACACAAAGGGGCCCATTTACTTAGTTAAACAATAGAATAAAAAATACTTCGAATTTCGAAAGTTTTTTTTGGCTACTTCGACCATCGAATGGGCTACTTCAACCGTCGACTACGACTTCGACTTGGAATCGATCGATTCGAACTAAAAATCGTTCGACTATTCGACTATTCGATAGTTGAAGTACTGTCTCTTTAAAAAAAAACTTCGACCCCCTAGTTTGCCACCTAAAACCTACCGAAGTCAATGTTAGCCTATGGGGAAGGTCCCCATAGGCTTTGCTATCATTTTTAGGTCGAAGAAAAATCGTTTGATCGATGGATTAAAATCCTTTGAATCTAACGATTTTTCGTTCGATCATACGAATTGCGGTAAATCCTTCCACTTCGATATTCGAATATAAGTCGAAGGATTTCCATTCGGCAGCCGAATATCAAGGGTTTATTAACCCTCGATATTCGACCATAAGTAAATTTGCCCCAAAGTGTCTCCGTTCAGGTGAACAACCCTTTTAATAAAAAGGGACCGCATATCTAAATTTCTTTATAAAAAAACAAGTACAAGTTCAGTGCTGTATTTAAACTGGAATATACAGTACATATATATATATATATATATATATATATATATATATATATATAAACACAAGGGAAAGTTGTGCAATGAGACTGTGACCAGAAAATACATATTGACAACTACAAGAGTCCTCTGCACTCAACCCATTATCAATATATTTAAGACAGAGACATGTTGTGCTACTGCTACTGAAAAATGCCTTACAACGACAAAGTCATCCCATATCTGGCCAGTCCTATGCTCAATTTTCATGTGATTCATTAAGAATTCTGTTGCTTCATTATACATTTTACAAAGGGACTAAGTTTTACCTGCAACTGCTTTCAAAGTAAAACTCCCAAACTTGGTTGCCCTTTGCAATATATGGACAAACAATCCCTGTTTTGTTTAAAGGGTAAGGCAGTAGCAGTATGCACAAAATGTCTCAATGTCATAAATATGTATATTGATAATGGGTTGAGTGCAGAGGTATTTGTCTATATATATATAAAGAAATAACAGCTGGAAGCCGGCACATCTTATTAGTTCAGAGTGCCTGGGTGCTTTCTGCAAATGGTGAGATAGGGATCCAAAAATAGGCAAGCACTCACAGGTCTTATGTGATAAAAGATAATGGTGTTTATTCACTGCTAAAAACTGCTAAAACTGCTAATGTTTCGGCTAGTACTCTAGCCTTTTTGGATATATATATATATATATATATATATATATATTTGTCTTTCCAAAGATTCTGTAAACATATAATATGCATCTTGACATGGCAGAAGTGCAATTGACATTCCAGAAAATTATTATTCAAATAAATGGGGAGCATTGTTTTGCCTGCCACCAGTGTATAGTGAGGCTATAGAGCAAAATATTGGCATGCTGCAAGTTTGATTTAACACAGATTCACATTCCTAATATATAAATATACATACAGGTATGGAATCCATTATCCAGAAAGCTTCAGATTACAGATAGCCTACCTCCCATAGACTACATTTTATCTTTTCTGTGTAATAATAAAACAGTAACTTGTACTTGATCCCAACTAAGATATAATTAATCCTTATTGGAAGCAAAACCAGCCTATATGCTTTATTTCATGTTTATATGATTTTTTAGTAGACTATGGGGCCCATTTATTTGTTTCTGGTCTAGGTGTTTTGGGGGAAAACTCAAATTTTTTGTGAAAAAAAAACCTCAAATTTTTAGAGATTTATTATACCCCAGAGCTGCTAAAAATCTGAATCTGAAAATACGTCATCTCAAACCTGTCGAGGACATGTAGAAGTCAATGGCAGATGAAGTCGTTTCTTGACATTGTGATCTGCGCTGGATAATCCAATAAAGTCAGGGTTTTCATCTGATTATCTGAAAAAGTCAAGTTTTTGCAGCAAAAATTCAATAAAATTGAGTTTTCTGTTTTTTGTTGTGATGTAACTGTTTTGTCACTCAAAATCTTTTTGAAAAAAATTATTGATAATTGAGTTAATTCCATGGAAGGGAGTTTGCTTGACTTTGTTTTCATTAAAAACTGAGATTAATTAGAGTTTTAGTAAATAGGCCCCTTAAAGTATGATGATATAATTTACGGAAAGATCCATTATCCAGAAAACCCCCTGAGGATTCTGGATAACAGTTCCTATATTTGTGATATAGTGATATATTAAAGAGGTGCGTAACACATCGTCTTATAAATTCAGGCATTTCTTGGCAGTGAGAGTCGTATTTTGTATTAGAAAGAAGGGGTTTCTAGTCACAGAGTCGTAGAAAGTCATGGATGACATCTGACCCCAGTCTATTAGTCTATCCAAGCCCTGAAATTATTTCATTGTAGCGTATCTGGTATCTGCTACGCATGGATAACAGGCTGCCCCCAGTGCTACAAAGGAGCTCTTTACATGTTGAGCTTCTGAAGCCAACACACACTTTTACCAAGTGCAAGGGATCACAGCTCTATGTTTCAGTGTCTCTGGCCCTTTAAGTAATGGAAAATTACAGCAAAAAAGTATATATTACCGAATTCAGACAGCTGTCATCTGCAGATGGAACGTGGCATCTGCCACTCATTAGAGCAGATCTCTGGAGAGAGACAAGTGATTTGCCTTGAGATAGACTCGTCACTGAGAGCACTTAACGACAAATTAAATAGCAGATGCTCTTGGTAAGTACAGCAATAAATAGACACTTTGCTCTTTGGAATAACCTCCCAGAGAATGAGCATCAGAGAAGAAGCAAATGCATTAACCAAGCTCTTCAAATAAACTCACTTTATTGTGTTGTGCTCTTCTCTAATATCCCCCGGAACATGTCATCTCCAGACTTTGTACATTGGGTGAATGTCATGTTGATGTTTATGGGCAAATGATTCAAAGCACGTTCCGAGTTCAGAAAATAAATATATATATTATTGACTATCTTTATTGTGTGCAACATTCCCCATACATTGATATTATACAAATAATGATACATATCGAAATGTGTGTCCTCTGTGCTTTCATTCCAATCTCGGCAGATTTGAATTCTTGTAACTTTAAGAATAAAAATAGTTTAGCAGAGATAGGCTTTATGTTTATTTATAAAAGTCAACTGACTGATGGGAAAATAGTGCCCAACACTATGGCCGCTGAATGGCTATATCAAAAGCAGAGTACAGGTATAGGACCTGTAATCCAGAACACTCGGGAACTAGGGTTTTCCAGATAAGGGGTCTTTCTGTAATTTGGATCACCATACCCATAGATGCCTATTAATTAAAGTTCAAGTTTCAGAGGTTTTCCAAACCACAGCTAAACTTATTTTCTCTAAAACAGCGAATGTCATGACATTTATTAAAAGACCTGAATAAAAGAAGTATGAGCAGAAAATGAAGCTGAACAATCTGGAAAAAATACAAACACCTCTAAAACCTCAAAAAAATTGACAATTCCTAGAAAAAAAAAATCTGAAACCACTAAGGGGCAGATTTATCAAGGTTCGAAGTGAAAATTCGAATTTTGAATTTCAATTTCAAATTAAAAAATGTGCATTTTCGAGCTTATTTTAGTATGATTCGACTAGGGAATAGTTAAAATTCGATAGAGGTTTAATAAATGAACCCTTAGATCTGTACCCCAAGATTATAGGGGACACTTAGTAACAGACTGATTTATGCACATTACCCCCGTAGTTTGATAGATCTGTATGGAAAGAATATCTTTATCATTATGGGGGTATTTATTAAGGTTTGAGTTGTGTTTTCCACAAAAATTTGCGTTTTTAGTTGATTTTTTTTGGTCAAAACTCATATTTTTGAGTTTAAAAAAAAAAAAAATTATTATACCCCGACCCTGGAAATAGCTTGAATCTAAAAATACACCACCTAAAACTTGTCAAGGTCAATGGCAGAGGTCCTTTGAACCATTTTAAGATGTTAATGATATGATATTCAAGTTTTTTTAGGGTTTTGCCTGAAAAATGGAATGATTCGTGTGATTCAAGTTTTTGTTCACCGAATTCATCAATTCATCAATTCGAGTTTTCGGGATGCACAACTTGAACTCAGAGAACCAGGTTTTTTTTTAATAACATACCATTCCAGTTGTGAGTTCCTTCGAGGTACATATGTGTATGACTAATGTATACAATGTATCCCTATAATGTAATTTATATGGTTATTAGTAGTTCTCGGTTACTAGATTTCAAAGAGAGATCTAATAGACTATTTTTAAGATGGGGGTCTATTATTCTTCTACTTCTACTTATTAATATTATTATTATTATTATTATTAATATTAATAGTAGAAGTAGTAGAACACAATCATAAAGTACAGCATAGTATAAGGATATATACATGAAACATACCAATTGCATACAAATAGTGACTGATACACAAGATACCGAGGATCCTGTTCATTAGAACTTATCATCTGAAAGGAGAAAGGGGACACAAGTGAGGTTCCTCTTGCTGCTCTGGTCCCAGGGCTTATGTGTCAGTCTTGTTGTTTCTTATCTCAAAACACTGACAGAAGCACAACTAATAACTGAGCTTCTACTGACAAAAGTTTTATTATTGACACATATGAGTCAGTGATTCGGTGCTGCGTGTGTGTCTGGGGTATAAATACTGCCTTCTGATGGCAGAATTCCCTGTTTACTAGGTCATTATTTTTGAGATTCAGTCCTTTGGGAAATGTACTGAGTTGTGGGTTATAGACTCACACCCGGCTAATTAGCTTGTTGCCATCAAGTCAATTTTCCACAGTATTATCATTGCTTTACCATTGAAAACATACAATTTTTGGTCCCTGAGGCACAGGGAGATAAATCACCAAGGTCGTGAGGAGATGACCTCTACAATAATCTGATGGATACTATAGAATACCAGATGCAGAAAGGCCTAAGGGGGGCACAGAATATTGATTTTTATGCTTGAGGATTATTCATTTGATCAAGAGATTTCACATCGGAGAGCCATATGTTCTCAACATGTTCTGGTGTATTTCCCTTGCCAGCCAAGCTTGGTTTAGGCAAACTGAACAAGTGTTGTGTTTTTCTACACAAGTATACAGTTTTCCAGGAATATTGTAACCTCTGGTGGCACTCTTCATTGGCAACTACCTTGTCTGGTATAGCCAGAAGACTCTTTCCAGCACCAGTTCATATATAGCAATTCCTCATTTCATAGATAATCAGACTAAATAAATATGCTGATATCAGAAGCATGAAGTCAATAAAGGACCAGTAACATCAAAAAAAATTGTTTGTATACATTGAAAAAAAACACCAAGACAAATTAAACTTTAAAATTGCAAAGTCTTTACTAAGAAATAACTTACCGAACTTCTGCTTGCACTCCTCTTCAGAAAGCAATCTAGTGACCCATCATGCGGAGCTCGATTTCTCCTCCCTGCCTTCCTTATAGGAGATAGGCAGGGAGGAGAAATCGAGCGCCGCATGTTGGATCGCCTTTTCTGAAGAGGAGCGGAAGCGGGGTTTCGGTAAGTTATTTCTTAATAAATTGCTGAAGAAAATAAAAGAAAATAGAAATCTGAATGTTTGCAAATCAGCTCCTTCAACTCTTAGCCCTCTTAAATGTACCACCATTTTTTCATACAGGTATATCTGCAACATTTTTTATGAGTTGATGTGGACCCTGGACAAATGTTGGGCCATGGAATAGACTTGGAAGATACCAATAAGTCTAAAAATGACAGTCACTGAATAAGTCATTACAAGGTGATCTATGCATTTGATATATCATACATAAAAACTGAAAATATTTGCATTTCCTTATGTGTACAGGTATGGGATCCATTATCTGGATCTAGAAAGTTCCAAGTTTACAGAAAAGCCATCTCCCATAGACTACTATTTTCTACTGACAGAATACACCGGTAAGTCTTAATGTTATTGGTTTTTTTTTCTATTGGTTTTCACAAAAGCCCAATCTGGATACCCACAATGTCTTCAGGGCTTCTCTGAGATGTTCCCTCTCTTTCAACTTAGCCTTTGTACTGGTGGGGATCTTGTCTGCTCAGCACTAATTCTTTCTGTAATTTGGATCATTCTACTATAAGTCTACTAGACAATCCTATAAATATTAAATAAACCCAATAGGCTGGTTTTGCTTAATAAGGATTAACTAAATCTTAATTTGGATCATGTAGAAAGTACTGTTTTATTATTACAGAGAAAAATATATACTTTTGGATTATTTGGTTAAAATGGAGTCTATGGGGGATGACCATCCTTTAATTCTGAGCTTTCTGGATAACCAATCCCATACCTGTAATATATAAATCAATATTTGGGTACCTATACCCAAACCAATACAATTAAGACTAAGGATAGTCCTTATTTGGCTGAACATTACAAACCATCAATGTGAATATGCATTACTATTGCTCCAATGACTACTTAAATATTAAGGTTTACCCATATTTTAGATAAAATAATTATAATAATAAAAAAAAATCTAATAAAGTGTATAAATTGTAACATGTTAGATACACTAATATAAAGTAAATACATAATCTAATAAATTAGATACAATCTGACAAGTTAACTATAGTGGCAGTGATCCCCAACCAGTGTTTGGGAGCAACATGTTGCTCCCCAACCCCTTGATGTTGCTCCAAGTGGCCTTAAAGTAGGTGCTTATTTTTGAATTCCAGGCTTGGAGGCAAGTTTTGGTTTCATAAAAACAGATGTACTGCCAAACAGACCCTCCTTGAGACTGCCAGTCCACATAGCTACTAACAAATATCTAATAACAGCCCTTATTTGCCCCCAAGGAACATTTTTCATGCTTGTGTTGCTCCCAAACTCTTTTTACAACTGAATGTGGCACATGGGTAAAAATGGTTGGGAACTCCTGGTTTATGCCATGTTGCCTGGACTAAGACATGCCATGGGCCTTAAATGGACAAATTAATGTTGTGGTAAATTAAGGACCAGAAAATAAGTAGTTTCATCCCAGGATATCAATGAAGTAAGTGTTTTAGTTTAACATCATAGGTAAGAAGGGTTTGGGGATAAGAAGAAAATTAGAAGATAACTTGCTAAGCATTATTTTATACTGTAGTAGAATCTGTGATACATATTTAATTGACTTCTATGAGGATTTGAGCAGAAACCTAGACCTTAGGTTTTAGGGCAGTGAACCAGTAGCTAGTGAGCAACATGTTGCTCTCCAACCCCTTGGATGTTGCTCTCAGGGTCTTCAAAACAGGTGCTTATTTTTGAATTCCAAGCTTGAAAGTAAGTTGTAATTGCATAAAAACTAAGTATACTGCCAAGTACAGTTTCTTGTAGGCTGCCAATCCACATAGGGGCTAACAAATAACGAATCATAGCTCTTATATGGCACCCCAATGGACTTTTTCATGCTTGTGTTGCTCCCCAACTCTTTTTAAATTTGAATGTGGCTGACAGTTTAAAAAGGTTGGGGACCCCTGTTCTATGGTATAGATTAAAATATTTTGTTGGTTATCACAGATAACATGCTTTGTAACTCTAGGTAGTGTCAGTCATTGCCTGCTAAAAAATAATGCACTATATTATACAGACAGGGACATTGACTTAAGGGATGAAAGCATAACTTTGACTCTGTAGATCCATGTTAAGACCTCACCTTGAGTATGCAGTGTAGTTTAGACTGTGGTCCAGAGTAAGGATATTAATGAGCTGGAAAAAGTACAGAGACGTATTTAAACTGGTGAGTGGAATAGAACAATTAAGGTATGAGGATAGACTATGAAAGCGGGGGTTTGTTTTCTCTGGAGAAGAGTCTTTTGCAAAAGGACATGAAAATATGTTAGAAGACATTACAGATAATAATAGAAAAGGCCACCCCTTTAGGCATTTTTTACTAGAGCAAAGCAGATAAGGCTTCCCTGTGTGGATGGGGAAGCTGGAGAATGCTCTGCATGATGATATCGTGATGGCACATTTCCTGTATGATATTAAAAGGGGCTTGTGCAGCTTCTTGGAGAGGAACACTATCTAGAGATACAGCCATGTACATATATGTATATGGACAAAGACTAGGTTAAGTTGGATTATACCCCCTACTCAGATAAGATTCTTAAGACAAATAGCAGAGCCCATAATTATCTTAAAGGGATACTGTCATGGGAAAAAAAATGTTTTTCAAAATGAATCAGTTAATAGTGCTGCTCCAGCAGAATTCTGCACTGAAATCCATTTCTCAAAAAAAAAATTTCCCATGACAGTATCCCTTTAAGGGACTACATAGGTCTGAAAACCATAGAGAAAGAATATTATCTGGGTTGAAAACTGAGATTTTATAAGGTGGTTATCAAGGTAGAGGATTAACCAGAAGCCTGTACTATGTACTGATAGTGGCAAATCTATTGTTTATGTTTTTATAAATCAAGTTTTTAAACCGATATTTTATAATTGCCTATTTATTACGGTTCTATGTATTTAATATTATGCCCTTATATTTTTATCGAACATAGGTTTTTCTAAATCCGTTCTTTGTTATATTAGTATTTTCATTTCGATGAATATCTGACCTTTAGGGAGTCATTGGAAACCAAATACTTCACAATACAGCAACCTAGCAGAACCTGTTGCCAGATTTCATGGTTTTCCCACAAATATTGTCTGCCCCTTCGTCTAGCTCAAAAAATGTGAAAGGATGATAAAGTATTTGTGCTTTAATAAGATAAATGCACAACAGCTGGAATGTAAGAGCTGGCACCAGCGGGCTTTTGCCATCAGGCTAAGGAAAGTGTATGGAGCGAGCAGGAATAAAATAACATGCCGTGTCTGTCCACACATTGCAAGAGCCTTAGACCAACAAACTCACAGTGATAGAGCAGTCATTTATCATCGTAATGAAGGCAGTTTACAAAGAATTCTAAAAACACTGAAAGATATGTAACACGTTGAGTAAACTTTCAGGACAACAATTTTACTCAGGAAAAGAAACAAAAGCCAGATAAAAGGTTAATGACCATTTTGTATATATTTTATCAAAAATAGCTGTCAAAACATTTTACAAAAAACCAACAACAGATATGGGAACCAATTCTGGAAACTGTTCCAGGGAAGAGGAAACACAAAAATGTAAACTCTGTAATTAAAACCAAACTGGCAATAAAATATGAAAGCTTTCATTTAGAAATTGAGATACCCGATTTTTTTTTGATTACAAAAATGATTATTTTTCCATAACATTTAGTAAAGTTCAAAATTTTTGGCTTTTTATTTTGAAATTTTTCATAAATAATAGCATATGATTCTAATGAAAAATTACATTTCTGAAAATCTGAAAAGCGTCAACTCAGCCTAACAATTACTCTTCCATCAGCTTCCTCTTGACAGTTTAAATGGTCTACACTAATTACACGAGACATGAGATGTCAGGAACACCTCAAATGCAGCACTCAACTGACAGTTCACTCAAATACAAGAAAGATTGTAGTGGTAACACATAATTATCCTAATAACCATATCATTCTGTAAAGTAGCTCATGTGTTCGCTTATGTTATGTAACTAAAATAGATGTGTTTTTGGATCCTCCCAACATCTGTTGTTAGTAAAAAAAACAGTAAAAAATAAGGATTTCATGAAAAAATATTATTCTTTTGTCTAATGCGTCTAATATTTGTTAGAAAATATATATTTAGACTAAATAATTGTCCTGTAATTCTACAGCACCTCAAAAAAGTGCTTGTTGCGAATTATATAGAAAAATTGCATTAAGAAGTTATAGTTGTTTTTGTGGTTCCTGTAAAATGTTTAAATGCTTCTAACTTTTCCCATGGTTGTGTAACAATGTGGGATTTCGGAATGCAGTGTGTGTGCATGTGTGCACGTGTGTGTGTGGTTATATACAACATAGCGTAACATCAATGTCTCCAGATTTGTTTAAAAAGTAAAGGTTCTGAAATACAAACTACTTTAAAGAGAGCAGTATTTCATAGTTGACAGCTCGTTTAAATTTTAATAGCAAGTTCCATTGTAGCTTCTCTCAAAGAGCTATAATATTTGTGGCTTTTCGGATCACCCTGAATTCATTTAAAGCAAAATGGAGCAGCTTGCCATAGAGAGAGGGGTTAAAGAAAAAACAGGGAGAGAGGAGGGGGAGATGCAAAAGAAGCAGAAAAAATTGAACACAAATGTGTGAAGGTGAGAAAACATGGTACTGTATATACTCGAGTATAAGCCGTCCTGAGTATAAGCCGAGGTACCTAATTTTACCTCCAACAACTGGGAAAGCTTATTGACTCGAGTATAAGCCGAGGGTGAGAAATGCAGCAGCTTCTGGTAAGTTTCAATCTCGTTTTTGGATGACTATTCTTAGGCGCCTGCTACTATTCTAAGGCGCCGGCGAATATTCTAAGGCGCCGGCGAATATTCTTAGGCGCCGGCGAATATTCTTAGGCGCCGGCTACTATTCTAAGGCACCGGCGACCGTTTTTCCGCTTGACCCGAGTATAAGCCGAGGTAGAATTTTTCAGCATATTTTGGGGCTGAAAAACTCGGCTTATACTCGAGTATATACGGTATGTAGGAATAAGCTGAGGAGCAAAGAAGATAAGATAGAAAACAAGTGTGTCCAAATACTCTTACCGAATTGATCCCTGATCTTCAGTCCATTAATTGGTGTAGAAATATTAAAACAATAAGGGGTTAGAGTAATAAAAGTCGGTAACAAAATATAAATTTGCAGCACACTATCATTTTTTCTGTCTGCTAATTTCAAGTAGGGTTTGTGAGTCCAGAAGTATTTAGTGACACGTCCACAAATGGAAGGAAGATTGTGAATGTTATAGTTTGCACCAATGCACCGTGTATGAAATAGACTCCTTGCTGAAAGAAAGACTACACCATGTTTGAGGAGGCCTTAGAAATGTACTATGGGTGATAAAAATGTGCACTGCCTCGCAAAGAATTTTTTTCAACGCAAAGTACAAATGTTTGTTCCCATTTATGTATTTTTTCCTATTTACAACTTTTATTAAATTTCTGCCAAATACCTGTAACTGAATTACATGACATCCCTTTGGTATTTGTTGAAGGCATATGTATGCTACCTAATATTCGGGGGTTATTTATCAAAGTCCAAATTTCTCTCAATATTTTCTGAAAAAAACTCAGACAAAATCTGCAGGGGTTTTTTGGCTTATTTATTAATAAACTTTCCAGAAAATCAGGAAAAACACAAATTTTACGAATCTTTCAGAATTTCCACTGAAAACTCAATTTTTGAATCTAGCCATGAAAATTAAATGTCAAATTATTGCTTTCTTTATTTGATCTGTAATTGAAACCATATAGAATTCAGTAAATTTTGATGGAAATACTCACATTTTCCGTGGTAGGGTTTTTTTTTATTGGAGATTCTAAAGCAACAAAAGTTGCTATAAACACCCCAGTGACTGACAACATTTGACTGAATGGAGTTTTAGGCCAAATACATTTTTCTGTGTTTTATCTAATATGTCTCACTCAACATGTTTATTTTTAGGAGAAATAGTTCCTGCTCTGCAAATAAATAGGTTTGTGGGTTGTATGTTGTACAAAGCACAGTCTGTAGATGGTTCTGCTGATATTTATGTTTGGAGGCAGCAGAAATAAGGCTGGTAAATAATGTCAATTTAATTAAGTGTAATTAAACAGCAGAGACTCAATAATAACTTGAAAATAGCATTTCTATGATAAATACATTAAGGGGGTTATTTATCTCAATATTTTCTGCTACAAACTCCGATCAAATCCATACTGGTTTTTTGCGCTTATTTATTATTACATTTTCCCGAAAATTTGCTTTGCGGGAAAAAATCCTGTTTTCGCGTTTTTTTCAGATTTTCATGATTTGTTTGGATTTTTCACCCGAAAACGCCAGTTTCTTATGCTTTTTGCCCAAAAACTCTGAAAACTTCAGGATATTGCACGAAACCCACGTCAAAAGATTTCCCATTGACATATGCAACCTCGACAGGTCTGAGATGCTGGATTTTCAGATTTGGACTTTTCCATCCTCTGGGTTTAATAAATTCCAAAAAACTTTTTGCTTTTTTTCAGTCTGGTTTTATTTTAAAAAATTACGTTTTTTCGTGATTTTACCATTTGGAGTTTAGTAAATAACCCCCTTATATAATAACTATTGCTGAAACATTTATGGTATACATTGCAAACTTTTGGGACAACTAACATTTTTTATCATTCATAGTATAATGATTTATTTAAAATCTTATCAGATTACCCCTGTGGCAGAGGCCTTTAGTTTTGGCAGTCTGCATGCAACTAGCAATCCATACATTAAGGGGCTTATCAACAGTTTAATTTAGAATTTTTACCGAGATCAAATTTCACACCAAGAATGAAAAATTCAAAAATTCATAAATTCAAAACTCAATATGTTCAATATTTAAGTGTAAAGATTTGTAATTTAGAATCTATAAGCTTGCAAGTTCATGTAGAAGTCAATGGGAGTTGTCCTAGACAACATTTAAGTGATTTTTCCTCCAGTTCCTCCATGTAAGACCATTTCAACATAAAAAGAACTTAGAAAGGGAGTAATTATGTCATGAAATACATTGAAAGCTCTGCTGATAGGATCATTTCAAATGCAGAAAATGCATCAATGAACTTTCGTTAAAAAAAATGACTTTTGGTTAAAAT
This sequence comes from Xenopus petersii, assembly GCA_038501925.1. Lineage (NCBI taxonomy): Eukaryota > Metazoa > Chordata > Amphibia > Anura > Pipidae > Xenopus > Xenopus petersii. The sequence goes on along the minus strand of CM076680.1, from coordinate 166,615,618 downwards.
CACTTGCTTGTCAAATATAATACAATTCCTTTAAGTGCATTTTATTCAGTATAGGTTTGGGGCAGTTATGACTTTTTCAGTGCATGAGAACGTTGAGGGAACTTTCAAAGCCCTTGTGTTTTTAGCTCCGACTATGTTTATAGTCATTCAATAATTCAGAGAGACCCAGAGGCATTTTTTCTCAAGGAAACGGACCCAAAAGGCCATGATCTTTTCAGTGGATGGTCTTGAGAAATGGAGAAAATAACCAATGAACTGGACTTTCTTTTCATGCTGACAAAGTAGCGTGAAATAAAATAGTTGTAATATTTTTTATTGTTGCTGTTGTATTTGATTGGTGGGTTTAGAAGCGATGACATGTCTCCTGACAATGAGATCTTTGTCTTGTGATAATTCCTGAAATGTATCCATTCTGTCTCGTACTATCCCAGTTTGCAGGCATTATCAGATGAATGCTCTCAGTCGCCAGATGTTATTACTTTAATAATTTACAGTTCAGCAATTTATATCTACAGACAGTGAAATGTAGAATTATAATGTTAAACCAGGGCCCAGTAGCTCTCAAATGTGGGGAAGGAGCTTGTCTCTTTCTGGTTCAAATTAAACTTCAGTTTCACTGCTGCACAAATCATCTGTGAAAGTTACATTACGGGACATATTTATAAAGCCGTGCAAAAATGGTGTTGAAATGCACTGTACACCAAACATTAACAGTACATTGTTTAAAAAGAAAGCTGAAAATTGCTAAAACTATATAATGATTTTATGCATATGTGCAGCCAAGTGTGAAATTCTGGTGTAAAAAGAGGTGTATGGGGCACATTTACTAATGGTCGAATATCGAGGGTTAATTAACCCTCGATATTCGACCGTTGAAGTAAAATCCTTCGACTTCGAATATTGAAGTCGAAGGATTTACCGCAAATACTTTGATCGAACGATCAAAGGAAAAATCGAACGATTAAATCCTTCGAATCGAACGATTTGAAGGATTTTAATCCATCGGTCGAATGATTTTCCTTCGATCAGAAAATTGTTAGAAAGCCTATGGGGACCTTCCCCATAGGCTAACTTTGATGTTCGGTAGGTTTTAGTTGGCAAAGTAGGGGGTCAAAGTTTTTTTTAAAGAGACAGTACTTCGACTATCGAATGGTCGAATAGTCGAATGATTTTTAGTTTGAATCGTTCGATTCGAAGTTAGTCGAAGGTCGAAGTAGCCAAAAAAAACCTTTCGAAATTCAAAGTATTTTTTCTTCTATAGCTTCACTCGAGCTAAGTAAATATGCCCCTTGTGTTAAAAAAGCTGTGAGTTGAGCATGGCAGCTTTATATACAGATATTTAACCAGAATTGTTTTGTTGCCTGAATTTATTCCATTAACTTTAATGGACTACACCAGGTCTGAGCTAATATGAAATAGTGGGATATATTATGGCATTAGTCTGGAATAAGTATGAGAATTAAGAAAAAAAAATGTCTTTAACAAGCTGTTTTCTTGCATATTCTAGTCTTCTGAAATTGGAATTACAATTTTATCCGGCATTATGCAAACTGCAAAAAAAAACTACATTTCCATCAGCAGTGAACTAAAAATTTGCATTTGGTGTTTTAAAGTCACATGTTTTGGTTTGGCTGAACATTTATAAACAAATGTATTAAACTCAAGATTGATTTAGTTGCAATTAAGGTTGCCACCGGTTCAAATTTGACCTGATCCTTTTTTAGGGCTGTTTGGGTCTCAACTGTCTATTTGGGTTTCAGCTCGTGAAACCCAAGCAATAGTCTGGCCAATAACGAGCTCTGATATCACAGCTCCGCCCCCACAGGACACAAACATCCCCCAAATATCATGACCCCATCCCCACAAGTCACTGTTCTGCCCACAATGTCATCATCCTTGCCCTCTTGTCTGGTTTTTGCCATGGTCAAAAGTGGCAACCATAGTTGCAATCAAGTTTTTTCTAAATTTGAAAGTATTTCCAGTTCAAGTTCTTTGGTAAATAATTAGCAGTTGAGAAAAAAATCTGAATCTTTTCCCTAATCATGTTTAGAAAAAACTCTTTTATTTGGTGTTCTTTGTTTAGCTGAATTAGAATTTTTCAAAAAGTCATAGTATTTGTTCCAAATTTCACACCAGATTCTGTTTTGGACACATTCCTAATTTACTCGGCCTAAAATTTGTTTGACCTTTGAACCAGAATAACATGGGGAGGCCTATTTATCAAAATTCAAATTTCTGAATTTAGGGGCAGATTTATCAAGGGTCGAATTTCGAAGTTGAAAATACTTCGAAATTCGACATTTCGAAGTAGAAAATACTTCGAAATTCAACCATCGAATTAAAATACTTCAACTTTTCGAATATCGAAGTTGAAGTATTTTTTAGAAAAATTGCCCATCCTGTGATCGAAGGAAAATCGTTCGAATCAAACTATTTTAGCGTACGATCGAATGATTTTCCTTCGATGTGTAAAGACTTAGAAAATGGCTGTAGAAGGTCCCCATAGGCTAACATAGCACTTTGGCAGGTTTAATTTGGTGAAGTATTGTAGTCAAAGTTTTTTTTAAAGAAACAGTACTTCGATTATTTAATGGTCGAATATTCGAACGATTTTTACTTTGAATCGAAGTCAAAGTACATTCGAAGTCGTAGTATCCTATTCAATGGTCAAAGTATCCAAAAAATTACTTCCAAATTTTTTTACTTAGAAAATTCCCTCGAATTCACTTCGACCCTTGATAAATCTGCCCCTTTTTTTAAAAAAAAATTCCAATAAACTTGAATACTTACCAAACTCAAATGTGTGCTTATTTATGAATATCTCAGTGATAAAAAAACTTCAAATAAAAGAGCAATAAAAGCCTTGATTGAAGCAACTTTGTATCATATTCTTTGTAATCGTTTTTAATGAAAAAATTTATGTTTTGCCTAAGATAACGCTTTGTGGCAGATTTATCAAAGTGTGAAATTAGAGCTCAGCACAGAAAAATCCCCCCACTTTCTATTTATTCTTATGGGATTTTTAGAATTGTATTTAGCAGTGAGTGAAAGTTGGAGTTCCAGAGGAGATGTCTGATGATCAGATGATGACAGGTGGTGTATTTTGGTCATCGTTGCTTGATTCATGTTTGGAGAATTAATGTAAGAGTTTTGTTGACCTTCTTGGGTGTTCTACTGGAGAACTTTTTGACTGAAAGTCCCAGCACCACATGCTTATGGCATAAAACATGAGCCATTTTTGCACATCGTATCATTATGTGGTCTAAGAATGTTTAATTTTTAAAGAGTTCCTGTCATAGTTATTAAAAAAGAAACATGACTGTCTTTTACTTTGAAGCAAAGGTAGTGATTATATTGAGGCTTCACCCACAGTCCAGTCAGGTCCCCTAAATAGCTTGTATGGGGGATACAAAAAAATATTCCTGACTAAGTCGGTGGTCAGTGAGTGAGTTGCTTAATTTAATCTGGCAGCTGTTGGGAAAATATTTGAGTCTCTATTAACAGTTGGTTTAGGTCATATGATGGGGAGGCAAGATCAGCCCCATATTAATTGCTAGTTGTGAACTAAGCTAAAGTGCACAGTGATTTTTCAGGAATGACAGTATTCAGTATGTTCAGCAGATAATAAACCCCTGTTTGAGTATTAGAAAACATTTCCCTGTGTCCTTACAATTCCAACAGAACCATCAAGTTCATTTGCACAATGATGTGAAAAACGCAGACTATCTAAGGCCAATTTTTTAAAGAGAAATGACCTTCAGTTTATGCCAAATATCAAGAATACACTTATGTGTCTGGGGCATGGCACGAGTGCTAACATTTCTTAAGTGCTAAATTTCACAAGTGCTCAGAAATGACAGTTAAACAAGACAGTTCAATGGAACTAACTCCTATCTCTTCTCATTCCTACAGGTAATTCTGCTATATCCACATACTGCCATATCCATATACTGCAACTGTTTATTCTGGTAATTCTGCTATATCCACATACTGCCATATCCATATACTGCAACTGTTTATTCTGGTAATTCTGCTATATCCACATACTGCCATATCCATATACTGCAACTGTTTATTCTGGTAATTCTGCTATATCCACATACTGCCATATCCATATACTGCAACTGTTTATTCTGGTAATTCTGCTATATCCACATACTGCCATATCCATATACTGCAACTGTTTATTCTGCTACATATAAATTCAGGCCCAGTATTGGGGATGGCACTCGTGTCTGGGGCATGGCACGAGTGCTAACATTTCTTAAGTGCTCAGAAATGACAGTTAAACAAGACAGTTGGACAAGGCATTGACAAGGCAAAAGGAACCGGATTCCCCTACAATCAACTGTGAACCATCTGGGAGAAGAAGAAAACAGATTTTTTTGTACCTGCTAGTTTGTTACTTCTTACTCCAAACATGCTTTATCCTGCATTTCTCCTTCTTTCATTCTCATGCTTCATAAAGCATTTTTCACTACCTCCTCCGACTAATCCCACTTCTATACAAATCTCAGCCTCTCTTCTCTCCTCTCCTTCCCTCTCCACACATGAAGTATATAAAGTACTCTGTTTAGCTATTCCACAAAGCTCCTCTTTTTCATACAAACCAAGGACTTATAAATCCCACTCTCACTTAGTCTTTCTTTCCTTTCTATTGCTGGCAGCTGGGGACATTTCCCCAAACCCTGGCCCTTACCCCATCCCAGTTATAACACGGCCACGAGCTCCTTCTCTCCGGAGCAAATTCAAACAGTATAGAACACTTACTCCTATACCCAAAAACCCAGTTAATCTTTCCTGTGCTCTCTGGAATGCCAGATCTGTTTGCAACAAGCTCACCGCTATTCACGACCATTTCATTGCAAATTCCTTTAACCTACTAGCACTTACTGAAACCTGGCTTTCTCCTACTGACACTGCCTCACCTGCTGCCCTGTCCTATGGGGGCCTACACCTTACTCATACTCCCAGACCTGGTAACAAACCTGGAGGTGGGGTAGGTTTGCTTCTGTCTCCCCGCTGTACTTTTAAAGTTCTTCCACCTGTTCCCTCTCTATCATTCTCCTCATTTGAGGCTCACTGCATTAGGCTCTTTTCTCCTGTTTCACTCTGCATTGCTGTTATATATCGACCACCAGGACCAACTGCACAATTTCTGGACAACTTTGCTGCCTGGCTTCCTTACTTTCTTTCATCTAACATCCCATCCATCATATTAGGTGACTTTAATATACCTGTTAACAACATTAACAACTCTTCTGTCTCTAAACTTCTTTCACTAACCTCCTCCCTAGGCTTATCTTTGTGCTCAGACTCCCCCTCTCACTCCAGTGGTAACACTCTGGATCTCATATTTACCAGACTCTGTTCAACCACCAATTTTACTAACTCACCATTTCCCCTCTCTGATCACAATATGCTCACATTTCAACTCTCACTAACTCCCTCCTCAACCCCTGCTATTCCCCAAACATGTACTTACCGTGACTTGCAAGCTGTAGACGTGTCACATCTCTCTTCTTCCTTTGACTCTCTTCACTCTAATATCTCAGCCATCTCATGTCCTAATGTGGCTACCTCTGTCTACTATAGTACTCTCACCACTGCCCTAAATGAGCTTGCTCCTATAAAAACGAAACGTTCTAGACCCAAACCACTTCAACCTTGGCATACTGCTCATACAAAAGCGCTCCAAAGACACTCACGTGCACTTGAGCGTCGCTGGCGCAAATCCCGTTCAGAATCAGACTTTTGGAGCTACAAATCTGCCCTGCGCTCCTTTAACACCAGCCTCTTCCAAGCCAAACAAACATACTTTACTTCACTCATTAACTCCCTTTCTAAAAAACCAGCACAACTTTTCTCCACCTTTAACACTCTCCTTTCCCCTTCTCCACCCCCTCCATGCACATCTGTCTCTGCTCAAGATATTGCTGAGCACTTCAAAAACAAAATTGACACTATTAGAAGGGACATTACACTACTCAACCCCCCTAGACTTCCACCACCCTCCCTTCACACTCCCCAGTCTCTCCTGTGCTCCTTCACCCCTGTCACTGATGAGGAAGTCTCAAAGCTTCTGGCCTCTTCTCACCTTACCACCTGCCCGCTTGATCCAATTCCCTCAAAACTTCTCCGCAATACCAATCCTGGTCTAATCAAAGCCTTAACTCACCTATTTAATCTTTCGCTCTCAACTGGACTGTTTCCTTCTCAACTAAAACATGCTCTTGTCACCCCCATTCTGAAAAAACCCTCTCTTGATCCCTCCAATCTTGACAACCTCCGACCTATCTCTCTGCTACCTTTCATCTCTAAACTACTTGAGCGCCTAGTCTACAACCGACTTACCTCATTCCTCTCTGACAATAACCTGCTAGACCCCCTACAATCTGGTTTTAAGCCACAACACTCCACGGAAACTGCCCTGACTCGACTAACTAATGACCTTTTAACCGCAAAAGCCAACAATCATTTCTCACTACTAATACTGCTTGATCTCTCAGCCGCATTTGACACTGTAGATCACCCTCTCCTCCTCCAGTCCCTCCAGTCGCTTGGCCTTCGTGACACAGCCCTGTCCTGGTTCTCTTCTTACATCACCAATCGTTCCTTCAGTGTCTCCTACAATGGAGCATCATCTTCTCCCCTACCTCTTTCTGTTGGAGTTCCTCAAGGCTCTGTCCTAGGACCATTACTATTCTCCCTCTACACTTCCTCCCTTGGCAAATTAATAAATTCGTATGGTTTCCAATACCACCTCTATGCTGACGATACTCAGATCTATCTCTCATCTCCTGATCTCAACCCAGAACTCCTAACTCGCGTCTCCTCCTGCCTGTCCGCTATCTCTACCTGGATGTCGCAACGCTACCTTAAATTAAACCTCTCCAAAACTGAAATGGTTCTCTTTCCTCCAAATAACACCAGTAGCATCCCCGAAGTATCCATCATAGTTAACAATTCCACTATCACCCCCTCTCCCCAGGCCCGGTGCCTTGGGGTTATCCTAGATTCTGCCCTGTCATTCACTCCTCATATCCAGTCACTTATCAAATCATGTCACTTCCACCTAAAGAACATATCCAAAATACGATCATTTATCACCCAAGACGCTGCCAAAATTCTTATTCACTCTCTCATCATATCGCGTCTAGACTACTGTAACTCGCTTTTAATTGGCCTCCCCCTCCAGAGACTGTCACCTCTCCAGTCCATAATGAACACTGCTGCGAGGCTCATACACCTCAGCAACCGCTCCTCCTCTGCCTCGCCATTCTGTCAATCCCTGCACTGGCTTCCGTTACCTTTCAGAATCAAATTCAAATTAATGACACTGACTTTCAAAGCACTTCACAACTCTGCTCCACCCTACATCTCTGAACTCATCTCTATATACTCACCCACTCGCTTACTACGCTCCTCTACTGACCTCCTACTCAACTCTTCTCTCATAACCTCCTCACATGCTCGCATTCAAGACTTTGCAAGGGCTGCACCCCTCCTCTGGAACGCTCTCCCACGGTCTGTCCGACTTTCTCCCACCCTTTCTACTTTCAAAAAATCTCTGAAAACGCACTTCTTTCGAGAAGCCTACCCTCACTCCGCTTAACTACCAAACGCAACACCACATACAATACCACATTTCTCACCCACTTACTTCGATCTTGCCCACTCCCACACCTTGTGTATTACTCCCTCCCCTTTAGACTGTATGCATATGCATAGGGCCTTCCTCACCTTTTTGTACCTGTATTGATTGTGATGTCTGTTACTCCATATATTCTATATATGTAATTTGTGTGATGTAGTTGTATAATCACATTTACTTTACAGTGCTGCGCAATATGTTGGCGCTATATAAATACATGTTAATAATAATAATGTTTTATGTAAAATGAGAGAGGTTTTTTTTTACTTTCTATTTCAGGTAAACTCTTTTGTATGATGAATAAAGAGCTTTAGCAGTACTGAAAAGACCTGTTGAATTATTTAACCCTGATTAATAACCTGTTGTGCGTGGAAAATAAAGCATTGCTTGGCTTTACATCCAAAGGTGTCATTTGATATTCCCATTAAATGCTAAGTGTAATTAAAAAAGAGCATATCAAAATACGCAAATGAAACACTGCATATAAATATTGATTTGAATATATTCATATTTATATCTCAGCAGAGGGTTTGTTGGTCAGAGAGTTAGACATGAGGCAGACATGACAATGACATGAAGTACTAAGAAAGAGGATCAGTTTATTTAATGTCATGAATCCTTCTTGATCATTGGTTTCGGGTGCATGTTTTTTTATTTTTTTAATTTTGGTTTGACTCTGCTTTCTGGTCTTAAAGTGGACCTGTCACTCAGACATAAACAGGCCCGGATTTGTGGAGAGACCACCTCGGCCCCGGCCTAGGGCTGCAGGATTCTAGGGGGGTGGCATGCTGCCCAACCACACCCACGTTGATTCAAAAATACTGGGGATGCGCTGGAGATACAATCATTTTTTTAAATTTCCCTCGCACCAATCCCCATTGCTCCAGTCCAGATGATGAAAATTTGCATGAATAAAGGGGAGGGGACCGGGGCGACAAACGCAGTGGGCCTAAGGGTGCCCATTATGTAAATCCGGCCCTGGACATAAAAACCTGTATAATTAAAGTCCTTTTCAAATTAAACATGAAATCCAAATTTTTTTTAAAATAATCAAACCTGTTGTAAACTTGTTTAAAAATCTCTGCTGTCAATCATACATTGCCTGCCCCTCCTCTATGACTTAGGCATAGACGTAGGCCAGGTGATTACTTTGACTTTCCATTTAGCACTTCCTAGATGTCACTGTTCTCCCCACATTCCCCCTCCCTCCTGACCATCTAATTATGTAGCCTGTGCATGGGGATTGCCATCAGGTCCCCTATTCTGGCGCAGAAATAAGATTCTGAGATGATGCAAGACTTGCCTTAATAACAGTGTTCACAAAATGGCAGCTGCCTGCTTGCTATAATTATGAATAACCAGACTGAAGAAAACAAAATGTAAATAAACTATATAGTATAACTAAAGTGTATTTTGCTTGACTAACATGACAAAATAGGATTTGGAATTATTTCTTAAGGTGACAGGTTCTCTTTAATGTTATTTGTTTTGGCATCATGTTGCCATTCTCAACAACCCATTACACAGACTTTGTAGTAATATGTAGGTACATACCCTACACTAAACCAACTTTCTTGGTGCCCAGATCTAGTGACCTCCAATTAGGACATGTGGTACCAAATTCCTAAAGATCTTTAGCGTTTAACATATAGTGCAAGACATGCATTCTTCTACCCTTAGGTAAATTAAAGAGCTATCCAAAAACACTGTGTACATACGTACTACATATAGAGTGATTTGAAGACAAGCCATGCATAATTCATAATGACACCCTATCAATTAAATCTGAACATCCTCCTCTCCCACTAAGAATTTTTTTTCTTGCTACTTTGAGGTCTGTGACATAAGATAAAATTGTCAATTCTTGTCAACAACATATTTCTTTACTTGCCCTTTTGACACATCCCTCACAACTCATTTACGCTCTTTCCACCTCTGATAACACTCCTCAACATTATTCAGTCTTCCCATTACTACTGCACAATTTCCTTTGCCTCTAGACTTGCTCTAATACAACTTGAATGAGCTTCACCAATTAAACACCTTATGGATAGTGATAGGCATATAAATTTGCAAGCAAATTTGCGGTAAACTTCTGCATTTTGCCACTGGCATCAAAAAAATGTGGGCGTGCATCAGAATAGTGGTGCACATAAAAAGTGTCGCTCGTCAAAATTATTCGGATGCCCATTGACAAAATAGGTAATTGAATCGCGTATAAATAATTTTGATGCCCATTGAATTTTTCGCCATTTCGTGAATTTCGCTGTGACGCGAAACAGGACAAATTCGCCCATTTTATATTTATGGATAGAGTTGCCTAACAGCTTATGTACCTTTTGTGTAACCTATATTCATACTGATACAATATTAGAGTCTATTACATGCACTGATACCCATGAATGCCACCCATTTAACATTTTAAGGATTGAAAGCAGGGTCAGCACTGTATGATTTCATGGATCTGTTTGTAGGCAATATTCTGCTGTTAAGCTCTACTGTACCCCAGCTCAAGGCCTACTGTTAGAAACAGTTTTGGTACACAGAAGGGTGACATAATGGAGTTCCTGGGCTCTACTGATCACAAGCTTAAGATCTAGTAGTAGATCATGATCTATATTTTGGTCACCCCTCTTACCATTGTATGTTCTAACATAGTGGCTACCAAATAGCTAATCAAAGCATTTATTTGGCACCCCAGGGACTTTTCATGCTTGTGTTGCTCCTCAACTCTTTTTAGATTTGAATGTGACTCACAGGTAAAAAAAAAAGGTTGGGGAACCCGGTTCTAACTGATTGACTGAAACCTGTTTTTGTATATGCAAAACTCCAACAACTTTATATATCAGTGATATCATCTAGAATCCTGGACACCAAAGACAGAAGCAAGAGTTAAAGTGAAAATTTGCAATAATTTCACCAAAAATTAAGATTCCCCTCAACATCGCCAATTTACTAAAAGGAGAATGCACCAAATTTTGGAAAATTAACTTCACAGTGGAGAAAATTCTCTTTGCATTGGCATAAAATTCACCTCTCTTCTCCCGGTGAACTTTCTCCAATGAAAATTCTTAAATTTAATAAGAGCACAATAATGTATTTTTGCCAAGACAAATTTCTCCAGGTTCAAGCTGGTGAAATAGACCAGCCAATTTTGAATCTCGTTATAAACATCACCCATTCTAATTTTCCACATATCATAGCTTTATGGTGAGAATTCTCTAGAGATTTTCCATACTACTACTGTATGGGGAAAATATACTGGCGAATTTACACGTAGAATTTCCACATAGAATTTACACCAGGAGAAAATTCACATTTCTTTTGAAAAACTGTATTTATGATTTTTAGTAAATATGTGTTGTGAAAATACACCTGGGGACCTGTTTATTAAACCTTTATTTTGGTTGAGGTTTCTATGGTGAAAACTCAAATTTTTAAAGATTTATCATACCCAAAAGTTGCTTAAAACCCAAATCTGAAAATACTACATCTCAATTCTGATGTAGAAATCAATGGCAGATGTCCCTGAAGTTGTTTCTTTGCATTGTGATCTGCGTTTGATAAACTGAAAAATTTGGGGTTTTCATCCTATAATCGGAAAAAGTCGAGTTTTTGAAGCGCCAATCATATGATATGAATTGATGCTCGAATTTGTTGTTACGTTTTGTTGCTCCGATTTTTTCAATGAAAAATATTGAAAAATGAGTTAAAATCATGGGCAGGATAAATTCGAGTTTTATAAAATCTGCCCCCTGCTGAATTAAGGTGAACTCTGGTGAAGTTAGATGAAGAGAAAATTGTGGATAGTGAAGGGCGAATAAATTCTCTAGACGTGGATTTGCGCTGAATTTCTGCATTTCACCGCTGGCGAAACTGCTGCAAAAATTCAATGACAAAAAATCAGATGCATCAAAAAATTTGGCCGCGCGTAAAAATTATTCATGCGCCTGTTGACTTTAATGAATTTGGACAAAATGAGCGCGTGTATAAATTGTAGATTTGTATAAATTATCGCGCCCATTGAAATTGATGACCAATGACTTCAATGCATTTCGTTTCCAAACATATAAAACTGTATGCATCCTTGATTTCTCTCAGATGCCTTCATATGGCTTCCCAATATATGAGAAAAAAATGAAAAACTTGATAAAACTGAGTGTTAAAATTCCCCACACTGATGGTATTATTGCATGCTTGGAATTCCTTCAGCCATGGCCATCAGAGGTAAAGTTAATTGAAAGCATATGGACTGACACCTCCCTTGTCAGACAACTAAAATGAAACAAGTTTAATGGGAAAAATATCAAAAACTTTTGCCCAGCACCTTTGACCTTTTCAAAATTCTTCCTCTACTGCTGGAATATATCTACTGTAGTGCAGGGCAACACATTTATACAGTATATACAGAAACAAGATTATTAAAGCCATGTGTTCCATTTCTGATTGACAAGCAATAAAAACATTTCTCCCTGTATCACTATCGAGTTTAAGTTTATTTAGCATAACCTTGCATACTTCTTAAAAGAGGTCAAGTTTTTTTTCTCAAACAAGCCTACTGTATCTGAACTTATGAAAATACCACACATTCACTGCTCCTAATGGAAAAATGCTCCAGTTTTATTTTCAGTGGTCTACACAGTGGGGAAAGCAACTTATGTGCCACTATACAGTTGGGTCGTTGACATAATCATGGCTATCCAAGAAAGGGGCAAAAAAAAATCAACTTTGATCAAATCTTTTTTGTTCTCTAACATATTTACAAAAAACTCAATCACAACAAATCTTGTTGTGTTGATTGTTTAAAAAAAAATGGAAAAATAAAATAGCTTTAATGTTGAAAATATACCACCCATTGATTTTTACAAAGGCAAAATTTAGGTGCTCAAATTTTTCATTAGAATTTTTTAAGGTTTTTTTTCTATTGAAATATCTTGAAAATTTCAGTTGGGAAAACTTATGAAAAAAATGTATTGAAACCTCTGTTTTCAATACATTTGCCTCTTTGAATCCCAAGAGTGTGAGCCATGTGATGGCTTATGCTAATAAAAATTTTCAGCATTTTTTGTGGTAAAAATCATGAATATGGTTCAAAAAGCACACATTTTAGATATTTCTTTATGAAAAAGAAACACTAAAAACTCAAATTTACAACTTCAGTATCTAAACGCTTTGAGAGCTAATATATGTCAGAGCTGTCCTAGTCAAAATTTAAACTATTTATTCTATTCACGTTTTTTGAATTTTGTAAGCTTGTTAACTCACTTAAAATTATGATGACTAAACCCCAAATTCAAAGTATTTGCCGTGATTTTATTTATTCTAATGTTTAATATTTGGATTTATTTTAATAAGTAAGGTAAAATTCAAATTTTTTTTAATTGGGAGTTTATTCGAAGTAAAAAATGACAAATCTGAATTTTGATAAATAAAACTATTTTGATAAATAGTAATCAGCGAAGGATCTTTCAACAGGACTGATGTGAATATCCATGCAAAGAGCGTTTGTGTTTGTTATGGCAGTAAAGTCAGTTCTATGATTGTTCCTGTAAATGTAAAATGAACCAGAGGAGATTATCAGAAAGTGATCGTATAAGCTCTATCATTAGTACTGCTCACAGATAGACAGTGAAACCTGACCATGTTCTTTCTACGGTTTTTTACAATCACACTGATTTCATACTGTTTAAGGGCATCTGGCTGTTCATGGAATAAAAGTGCAAATGTTAAGGACAAGGTAACTTGTTCTACTCAAATTTAATTAGCAAAGGAAATCACCTAGCTCTGAGGGGATAGTGTAAATGATCTGGATAACAAAGACTTCCAAATTAAATCAGCATTTTTCTTTATCTCACGTAGTAGTGCCTGGCTTCCTCTGACTTCAAGAAACATAAAAAGAACAAATTGGCCAACATTCCATTTCGGTATCAAAAAATCTATTTGATCTCATTGCAGCTAAAAAAAACAGATATGATGTTTTGGGTTGTACGCGTCTTTCTCAATTTTTCCTGTGAGAAATATACGAATAAATAGAAGAGCATACTGCTAGACTTAGCAAAAATAATTAAAGATTTATTGATGTTCCCAATATTTCCCCCCCCCCCTGTAACCTTTCTCAAGCTCATCAAACAGAGGAAGGTCACAGGGGGTTGTTGAAATCTTGGACCACCAATAAATCTCAGATTATTTTTGCTAGCTCCTGTAGTGTGCTGTTCTCTTTATGACTACTCTAATATTAACACCCACTCATTTACTCTGGTTCAGGGAATAAGGTACCCAGATTGTAAAATATATGTATATTCAAAAATAGTTTGTAGCAGGTGAAAATATAGACCTCCGATGACTGTTAATTCCCACAAAATACTCTACAAAAAAACTCTCGATTGCGTAATGTAAAAAAAAAGGATCAGCCCAGCAAAGTTGAAAATTTTTAATTTTATGAAAAGTATTTGGTTTGGATTGCTACATACATTAAATATATTTGTTGTGAAACAAATTTACTGGTATAGGATCCGTTATCCAGAAAGCTCCGAATTATGGGAAGACCATCTTCTATAGACTCCTTTTTAATCAATTCATTTTTAATAATAGAGTCTTAAAAAAAAAAAATTTCTTATAATAATAAAACAGTAGCTTGTACTTGTTCCAGCCTAAGTCATAATTAATCCTTATTGAACGCAAAACCAGCCTATTGGGTTTCTTTAATGTTTACATGATTTTGTACTAGGCTTTTGGTATGAAGATCCAAATTACAGAAAGACCCCTTATCCAGAAAACCCCAGGTCCCAAACATTCTGCATAACAGGTCCCATACCTGTACTAAGTAAAATAAAATATAAGTAATATAAGTAAGAACCCCCTATTATTAAATATAGGGATATTAAAGGTCACCAAGGAGTTCCTTGGCCAAACAAAAGCAGAAATGTGGTCATGTCATATTTACAGCAACTTCTTTCAAACAAAAATGAAATCTCAATGCCTGGTTGCTAAATAGTCCTAATAAACAACAAGAATTAGTTAATGCGAGGACCCTCTAAGGACCATGTCATTCAACCCATTGTTTAAGGGGTCTATTTACTAACATCCAGATTTCCTTTTTTTCCCACAAATCTTATATTTTCTCTAAAAATGTTTTTTAAAAATCTCTATAAAACGCTAAACATTTGAGATTTATTAAGAGAGTTATTTACTAAATCCGAATCTGAATCCGAATTTATCTCATTATTTAAATAAAAAAACCATGAGCAAACTCCCATACCCGATTGGACCTTATTTCTTATTTTAAAAGCTCAAATTAATCGTTTCGGGGGAAAAACCCAAAAAAATCATACAAAAATTCATATTGTATGTTTTTTTTCAGGCTTTTTCCTTGAATAGTATTGCTTTTTCAGGTTTTTGCCTGAATGAATGCCCAAAATGATTGGATTTTCAGGCTAAACCCAGTACAGATCATGATAACTTACAATTAGGATAGGGACCTCTGCCATTGACTTATACACAACCTCAGCAGGTCTTAGATGGTAAATTTTCGGATTCTGACTGCTTGCTGCATCAAGCATTCCTAAATGTCAAAAAAATCGAGCTATAAAAAACCCCCAAAAATTCGAGTTTTGCCCCAAAAAGCCTGACTGAAGTTTAGTAAATAACACCCTAAGTGTAAAAACAGCTCAAAAACAATCTTTTCCAAGTAAAAGCAGTCAAGGTCCCGTAGAAGTCAATGGGCGCTGCTCTGATCCTTTTGGACATTTTTTTTGAGCCATTCAGACTTTTAAACGTTTTTGGATTTTTTTTTCAAAAGTGTTTTTCTGAAAAACTCAAATTTTTAAAGGTTTTAGAAATATTTGTATTTATTGTTCAGCACTTTTTTCCATATGTATTTATTATATGCAGATTTAATAACTTTCATGCCATTCATGGTTTGAAAGAAATAGAGTTTAATAATGTTTACAAAAAGCTCTAATTCCACTAAAATTCAGTCTTTAGTTAATGGGCCTCTCAAGGTTTAAATATGAATTTCATAACAAAAAATTAAGCAAATAAACAAAATGATACGTTTCCTTAAAATTACAAATTGTATTTTTTTTCCTGAAAATAAGAGTATATCATTTTTTATGCCTTATTTAGTTTAATTAGCATTTGATTGAACCAAATTCCAAATCCTGATTATTTGTATAATTTTGCATCAAACAATTTCCGAGGGCATCCTTATACCTATACAAAGTGTGCATTAAATCTGTCTTTGCCAGGAGAGTTTAAAGGTGACTCTGTAATGAAAATGAAATGAGATCATTAGGATCAATTATTAAACGATGTGTACAAGGAACGTACGTTTTGGCACATTTCCTGATCTTGTCTTTATTTTGTTACACTTTCACTGGCCTTTCATTGAAGCCACTAATGCTAATTACTTCATACTGTATATAGGGAAGTTTATAGACTTTCAGTTGTAAAAACAGTAATGACCCTTTGCTTCAGCCCTTGGATTCCTCCTTTTGAGTTATTGCTTGTATATGTAACACAAATTGCTATTCATAAAAATCCATAGTGGATTTAAACAGTAGGACCATGAATGTATTTTTTAAAGCTAAAATAAGGGTAAAATCAAATTGTACATTAGTTCCAGGGTAACTATTAATTATACCTGGAAAAGGAAACGGCTTCTTTAGTTTCCTTCATTGTTACACAGTTTGACTGTTCCAGCATCGCTTTTCTGTGCTTTCAACCAAAACCTTTAAAACGTTAAAGGAAAACTATACCCCCAAAATGAACACTTAAGCAACAGATAGTTCGTATCATATTAAGTGGCATATTAAAGAATCTTACCAAACTGGAATATATATTTAAGTAAATATTGCCCTTTTACATCTCTTGCCTTGACCCACCATTCTGTGATGGTCTGTGTGCTGCCTCAGAGATCACCTGACCAGAAATACTTCAAATCTAACTGTAACAGGAAGAAGTGTGGAAGCAAAAGACACAACTCTGTCTGTTAATTGGCTCATGTGACCTAACATGTATGGTTTGTTTGGTATGTTTGTGTGCACAGTGAATCCTACGATCCCAGGGGGCGGCTCTTATTTTTTAAAATGGCAATTTTCTATTTATGATTACCCAATGGCACATACTACTAGAAAAGTATATTATTATGAAAATGGTTTATTTACATGAAGCAGGGTTTTACTGTATATATGAGCTGTTTTATGCAATATCTTTTTATAGAGACCTACATTGTTTGGGGGGTATAGTTTTCCTTTAAAGACTTGCTGAATTTAGACCACCTAGGGGCAGATTTATCAAAGGTTGAAATTTTGAAGTGAAATATACTTCGAAATTCGACCATCTAATGGCTATACTTCGGCTTTTTTTTACCGGATTTGACAGTTTTGCGGTCAAAGTAAAATCGTTGGAATCGAACGATTTGAACGATTTCAGTGATCAATCAAATGATTTTACTTAGACTACAAAAAACTTATAGGCTAACATAGCACTTCGGCAGGTTTAATTTGGTGAACTATTAAAGTCGAAGTTTTTTTAAAGAGGCAGTACTTCGATTATCGAATGGTCGAAGTTTTTTACTTCTAATCGAATTAGAAGAAAATTTGAAGTCGTAGGGGAAGATTTACATAGGGTTACTATTTTTATTCGACCTAAAAATTGATAGAAAGCCTATGGGGACCTTCCCCATAGGCTAACATGGCACCTTGGTAGGTTTTAGGTGGCGAAGTAGGGGGTCGAAGTTTATTTTAAAGAGACAGAATAGTCAAACGATTTTTAGTTCGAATTGTTTGATTCGAAGTCGAAGTCGTAGTCGAAGGTCAAAGTAGCCAATTCGATGGTCGAAGTAGCCAAAAAAAATCATTTTTTTATTCTATTCCTTCAGTCGAGCTAAGTAAATGGGCCCCGTAATATCCTATTCGATGGTCGAAGTATCCAAAAAATTACTTTTTTAAATTTTTTATTCCGAAAATTCCCTTGAATTCACTTTGACCCTTGATAAATCTGCCCCCTACTGAGAAATCTAAAGTCTTTACAGAATGTTCCTAAACAATGAGAAGATTTAAAGGGGCATTATCATCAGCTATACAAGAGTGTCATTTTCTGGAGATATTTCTTTTCTCTCAGTTGAGTTCCTTTATGCTTCTGGAATTGTTGTTTTTTTTGCCAAAGGTAGAAAGTAGCTACATTACTCCATTCCATGTATTCACAATCCATTGTTTCATCAAACAGGTTTCGCCTTCTTAATTGACATCATGCCTATAAGGGACAGATTTACTCGAGGGCGAAGTGGCTAAAGCCAGCGGCAATTCAATAGCGTTACGATTTGATTGCTGCCGAATTTTCGCCCTTGAGTAAACCTGCCCCCATACTGTATGTCCCATATCATATGCCAGAATCAATGAAGGCAAATCAAACCCATGTGGAATACATTTGAAGAGCTTCCTGGTAATTTTAGGTAGCGCTGGTCATCTTAACCCTTTGTGAGCTTGACTATATTCAACATTTGGTCCATTTTCTCTATAATGTAATCCTATAATGTAGAAAGGAAATCAAACAGAGTTTATTTATTTATTATTTCCAGAATTCGAGAAAAAAAAATGCAGTGTAAAAACACAAATAAGAATATACTCGACAATGTATTAAAGAAAAAATCTGAGAAAAATTAAAAAGTAAAAGCTGACGAGGTTCAATAGAAGTCAATGGAAATAGTCTATAGCAACTTTGTTTATTTTCCGAGTTCATTAAATGCTTCAAGTTTTTTAGCCTCATAAAAATAAATGGAACAATATGGTTCTTGCTGGTGTCCAACTTTTTTTTTGGAGAATATTCTGTCACCTTTTTTCCTAAATAAGCTAACATTTAAGAAAAATGTTCAGCGAGTTTTGTTGCTTTTTTTCCGCCACTCATGTTTTTGATTTCATGGGTACACCTTATTCTAAAAAGGGGGGAAAATAGCTACTCCCACTTTTTTACTATATTTTTAAAAAATTTCAGCATTGGCAGAAAAATCACGGAAAATTGCTCTGTGGATACATTGGTGCAAATACAACATTTTTATATAATATTTTTATAACATTTTTGTGAATTTTGCTATGACTTTATGCTGTGAGTGGCAGAACTTGTGCACATCAATATGGAAAATTAGCATGGCATTAATAGAATTTCTCAATGGATTTTGTTTTGGTGGAAATAAGAAAAAATACTGGAAGAAGTTCTCCACCCCGTTTCTTTATTTGATATGATATTTGGCTAAATATCAATGAAAATTACAGCATTTGCAAATTTTTCTGCATTTTTGCAGTTTTTTGGGGAACAGTTAAATGAACCACTGTTGCTTGTCACTTATTGAACTTTTGCTAGTGTTGGGTCTGGAATTCTGGAATTTTGTAGGGGTTATTTATCAAACCCCAAATACTAAAATCACGAAAAAATTTGATTTTTTTTGACCAAAAAAAATCCCATTTTTTGAATCTTTTATACCCGAGGCTGAAAAAAGTCAGAATCCAAAAATCCACCACCTCCAAGCTGTTGGGTCCTGTAGAAGTCAATAGCAAAGCTGCCATTTCAATATCATGAGTTTCGGCCAAAAATCTGATTTTTGTGGATTTTGGTGGCAAAAGTCTGATTTTGGCTGAAAAAGCTGACTTTTTGGTGAAAAATCAGACTTTTGTCAAGATTTTTTCGGATTTTTTCCTGAACCGATTTTAGCGAGCTTTTTCAATGATAAATAAGGTCCAATCGGCAATTCAGACGTGGTTGGACTTTTTTAATAGAAATAATGAGATCAATTTGGACTTTGATAAATAACCCCCTTAGTCTATGATTCCCAAAAGTTGAGATGGATTTTTTTTGCCTACTTTAACATGCAGTTGACCACCTAAAAATATGATGCAGACCACATGCAATGCTTATTTGTTTGAGAGATAGAGGCCAACAAACATATCTGAAAATATTTTTTTTTTCTTTCTGACAAATGAGTCTAATCGTTATACAACACCGAGAGTACATTGGAAAGGAATGTCCTTGCTACAAGGATTTCAAGAAAGCAACAAATAACTGATAAGCTGAATTCCCCCCTTTTACGACATCTGAATTTGGCTTAGGAGTAACAGAATGGCTAGGAGCCAGAACACCTATGCAAATGCAAAATGAGCCACAAATCGCTTTCTGCAATTTAGCAAAGAGTTTTAAATGTCTATGTCTTTGAGTGTGTGCCAGAAGCTCTTTGGGATTTATTTGGCTCTTGAGATAATAGCACTGTAGGATTGCCACAATCTTAAGATGCCATCTCTAAAGTGAACAGCAATCCTTCTATATTTCATACTGTTCACTTTGAGAAACATTCCAGCTCACTAGATCAGAAAAAAATGTGTGCCAAGAATTTTATATTTTGAGATATGTAATCTACAGGCTATTTTTCTTTTAATAAACCTTATTTTGGCAGTAAAACACCAAACTACAATAATAGTCATATTGCGATACCTATGAGTAACCATTAGGTTCAGAAGGACATAGTGATTGGTTTTGCTGGCATGCACTGCTTGCTGTGTTTGATTATTATTATTATTAACATTTATTTATAGAGCGACAACATATTGATTAGAATGCAAATATACAAATATAAGAATTTTTGATATTTTCAAATTTCAAAAAATATTCAAATTGACTTAAATGCAGCCTTTTTTATATACTGCCATAAGATTTTCAAAAATCCAAAACAGGAAAAATAACTAACTAAAAATAACTAATAAAATCGGTTAATTCACTCTTAAAAACTGTAAAGGGGTTTTTTTTCCCCAGAAAATCTGAATCTGAAATCTTCCATTGACCTGTAGAGAAGCTCATTTTTTCATTCCAGTTTTTTTTTTCATTTGATACATTTAAAAAAAAAAAAATGCAGAAAAACATTGAATTTGAATATATCCGCCCCTAAACTAGACCACTGTCTTTAGGGAGTTTGGATGTTATGTTTGTGGGTTTCCTGTGATGATTTACAAACATGCAGGCAGATTAATTGACTCCTGATGAAAATGACCCGGCTTTATTCTGTGATAGGCAAGTTACTGAGGTAGGGGGTTGATGTGAAGAATTAAGCCATATAAGGTGTAATGAACAATATGATGCAAACAATTAATGAGCAAAACTGCCCAATTTCACATAGCTAAAAAACACAGAAACTGTAGAAAAATTTGTGGAATGGTGAAATGTCGCAAAAAAATTTGCCATTAGACTTTGGAGTCAATGGGCATTTTTTTCTTGAGATAAATGCATTGGAGTTAATGGATGGGTTTTTTTGTGTTTTCTCTTGTGCCTAATGCATTGATTTCAATTTTGTGTCTTATTTCTATTTGAAAAATGTTCCCACAGTTTCATATGTTTTTTTGAGATTCACACAACATTTCTAACAAATCTGTATCAGGTGCAAAAAATTGCTCTTCTGTAATTCTGTAATTCCTACAACCCTCTTGTGCCTAATGCATTGGAGTCAATGGGTTTTTTTCTTGGGCAATTTTTTTTCCGGAGAAACAAAATGCATGGAGAAATTCTAAAGCAGATTTGTAAACATTCCAATTTTGTGTCTAATTTCTATTTGAAAAATGTTCCCACAGTTTCATATGTTTTTTTGAGATTCACGCAACATTTCTAGCAAATCTGTATCAGGTGCAAAAATTGCTCTTCTGTAATTCCTACAATCCTATTTTTTATCTACATTTTTGCTTTTTTAAATAATAATTTCAATAAATTGATGAGATTCTGTATCTTTTAAAACATAAATTTCCCTTTTTTAATCCTTGTTCATCCAACGTAAATCTCTTTTCGCATGAGCCCATAACAAACAGCCAGGAATGTGCTC
This sequence comes from Xenopus petersii, assembly GCA_038501925.1. Classification (NCBI taxonomy): domain Eukaryota; kingdom Metazoa; phylum Chordata; class Amphibia; order Anura; family Pipidae; genus Xenopus; species Xenopus petersii. The sequence goes on along the minus strand of CM076680.1, from coordinate 166,594,112 downwards.
AACAAGCCTATTAAAATAATACAAAAAATATGCAATAAACCTAACTAACCCTATTATTTGTGGCAAAGTCTCTTGAGACCTAGAAAGGTTTTGAACAAGGGGCCGACCATTAAACTCTTCATTTTCAGTAAAGAGTTCCTTTGTTATTTTGCAAGAAGCTTAGCCTTATAATTTCTTTCAAATTAATGCAGCTTTCCCAAGAGTGGGATAATTCTTTAGGTTTCATTGTAAGCCCTAGTCTTTATTATGTCTGTCATTTCAATGTCTTGTGTTTATTTAATGCTTCCTAACAGTAACAAAGTGTTTACTGTTCAATGAATGCATTTTATTTTAATTGCGCTCCATAAAACTGTCTGATAAATTTTGATTTAACAGAAAAAGCAAGATCTCGCTCAAATAAAGCTGTGGGGTTACAGACAGCTGTTTGAAGTATAAATTACCAGCAGATCCCATGCCAGAGCAGTCCATTCTATGAAGGCTCAGCTGCTTAGGATGTGCAGTGTTTCAAATGAACATCTTGCCCCCATGTTGGGGACGCACTGCTGACATAAAGTCACAATGAAGCAAACACTTATTTCACAGATGGTCTCCAACTGACAGCTGATTTCTCCATTTCAGTCCCATGGAGACTTATTTGACTGCTCTGTAGCATCTCTGAAAGAAAATAACACACTGCGTTATTGTTATTTGTAAATTATACCCCAAGTATTGCAGTCAAGGCTTTTCTGTGAGCAACAGTATCCATCCTGCTCAATCATCCCACAGCTAAAAGGACAAGAACTCCAACTCCAAGAGCTAAATATCTAGAGCGAATATATTATCAAAGTGAGTAGATTTTTTTTCATTTCTACCTGTAATTATTCCACGGCTGAATAGACAGTTTTGTGTGAATGTGGTTTATTTAAGACTCTTTTGATATGTTCTGTTAAACCAAGAAAAGATCAAACCAGCAATAATTATGTAGGTTTTGAAAAGCTACTGAGATGATCAGAGAGGGATAATGGACATATCATTTTGATAGGAGTAGTTAGACCGAGACGTTGTGCACAAACTGCAATGTACTTATTTAGACAATGGGATGACTCAAATCCCATTGGTTGATGTGAAATCAAATATTAATTTTTTTCTGGATTTCTTTTTCGTCAAAACAGACCACATGGCGAAACCATTTTTTGAAAGATGTAGGGATCACAATATAGTTAATCTTTTTGTCTGCCCCCTGCCCTGTACGAAGGAGGTGTTTCTCTGCAGTGCTGTAATATTATGGGATGCCCTTCTCCCTAAATGATAAAATGGGTGGAATCACCATGGGCTTGTTTTTCTGTACTCTGCCTGAGGGCAGGTAGGAGTATTGAGAGTTCAAAGGCTGGACTAGGCCTCACTTTCTGTATTGGATACGAGGATCTCTTCCATGATGAATAGTTATTCTTTAACAATAGTCAGCCCTTATTATAGTACACTCCAGCTGTGTAGGCATGTAGGGTTAGTGAGCAAAGGCCAGGGCCAGAACTAGGGATAGACATAAGAGGCACGTGCATAGGGCGTAACAGTGGGCGGTGCCCGAAGCGTATCATTTCTGTTGCCTTATCCTAGTTTGAGCCCTTGTGTGTTCACAAGGGTAGAGGGAGTGATGTGTCTGGCTGGGTTGTCTAGGGTGCACAACCAGCTTGGCCCGCACCTAGCAAGGGCAGCTCAGTGCCCCAGTTAAGGAGGATAAGTGAGGTTAGTTTACCCCAGGCAATACTAGCCCAGAATAGGGACCATAATGGAAACGGACCCAGGATATTATTTGTACTTCAGGATGACATCCACTTTGGGTGTCTCAGCATCTAGAATAGTTTATATTTGATGTGTTCTCCCTAATTGCATTCTAATTGAGTATAGGAGTGCGACTGTTGTCCTCTGATAACATTACAAGTAACTGAAAAAGAACGCAACTACAGAGAAAGCAGACCCTGCAGCTGCAGGAGGGCCCAGGAGTGTAGGGGGCCCAGTAAGGCCATAATTAATGAGCAATTTATTTCCAATAGTTTTTTATGAACAGTTTTAGAGGCTATCACAGTAAGAATTATGCATTATTATTTACTGAAATCCATTTTAAGAGCAGTTTCAAAATATCTTGATAGAATAGGTGAACTTGCTGATGGGGCCCTAAACTGAATTTGCTGTAGGCCCAGTAACATCTAGTTACACCACTGTAGCTAAACTTGTACTTTAAAAAATAGCTTGGCATCACTATCCTTATTCTGTATGAAATAATGTCCCTGTTAACAGTTTAACAGCCACTGGCACCCAACTAATTTTTACATATCTGTAAATTTAATAACACTTCCCCTCCTAACTTTGCATGGGTCTAACCAGAGCTCGAGAGTCACATGTATTGCAGGGAGTTGCTGGAATTTATCCCTCACAGGTGCCCAGGAAACATTAAGCCTAGCACTCCATCTACCTATTACAGTATTATACTTTTCTTAATTCCATAAACTGAGCAACATACAGTATTAATAACTAATATCTGGTGTCAGGACCTAAGCACACAAACACATGGTTCTCAAATGACACTCTACCCAATGGCACCTCTAATATCTCATGGAATGCAGAACACCTAACTAACTTTTACTGTGATCCTTTTTTACCCTTAGTACAAGCAGCCTTCAACAAAACAAATCCTTTCAACACAATTTGCTGGTAAACAGTCTTTCTTTGTTAATAAAAGAACTTAGCACAGTTACCATAATAGGCAAACACATGAATGGCACATTGAGACGGATGGAGAAAGACAAATGACGGCTTGTTACTGCAGGAATTGAACATGTAAACATGTGCCTTAATGTGCCTCAACATACTTCATCTAGTCTGTGGGAAAATGCTAACGTTTCCAGTAGGGTTAACAGTCATGCCCCAGAGCGGAGAAAGAGGTTCCAGATTACCATTGCTAATCCATGTGCAAATAACTTATCCCATAATGATAATCCATTTACTGCTAACACCATCATTTTGAAGCCATGTTGTTTATAGAAGAAATATGGCCATGTTTCCTAAAGCCTCAAGACACCTTTTTTGGCATTAAAAGAGCAATTATGGTTTATTCCTTTAAATGAGTGTAATTTCTTTCCTTCAGATATACTGATGTCAAATCCTTAGAAAACATGGCCAAACTTTGATGAATATGTTTGTTAGTTCGAAAGCTCAACAAATTAGTCTCAAACACAGGATTACCTCATTCCTTTGTGATTAGTAGAGGAGAATTCGACCCAAAGAACACAACTGAATCAAAATAACACCTTCAATAGCAATTCTGTATTGTATTCTTTTTCTTTAATAGCAAAATAACATGAAGGAGAAATGGATCATATCCAGCCCGGAAACTGTCATTGTGGAGTTTGCAAGTTCCCTCAAGATTGGTGTAGGGTTCATCTGGTAACTCTGGTTTCCACCATTTATGCAAAAAATACTGCTGATTGTTTCATGGATATTAGTATATGGCTGTTAATTAAACTCTATTTAGTACATCATCATTGTCCATTTACTTACACCTGCAGTAGGGTTACACAGGTAATAGTCCACCTGCCAATGTCTGGCTTCAATTGGCAATACATTTAATAAAATGGTTCACAAATATGAATGTTATTAGTTTGCTCTTTAACATAAGAAGTGACCATTGCTCAGTTGAATTGTATCAAAGTATTTTACTCAAGAACGAACACACTTTGATTGTCCGGTGGTCTTCTTCATCTGTGGCAAGTCATCAGTTATCAGGAAGTGAGAAGGTCTACAAACCTTTTGTCTTTCCCTATCTGTCTGCTTGGAAGCTTGCAACAAACCATATCACAGGTTTGGTATCCGTTATCCAGAAACCTGTTATCTGGAATTCCATGAATTATGGAAAGACAATCTCCCGCATTTTTAAAAAAATCTTTTTCTGTGTAATAATAAAATAGTACCTTGTACTTGATCCAACCTAAAATACAATTAATCCTTATAACCAAAACCAGTCTGTTGTGCTTGTTTATTGTTTACATGATTTTCTAATGAAAGTATGAAGAGCTAAATTACAGATTAAGATCCATTATCCAGAAAACCCAGGTCCCGTGCATTCTGGATAACAGGTCCCATATCTGTATATATAAATGGGAAGCCTACTGGTATTTATTTATTGCGAGAGCAACCTTCAGCTATCAGTTCTAAATTGGTGCTAAGTTCTTCTCTTTGTAGCCAAATCTGTCCAGTGTATGCTCTTATAGTGTATTATAATATTCATATTGCTGTCTAGTTACCTTTTTCACAGGCTCCCTTTTCCCCAACTTCATTAAGGGTGTTGGCACTTTAGGGCAATCCTCTTACTGGGACCTTGTTGTCCTAGGCTCCCCAGAAGGCATCCAGCCTGGTCAGAAGGTGGAGGACAAAGAGAAAAGGGCATGGGTTTCCACTTTAGGGCAATCCTCTTACTGGGACCTTGTTGTCCTAGGCTCCGCAGAAGGCATCCAGCCTGGTCAGAAGGTAGAGGGCAAAGAGAAAAAGGCATGGGTTCCGGTGGCTATATTAAAGAAAACGGTAATACCTCCATGGGATTATATGTGAAAACTATCCCACTCAGATATTTAGAATACAAGAACAAGAAATTAAGAAATAGAGGGGGTTCCCCAAGCCATAGAGGGATTTAACCCTACAATATTGACGAAAAAAGTTATTGGGGAGAAAACCATTCCCATTCAACAAAAATGATCAGCACTACGTGAAGTGAATTCGATTCACTAAGTGAATTCGATTTAGAACTATCAAATAAGGTGTAGTCTGCTTCAATTTGTTTTTGCTTATAAGGCCATGTAATTACTCTTCACACTCAGCACATACGTCATCTTCAACTGTCATTGGCAGTAGAAAGGGTTTTACTTAAAAGCTCATTGATTTGATCATAGAATGGAACATTTCCAATAAATCCATATTTGTGCCCTGCTCTAAGCGGACTGACTATGAAGTAGAAACTGAGCAACAATTCCGTCGCAAAGTGATAGGCCAAACAAACATACATTTAAGTGTGTTAAAGTTGTATCTCCTCAGTTGGAACACTCACTGGCAATTTTTAAGATGTTACTAAAAGCAAGAGCTTAACAATATGGGTTCATGAGTAAATAGCTACACAAAATAGTGATGGGCGAATTTATTCACTGGCGTCAAAAACTAGACGCCGGCGCCGTTTCGCGAATATTTCGCCGTTTCGTGAATTTCCCGCAGAATTCGCGAAAAAGACCGTGGCAAGCGTTCCTTCGCACTCTATTCGCTCTGTCAAAAGGTCATTACTCCGTAAATTCTCTAAAGTGCAGATTTTACTGAACGTTACCTCTTTTGCCAGACTTTACTTTGCCTCCTCAGACCAGGCGAAGTGCTAAAAAGAAGCTGCATCTTCCTCAATCTTCTGTCACTTACATCATATCCTGTGAGCTGAAAATGCATTAAAGTTACAAAAACACTGGTGACTTTTCCTTTTTTGAAGCGGGATTGGCTGCAAAAGTCCTAACAAACTTTTTTTTGGGAACCAGTTTTCTCCAAACATTTCCTAACATATGGAACATTCATTTTTCAGTGGGCTCGCGTGTAGGGCATTATATCAATTCTATTGTCTTTATTAAGTTCCCTGAACATTTGTAATAATACGTGGTAACTTCACCAATATTTATAATAAAGACGTCCATACAACTTTAAATTACCCCCCATATGAAAATTGACCTAAGCGCAAGCTCACTAGCGGATTTTCGCTAGGCACAAATGAATGATAACACATCTTCATATGAAATGCTCGCACTGCCGAAGTAACACTAGCGAACAGTCGCCAGCGTTTGACGCCCAGGGTGCAACTTCGCATATTAGTGAATTAGCGTAGTGGTAGCGAATTTGCGCCTGGCGAAGTGGTGCGATGTGTGCAAAGCGGACAATTTGCCCTTTAGTGAATCTGCCCCTAAAGGTTCTTATAGCAGAAAAGGGAAGGGCAACCAGTGCACACACGGGGGGTCATTTATCAAAACTGGGCAAATTTGGCCATGGGCAGTAACCCGTGGCAACCAATCAAATTGCTGCAATCAGTGTTCTACGTGCAGCTGGCTTCAAAAAGCTAATCACTGATTGGTTGCTATAGGTAACTGCCCATGGGCAAATTTGCCCAGTGTTGATAAATGAGCCCCAAGGAGTTCCCAGCTGCCGCCCTTGGACTGAGGATGATGGGAGCTGCGGTTCACAAGAAAAGTTCATGTCACATGATATCACTGCCCTACTTTAATTGGAAATGATGTTTGCACAACGCAGTTTATTTTATGAGGATGTGAGTCACATACAAAGATTTTGCTAAATCACATCTCTGTTTCATATTTTGTTACAACCCATAACACAGTTTAAACATTTCTTGTTTTCAATACAGACTAACCTTATTTAACATTTACAAGGAGCCCCAGGCAAATGCTTCCTACGATACGTTTCCTAACCTGTCTTTATTAATTGGTCTGCTGACTCAATCTGGACTCATTTTATTAAACGCTATTTTTGGCGTTTGTCTTTCCGTATATACACCGCTTTTTAGGTTCCGTGCTTTAAACACAAACCACGTTTTCAGAATTGACCCCGCCGCTCCCCTGCAATTTTTTTCATTTAAGCCTTTTACTAACACTGATTGTAACAAAAAAGGAAACCTTGCACAACCTTTGAAATTGGACACAGATATCCTCTTACGTGATAGGGCTTATTTTCGATTAGCTGTGGCTTTCTCTCCAATCAAAACAGCTCAGTTAAAGAAAACCACAATGACCCCATTAAACCATTAGATAATTTTCCAGTTAGCTGAGGTTACTGGGAAGCTTCTGTACGGAATACTCTGCCTGCACCTTCTGGGCTCACAAAATCATTTCTCAGTAGAAGTGATCACACCACAGATATTCTTAAAAGAACGGCGAATACCTCTAAATTGTGGAGTTAAATTCCAATCCCAGATTGGAGCAGCAGACAATACTCCTTTCATATTTTAAAGACTATAGGGCGTTTTCAATTTCCTCAGTTATAGTGGGTTTCGGCTTCTGATATGTACTTTTATGTGATATCTGTGCCAAGCTAATGTAACAGTAATCTATTTGACACAGCTAAGAAGTAACACATTTGGAAGAGAAAAAAAAAAATCTAGTACAAAAATGTTTAATATTGCTAATATGTGATGTACTACTGTATTTTATTTGGGGAATATTTGTTTTAAAAACTTGCACCAACAAACATACACACAGGGACATATACACACCAAACTCATGGCGGGTTATTAACTAAACTCCTGGCTTTTTGGGGAAAAACTTTTTTGAGGTTTTTTATTCAAACTGAAATTTTTTGAGGTTTATTAAAGCCCAATGCAGCAAAAAGCCAGAATCTGAAAATCCATCATCTCAGACCTGCCAAGGTTATGTATAAGTCAGTGGCAGCGGTCCCTATCCTATTTTGACACTTCTGTGGTCTACGCTGGAATTAGCCTGAAATTCCGACCTTTTCGGGCAAAAATCCAAAAAATTCAGGTTTCTCTGGAAAAAAACCTGAAAAAAATCACATGATTCTGGTTTTTGCTCGATTTTATCCAGTTTTCACTGGAACGGATTAAATCAAGTTTATTTAATAATAAATAGGTTCAAATTGTGGATTCGAGTTTGGCCAGATTTTTTTTTATTTAAAAAAATCAAAAAAAAAACGGTAACCCCCATAATGATTTTTTTGTCGGCTAATACTTATATGGCCAAAAATTAGAGGTTGGGGAGCACCGTCCAAAGAATGGTGTGCAGGGTCAGATAATGATTAATAGCACAAAACAAGGAGAAAAAAGAAATGACCCATCTGATTGCACCTTCCCATCAATATATTGCAAAACTCCAGTGAAGTGATTCTTAAAACTTAACTTTTAATAAACTATTAAAACCAATGTCTAGATAGCACCATTAAAAAGAAGGTTAAGTGAGGAGGCTGATAGACTGAATAACAGGGGGTTAGAGGGTTTTTTTAAGTTAGGAGTGACGGTTGGTTCAAGAGAGTTGATATATGATTATCCGGCACATTGATCACACTATATATCAATAGGTACACCAAGTAGTGCCCCACGTACAGCCACCCCTTCACCCACTTCAGGATCCCTCCCTTCCGGGGTACGGGCAAACTGCTGAGGAATTAGTTTAGCAAAGACCTCAATTCATTTAAATTATTAGGATGCTGACATCGATTGGTAAACCCACGGATCGTTCGTTGAACCAACCCCTTCACCCTCCAAGGTCCCCTCCCGATCCGATTGCCCCCGTGATAGATTCTTTGTCCCTACCAGACGCCTACCTAACCAGAGCTAAAACTGCGCCTGACGCGCATTTCACCCGCCAGTTTGCGGGCTTTATCAAAGGCATATAATATAGTTACATAGTTACATAGTTACATAGTTAAATTGGGTTGAAAAAAGACAAAGTCCATCAAGTTCAACCCCTCCAAATGAAAACCCAGCATCCATACATACACCCCTCTCTACTTTTAATTAAATTCTATATACCCATACCTATACTAACTATAGAGCTTAGTATCACAATAGCCTTTGATATTATGTCTGTCCAAAAAATCATCCAAGCCATTCTTAAAGGCATTAACTGAATCAGCCATCACAACATCACCCGGCAGTGCATTCCACAACCTCACTGTCCTGACTGTGAAGAACCCCCTACGTTGCTTCAAATGAAAGTTCTTTTCTTCTAGTCTAAAGGGGAGGGGCCTCTGATACGGTGATCCACTTTATGGGTAAAAAGGTCCCCTGCCATTTGTCTATAAAGTCCTCTAATGTACTTGTAAAGTGTAATCATGTCCCCTCACAAGCGCCTTTTTTCCAGAGAAAACAACCCCAACCTTGACAGTCTACCCTCATAATTTAAGTCTTCCATCCCTCTAACCAATTTAGTTGCCTTTGATCGGGATCGGGAGGGGACCTTGGAGGGTGAAGGGGTTGGTTCAACCCCTTCACCCTCCTTACTTATATGGCCACAATTGGCTTAGGGTATGGACATCTTCAAAACTGGTGCAAGAGCATCAAAATAATGTAGTTATATACAGTTTCTGTGACTTTTTCTCAGGTTTTCAAAAGTTGTACTTTGGGCAGTGATGTAACAAAATGCCCCTTGCAAATAAAATCTTAAGAGGGTCCTGGTGTGCACAGTCAACCTTGACCCACCCTCCACTACCCACTCACCTGCCTGCTGGATTTCACCTCTCATCTCCAGCTCTCAATTAGGATAGTATCCAGAAGGGGCATAACTTTACAGGAAGTAGACCCAGTGTCCTGGGCCCGCCTGTTCCCCAGGATGCCCACATGGTCTACAACGCTGGTTTTCGGTTCTTACTAAAGGGAAACTCTATAAAAATATTTCACATAAAAAAACCATATGGAAAACACTGCTTTATCTAAATAAAATATTTTCCTAAAAAATATACTTTTCTAATAGTATTTGGTATAGTATAGTAGTAAATCCAAACAGAAAAGCTGTAATTTTAAGAATTAAAGCCCACCCCCCCCCAAATTAGTCACTATACTCACACACAAACCAAGGACATACATACAGTACATGCTTGATTAAATGAGCCAATGAATGAGCAGAGCACATCCTTTTACTCCCACTTCCTGTTAGATCAGCATTATTTCCTGTCAGGTGATCTCCGAGGGAGCGCACAGATAAATGGTGGCTCAAGTAAAAGATGTAAAAGCTGATTTAGGCCAATTTGGTAAGATTCTTTAATATGTCTCTTGTTATGATGTGCATTATCTGTTGGTTAAATTCTAAAAGTACAGTTTTCCTTTAAATGAACAAGGAAGCAAGACTAAGCAGCTTTACAGTGCATTTAAGTGCCACTTGATAGAATCACATTTGACTTCAGAAGTATACAGTTGACTTCCAGACTCAGTGCTTGTTTCTGCTTTAAGGAAATTAGAGTGAAAGCTCTGCTGGAAAAATGGTTCCTATGAAATATTATATAATCTGCCCTTTTGAAACCCATGTAAAAAGTTCTAGTTGAAGTAACTAAAAATTCAGTACTGCCCATAAATTTTCATAATAAGACCTCATGGTAGGACATCACACAAGGATAAATTATAATCTGTTATTTAATCAAGCATAAAATGATCATCACCCAGAATGCTTGGAGTCTGCAGCTGTTATGCCTAATAAACTCAAGTTAATGTAATAAGTCATTCCCAAAACTCTGAAGTAAAAAAATATATACAGTATACACAATATATGCATGTTTGAGATTGTGAATGGTAAATATGATGATTTGATCCTGTGTCTTTTCATTGCAGAGACTATACAAAATTTTGAATCTCTCAACACAAGTCCTACATCAGAATAGCAAAGACATAACTACTGTGTCCAAACATTGCCTGGAGATATAAACATTCTCCATACTGAAAAGAAGAAAATTTCTGCTTAAGCCTTTTAGACTAAGTTACTAACTCATTGGTCCATTGTAGGTGCAGAAAATTGGGACCAATGTATTAATCTTTATTATTTTTTATTAAGGTTGTTGTAGACAAATACAACAACCTTCTGCACTTAACCCTTTATCAATATATTTAAGACATTGAGAGATTTTGGGGCAGATTTTTCAAAGGTCAAATTTTGAAGTAATGGGAGTTTTTTTAAACTCCCATAACTTTGAAATTAGAATAAAAAAAGACCAATCCGAATTTATTTAAAAAATCAGGTTTTTTTCGGGTGAATTGACAGTTTTCATTCCAATTTGAATCGTACCAATTGAAGTAACATCATATTCGATCAAATCCGATTAGAATTTTTTTTAAGAAAATTTTTTTTTTCCGAATCCCCCAATTGACTCCAAATGGGTTCTAGGAGGTCCCCCATAGAATAAAACAGCAATCTGGCAGGTTTTAGATGGCGAATGGTCAAAGTCGAATTTTTAAAGAGACAGTACATGATAATTTTGATATTCGAATTTTGGAATTTTTTTTTAAATTTGAATCAAATTTGGACTATTCCCTAGTCGAAGTACACAAAAATAGCTCAAAATTCTAATTTTTCCAAATTTAAATATAATTTGAAATAATGTAAGAAACTGCCACTTTAACATAAGGGATCATTAATGAACACAAGTTCAAAGGTCCATGTTTTTTACCCTTGATGAACTGCCTTTCTCCTTATTTCCAGCATAATTATGATGCACTTAGATTGGCACCTGATGTGTCAGAATAAAGTCAATAGTGCTTGTGCAATGAAAATTGATGCAAATTGGGTGTAGGATTTTCAAAGTGGGCGTGGGGTTGCTTCCAGATTAAGGGGCCTATTTACTATCAAATTGAATTTTTTCTATAAAAATTCTTGCTTTTTTTATTTCTATAAAAATTCAAGATTTAAAAAGTATACAAACCAAGTAAAAGCAGTCCCATAAAAGTCAATGGGAACTGCGATCATTCTCATATTTTTTAGCCATTAAGACTTTTCAAGGTTTTCAGATTTTTTTTCACTAGTAACTGTCCAAAAAAAAAACTCACTAAGCGTTTAGAGACATTGAGTTTAATTGTGGTTTCAAAAAGTTTTAATACCACTTAAATTGGAAGTTTAATAAATGGGCCTCTATGAAAAAAATAATTTTGTTTTTTTCCACAAATCTCATGGTTTTCCCATTTGTTTTCTAAAAGCTCTGAAAATTCGAGATTTTTAAGTGTAAAAATGATGGAAACCGCTAATACAAATCTTTGCCAGGTAAAAGTTGTCAAGGTCCTATAGAAGTGGCGCTGCGCTGATCCTATTGGACTGTTTAAAAACAATTCCGGCTTTTAGAGGTTTTCATATTTTTGTTTTGCTAGGAATCTTCTGAAAAACTCAAATAGCGGTTTTAGAGGTATTCATATTTTTAGTGCATCATTTTGTGTGGTGCAGTGTCAGACTGGGGGGCGCAGGGCCAACCACATAATCCCCTGGGCTCCCGAGCTACAAACTATGCGTCGATTAATCCTCCACCCCCCCTCCGCACGCAAGCCCACGTCCGCTTTTCTGGCGCTGAGGTAGATGAGCTGATGGAGCTCAAAGAAGCAGGTCTGAGTGCAAATCTGGTGTGGTGTGTTTGTAAATTGACCCACTTGACCAACCATTGTTCAAAATGTTTGTAACTAAAGTAACTATACCTAAAAGATTTTCTTTTGGCACATTCTGAGTTACCTTCACATGGTTGACCCTTTGTAAAGCTTCCAAAATAAAAGCACGCTGATCCCTCCATGATTTTCACATTTTCATCGTGCTTAACATTATTTTGCTACATTACATTAATAATTTGTGCACTATGCTAACATTTACAACATTGGATGGGTAAGGTTTATCCTTTTGTAAATGTTCATTAAAGTGAGTTCTTCCATGTGTGGTTCAAAGCTGTCTATTCCCAAACCAATTAAATGTTTATATACAGGGAAAGTTTACATATGATGACTATTGTTGAATCTACTCTTGCCAGTAATTACAACACGTTGTTTAAAAGATAATACAGAGCATAAACTTGGCAAATGAGTTTTAAGTAGAGAGAAAATATTGTTCTGAACAAAGAAAAACAAAAACTATTTACAGAAGGAATGCAACGCAACGATGTACTGTAAATATACCCGAGTGCTGAAGGAAACATAAAGAGCATGGAGGGGATGTCCTGTTCTCAAATATTTTGGTGATTAAAACATATAAATAATTCACAAGTGTTTATTACAACAAACATAAATGCCAAAATACAGGAATACACGAGGCAAAGAAAGATACAATGTATATTAGAAGCAGGTGTTTCCTTACAGGTGTGGCTCCTAAAATTATTCATATAATTTTAAGGACTATGGCACATTAGGTTGAATGGAGGCCAATTTTTAAAAATCTGTATTTGTGTAATTTTTGTATTTTTTGTACTTTGAATAACCTCAAAATTTTCAAACCGCAAATGTTACCTTATTTCCAATCCAAATAAAAAAAGAGATGGAATAAAACCAAGAAAAAAATACTAATACCTTGAATTTGTGTTTTATTCATCGTTTTTAATGGGTTGACAAGTTAAACAAGTTCGATTGAATAAATAGTTTACATTTTGTATAGGACAGCTCCCTTGACATGACCTGGCAAGCCTTCAAATTTAAGTTTTACATTAGAACTTTTCACATTTTTTTTGCTTAATAAATATGGAAAATGTGTGTTTTTTAAACCACTATTCAAATTATTCAATAAAAATATCGTCCTTATGATGTGAACCAACCTACCCCAGTATATAGAGAATATCCTTGTTAAATAAATAACTGAAGCTTGATATTAAAGATTTGGAGGGGTTCGTTATCGTTACTAAAATTTGAATTGATCGATTTTTTTTTATTAAAACAAAGTTGACCAAACTCCCTATTAAATTAACTTATTTATCAATAATTTTTCTCGAAAAAGAGGTGTTGTGACAAATCGGAGCGTCAATTCTTATTATATGATTAATGCTCTGAAAAATCGACTTGTCACTGTGAAAACATGACTTTTTAGATTTTTCAGATGAAAACTCAGACTTTAACGTCAAGTTAATGTCAAGATGTCAGGGACATCAGCCATTGACTTCTACATGACCTAGACAGGTTTGAGATGGAGCATTTTCAGATTCGGATTTTTAGCAGCTTTGGGGTATAATACATCTCTAAAAAAATTTAGTTTTTTTCCATGAAACATTTGAGTTTTGTTCTTTAAAACCTCGACAAATTACATCTGAGGTTTAATAAATGGGCCCCTTGGTGTAGGTCAATGATTCATAGAATTGCCTGGGTTTTACCATTAATGCCATCCTAGACCAATCTCTTTACTGTGTCTTTCCTTTAATCCACGGGCCCAAAAACATGTGATACAAATGATTGATTTACCCATCCCAACAACACTGGTCATCTTCCAGGAATAACAGATGTAGGGAAACTGTTAAAAAAACATTCTTTATAGGACCCATGGCCTGGACTATGTGACCTTACCATAAAATGTGTCTAAAAATGCTTCAGACTTCATAGCCCTAAGGGGGCAACTTCTATGTTTCAACCAGCTTGCCATTCAGAAGCACTGCTTTGGAATATGGGGTATCTGTCAGTTTGAGGCGTGCTGATGCTTTGTATATGCCCCTTATTGTCCATTTCTGCAAATCTGCCTTTATCTAAGGAAACTCTTCATCTTGAATGGGTTAAGTATGATCATGTTTCTCAAGTCACAGCTTTCTATGCATTTTAAACCATTGGTGGACTCGGGAGATTTCTCGATTTTCAAGTTTTCAATGGAAATGAAACACTGCCGTCCAGATGCCAAAATTCTAAATTGCCACTTCCCACTGTGTTTCTTGGCATCTTGGTAGAACAGATCTGATGGGAAGAAACTTCTAAATGTTTCAAGTTCGTTGTATTAAAATAAGAGAAACTCAAATCAAGCCATGTTGACCAGGGAAAGCATTGATAAATAAAATGAATTGGCTGCATGTTCATTATTGAATATCCAAACAATCCATCATCCGAACATCCTTTCTAAGCTTTTGAGAGTAAACATTGATTGTAATACATAGGGAAAGAGAATTGTACTTTCATTGATCTCTCTCTAGTGCACAATAAGCCAACTGTACATGCATTTGCGATGGCCGTATCCCTTTCTTTAGGTCATAGCCCTGAAAGGCTATCTCAGGACCCATGAATGACTTTTCTTCCTGAGTTTCGTATAACAGATTTGGAGGAAAGATTGTGATACCTATCAATGGAACAAACCTAGAGATGAAGGAAGGAATTACATCCAGAAGCTTTTAGAGCTACAATCTCATCTTCATGGCCATGGGAATCTTTGTGAGCAGAATATCTTGAATATCTTGAAACTATTTTATTCTTAATTTGTGCATTTTTTATATAATTAGAAAGGAAGCTATGTAAAGATACAGAAATTTGGGAAGATAAATGATGCTTAATATTAGAGTTCAATAGCAGTATTACTAGTAGAAGGAACATTAGAATTGTGAACTTTTGATAATGAGCTAAAGCTCTCATGACCTGTATGTTACTTGCTACACCAGAGAGTTGCATTTTAATAGTAAAATAGTGCTGGTACTGTGCAAATTGGACCAGATGGAGATGTTACTACTTACTACCCAACTGCTCAGTTGTAGTGGATTTAATAACCCGACTTTGGGTGACACCATGCCTAGTGGCCAAATAATGTGGAAAATTATAGAAACAAAACAGAATTCTGAAAATGATGAGCCCTAACTATTATGCAATACTATGGGGCAAATTCACTAACCTCCGAAAATTCACCAGTGACAGCTTTGCTCATATTGCAACACTTCGCTAGGGTAGATTCGCCAGGACAATGCTAATTCACTAACATCTGAAGTTGCTTCCAGGGTGCCGAATGCTGGCGAAGTTGCGCCAGCGTTACTGCGTCAAGCAAAGCGAAGTTGCACTAGCGTAGCCTAATTTGCATACGGCGGGAAGTTAAAGTTTAATGGACGTATAAGTTGCAGCAAAAACATTACACCACACAAGCCCGGGAAACATTAATAAAAGAAAATAGAGTTGTTATATTGCCCTACACATGAACCCAGTGTATAGTTTATGTGCAATATGTTAGGAAATGTAGGGGGGAAGCGGGTTACCCCAAAAAAATTGTGCTCTTTTGCAGCCTATCACCCTGAAAAAAGGAAAAGACACTAGCGTTTTTTGGGACTTAGAAAAATTTTCAAACATTTTTTTAGGAACTCCTACCTACTCTATTGCACTTTGCCTGGTCTGATGTGATGAAGGCAAGTCTGTCGCAAGAGGTATCATTCAGTAAAATCCGCATCTTAATGAATTTGTGTTCTGTTTTACAATAGTATGTACTTCTTTATGAAGAAGAAGTGAAGAAAATTATAGAACAAAAAACACTTACATTGAATGGGATGGATTCTGTTCTCAAGCTTGCCTTGGTCACTACTAACCTGGCCTTGAGGGCAGAGCCATCTGTTTGGCTGTAAAAGCAGTTCTTTGTTTTTCTTTGCTTTAAAAAGATATTGTCTCCCACAAGTAACTAATTTTCAATCCCTTCTTTGTATGTTCTCATGTCATACGTTCCCATGTATGTCTACACAAACCCTTTCTTTGTCTTTCACCTCTTAACCTGCCTCTTCTTCAGTTGATAAGAGATGATCTGGAATATGGGTAATGGAGTACTATGGTTGATATTTTTTTTTCTGTACCTGTAAAGCTTTGGGGCACAAAAGGCAACCACAAAATAACAATGGTTAGTAAGTACTAGAAACAACTAGTACTTATGTCAAATGAGGAACTATAATTGCCCAGGATGAACCTTCTCCAACAGAAAGTTGAAAAGTCTATTTACACGATAAGCAGTGGTAATACCGGTGAAATCAAGATGTAGACAATATCTTAAAATAGGCCATAGGCCAGGTCTGGTGCCCTAATGTTAGAACAGGCTTAGACAGCTGAGAAGGTGGACCAACTTTGAGGCAGATATTACCCAGTAGTAGTTTGTATTAGGTAGGGCCATACAATCAGCAGACGGGAATACGGACACCATGCACAGCCATAGACAGTATGAGGTAGGAATAAATTGTGTACAGGCTTAAAATTAGAACTGATGAAAAGGCAGTAAACACAGTCAGCAATATTGTCTATAACATGGTGTATAATGTTGCAGTAGTGCTGTTGTCAACACCCAGGGGTCTTCAAATTTACTATCCCTCCCTGGTCTTGGGCCTTAGATACCTTGAAATTGCATTTATACATTAAACATACACATTATACAAACATTATCACCACCTATTTATTCCATCGTATAAAACACAACTTGTAAGAGAAGTATATACAAAGTAAAGAACATGACATATGTCACCCAGTAACCACAACTTAAACTTGGTAAACTGTCATACCGCTACCACTTCCATCAGTGCAACGCTTTATCGAACATGTGGTTCTCTATGGGAGATTTTCCACATGCGAAGATCACACAATAATATCCAACAGCTCATTCATTACTTTCGCCCTAGCAACCCCTTGACAAGACGAAAGCTTGGAAATACAGAGAAACGGTACAGCACTTTGTGTTGTGTAGATATACAACATCTGTTTCCAGCTCCTAGGTTGTTAAATTGACAGTTTTTTTATGTGAAAAGTTCCTTTTATATTCCAACTTCCTGTGTTGGTAACACATCGATCCCTTAGAGTTTTCTAGAGTTTTGATTAACTAAATGTTCTTCAGTTTCCTTCCCATTGGGAGAGACCTGTCCAAACAGAGAAAGAAGGAGTAACCTTTCAACATAGGTGAGAGGGAAAAGCCTACATTTTTATGGAAAAAACACAAATATAGACCTTATTGCATTCTAGCTTTGAAGTGATGCTCTAACCCACATCATGCAGGTGCTCATGTATCCTATGTTGTCATGTCCTTCTTGTACTTTATTAACACAGTATATTTCCTATGCAATAATATAGTGAGAGTGAGAGTTTATTAACCTTCACACCTACGTAAAACATATCTTAAACACCTGCAGTTTTCAGTGATGGTAATGGTACAGAGCTGCAATGGATGTTTATCTCACAGCACACCCGTAGCCATTCTGAACTTAGAGGGATTCTATCATGATTTTTATGATGTATTTTTTAATATTGGTGTGTAGGTGCATCTCAGGTCAGTTTGCCTGGTCATGTGCTTTCAGAAAGAGCCAGCACTTTAGAATGGAACTGCTTTCTGGCAGGCTGTTGTTTTTCCTACTCAATGTAACTGATTGTGTCTCAGTGGGACCTGGATTTTACTATTGAGTGCTGTTCTTAGATCTACCAGGCAGCTGTTCTGTATCTGGTTACCTTCCCATTGTTCTGTTGTTAGGCTGCTGGGGGGGAAAGGGAGGGGGTGATATCACTCCAACTTCCAGTACAGCAGTAAAGAGTGACTGAAGTTTATCAGAGCACAAGTCACATGACTGGGGAAAACTGGAAAACTGACAATATGTCTAGCCCCATGTCAGATTTCAAAATTAAATATAAAATAATCTGTTTGCTCTTTTGAGAAATGGATTTTAGTGCAGAATTGTATTTTTTGAAAAAAAAATGTTTTTCCCATGACAGTATCCCTTTAAAATCTACTGTCGTTTTATAGGAGGGTGCATTGTAAGATGTCCATTTTTTAGATTACACAACATTAAGGGGGTTATTTACTAAAATCCAAATTTATCTCATAATATTAATAAAAGAACTCGACTAAAGTCCCATGGCCGATTTTAGCGTATTTATTAATTTAAAAAAACTCAATTTAATCAGATAAAATTGAGAGAAACCCCAAATCATATGAATTTTTCAGGGCCGAATTGCTGAAATTGCTCAAATTGAGATAGGTGCCTCTCCCACTGACTTATACAGGGCCTCAACAGGTCTGAGATTCTGGCTTTCTGCAGCAGGGTATAATAAATGTCAAAAAATGCAAGTTTTCTTTGAAAAATTCAAGTTATTGCCAAAAAAAGCTTAATCAGAAAAAATTGAGGTTTAGTAAATAACCTCCTAATAGTTTTAACCATGATATCTTCATGGAATCATGCATAAATAAAGAGAAATAGCTCTCTATAATAATAACAACCATTCTTCTCTTATATGGTGCTTGTCTCTTAGGCTTACAGAGAAGGGAGATTATATCTTTGCAAATTCTTTCACTAAGCAAAATATGTAAATATGATAAGACATACTCCAAAGCTCCATTTCACATCAGCTGGATGGACTGAATCGGTAGAAAGTAACCGCGGGATAGAGAATTTTTAATGACCCAAGGGATAATGTAAGAAAAGTAAGGATGCACAAATCCAGTATTTTGGATTCGGCCAAACCCCCAAATCCTTTGCAATAGATTCGCCCAAACCAAATCTGAATCCTAATTTGCATATGCATATTAGGAATGGGAAGGGGAACACATTTTTTACTTCCTTGTTTTGAGACAAAAAGGCATGCAATTTCCCTCCTCACCCCAATTTGCATGTGCAAATTTGGATTGGAATTGGGTTCGGCCGGGCAGAAGGATTCGGCCGAATCCAAATCCTGCTAAAAAAGGCCGAATCCCGAACAGAATCCTGGATTCAATGCATCCCTAAATAAAAGGCACAACATTTATTACAGATCTAGCGGAACATAACAACTAATACTTACCTACTTGCTACTTGTTTGAAAGCAAACATCTAATTGGTTGCTATGGGTTACTAGACCAGGGGAATGTTGCTCCTTTTATGACATTCCCCCACATTAAAGCCCCTATAGCAAAGATCATTGTTGCCTCTGTGTAAAATATGTGGATAATTAAAAAAACAAACAAATTTTGTGTTTTTACTGCAGAATTTCTACTATATTCCCTAAAATATTTTGTCACACTTTCTATATTACTATATTTACTCTTCCTGCCTCTCTAATAAAATAGTGACTTCATACCCTTAAATACATTGATTTTCATTGTGTTCTTCTGTGCATATTATTCTGAATCATTAAGGTCCCTGTATAATATGGTAAAGTAATGTTAAATTTGTAACTTTACCATTCTACCCATTAACATGAACTATTGCAAGATCTTACAACAGCTGATTGGCCTGTACCCACCCAATGAAGCACATCTGTAACAAAGGAAAACAAAGTTCTATTGAAATGGACTTTCCTAAAGGCACAGTGCGATTTCGAAGAGTTTCTGTTTCACAATTCTCCCCCTAATATGAATATAATTTTATATACACTGTGGTTTACGTAAAGCCATGTAATGATGTGTTTTTCCTTAATACGTTGCCATTTTCCACTATTTGATGTGGTTCACCCACCACAGACAGGTTTTTCCCAGACGTCTGGGCCAAAAGACCTTGGTATTTTTTTAGGGAGAAGTCAGAACTTTTTTGCCACACTGGATGTCTGTTCCTTTATATGAAGCTAAGGTTTTATAAAAGTGATTTTAAAAGAAGAAAACAACTTCACTGTGACATTAATCAACTTAGTAACTTGGTCTTTAAAGCTGAAAATACGCGTCTATCAAGGAACGTAAATAATCGTTTACCCTTGGAAAACAAAATGAAACTCCAAAATAGAATGAATTTTCACCAGTTACTTAAAAGGGAACTCCACACAAACATAACTTAAGCTTTTTGAAAAGTAAACATAATTTCAAGAAACTTTGCAATATACATCATTTAAAAAATATGCAGAGTTTTCATGATTTTTTATGGTTTCTGACAGTTCCTTAAGCCTAGCCCCCTGCTGATCTGTCTGACTACTTTGCTGAGCTGACTGACTACTGTTACTTTGTATCAACAGCCACCTGTCCTCAGCCTGCATCCTCCAAACCCCACAATTCCCTGCACTCGTGATTTCAATAAAGAAAGGAACATCATAGTGCAATGCATTGTGGGTTATGTAGTTCCTGCATGCTGTCTGTAAGCTGTGGAGAAGTTGTTACAATTTGTAACATCAGTGTTTAGTCCCTCCTTCCCTGCCAGAATTTTAAATGATGCAGAAACAGCTGGATTTCAGCATAGAAAATACCATTTATTTATACTTTTTGAAGAAACAGGTAACTGTGATGGGTATATTAGGGGTTTCTGTGTTATGTGGGCCTCTTTATCAAATTTTGGTTTGGAAGCCGGAGTTTCCCTTTAAAGATAGAAACACACAGGTTTGGGATCTGTTATCTTGAAACCCATTATCCATATGATATGAATTACAGAAAGGCCAGCCTCCATTTTATCCAAATAATTCAATTTTTTAAAAAAAATATTTATTTTTTTCTTCCTTGTTTTACCTTGTACTTGATCCCAACTAAACTATATTTAATCCTGATTGGAAGAAAAACCAACCTATTGGGTTTATTTGATGTTTATATGATTTTCTAGTAGACTTAGGGGCAGATTTATCAAGGGTCGAATTTCGATTAAAAAAAACCTTCAAAACTCCAACCAAAATTTCTTTAAAAAAGGGTTTTTTTCTGGGTGAATAGGCCATTTTCATTCAAATTCGAATCGTACAAATCGAAGGAATATCATATTGATTGAATTAGATTCAAAGTTTTTTTTAAAGAAAACTTTGATTTATATAAGTCCACCAATAGACTCCAAATAGGTTCTAGGAGGTCCCCCATAGGCTAAAACAGCAATTCTGCAGGTTTTAGACGTTGAATGATCAAAGTCGAATTTTTAAAAAAGACTGTACATGATAAATTTCGATATTCTAATTTTTGAATTTTTTCAAATTCAAATCGAATTTGGACTATTCCCTAGTCGAAGTACACAAAAAATAGCTTGAAATTTGAATTTTTTAAATTATAATTTTCACTTCAACTCTTGATAAATCGACCCCTTTAGGTATGAAGAAAGACCCTTTATCTGTAAAAACCCCAGGTCCCATTCTTCAATGAAGAAGATCACTATGATGTGATCAAAATGTTGGAATTTCTTTTGTTGGTCTATTACAATCAGTTACTCTAACTGAGCCTGTTGAGTGCTTAATTTTTTTTGCTATTTTGTACACATTTTACATGCTGTGTTTTTGTTTGGTGAGTGCTTCTCCATGTTCCACATACAGTATACATATATATATATATATATATATTATATATATATATATATATATATATATATATATATATATATATATATATATACAGTATACATACTTATCTAGTAGAGATAAGTCTAAATCAACTGGACAATGTT
This sequence comes from Xenopus petersii, assembly GCA_038501925.1. Taxonomy (NCBI): domain Eukaryota; kingdom Metazoa; phylum Chordata; class Amphibia; order Anura; family Pipidae; genus Xenopus; species Xenopus petersii. The sequence goes on along the minus strand of CM076680.1, from coordinate 166,572,374 downwards.
TCACCGATCAGTAGAGCTGCTTTTTAGGGAATTCCCCCGGCATTTTCAACTTTTAACGGTACAGGTATGGGATCTGTTATCTGGAAATCTGTTATCCAGAAAGTTCCAAATTACAGAACGGCAATCTCCCATAGAAGACTCCATTTTATCCAATTAATCCAGATTGCTATAAACTATTTCCCTTTCTGTGTAATAATAAAACAGTATCTTGTACTTGATCCCAACTAAGATATAATTAATCCTTATTGGAAGCAAAACGAGCCTATTGGGTTTATTTAGGGGATTATTTACTAAACCTCAAATTTTTCTGATCACATTTTTTTGGAGATCCCTCGTATCTTTTATTCAGCACAGGGCATTTTACAAAAAAAAGGTACATAGGGAGGAGTTGTAGCTATTATCTGTAAATCCATAACAATTTTAGTGCCCTTATTGCCCCATGTTTCAGTGCTATGTTTAGTGTAAACTTTATAAATAGTGATGGGCGAATTTATTTGCCAGGTGCGAATTAGTCGTGAATAAATTCGCAAACCGGCGCAAATATTTGCCAGCTTCAAAAAAAATGGATGCCATTTTGCTGATTTTTCGCCGTTTAGTGAATTTCACAGGAAATTTACGAATTTTTTGGCGAAACGCCCCAAATTCGCCCATCACTATTTATAAAGACCAAATCCAAGACTACAAATCTGTTTTAACATGTTCCTAGTAATTAATTTATATTCAGCCTTTTATTGTATTTGTAAACCCAAGGAGCATTGGACTCCATGGAACAGTTCATCATTTGGTTCTGCTGGGAATCATATATCTCACTTACACAGCTTTTTTGTTTGCAATTAATTCAATGTATTTTACTAGTCTGGCAGTGACCAAACGTGTTGAAATATGGCCAACGAAAAGTAATTGCGTAGCTTGAAATACAGTTCCAACACTGCCTCTAATTGCCTTTTTTTAAGCATAGGAGAAAACAATTAGGGGATATATTTTGCCTTTAATGTATCTGAAATTTTATCATGTGTAAAGTTGCTCAGTTCATAGGTTCCCCTGCAAACTATCAACTGAGCGCTGAATAATGTGCTGCTTAGTGACTAAAAAACATTTTTGGACAATTTATAGCATATATAGATGTCAGAGTGGAGGTTCATGCTTTAAAAGTATTTTTGAAATTGTTGCTCGAAGCTTCTAATTTGAATTTACAGTTATAATAAAGTTATAATAAAATACTATACCATTGCAATATATTATATACCAAATACTAAAGTATATTGAAATGTACAATTTTGTTAATAAAATAACAGAATATTCTAGTGATATGCAGGACCACAAAAATAGGATCTGACCCAAACCTAATCCTGCCCAACCTAAACACTACCTGACCCAGTGCTGCAGTTCTGTTTATAGACCCTGCCCATGGGCAAATTTACTAAAGGGTGAATTTTCACCTGCGAAGGCTTCGCCATTCACATCACTTCACCAGGCGCAAATTCACTGCCTCTACGCTTATTCACTAAAATGCGAAGTTGCGTCTCAGCAGGAGAACGCTGGCGAGGTTTCACTAGTGTTAATTCATCAGCGCGAGCATTTCATGGTGAACTTTCACTAACGTTCATTGCTGCCTAGTGAAACTTATACATATAGGTCGTATAGACGTCTTCATTAGAGATGTTGCTGCAAATGCTTGAAGTGGGCACTTATTATAACACATGCGCAAGAAAGCAAAATAAAGACAAAAGATCCTCTAGTGCCTTAGACATGAGCCCACCATGTGACATGCCCCTCAAATGGTTAAAAAAAACTAAAATTTGTAATAGTTACAACTTTTAAAGAAAATCCCACTTTAAAATATGAAAAAACGCCAGCATTTTTTATAGTTTTATTAACTTTTCAGAATACAGGATATGATGTCACTGACATAAGATTGAGGAGGATGAAGCTTCATCTTATCAGCTCGTCAGATCTAAGAGGGCAAAGGAAACTCTGGCGAAAGAGATAACGTTCTGTAAAATTCCTACTTTAGTGAATTTGGTCGTTTACCTGAGCGGAAATTCGCCTGTTGACTAGGCTAGAGACAGTCTCTTTCACTAGCAAATTGTCCTCTATGCCTGTTAGTAAATTGCTAATATCCATGCAGATAGAATTTCTGGCGAATTTTCACTAGCAATGGCCACTTCGCTCTTTAGTAAATCTTCCCCCATGTTTGATGTTTTAGATGGGGACGGGGCAGGTGCACGGCCATAAATAGAGACTGTTGCCTTTAGAAGCCGGCCGTGTAAGAGGGAAGAGCAGAAGGAAGAGCAGAGTCCACCTGTGACCTGGCAATCTTCTAAAGAAGTCAACCTGAACCCATCAAACCTGGGGGTAAACCGATTGGTCCAGCAGGTGTGGGGCTGGAATGTGCAGCCCAGCGACACTTCTGTGTTGCAGTGCTGAGGTTCTGAGTTTGATTCCAGCCAGGGCGCTGACTTCAAGGGGTTTATGTGTTCTCCTCATGCCTTTGTGGATTTTCTCCCACACTCTAGATACATACAGACAGGTTAATTTGGCCCTACTGTATGTGTACATTTAATAGGAACCTTAGGTTATAAGCTCCTCTAGGGTGGGAATGATATGAATATAAGTCGTCATTTATGACTGCAAGTGCAAATTTCCCTGCAGTAAGTTGCGCATAAAAGCACATTCATCAAAATACACTCTTTGCAATTTTCTATGGTTGTGCTTGGCACCACTTTGTCTTTCCTTTCTCCCTTTCCAAATCAGGCACAGCCGTGTCTATTGATGCTGGGGATCCCTGGATCACTTTAACGGACTTTGATTACAATGCATTTGGCATTAGAAAAACAAAATGTAAAAAAACGCCTATTCAATAGCCCTAAATCATTTGGTACAAGAAAACACGGCAAAAAAAAGCCCATTGGCTCCAATCCATATCACAAATTTTTCCATGATTTCAGAATTTTTTAAGACTCAGTGGAGCAGTTTTGCTCAGTGCTAACAGTGGCCCTTAAACTTAAGCAACGTTTCAGCAATGGCTAAAAAAATACTCTCTACAAAAAAAGAGCCAATTCTGAATCTATCTATAGGCACAAATTCCTTCTCACATAAACTCTGCTCTGAACATACTATCAATATATCACTAGAGATACCAGCGCCTACTCCTGCAAACTATTAAGCAGAATTCAACAGATCCCTCCTAATTCATCATTAGATGCTTAAACATCTAGTAATTAGCATGTGCTTGCAGATTACTTATCATCTGTTGCTGCAGAAAGGGCTTAAACCGCTACAAATCACTGCAAATGCGCCACTTTCTATGGTACAGTGAGATTGCAAGAACATGAGACGTTCCTGGTCTTATTTTAATCACTGGAGCATTTGACAGAATCCCTAAATTAAGTAGGCTGTTTTGCTCACATTTTTCTTGGAATGTATAATTTACGGTATGCACCGTGCATTCTGAATCATTTTATCTGATTTTCCACAAATAACAGGAAAACCGCAGTCTAAGATCAGACTTAAATTATATGCATAAGCAATGGAGGAAATTATCTTGTTTAAATTTATCTTCTGTGGTCCGTAATTAATTTCCCCCCTTTCTTTTAGATCAACCTTTTAAAAAAAAACGACCAATGTGTTGTTTAACCCTTATTAGTCAAAGCCAGGCCATGGGTACAGTTTAGGATGTTGGTAATGAGATTGACCATAGATATGGAAGCGGGCTCTAGACCAAAGGGTTGAATAACTGGTGCTCCCTGCAAGTGGTTCAACTTGAGAAGAAGCAAAACTACGTAATGCAGTAGTGTATAGTGATGGGCGAATTTATTCGCCAGGCGCGAATTTGCGCCGAATTTGCGCAATTCGCCGCCAGCGAATAAATTCGGGAAATGCCCGCAAAAATTCGGCCGAAAAACTTTGTTTGCGTCAAAAAAAAAATTCGCTGCGCCGAAAAAAAAACGTCCGCTGGCGTAAAAAATGGGCACCGGCATCAAAAACGGGCGCCGGTGTCAAAAACGAGACGCTGGCGCCATTTAGTGAATTTTTCGCCATTTCTCGAAATTCCCAAATTTTCTGGCGAAGCAAAACGGCACAAATTCGCCCATCACTAGTAGTGTACAACTGCTGGGTGTATTTTTTTTTTTTTATTTGAATTTTTATTGGTTTTATATGGCCAGAAAAAAAGGACAGCCCATGTCAGCACATAAAAAGATAGCAATACATGCAAAAGCAAAACTTCCAAGTTAGTAACAGTTGTATTTGTGGGGTAGTGGTTGCAACTCCAAATATTGTGGCTTCGACAGCTTGATGAAGGCAGTTATAATAGATTGTGTTAGCAGGAAGTGATTGCAATAAAACCCAAAGGTATATTGTAAAGAATTTATAGAAAAGTTAAAAAACTGTGAAGAAAGAAAGAAGAGTAGACGCAGGAAAGGGATAGAGAAGTGGGAGTCGATATATTCTGTCCAGAGATCAAGGCTGCAGGGCACACGTATTGACATTAAATAGTAGCGTTGCATTGCCTGAAGTTTAGTAGCCGAGTCCGGAGGGCGCAGACAGTTGATGATGATACCTATACGAGTCCATGTTGTAAAAGCAGAGTTTTCTATGCCAGGGGAAGCACAACATTATGACTGTATGCCTTAGGTTAAGCAAAGCTGTCGGTATTGGTCAGAACTAGCAAATTGAGTCCCATAAAACCTTTTTAATAAACTTTCCTGTTTTTTTTTTCAGTAGTGGGTTTCATCTCCTCAAATCTATGGACCTCCGACATTTTGGATAGCCAAGCTGGGTCCATTTTAATTATGACACATTATCTAAGGGTCATAGATGTCCCTATGGTTATAGTCTTCTCCTTCTTAAAGTGGACCTGTCTCCTACACATAAAAAGCTGCATAATGAAAGCCGCTTGCAAATTAAACACAAATTATTTTTTTCATTAAAATATCCAAACCTGGTATAAAGGTGTTTAAATATCTGAGCTGTCAATCAAATATGATCTGCCCCGCCTCTATGCTCTATGTATAGGGGTGGGGCAGTCAATTACTTTCACTATCCATTCAGCAATTCCTGCATGTCGCTGCACTCCTCACATTTCCCCTTGTCTCCTCATACTCTATAATTGTGCATGGACATTAGGTTCCCCATTCTGGTGCATACACAAGATTTTGAGGCAATACACAATTTGTCTTACTAACAGTGTCTACAAAATGCCTCTAAGACTGAAGGAAACAAAACCTAAATAATAAATATAATGTAAAGTAAAGTTTATTTCTAGCAACCAACATGATAGAAAATTATTTGGAATTATTTCTTAGGATGGCAGGTCCCCATTAAAGGTGGTCTATTATGGATAACCTTTTACTACATCAATATTTAATAATAAAATAGATTTAAAAATAAATATATACTTGTGTGTGCATTTAGTTTGTCCATGTTTAGCAGATGTGGGTGCCTCCATAACACCTGAAAGTATTTAAAAATATTTAAATCAGAAGAGTTTGTAATTACTAAAAGAAGATTCTTGTGAAGGAACAACAGACTTGATCATGTAAGCAGTGAGAGCTAGCATTAATTCCTTTATTTATAACCCTTGGTGGCTTACTGGCACTTACATGAAGAAGGACCTTATTACAAGAGTTTATATGCTAATCTTTTGGATAACTGACTTCATGCAGCACAAGGTGACAAACATCCTCTGAAGGTGAGTCTTTAAGGGGGAAGTAAAATCTAGAATAGAAATGCTGTATTTTGTATACTAAACATAAACATGAACTTACTGCACCACAAGTCTAATCAAACAAACGATTAATGTTTTCAAAGTTGGCCACAGGGGGTCACCATCTTGTAACTTTGTTAAACATCTTAGCAAGACCAAGACTGTGCGCATGCTCAGCGTGGTCTGCGCTGCTTAGGGATCCTCATAAAATATCAAAACAGCACAAGTCAAATCATATCTGCCAGAAGTCGATTCAGCAAGACTGATTAATAAGAAGAATATACAGACTGCACTGGGTCCTGTGTTGTCATGTAATGTAATGTGGATTTTATAGTTTTTGTATTGTTAAATACAAATTTTCTCCAACTCTGCAAAACCAGTGGCTGCAGCAAAATAATCCTCAAAATAGAATCCCAGTTTATCTTTTTAAATCTGGTTCCATGATCTTTGTCCCTGCAGATGGAGTTGGAAACAATAAAGGGGATGTAAAGGAAAAAATAAAATCCAATACAGATCTCTACACAGTCGCCGACTGCTCTATAGGAAACAAACAAAGCTGCTTGAGTTCTGCTTGGATGGGAAGTAAGGGGGCGCCCCCTGCTGTTCATAAGTATGATTGTTTCCCCACAGAGCAGTTAGGGACTGTCTGACAATTCATATCCACAGCAGTAAATGAAGGGAGAATTTCACTGCATACAGTCAGATTTCTTATAAAAACAGTACACAGTTTTTAATTAAAGTATATTGGAGATAGGTTTCTTTTTCATTGAAGAAATTAAAAATGGGGTTTTAATTTTTTGCCTTTACATGCCCATTAATGGTTGAAGGGGATGGAAGAGTCTGATAGGGCATAACAGGTCAGTCCATAGTCAGGCAGAAGTTCTGGATACATTTTGTAAAGAAGAATGGGATCATATGGAAGAGGTGCCATAGTCTGAGCCTATTAGGTGAGAAGGAGTGTATTTGGAGATGAGCTCAGACATGTGGCTTGCACTCTAATCTTATGGGAAACAATAATCTAAGGTGAGCTGACCTCAGGCAGGTGTGTTAGACAGACATCCTCTGAAGGTGAGTATTTCATCATTGAAGGGAATGGAAGAGTCTCATAGGACATGACAGGTCGGTCGATAGTCAGGCAGAAGTTCTGGATACATTTTGCAGACAAGAATGGGATGAGATGGAAGAGATGTCAGAGTCTGAGCCTATTAGGTGTGGAGATGAGCTCAGACATGTGGCAAGGGGATGTTTTGCACATGATTTTGAAATAGTTTAAAGTTTAGATTTATTTAAAAACTAGGATTAAGAGGAAAGGATCTGCCAGGGGCAAAGCAGATGTGGAAAGCAGGATAGGATGGGTTTGGCTAAAAAATCGCATTAAGGACAGACTAAACCAAGGAAAGGCAGTTTATTGGAATCTCAAAAAGTAGTAATAAGAAGTAATCTAATGACTGAATTTTGAGGGAATAACAATAAAAATAATTTAAACAATAGAGCGAAATTGATGCCTTTTATAGATAGTGGGAAAGTGATGATGACTTTTATAGATTTATATTATAAATTTGGTTTAATATAATGAAAGTTATACATAACTATAGTATTATAATTAGTACTTAAAAGAAATATTGAACAATACAAAATATTTGTTTTGCATAACGTTAGTAGGTTATACTTTTAAAAAGATTATATTGCCAAAATATTTAAAGGGGAACTGTCACTATTAAAAAACATCCCCTTAACTGTGGTGTATATGTAATAAAGTTGGTTTACAAATAACTTAATTATCCTTTGTTTATATAATGCCAAAATATCATGCATTGCCAAAGTGGAACTTACAATGTTATAAGGAGAAGGAAGGTGTGCGCCCACCAAAACATTGTTTCAATTTGGTATGGTACAATAAAGCTGAATCAACAGTTATCTACGTGAACTATATTGAGTGAAATGGCCATACATTAAGGAGTTCCACAACCTTGTATACACAGGGAGTGATCCCAATTACAAAATTTTATTAAAGGAGAATGAAAGGCACTATCACTGTTGGGGGGGGTAATTTACTATTTGGTAGGTACCCAACAGTTGCTGAAAATGACACTTGCCCAGGGTACTACTGCATGAACCCCATGTTGCCAAAATTATTCAGCAAGTTGGGCTACTTTAGTCTTACCAATACTAGATACTGTCCAAGTAGAAAGTTTGACAGGGGTGTTGTAGTATATGTGTAAATGTGTTTACTTGGCCTTTCAAAGCCTTTGTTATGGTGTTGCATAAATGTTTGCTCTCTAAACTATGTCTGTAACATCAAGAACTGGCTAGAGGATCGTATATAGAGGTTGTGAAAATCCTTTGTACATAGTTGAGTCCAAAATGAGTTCCCCTTTCAAATTGGGATAACTGTAGATGTTTAGATGTGTTTCTAACTTTCCTTTGGGTCAACCTGAAGTTAAGTAGGTTTCATTTGGACAAAAGGTTGTATTTGATGGACATATCTTTTTTATTAACCTCATCATCCATGAACCATGTACTATATACACATGGAAAAGTGTGTCAATACTATTCTGCTTAGAGATAAAAAGAACTGTAGACCCTTTTCTAAGAAATTACATGAAAGGCTAGCAAGTTGCACAGTTTCAAGTAACCCAGAGAAAACATCAGGTAGCTCCTTTTAAATAAAGGGCTACACTTCCAAACAAATCTATATATTCAAATAAAGTACAGTAAAAACAATTCTGGCAAAAGAAACTGGAAATCAAAAGAAAATGAGGGAAATCATTTTGTGCAACTCACATACAAACAGTCAATTAAGATTTGTAGTGATTGAGCATGTTCACTGAATATGTAGAAGAGAAAAGGGCACTGTTAATTTATGTACGACTTATTGTATTTAGTAATGATAACTCAATACATTTATCAATATCGACAAATCATTAGTAGACTTTTATTCAGTCTCTTTTTACCAATAACTCATGTTTAGATTTTAGAAGCCATCTGGCATATTCAGATTCAGGGCAACACTAGCATCTAGTAGGAACATTTATGGACACAACCTTCTGACCACCCACCACCCACACAAACTCTCAAATATTTTTGCCATCAGAGCTTTACTGATGTAAATGCCTTGTATCATTGGGTGAATAGATGACTGTCTTTAAAAAAAAAGACCAGACTTTCCCAACATGTTTCTTATTAGAAACAGGAGTCTAATATTTTGTACTTCCCTTTTCCTTTTATTAGATAATAATCAATATCATGTTCTAAACTGATCATTAATGCAGCCTCAGAATCCCCATACTCAATTGAAATTGTCTTGAGAAATTATTTTGGACAATGCAAAATGGAGCTCATCACTAGCATAAGTTCCATGACTGTTACAGAATACATGGGTTAATACAGTGATCCCCAACCATGCAGGTACTTATTTTTAAAATCTTGGCTTGGAGGCAAGTTTTGGTTGCATAAAAACTAGATCTAATACCAAACAGAGTCTTTGGTAGGTGGCCAGTCCACATAGGGTCTACCAAGTTTCAAACACACCCCCATAATTGGCACCCCAGAAACTTTTTTCATGCTTGTGTTGCTTTCCAACTTTTTTCTTACATTTGAATGTGGTTCATGGATATAAAAGGTTGGGATCTCTGGGGTAATATAATAAAAGGCACATAGTTTGCACCAGTTCTAGTAACCCATAACAGCTGCCTGCTTTCACTAATGTTACAGGAGAGGGACCCCACAAGCAAATGCCAAGTTTATATCTTTAGTGTAGAAAGAGTGTAGCACCACTTACGGTACCTATGAAACTCTATTTAATGGTCTTATTGGAACTGTCCATAGAAATATTTGCAGCTCCCATGATCCAGCATGGGACTGCCAAATCTATAAATGGATTCAAAATCCGTTGCAAGAAAAGTAGTTATTGACATTTTTATGCTGGAATGCTGGCCTGATTACATATTTGGGATCAGAAAGGAATGCTTCCCTCAAGCGAGGCACACTATTTTCTGCTTTACTGAGTCCAGTTTAAAATCTTCATAATTGCATGCTACTTGTCTATTATGTCCATGATTAACTCAGTTGGCGGCTTGATTTTCTCCTGCTGATTTCTGCCATAGTCTTCGCCAAGACTTCTCATCTATTGGCTCATTTTTGGCTTGGAGGCCATCCAGTGGCAAATGTGAATATTTTTAAAACCTACGCTGCAGTTTCTCTCTAGGACTGCAATTTCTGCTTACGTCTGGCCACACACAAGCGGGATATTGTGAAAAAGACCTCAGACCACACTTGTTGAAGATAAATACAGGGATCTGCGTTTAGACATCAATATGCCGCTCAAGCATAGAAGACATACTATTCTACTTGTACTGAACAAATCTGTTCCTGGTTGTATTGAGAGTTATTACTTTCCGTTGAGGCCTGTAGGAATGGCTAATGAAATACATGTTGGACTTTTTTGTTTGATCATCTTGGCAAATTACCACCAGGGCACTATCTTATGACAATCAATCAACAATTAGCTTTGAACAATATAATATGAAGCCACCTAGGCTGTCCTTGATGGTCATTTAAACCCTTGAATATGGTGGCATAGTGGAAAATAATAATACAGTATTTGAGAGAGCTAATTGTCTAGCCAAGTTTATTCCAGTTGCTGAAACTATCAGATAGTTATGGACTTCCCAATGGCATTCCAGATAAAGCTTATTTTGTGTATAAATAGCAGTACTAGCATTTTCATTGGTCGTCTTTAACTTCTTCCTGGTGTTGGTCTTGAGATGACTGGTCAATTATCGTGATGGCATGGGCAGGTTAACTTGTTAGTATACATTCTAAGGAAAGAGCAATGTTTCCAAATTAAGGGAGCTCATGGGGTTCATGGGCTTCCAAATGGTATTCCAGATAAAACTCATATGTTGCATAGATATGAATACTAGCAGTTTCATTGGTCATCATTTACTTCTGCCTGGGTTTGGTCTTGATAAAGCTGCTCAATTATTAATCATCAATAAAATGATGGGACTTGCAGTTTAACTGGGTTGGACACATTCTATTAAAAGAGGAATGTTTTCAAACTAAAGAAGCCCATGGGGTTCATTGGCTTCCCAATCGTATTCCAGATAAAACGCTTAATGTGTATAAATACCAGTACAAGCATTTTCATTGGTCATCTTTAACTTCTTCATGGGATTATTCTTGATTTGGCTGCTTAGTCGTCATCAATATAATGATGGCACTGGGCAGTTTGCATGAGCTAGCATGAGCTAAGAAAGGACATGTAGGACAACAGCTTCCTAAATGCTAAAATACTTATAACAAAAACTACCAGTCAAGCAAATGATGGGACCAGATTCAGTCACTTCAAATGACATGACTGTTTTAGCAACTAAGAGGCATAGCAAGCAATTACCTTACTCCTTTATATATATAATAAAGTGCTTTTTTTAACATACTCAGTTGTGGGTGTGCTATTTGGTTCTTAGTTACAAATAATAGAAAAGCTTGATTTTCCCTGATAATTAACCATCCAGATGCTGGTTCTTCAGACAAGAATTATAAAAAGCTTGAAAACAGGGATATTGCAAAATTATTGAGCCTATGATTCGGTGCCTAGGTGCACAAAATGCATCAGGCTTTCTGTACATCTACTATCTGCCTAAAATAAAGTCAAATACCTTCACCTTGAGCTGTATGTCTGGGGCATGTGCACCCATACCCTATGAGTAAACTGGTTAGATCCTTTACTTGCAAGGCCATGGAACAGTACTAAATCTGCAGATTTAATTTTGAGACATAATTTTCTAAACATACCACAGGTTTTGCTGATAGGGGTTTTATATGAGGGGCTTCATTTTTTTTTTACATAACAAGAACCACTGAAACACCCTGTAAATCAGCACAGCCATTGGCCAGGTTGGTCTTTTTTGGTCAGAAAGGAATTCTTCATATTGCCTTCATACTAGTGGTGAAGTTGTCTAAACCTCAGTCAAACATTTTGATTGCCTTGCAAATCCATTATCTAACAGAATAAATTAAAATCCACTAAATCAACATTACTACATAAAGAACAGTTACATTCCAAGGTTTCATGGATTCTCCAGATCCACTCCAGCCACTAATAGCACTCTGGGTCATAAACCTATCAACAGTAAATAAAACGACTTGAAAACATACTATAAGAAACCTTATCCATGGATGCCGTTTGATAAATATCTTACAAGATCATAAAACTACCAACAGGATCACGGTATGGTACTATTGCTCTGAACTTGATTTCCACCAAATATATTGAGCTATTGCTTACTTATTATCATAGCGATATTCCACTCTCTGAGTTGGACAGTTTTACAACTTGAGATGGAAAACAGATTTGGTCTATCTGCTCTTCTCAAGAAAAATAAAATATTGATACTATAAATGCTAAAGGTTATTTATGTTCCCATCGGGTGTTGCACCAGTTAAAATTTACTGTTTGGGAAGATTAAAGGTATCAGCTCTGAGGTTTGGATTTTAACAATGGATTGGCCAGAATATGGGTGCGTATATTACATAAACCTCCGGGGAGTTCATTTTATGGAGTTTTCATGTTGAATCTACCACTGCAATGTGTCACGGTTTCCTTGAGTTACAATCACCCATAACGTTGCTCACTGTTATTATTAACAGAAAGGGTAAGAGAAGAGAAGGGATGTATATTTTTGGGAAATTAATCCTATGGCTTTTCTTTTTAGCTTCAACTGAATGTAGTAACGTTTGCACCAAACTATCAACACATGACTAATTCAGTTTGATTATACTAAATGCACAAGATCAGTGAAAGCTAACTATTGATTGGCTGTCAGTGGTTGGTTGACTTTAGCCATGATACTTTGTATATTTATATTACATTTAAAATCTTGGTCAAAAGTCATTGACTGTGATGTTCAGTTTCTCTAGTTGTCCATTATTATTTTCTAATGTGTAAAGGTGGCCATACATGCAATGATTCCTCATGACGATATTATGTAACGTGCAATATAAAGCTATTATTTGCTCAGCTTGGCCAACAACCTGAATGACCAGAACAACAGGAATTAAAGAGGAGCAGCAGCTCTTCTTTACTTTCTCTTTTGCTGACACTATCAGATACAGGTGTATGGTCCATTGTCTGATAAATTTTTACAAGTTGCCCAATTGAAAATCCAACTGATATTCATACAAAATGGATAAGGTCAGGATCACAGAGCCATTATACTTTTATGGACAGCTCCAAGATGTCCAGCAGTCAGCAAGACTCAGCCTATTTTATTTAGAGCTAAATTAATGTCAATAAAGAATTATCCAATTTTCAAGTCAAGAGGTAAAAAATAAGCAAAATCTATTTTATATTTAGGGAAATCACATGCAACATAGACTAGAACCTTAAGCATTGGCAGAGTTAAGCTGCGCACTTGCAACACTATCAGCTGATATTTCCAATCAACTATGTTTTGACAAGAGTTTTTCCAGATGACTGGAGACTTACGCATGCTGTTCCACTTTATATGACAAGTAGTAAAGAAGAGTCAGTTAATTACTCTCTGGTCCATGTGACATCTGAATTTGGGGAAATTAATGGAGACAATCTTAAAAGACAGAGCTGTTGCTGCGCTGTGGGTTTTGGGACATGATCCAGACAGAACAGATTTACAGCAGGAAGTTTATGTTCCATAAAGATTGTTAGAAGTGAAAGTACAATAGATGAAATTGGTCTATATATCAGTGATGCTTTGGATTCTCTCTGAGACTTGTGAACACTTATTCATTTGGCAACAACAGAGTTTGAAATGGAACACAATGGTTGAGATAATGGTTAAAATTAAAGACTACAATAGGACTATAACTAAGGGCAGAAGCTACCAAAGCCTTGTCTTCTCCATTTTTTTTGGCAAATCGTCCAATGGTCATCACTTTCCTATTGCATGCATTAGAGGCTATGAGACGTCCAGGAATGCACAGCCCCCTCCCCAAACATATTAAGGTGATGAGTTGTAGCTACTAATATATATTTTCCAAAATAGAATATGACAGGTTCTATGATCATTTCTGTTTAAAACTACTAGTAACTAACTTTTTTACCATGAGGATATATTTAGTCATATTCAAAGACTATTTTTACCCTTGTGTTTCCAGAATGGCGAAAAAATAGCAGGTACTGCCTGAGCCAATTCCCCTGCCTACAATGGTATGTTTGACAAAGGGCCTGAGTAGCCCAACACGTTGCCTAAGGCACTTTAAGCAAAGTTCTTCACTTTTTCATTGATCCTGCCTACAAATGTAAAGCCCTTAATATGAATAACAATCATAAAAAGCTGACTAGGGTCTTTATTGAACATCACTATCAAAAACAGATTGACTAAAAATAGGATCCTCAACCTGTAGCTCTGGCACAAGAAGGACCCTACAACTTGATCCCCAAACCAGCAAAATATTCGCTTTAAAGCAGATCATGAGATAATGTTGTAGGTTCCTTGGCCTCCTAGTTCCCTAGAGTTGCTAGCATGACAGACATGGGACATTATTACATTACACAGGTCAGTTGTGCATAAAAACTCTTTCATCAAAGGTATTCACATGAGAAATGCCACTGGAAAAGATGCCAAGCATGCAAAAATGTCCTCCATAATTGAACCCAATTTGCAACAAAGAGAACACGCAGTTAATTTTTTTGGAGAATCTGACACAATTGCGGTAGGCGCAGCACAGGCACCACCTTTTAAACTCAATGATGCTTCAATGCTGGGGGAAAATGCTGCAAAAAATCATGACAACTGCGTCCAAAATTGCAGTTTGCTCATTGCTGTGGATCAGAACAGTTTCGCTGCATTTTCACTGCCAAAAAATGTTGTGCAGTTTGAAAAAGTTGTGCAAAAAAAAAAACACCTATTGACTTCAATGTGTTTGGCAATTTTTTTGTCACTTCGGGGCCCATTTACTTTGTTCGAGTGAAGGAATAGAGGAAAAATAGATCGAATTTCGAATGGTCGAATATGGCTACTTCGACCATGGAATGGGCTAATTCGACCTTCGACTATGACCTTCGACTTCGAATCGAACAATTCGAACTAAAAATCGTTCGACTATTCGACCATTTGATTGTCGAAGTACTGACTCTTTAAAAATTTCTTTGACCCCCTAGTTCGCCACCTAAAACCTACCGAGGACAATGTTAGCCTATGGGGAAGGTCTCCATAGGCTTCCTAACAATTTCCTGATCGAAGTAATATCCTTCAATCGATGGATTAAAATCCTTCAAATCGTTCGATTCAAAGGATTTAATTGTTCGATCTAACGATTATTCCTTCGATCACTCGATCGTAGGAATATTGCAAAATCCTTCGACTTCGAACTAATTTTACTTCGACGGTCGAATATGGAGGGTTAATTAACCCTCGATATTTGACCCTAGGTAAATGTGCCCCTTCGTAAATTTTTGGCAAAACAAATCGGTTCACATTTCCCCATCAGTACTTACTGCCCTTGCATGCGCCCTTTCCTCTTCTAAAATTTTCTCGGGACTGTCAGGCTGGTCAGCATAACTGTTCAGAAGATGGTGCCGTTGTGCCGATTTCTCTTTATTAGCAGTGTAAAAAAAATGGCTAAAATCTCAAAAAAAAAACCAAAAAAAAACAAACATGCTCAGGAGAGCAATTTTAGAATGAATTGTTTTGAGAGTTTACATTTCTTTTAATTACAGCATTCTTTTTTATATCTTCTCAACAAAAATTAATTCGTTTTGTTTAATGCTAGTGATCTCTAGAACATATGCATTCATATTTTCTACTTTTCTCTCAAAAAAAGCACGTTTTGGAGAGAAAAAAAAAAGACATGTCCCATTTTTATGAATAACGGCTCATTATCCAGCCAATAAAAGTGAACTTTGTTGTGGGTTCATAATGAGCTGTTTAACGCTACTTAAAAACCATAAAGAGTTCTAAATGATATTTATTAATACACCCATTTGTGCAAGTAAATAAACATATGAGCCTTGTGCAATGAATGTCACAACCTCTTTCCTACTTTCCTTCTTCTGAAATGCCTTTAAACATACAAGCTGTTAAGTCTCCACCTAAGCGCCATTTATTATAATATTAGCAGACACAGCTTTCTTGTTTAAACTTAAATTAAAAAAGGTTGACGCCAGCTCATGTTATATGATCAAAATATTGTTGTATTATTGCACTTAATAAAGAATAATTGTTCCTACCAACACTAAACAGCTCCCCCTAAATTGAATGCAACATGATTGGTTATTCTGCGTTCATCTCCATCATAAATCATGGCGGCAATTAGAGAGTCATACCCCAGTGTTTTATAAAAAAAGAAACGGGGCTTTTTCTTTTGTTTGATTTGCTGGACTCTTGGGAGGAATTGTTAGGTCTGACTTCTGGAATATGTCTTTTATATGCTCCAGTTAAATTAGTTATATCTGGAATATGTTGCCCTTTCTATGGCACTCCAGGAAACAATATGAAACCTGGACATTTATCAAGTGAACAGGCAGACAACAGTTTAAGACCATAAAGTGCCTTTGCGCTAGAATTATGCCTTCGTTTTCTCCACATTTATATCCACAATATACAACTGGATAACAAAGGTTAGGGCAAGGGGTAGACGTAGCTAGTTTACATGAATATGTTGCAGATAGAAAGGAAATAAAAACCATAGGGGGATGAGTGATGACTTAAACAGAAGTTGAATTGTCTCTAGCAGAGATAACAAACCTTTTGTTTGTAATGTAAAATGCTCATCAGCCTCAAACTTATTTTACTCAGCCACTAATTCTCAAAAAGGTTGTATATACTACACAAAAGTAACCCAAACGCACTCACTTTTTCATAAAAATGTTTTTAAATTGTCTTAGAGGTAGAAAAATGACACAATATTGATCTGTGAAAGGTGTGCTCCTCAGTGTTCCCTAGGTGGAGACACTGCACTGTATATCTCAGTTTCCAGTACTTTTCATACGCAAAAGGGACTCAGGGCCCTGGATTGCCAAGGGTTAATTGATATTTAAAGAGACAGTAACCAAATTAGGGTTATAGTTAGTCAGGCAAAAATGTATAAAGTCTGGAGTGACTGGATGTGTAACATAAGAGAACAGAACTCTACTTCCTGCTTTTCAGCTCTCTTGGTTACCACTGACTGGTTACCCTGATCACCAAGCAGTAACCAATCAGTGACTTGAGGGTGAGAAAGGGGAATTGGAGCTGAATGCTGAGAATTAATTGCAAACTCACTGAACAGTTATATCCAATGTGTTCCCCCCATCAAGTCACTGACTAACTCAGAGTTAGAGAGCTGAAAAGCAGGAAGTAGTGTTCTGGCTATTATGTTACACATCCAGTCACTCCAGCCTTTATACATTACATTTTTGGCTAACTATATTAGAAACATTTTTTATTTTGCATAGGCTATCTATTTACCCAGTTTTTATTGTTACACTGAACTGTTCCTTTAAGTACCCCGATTTTAATTTTCCCCACATTTTATATTTTTTATTTATGGTCCTACCAATAAATAACGCAATTCAGTGGGTGTATTTTCCTGCTTTCAAGTATTGTTTTCCTGGATTTTACATAAAAATATGGTCCTAATGTTCCCAAAAATTGCTGTTTGTCCTGCTGTTTGTGAATGTTATCAGTGAAATAAAAAGGCTTAAAGTATAATTTACATTTTGCCAAGGTTCTGCCTGTAAATAGTCAATTTCAATTAGTCCTGCATTATTGGTTTACGATGTGCCCCCCAAAATGTAAAATGAATGCTGCAATGCTTAAATCTTGTTATTAATGTAGTAAATATTATATTTCAATGTAAAATGGACTCCTGTGTTTATATCCTTTCAGTACTTGAAGAAAAAGTTACTTTAACAAATTTCCCTGATTTTACATTTTCCTAGATTTAACATATTTTTTTCTTGGTCCAATGAAAATGTAAAATTGGGGTTCTACCGTAGTAACATAAAGAAAATAAACAGTATAATTTTGTTAAAAAGAGTTATGGTTATGTGATATTGAACGTTTGCATTTTATTTGTACAGTGTCAGCATTGTGATCCTTTAATCTGCTCGCTGTAAGATCATCGCTCACCTCTGTGAAATATCACAGACTTTTAAATGATATTGCTTTATTTTTGTTGTAAAAGGTGTGTTTGTGTGTCTGACAAATTAATTCAAAAATGTTTTTTTTTTTTCAAGTGGGATCACCATTTTAGTCTCCTGTAAGACCAAAGCTATAAAATGCTCTTTATATAGGGACGGTTTCCTTTTAAGTTAAAAGATCGAGGCCTACAACCAGTAAAAACTTCAGCTCAGCCCCAAGTGCAATTTTAGTTTCTACTGAACCATGAATGTCATTAATAGTTCTACCTGCCATGTGGAAACACAAAGTTACAGGCTTAATTTAGAATATTACCAAAGTCTTGTAGCTGGAGTAAAGCCAGTGGCTGTATGGGTGGGATTTCCATTACAATTGATATAAATGTCTTCTGTTTTCCAGCTGCACATGCCAACCACCCTCTCTGCTCATAGAATTTCCTCTTCTCTGCTTTCAGCTGTCTTTTACATACCAGCCATTTCTGCCTGATGAAGATCCATGTGAGCTTCAAAGGCTTCAACGATTTATGCTTTATGTTGGTCCAAAAAAATCCATTGAGCTTCATATTCAATAGACTTAATTTTATATCATCTCTACTGCATAGCTAAGGGGGCAATTATGCGACTTCAATAGAGTCTGCTTGCTACTCATGAACCCTATCTATGGTTTTGGCCCACTTTAGCATCACGTGGGAGCAGTTTGGAGCGCAAGCAGAAGCAAGTTGGAGGAATGAGTCATAATTTCCCGAAGACTTAAGCTCGGGTTGTCCAGCAGTGAGAGGATTTTCTGCGGTGGAATAATAGAATAGATTTTTGTTTGAAATGTGGTGGGGATTATAACACATTCTTGATACGTGATAAAATGAAAACATTTGCACTGGAAACTTGGAGAGGAACCAGGGTCACATTTTCCACTTAGGACAGTAACTGAGTAACTGAGGTACTGTGGACTTTGTTTGTGAGGGTTGCCATGATGAGAGGGGCCAACTTTCATTGTCCAGAAATAACTTCAGGGTTTGGACTGCTTGTATAAAATCATTTGTTATTCTCAGATGCTTACTACCCACCTAGGTGTCTTAAATAATGACTATTGATGGCTGAATCTGTTCTGTTTTGTTTTGCCGAAAATATTTGTGAAACTCTGGAAAAATTCATGAAACTCTGGAAAAATTTGTGAAATTTGATATTTGTCAAAATAAATTTAACATGAGACAATTTTGACACGAGCAACACTTTTTTCACGCAACGAAAAATGTTCAACAGCGAATCCATGCCTGGTGAATAAATCCGCTCATCAATAATAATGACAGCATTGTCCTCCAACTCAACATATAATCAGTACTGGTAGGATCATATAATACCTACCCCCATGTTCACCTCAAGTCCCAGGCCTATCTATACATTTGTGAAGTTTGCAAATAGCTGCCATAATTCACTTTTCTTTATTTACAAAGAACTTTGACTAAAATAGCATTGAAATTACTTCTCTGCCTCAAATTTGGCAAAATCCCCCATCTTTACTATAGCGACAATAATAATGAGTCAACTCATTCCCAATTATCAGGCATTTCAAGTGGAACCAAGCCAAGCTACAGTAGTCCCTAAATCTGTAAACTTGAATCCCTACCCGATGGGTGGTGCACCCAGGCCTGCTAATCCTTCTAACTCTCCTTGGAGTAGCTTTAGGCTGCTCACTAACTACCCTGATCCTCTCTCTGACTCCTGGGGGCAGATTTACTTACTTACATCAGACGTTATTTTGTGACGAATACATGTATTCATCAAAATGCGCAATTTTTGTTTCAGCAAAAGAACGCTGACGTACTTTCCTCATTCGTTAGCAAAAAAAAATTCTTATAGAATTTTCTCTAGCGTTAATTTCTTCCTAGTGAAACTTTGTTAACTTGCATCAATTTCAGTTTACCGGGTATATAAAGGTTATATGTATGTATTTAGTAGTGATGTTGGTGAAATTGCTGGAAGTGGCTACAATTAAAAATGTCAAAGGAAGCCAAATAACGACAATACAGATCCTCTATTCTTCTAGGCCATGAGCCCACCCTAAAACAATTGTGGCACGAGCTTCAAATGGTTACAAAAGTGTAAATAATATATGTTTAACATTTACAACTTGTTTGAAATACAGCATATGATGTCACTGACATAATAATTTTGAGGATGTAGCTTCAACTTATTAATTCACTAGGCAGAACTTTGCAAAACAGACTATGCTGAAAAGGGTAAGAAAAATAAACTTCACACTTTGATAAATTAAATACGGATTAACAATCGTTCGCCTGAGCAAAAATTCACCTGGCGAAACGGAGCTAAACTTCTCAGCGCTAAGCTTTTTCTCTAGCCAATTGTGTTATTCACCTTTAAGTAAATTGGCAATGTCCCTGTGAATTGTCATTTTGGCTAATTTCACTAAATACGCTTTGCTCTTTAGTAAATCTGCCCCCTGGAATGAGCTACAGAACTAACCTCAAACTATCTTCACCTGCTAGATCTACCTTGTCATTCCCCTTTTAAACACTAGAACAATTACATCTTTTGGCCAGGAGAATAATATGCCTGGGACCTGGGGTTTTCCAAATAATGGATCTTTCTATAATTTAGATCTTCATGCCTTAAGTCTACTAGAAAATCATGTAAACATTACATAAACCCAATAGGCTGGTTTTGCTTCCAATAAGGATTAATTACATCCTACTGTAGTTACGATTAAGTACAAGGTGCTCTTTTACTAAGAGAAAAGGGAATAACGTGTAAAAAAAAATAAATTATTTGATAAAAATGGAGTCTATAACGGGTTTCTGGGAAAGGATCCCTTACCTGTACTGTATATAGTGTGGCCTACGCCCTTCTAATGGGTGTTTGAAGTTTCTAAGCCCCTTGCCACAAAATTCTCTGTATTTAACTACTGTGTGTGCAGAATACAGCAGGATTTGAATTGCTTTGAAATATAAATGGTGTGTCACATTTTTGTTTTTAAGAATAAAAAGTCTTGTTTTACAAATTTTACATATGGTGGCCGGTTAACCAGATGAACAACTAAGCTGAATTCGCTTTATTATTCCCAGGCCCGAATTTGTGGGAAGGCCACCTAGGCCCAGGCCTAGGGTGGCAAGATTTTAGGGGGGCGGCATGCTGTCCAACCACACCCACATTGGTTCAAAAAACACTGGGGACGCACAGGAGATACAATCTCCATGAAAATTTGCACGAATAAAGGGGAGGGGACAGGGGTGACAAATTGCAGTGGGCCTAGGGGCGTCCGCTATGTAAATCCGGCCCTGATTATTCCACAGCAATGGAACTTCAAGGGTTAATGATGGAAGGGCGGTGCGGCCCTTTTGCTCCTTTACTTGTCCACAACTACTTACCTGTGGCACAGTACTCCCCACACCAGTGACAACAGGAGGCATAGAACAAAGAAGTATTGTTGCAGTTATTCATAAACAATCAATTGTAGAGTCACGAGACGATGTGGAAAAGTCAGTAAATCCCCAGTACAAATGGAGCAGCTTGTGGGAGCTCATACTTTCTGTTTCTGCATCATTCACACATAGTTATCATTTTTTGGTTTGGCCTATCAATAGTGCCTGGATTTTTATCAGCAGAAGAAACTTGGGGCTTGGTTTCTAATTCTGAACCGAGAGAGAAAGAATAGAAACGAAAAGGCAGAGTGAGAGGAACCCAATAATGAATATAGTATTTTTCCAAAAGCCTTTAGAAAATCTGTGCTCTGCTCTTTTCTTACAGCTTGGCTGCCTGTGACTCATATTTTTGACTGATTACAAATTTCCGATGTCGATTACAGCTAGCAATAAAATTCTATTACACAATTTGGCACTGCCCTTCAGAATGAATGTGTTATCTGCTAAATCTGCAATTATTTCTCTGGATCGGGTCCATCTTTGAGTTGCTCCGTCGAGCGAGGCCCTCCCATGAAACACGACGCGCCCAAAGCCACCCAACAAAAACAGCCGTGCCGGTTTCATAATTAAGAATACATCTTCCTTATTATTGCCGTGATTATCACACAGAATAGATCATTCAGCTTTGTTCCAGTCACACATCAACTCCTCCGTGATTAATGTCAAGAGTAGATTTATACATTGTGGTTTCTTCGACTCCTCTGGTTCAATTAGGTTGAGGTTTCATTGTTCAATTAGCTTCAGTTACATCTGTCAATTTCTGTAAGCCAAAAAAACTCAGAGAACCACACAAAACGGTTGCATTGTAGAGCTGTGCTGTAACTCTAATAGCGTGCAGCTGCCTGGAGACTCTTAATAACTGCGCCTGCTAACTCCGTCTGCCTTTCAGCTTAGTCTAAGAACTATTACTGCCAGTCCCGCAGCAGAACCAACGCGCTAAGGGAGGCTGAACATATTAATTCGCATACATCATTGCTCCGTTGTAATCATTCTGTTGGCTTTGGCAAAATGCATATTTCTATAACAGTGAGATATGTCACAGAACATAAAACTAAAAAAAAAAAAGAAAAGAAAAAAGTTTTATTTCTTTTTTTCTCTCTCCCCCCCCCCGATTTTCCATTACAGATGTAGACATCTTTGAATGCAGAAGGTGTTTGCACATGAGATCACTTCAGTACGAGGCACGTTCGGATTAATTAGGATACATCTGCTTAGAAACCAAATATTCATCGGGCGAGAAACAAGAATAAAATGCAATTTCGTCCTTGGGTTAAATGGGTTTCCTGTTCTCAGTAAAAACATGGATTTAAATGGAATAAAAATAAATATAACATAATAGATTTAATATTTTATGAAAAGAAATTAAGAATGAGAATGGAAGTTTTGTTGATTGAGCTGATGTATTTTGTTTATGTAAAAATGAAAAATTCTTACCTAAAGGGCTATTATATAGGTAGTTTATGTAAGTTGCTTATATCATTTATGTGATGTGGGACCCTGGAGTGTAGGGGGCACAGTGAGCAATTTTAATATATCCTTGTAAAATAGGCCAACTTATCAATATTTTGGGGCCCTAAATTGAATTTGCTGTAATAACTACATAGTAACATAGTAAGTTAGGTTGAAAAAAGACACAAGTCCATCAAGTTCAACCTTTTAACTTTTTTTTAACCTGCCTAACTGCCAGTTGATCCAGAGGAAGGAAAAAAACTGAAGCCTCAAAGGGGGAAAAGTTCCTTCCTGACTCCAAAATGGACCAGTCCCTGGATCAACTTGTACTATGAGCCATCTCCCATATCCCTGTATTCCCTCACTTGCTAAACACCATCCAACCCCTTCTTAAAGCTATCTAATGTATCAGCCTGATTCAGGGAGACAATTCCACATCTTCACCGCTCTCACTGTAAAAAACACATTCCCGATATTTAGCTGGAACCATCTAATTAAGCTACTGTAAAGAGGCATCTCGGAATGAGTGATACCAGTTCTGGAGGTCGTTCTTTGGGAGAAAATAAATTGTGTAGCAACGCATACAATATTCTACTATGGTCTCCCTTCCACTTGTCCCTAGAAAACAGTTGCATTGGAGAAGTTCTCTATCAAATGTAAGTAATAGGTTCTGCATTTTGTTCTGCTGCTGCTCCTGGGATAATGCTCATGCTAAGACCTATTGTACATGTTATGATTTAGGGATTTTTTTTTCTGAGCTCAGAAAGTCCAATTGTTCTACAATTCTATCTATGGATATTGCTTTCAAATCATTGATAATTATTACCTAGTTTTCACACAAAAAATGTGTTAGAAATACTAAAATTAGCAGTGACTGCCTCTTTACTTATGCCTTAGATCACGGATCCTCGAACTTTTTTACTGTAAGTCACATTCCAATGTATATAAAAGTTGGGGAGCAATCATGCAAAAAACGTTCCTGGGGTGCAAAATATGGGTCATGATTGATTATTGGTAGCCCCTATGTGGACTGGCAGCCTACAGGAGACTCTGTTTGACAGTACATCTGGTTTTATACAGCCAAAACTTGCCTCCAAGCCTGGAATTCAAAAATAAGCTCCTGCTTTGAGGCCACTGGGAGCAACATCCAAGAGGTTGATGAGCAAAATGTTGCTCCAGAGCAGCCGGTTGGATCCACTATTGGAGATAATTTAACAGTTTTCTGAGTTGAGAAATTTTAAATGTAAAAAATATAGTATCTCAGCAAAGTTCTTTGGACCCTCATTCCCAGGTTCCTATTATAAGTTCTTAGTTAAGTTGTTGAGATTCTGTTTGATACTTCATCACTATTAATCCAATCCAAGAGTAACGGCTTTAGCTGAAACACTTATGAGAACTGGAGAACTGAAGTAAAATTATCCAGCATGCAACAACATTAATCAAAACTATTATAAAGTATTAATGACACATTTCCCTTAAAGGGATACTGTCATGGGAAAAAAAAAAGATTCAGAATGAATCAGTTAATAGTGCTGCTCCAGCAGAATTCTGCACTGAAATCCATTTCTCAAAAGAGCAAACAGGTTTTTTTATATTCAATTTTGAAATCTGACATGGGGCTAGACATATTGTCAATTTCCCAGCTGCCCCAAGTCATGTGACTTGTGCTCTGATAAGCTTCAATCACTCTTTACTGCTGTACTGCAAGTTGGAGTGATATCACCCCCTCCCTTTTC
Source organism: Xenopus petersii (assembly GCA_038501925.1). Lineage (NCBI taxonomy): Eukaryota > Metazoa > Chordata > Amphibia > Anura > Pipidae > Xenopus > Xenopus petersii. The sequence goes on along the minus strand of CM076680.1, from coordinate 166,547,942 downwards.
CCCCCAGCAGCCAAAAATAGAACAATGGGAAGGTAATCAGATAGCAGCTCCCTAACACAAGATAACAGCTGCCTGGTAGATCTAAGAACAACACCCATGTCTTACTGAGACACGTTCAGTTACTTTGAGAAGGAAAAACAGCAGCCTGCCAGAAAGCATTTCTCTCCAAAAGTGCAGGCACAAGTCACATGACCAGGGGCAGCTGGGAAATTGACAAAATGTCTAGCCCCATGTCAGATTTCAAAATTGAATATAAAAAAATCTGTTTGCTCTTTTGAGAAATGGATTTCAGTGCAGAATTCTGCTGGAGCAGCACTATTAATTGATTCATTTTAAAATGTTTTTCCCATGACAGTATCCCAAGTTTTTCAACACCCTACCTGAACACAATGATATAGTCACTCCTTCATTAGCTCTGGCATGGATCTACAAGGGGAGCAGCATAACAGGCAGGCATTAAGTAGTATCAACTTCTCCTATGGCTCACATTTAGTAACAGCTGTCACATAAGTAATACCTCTGCAATGCCTGACAGTTTTGCTGGCAGCTTTGTTTAAGACTTATGAAGAAACTTGGAGATGTTAAGCTCATTAATGAAAACAAACCCTGTGTTTTGTGCAGATCTGTTGGCATGGCAGAAAAAAAAAACACTGTAATTGTTCATGGGTCACAGATCTGTGTCGAATGGAGGTTGAAGTGAACCCTACTCAATCTTTTACTGTGACCTGCTTAGTCCCTGTATTTGTCTACCTGCTAATTATGCAACCTACCAAACAGTATTCCAGATCTTGCTGCTTTCTGTAGCATTTTTCCTCTAGAAAGAACAATTATTTGCCCTTCTAACTCCTTAGACATTCTAGAATATTCTGTTCCAGCAGGCCTTCTGGCCAGTGGGTCAAGGACAAAGGGGTGTTGCTTAGCCTCACTGCAAAGGAGGTCCTGAAGCCCCTTGTCCCCTTAGGTCTTCAATCTGGGAGGGAAGGAGGTAGGGTTTTTTTTTAAATTTTGAAACACACTTAGTTTTTTTAGGAATTGCACCCCTGAGCACTCTTTAGTGTTCCTTGCACTTTTTGAAGATTTTGGTCACTTAAAGCATGCATGTAGACTTCAATATTAAAAACTGTATGTAAACAACAGGATAATAGTCACATACATAACCAGGCCCGGATTTGTGGAAAGGCCACCTAGGCCCGGGCCTAGGGCGGCAGGATTTTAGGGGGGTGGCATGCTGCCCAACCACACTCACTTTGGTTCAAAAACACTGGGGATGCGCAGGAGATACAATCATTTTTTTAATTTCCTGTGTGCAAATCCCCATTGCTCCTGTCCCCGTTGAGGGGACCAGGGCGACGAACGGTAGTGGGCCTAGGGGCGCCTAATATGTAAATCCGGCCCTGTACATAACATACTGTGTGTGTCTATTGCAATCATAAGATAGTTCCTATCATTGTTAATAAAGAAACAATATTTCCCTGACCCAGTAACCCATAACCAACAATCAAAGGCTTCTATTAATTCCTTTTTCCTAATATACTGAGGCCAAAAAACTAGTTTGAATACCTGGCTTATGAAAATATTATTTATTCAATATATAATTTTGTCATTAAAGGGGTGTTTCATAACTTTAGTATGTTATAGAATGACTACTTCTAAGAAACTTTTCAATTGGTCTTCATTATTTACTTTTTATAGTCACTATTTATTTTTTTATAGTTTTTGAATTGTTTGCCTTCTTCTAAATCTTTCCAGCTTTCAAATGGGGGGTCACTGACCCCATCTAAAAACAAATACTCTGAAAGGCTACAAATGTATTGATATTGCTACTTTTTATTACTCATCTTTCTATTTAGGTCTCTCCTATTCATATTCCAGTCTCTTATTCAAATCAATGCATGGTTGCTAGGGGAATTTGGATCCGTCTCAGAACATCACTCTCCACATGATACTAAAAGTTAACTCAATGGTGAACAACTCTTTTAAGGTAGGACAATTGCATATATTTGCTCTTTCTGCATCTTTTACACTTACTACCAATAAACTATTTAGAGTATTGACAGTTTATTGATCCTACAGAAAATTATTGTTGCCTTTAAAAATAAGATTGTCTTAAAAAAACAAAAAGCAATTAAAAAAAAGTCACTGATCAAAATTTTTGAGAATATGTACTCTATGAATTTACAGATTACAAAGAACATTCCATTGGCTGGAAAAGAATCATGAGAATAGATATAATGAATGACTCAATGGATACTCCATGCGGGGAAACAGATCTCATCCGTGACTGAAACACAAAGGCGCAAATTCACTAAGCGCCGAAGCGCCGAACGCTAGCGTTAATTTTTCGTTACTGCGCAAATTCACTAACGAACGCTGGCCTAGTTTCGCTAGTGTTACTTCGCACCCTTTCGCCAGGCGAATTTTCACTAGCGACGTAACTACGCAAATTCACTAACTTGCGCAGTGTACTGAACGCTACCTTTTACGCTAGACTTCCTTCGCCACCTCAGACCTGGCGAAGCACAATAGAGTAGATAGGGATTGTTTAAAAAAAAAGTCACATTTTTTTCTAAGTCCCAAAAAACGCTGGCGTGTTTTCTACATGATGGGTGATAGGCTGAAAAAGATCAAAAATATTTTTGGGGCTCCCCTCCTTCCCCCCTACATCTCCTGACTCATGGCAACTTACCTAGACAGTGGGCACATGTGTAGGGCAAAATAAAATTTTTATTTGCTGATTTGAAGGTTTTCTAGGCATTTGTAGTGCTAATACGTGTTCCTCCATTGAAATTTGAATTTGGCGCCGTATGCAAATGAACCATCGCTAGCGAAACTTGGCGAATTAACGCTAGCGCAACTTCGAAAACTTACGCTACCCCTGTGCGCAACTTCGGATTTTAGTGAATTTGCGGAGCACTGGCGAAAATACGCCTGGCAAAGTATGGCGAAGTGCGGCGAAGTTGCGCCTGGCGCAACTTCGAATCTTAGTGAATTTGCCCCAAAGAGTTGTATTATGTTGGTTGCACCATATGGTATAAGAGTAATCCATATTTATATATTTTTTGAAATATATGTATCCTCTTAAATGTTATCATAACACTTCTCAAAATCTTCAGGTCTGCTGGGAAGTTTTGTGTTTTCTGTACAAGGGATAATTTCAGTGCATGCACAGAATGGGACAAAATCACTTTTAAATCTGCCCGTATGTGCTCTGTCCTGGCAAATAGACTATTAGAATTAACAAGTTTCAGGAGGGAAATGGTTTCCAAGAAAAGGAAGAGCTTTGGGAGGAACAGTCTGAACCTGGAAAGAGCACAATCAGTGTTTTAGAGAAAGGAATAAGCTATAAAGCAGGGATTCTGGGACCATTACACTGGGAAAAAAAGAATCCATGGGACAAATATAAGGCAATATTAAGGGTGTATAAAAAGAGCTCACACTGAATAAATCTGTGTAATATATTTAACTCCCTTGGACCTTATGGATAAGAGTCGTTTAGTTATTTTTTTTCATACAGCAATGTGGTAGATGTAGGCATCATATGGACCATACATCTTAGAGGTTGCACAGGAAGATAGTCCAGTTCTTTCTTGTCACCCTACATGATATTCTGTATATAAATATATATTCTGTTTTGTTTTTTCACTTGAGTTTTGTATTTCTGGTGTAGCTTTCCTGCATGAAAATACTTTGACAATTATTACTTATTTTGCTCTTGCCTGGACTTGAACTCGTGACCTCGGACTTAAGCTGGCCATAGATGCTGAGATTTTTAAAAGATCAGATCCTGATCGTGAGACCACGATCTTCTCAGAACGATCGTACGATCGTACAAATTTACCATCAACTAAAAAGACCAATTTACCAGGAAAACAAAGGGGAGCTGCCTGCTTGGCCCTGCAAACATAGATAGATTGCACTGGGACCGACAAAGATTTTTTGACCTGGCCGATCAATTTCCCGACAGATGTCGGCCGAAAAATCGTTAGATGTACGATCGTTCGAATACCACTAACCGCACGATAATTTAGAAGGATTGGTCGGGCTTCCCTAAAATCGGTCGTTCGGCAAGAAGAATTGTCGCGTCTATGGGGAGCTTTACATGTGTCTTTGTCATTCCTCTTCAGCAGATATGGATTAGAGCAAGGTCCAGCTGTTTTCTTTCTCTACTTAGTGGTTTTGTATTAGTTCACCATTAGATTCTCCCCAGGATGCCTAATTCTAGTGTACTCTGTAAACCGTTATTTTTATTTACTGATTGTTGCCTGATCATTATCTAATGTAAAACACTGCGTAACTAGTTGGCGCTATATAAATAGATGATGATGCCAAATGTATAGAGCAGGGGTGCTGTTGATAGCAAGGGAAGATGCCCAAACAGAGCATAGAGCCAATAACAAAGTCTCAGAGGACTGAGGCAAAAGGATTCCAATACATCCTTACTAAGATATGAAGAACCAGAGGTAGGAGTAACAAATAAAAGCAGTAGGAGTCACAGAAGTCAAAGGCCAAGCTGAGTAGGGATGTAGCGAACGTCGGAAAAAAAGTTCGCGAACATATTCGCGAACTTGCGCAAAAATGCGAGCGGTTCGCGAACGGTTCGCGAACCCCATAGACTTCAATGGGAAGGCGAACTTTAACATCTAAAAAAGACATTTCTGGCCAGAAAAATGATTTTAAAGTTGTTTAAAGGGTGCAACGACCTGGACAGTGGCATGCCAGAGGGGGATCAAGGGCAAAAATTTATCTGAAAAATCTGCCTGTGTGTGCTTGGAAGAGATAGTGTAGGGGGAGAGCTGTTAGTGATTTCAGGGACAGATGATAGTAAGTTTGCTGGCTAGTAATCTGCTTGATACTGCTCTGTATTGGAGGGACAGAAGTCTGCAGGGATTTGAGGGACATTTTAGCTTAGGTAGCTTTGCTGGCTAGTAATCTACTGTTCTCTTTAAACAACTGCCATACATTGACCTTGTAGGCATTGTTTGCCCAGTTTTTTTGGACGCAGCCACTGAAGCACAGTTGCCAGAAAAAATATGCCATATAAATGCTGAAAATAGTCATTTTTCGCCATACGTTGACCTTGTAGACATTGTTTGCCCAGTTTTTTTGGACGCAGCCACTGAAGCACAGTTGCCAGAAAAAATATGCCATATAAATGCTGAAAATAGTCATTTTTCGCCATACGTTGACCTTGTAGACATTGTTTGCCCAGTTTTTTTGGTTGCAGCCACTGAAGCACAGTTGCCAGAAAAAATATGCCATATAAATGCTGAAAATAGTCATTTTTTGCCATATACGTTGGCCGCAGCCACTGAAGCACAGAGGCCAGAAAAAATATGCCATATAAATGCTGAAAATAGTCATTTTTTTGGTCGCAGCCACTGAAGCACAGTTGCCAGAAAAATTATGCCATATAAATGCTGAAAATATAAATTTTTTTGGTTGCAGCCACTGAAGCACAGAGGCCAGAAAAATTATGCCATATAAATGCAGAAAATATGCATTTTTTTGGTCGCAGCCACTGAAGCACAGTTGACAGAAAAATTATGCCATATAAATGCTGAAAATATAATTTTTTTTGGTTGCAGCCACTGAAGCACAGAGGCCAGAAAAATTATGCCATATAAATGGAGAAAATATGCATTTTTTTGGTTGCAGCCACTGAAGCACAGAGGCTAGAAAAATTATGCCATATAAATGGACAAAATATGCATTTTTTTGGTTGCAGCCACTGAAGCACAGAGGCCAGAAAAATTATGCCATATAAATGCAGAAAATATGCATTTTTTTGGTTGCAGCCACTGAAGCACAGAGGCCAGAAAAATTATGCCATATAAATGCAGAAAATATGCATTTTTTTGGACGCAGCCACTGAAGCACAGTTGCCAGAAAAAATATGCCATATAAATGCTGAAAATAGTCATTTTTCGCCATACGTTGACCTTGTAGACATTGTTTGCCCAGTTTTTTTGGTTGCAGCCACTGAGGCCAGAAAAAATTAAACCAGTAGGGTTTGCACCCTAGTTTGTAACGGTGGCGGAGGGAGGAGGACGCTAAAGGACAGCTGTGTGTGGAGTCATGAGGCTTGAAGAGAAGGACAGCTGCATAGAAGTCAGAACAAGTCTTCCGGCGTGCAGTAACCCTCCGAGATCCACCCCTCATTCATTTTAATAAAGGTCAGGTAATCGACACTTTTGTGACCTAGGCGAGTTCTCTTCTCAGTTACAATCCCTCCTGCTGCACTGAAGGTCCTTTCTGAGAGCACACTTGAGGCTGGGCAAGACAAGAGGTTCATGGCAAATTGTGACAGCTCTGGCCACAGATCAAGCCTGCGCACCCAGTAGTCCAGGGGTTCATCGCTCCTCAGAGTGTCGATATCTGCAGTTAATGCCAGGTAGTCCGCTACCTGCCGGTCGAGGCGTTCTTTGAGGGTGGATCCAGAAGGGTTGTGGCGCTGCCTTGGACAGAAAAACATTTGCATGTCTGATGTTACAGACCGGCCAAAGGGCTTTGTCCTTGCAGGTGTGCTCGTGGCAGGATTACTGGCACCTCTGCCCCTGGAATGTTGATGAGTTCCTGAAGTGACATCACCCTTAAAAGCATTGTACAACATGTTTTGCAGGCTGGTTTGTAAATGCCGCATCTTTTCGGACTTGTGGTATGTTGGTAACATTTCTGCCACTTTATGCTTGTACCGAGGGTCTAGTAGCGTTGCGACCCAGTACAGGTCCTTCTCCTTAAGCCTCTTGATACGGGGGTCCTTCAACAGGCATGACAGCATGAAAGACCCCATTCTCACAAGGTTGGATGCAGAGCTATCCATCTCCGCTTCCTCATTATCAAGGACTGCATCATCCACGGTCTCCTCCCCCCAGCCACGTACAAGACCAGGGGTCCCCAAAAGGTCACCACTAGCCCCCTGGGAAGCCTGCTCCTGTTGGTCCTCCTCCTCCTCCTCCACAAAGCCACCTTCCTCCTCTGACTCCACTTCTGGCACCTCTCCCTGCGTTGCAGCAGGTGCCTGGGTTCGTTCTGGTGATTCCGACCATAAATCGTGCGCTTCCAGCTCCTCGTCACGCTGGTCTACAGCCTCATCTGTCACTCGTCGCACGGCACGCTCCAGGAAGAAAGCGAAGGGTATTAGGTCGCTGATGGTGCCTTCGGTGCGACTGACCATATTTGTCACCTCTTCAAAAGGTCGCATGAGCCTGCAGGCATCGCGCATAAGCACCCAGTAACGGGGGAAAAAAATCCCCAGCTCTGCAGATCCAGTCCTACCACCCAGTTCAAAAAGGTACTCGTTGACGGCCCTTTGTTGTTGCAGCAGACGTTCCAACATAAGGAGCGTTGAATTCCAGCGAGTCTGGCTGTCAGAAATCAAACGCCTGACTGGCATGTTGTAGCGCTGCTGAATGTCAGCAAGGCGTGCCATGGCTGTGTAGGAACGTCTGAAATGGGCCGACACCTTTCTGGACTGGGTGAGAACGTCCTGGAATCCTGGGTACTTGGAGACAAAACGTTGGACTATTAAATTTAACACATGTGCCATGCAGGGCACATGTGTTAAATTTCCCAGTCTCAACGCTGCCAACAGATTGCTTCCATTGTCACACACCACTTTTCCGATCTGCAGTTGGTGTGGGGTCAGCCACCGATCGGCCTGTGACTGCAGAGATGACAGGAGTACAGATCCGGTATGGTTTTTGCTTTCCAGGCACGTCATCCCCAAGACAGCGTGACAACGGCGTACCTGGCACGTCGAATAGCCTAGGGGGAGCTGGGGGTGCACAGGTGTGGAGGAGGAGAAGGAGGACCCAGCAGCAGAGTAAGAAGAAGAAGAGGAAGAAGACGAGGTAGAGAGCGATGGAGGAGTAGAGGTGGTGGCAGAACCGCGTGCAATCCGTGGCGGTGACACCAACTCCACTGTTGTTGTTGTTGTTGAGCTACCCATTCCCTGCTTCCCATTCCCAGCCATTACCAAGTTCACCCAGTGGGCAGTGTAGGTGACATACCTGCCCTGACCATGCTTGGAGGACCATGCGTCAGTAGTCATATGGACCTTTGGCCCAACACTAAGTGACAGAGATGCGGTAACTTGGCTCTGCACATGTTGGTACAGGTGTGGTATTCCCTTTTTAGAAAAAAAATTGCGGCTGGGTACCTTCCACTGCGGTGTCCCAATTGCTACAAATTTGCGGAAGGCCTCAGAGTCCACCAGCTGGTATGGTAAAAGCTGGCGGGCTAAGAGTGCAGACAAGCCAGCTGTCAGACGCCGGGCAAGGGGGTGACAGTCAGACATTGGCTTCTTACGCTCAAACATGGCCTTCACAGAAACTTGGCTGGTGGCAGATGACTGGGAATGGGAACAGGTGGTCAAGGTGGAAGGCGGAGTGGAGGGTGGTTCAGATGGGTCAAGGAGAGCAGAGGTAGAGCAGTAAGATGCTGGACCAGAAGGAGTGTGGCTTTTAGTTTGCCTGTTGCCTTTGAGGTGTTGCTCCCAAAGTGCTTTGTGCTTGCCGCTCATGTGCCTTCGCATAGAAGTTGTACCTATGTGGCTGTTGGGCTTACCAAGGCTCAGTTTCTGACTGCACTCATTGCAAATTACAATGCTTTTGTCAGAGGCACACACATTAAAAAAATCCCACACTGCTGACTTTTTGGAAGTGTGCGATCTGGCGGTAACAGTAGAAGTTGGCGGCATTGGCGGCAATGGCGGGTGCGTTGGCTGGCTGAACACAGGTGCCGATACATGTTGTTGCCCTACTGATCCCTGCGGGCTGTCCTCCCTGCTTCTTCTAAGTCTTATTCTCCTACTGCCTCTCTGACTCTCCGTCTCTCCATCTGAACTACCCTCCTCTTGCTCTCTTCTACTAGGCACCCACAAAACATCAATCTCCTCATCATCATTCTCCTCAGATGCATCAATTTCTTCTGACACATCACAGAAGGAAGCAGCAGCGGGGACCTCCTCCTCATCACTCATCATTATGTCCATCTCTGTCGTGTTCTCTGCCAGAATTAAATCTGGTGTAACGTCCTCATCTCCTTCATCTTCTTCTGCCAATAATGGTTGCGCATTACTCAGTTCAAGAAACTCATGGGAAAATAACTCCTCTGACTCCAGTGAAGAAGGGGCACCGGTGGTGGAGGAAGTGTTACGTGGGGTGGCCATAGCAGTGGAGGATGAGGAGGATGTTGTGGTAAAGTTAGAAACGGTAGAGGATGGGGTGTGCTGTGTAAGCCAGTCAACTACCTCTTCAGCATTTTGGGAGTTCAGGGTCATTGGCTTTTTAAAACTGGGCAATTTGCTAGGGCCACAGGATTGCATAGCAGCACGGCCCCTAGCGCGGCCTCTGCGTGGCGGCCTGCCTTTGCCTGGCATTATTTTTAAAAAAACAACAACAACAAAAACTCAGTTGGTTTTTCTGGAAACGATAATACACACAGCTAGATGGCGGTTTGAAGAAAACACTGTGCAAATAATGCCTACAAGGTCAACGTATACACAGCGGTGGATACAGATTACGTAAAATATAAGAATGCTGCTTGAAAAAAAGTAACTCAAGTGGTTTTTCTAGAGACGATAATATTATCAATATTTAGACAAAATGTGAACAAGCTCACACAGCTAGATGGCGGTTTGAAGAAAACACTGTGCAAATAATGCCTACAAGGTCAACGTATACACAGCGGTGGATACGGATTACGTAAAATATAAGAATGCTGCTTGAAAAAAAGTAACTCAAGTGGTTTTTCTAGAGACGATAATATTATCAATATTTAGACAAAATGTGAACAAGCTCACACAGCTAGATGGCGGTTTGAAGAAAACACTGTGCAAATAATGCCCACAAGATCAACGTATACACTACTACAGCGGTGGATACGGATTACGTAAAATATATTATGGCTGCTTGAAAAAAGTCACTCCGGTGTTTTTTCTGGAGACGGTAATATTATGGATATTTAGACAGAATGTGAACAAGGTCACACAGCTAGATGGCTGTTGGTTGAATAACACACTGGGCAAAAAATGCCTACAGGGCAAATAATGCCTAAAAGGTCAACTTATACACTACTACAGCGATGGATACGGATTACGTAAAATTTATTATGGCTGCTTGAAAAAAGTCACTCCGGTGTTTTTTCTGGAGACGGTAATATTATGGATATTTAGACAGAATGTGAACAAGGTCACACAGCTAGATGGCTGTTGGTTGAATAACACACTGGGCAAAAAATGCCTACAGGGCAAATAATGCCTAAAAGGTCAACTTATACACTACTACAGCGATGGATACGGATTACGTAAAATTTATTATGGCTGCTTGAAAAAAGTCACTCCGGTGTTTTTTCTGGAGACGGTAATATTATGGATATTTAGACAGAATGTGAACAAGGTCACACAGCTAGATGGCTGTTGGTTGAATAACACACTGGGCAAAAAATGCCTACAGGGCAAATAATGCCTAAAAGGTCAACTTATACACTACTACAGCGATGGATACGGATTACGTAAAATTTATTATGGCTGCTTGAAAAAAGTCACTCCGGTGTTTTTTCTGGAGACGGTAATATTATGGATATTTAGACAGAATGTGAACAAGGTCACACAGCTAGATGGCTGTTGGTTGAATAACACACTGGGCAAAAAATGCCTACAGGGCAAATAATGCCTAAAAGGTCAACTTATACACTACTACAGCGGTAGTAAAATAAAAAAAAGTAAAATAAAAAAAAAATGAATATTAAAAAAAAAAATTACAGTTGGTGCTGCTGAACTACTAGGAGCAGCAGATTAGCACACCAGTCCCACTCCCCAACACTGCTAGACTAATAGCACTGGGCTCTTATAGTAGTAGTAGTAGTAGTAGTAGTAGTAGTAGTAAAACAACAAAAAAATAAATAAAAGCAGTCCTTACAAGGACTACTGTTATTGCAGCAGTCAGCAGATGAGATCAGAAGCAGGACAGCTGCCCACTGCAGCTACATACAGAGCACTGCAGTAGAAGGTAGATTACTAGCCAGCAAAGCTACCTAAGCTTAAATGTCCCTCAAACCCCTGCAGACTTCTGTCCCTCCAATAACAGAGCAGTATCAAAACGATTACTAGCCAGCAAACTTTCAACTGTCCCTGAAATCACTAACAGGCAGCAGCTCTCTCCCTACACTATCTCTTCAGCACACACAGGCAGAGTGAAAAAAACGCTGCAGGGCTTCGGTTTTTATAGGGAAGGGGAGTGGTCCAGGGGAGAGCTTCCTGATTGGCTGCCATGTACCTGCTGGTCTGGGGTGAGAGGGCAAAAAAAAGCGCCAACAATGGCGAACCCAAAATGGCGAACGTCGCGCGACGTTCGCGAACTTCCGGCGAGCGCGAACACCCGATGTTCGCGCGAACAAGTTCGCCGGCGAACAGTTCGCGCCATCTCTAAAGCTGAGTCACAACTCAGGAATCCCAATGCACAAACAGACAGGACCAGGTTAGTAACAGAAGCAGGGGACGAGTCAGGACCAGAATGGCAAAGAACTGAAACAAGATCAAAATAGTAAATATAACTGACCACAACATGATAAGTAGACCCATCATTGACTCAGATGGCTCATCAGCAGAGGCTGGCCATGCCGGCCGGGCGCCCTAGGCAACCCAGCCGGCCAGCTCGCCCCCTTCTTCTGCTGTGGATCGGTGGCGCGGCGACACTCGCCGACTCCTTCTCCTGTGGGCTGTAACATGCGCATGCACAGTGGCGTCACACTCGCGTGTGCGCATTGACGTTGCGCGCGTGATGGAAAGGGGAGCGGCCAAGCTGGCGATAAGGTGCGTCCAGTCTAGGGGTAGGCAGAAGAGGCAGCTGCTCAGCGCCCCTCAATCGTTGCGCCCTAGGCAGCTGCCTCTTCTGCCTACCCCTAGTTCCGGCCCTGCTCATCAGGAATCATATAGCTTGAGGGAATTGTCAGCTTGACAGCACATGCAGTCCAGATCATTGGCATGGATGTGATGAAACTGACAGACCAAGCAAGAGGACTCCAGAAGAATATTTATTTTAAGAAATATGTACAGTAAGGGCAGAGACACAAGCTCAGATTCGGGGAGACTTAGTCACCCAGCAATAAATCGCCTCTTCTTCAGGGTGTCTAATCTCCTTGAACTGCCTCCCGTCGGCTAGAATCTAAATCGCCGATGGGATGGCATTCATGAGGAACTTCGGGCAACTTTGAAAAACGAAGCGCACTGATTGCTATCCCGCCTGCGAATTACATTCTAGCCGGCGGGAGGCAGTTTGGGGAGATTAGTCGCCCTGAATAAGAGGAGATTTATTTAATGTTTACATGATTTTCTAGTAGGCATGAAGATCCAAACTACGGAAAGATCTGTTATCCGGAAAACCCCGGGTCCCGAGCATTCTGGATAACAGGTCCCATACCTGTATAACCTTGCAACATTTCTAAAGCTTTGATTGGCAGTTAACTGCCCCCTAGATACTTGATTCAACATTGAATCACTAGAATTACAGTTGGTACAGTAGTTCCCTTTTTATCTAGAAATACAGGTATGGGATCTGTTATCCAGCCGATATCCAGAAAGCTCCAAATTACAGGAAGGCCATCTCCCACAGAATCCATTTTAATCAAATAATTCACATTTTTAATAAAAAGACAGTACCTTGTATGTGATCCAAACCAAGATATAATTAGTCCTTAAAGGAGAAGGAAAGGTTAAAACTAAGTAAGCCTTATCAGAAAGGTCCATCTAAATATACCAGTAAACCCCCCAAAGTAATGTTGCTCTGAGTCCCCTGTCAAAAGAATCTGCATTTCTTTCCATCTTTTGTGTACACATGGGCTTCTGTATCAGACTTCCTGCCTTCAGCTTAAACCTCATTGCCCTGGGCAAGAGCATGCTCAGTTTGCTCCTCTCCCCCCGCCCCTCCCTTCTCTACTGTAATCTGAGCCCAAAGCAGGGAGAGACTCAGGCAGGAAGTGATGTCACACCCCATTAATACTGCAGCTCCTATCCTAAACAAACAGAGAGTTTCTAGAGCTTTTTACTCAGGTATGGTAAAACATTCTACATAATAAATATAGCATTCTAGCTTGTACTATTGCAGCTAATCTATTGGCAACAAAATGCCTCCGTAGCTTTCCTTCTCCTTTAATGGAGGCAAACCAATCCTATTGGGTTTCACTAATGTTTAAATGATTCTTTAGTAGTAGTATGAAGATCCATTTTACAGAAATAACTGTTATCAGGAAAACCCCAGGTCCACAGTATCCTGGATAACAGGTCCCATACCTGTATATCTTACACGGATAAGCTAACACTATAAAAATATGCTTTCTAGATAAAACAACATCTAATTATGGCCTTAAATTACTTCAAAGAAATTATCATATGATCACAGGGGGACCTTCCATTGTGATATTTCCACCTGTAGTAACAATATTCACAGGGGCGATCCGTGGGCTACTGCCGCTTGAGGCACCAACCCCTCTTCCGTCCCCCTCTTCCGCTCTGCGCTTAAAAGTTTCAAAAGGGTCAAAAGGTGCGGCACCGCTAGTGTAAAAACCGGAAATTCGGCTCTTAAAGTTACAGGGCCGCCCCTTGTAACTGCCCGTTCCCTTCCGCCTGAGGCAAGGTGGCCCTGAATATTCACTTTCCCAAAGTCTGGTCTGAAAACACAATCTGAAGGGACCAGGCCAGCTGGATTTCAATGGCACCTTTCCTGATGTTTACATTCAATTCTGAGGCCCCCCATTTCCTTTATTTATTTTTGCATACACAGTGTGCCACTAAAAAGTTGGCTCGGTACAACACGTGATGACACACCACCAAGATTTATGAGACTGTTATGCCAATATTATGGGATATTCAAGTATTTAACATTGTGTATTTTACTTAGAAATAGCCAGCTTAAAGGGGATCATTAAAAAGGCATCTATGAGTATGAAATAGATATTTTTGGTCTGAAAAAAAGAGATCTCAAAAAAATCTACACTGACCCAAATATGGAATCTCCATCTTGCTGTCCTGTCATTATGATTGTGATGAGCCTTTAATCACAAATGATACGTTCTCTAACCGAAGCGAAAGTTTTACTAGATTTGGTTTCCTATTAAAGAAGAAGGACGCGCACAGCAGTTCATAAGAATCAGAGATATTTGCTGGGCCAGCAGTGCATTTTGCTAAATGATCTCAAAAAATGTATGGGGTCAGATATCAAAAAGGCCCTCTTTATTAAATGAATAGCGTTATTCATAGGTGAGAAAATATGAGCCAGTAACTAACTGTATGGACTTATACAAGAGTCAGTTCATGTAATACTTTTGGAATGCTGGCCACATTAACCACCGATGAGCGTCTGACACTTTTCCCTGATTTTTTTCACCTTTTTTTTCACCCTAAAATAAAACAATTAAAAAAATTTCACAACAAGGGAGACATATGAATCATTAGTGTCTGCTTAATACTGTTTGTTGTTTTATTTACACAGTTTTTTCAGAGTTTATTAATACGCAAAACGCTTTTAAATACATTCTTTATAAGGGGAGTCGATCATGGTTTAATGTTACGCATGGAGAGGCAGGTTTAATTATTTTGGAATTCTAGATTGTTTCGCAATTGAAATTTTTTTCTTTATCGCTAGTATGTTTACAAAAACACTTTAACTGGAAACAATGACATAGTTACATAGTTAATTTGGGTTGAAAAATTATAAAAGTTCATAAGCCCCTGTGCACATATATACAGGGTCGGAATGGAGCACTGGGGGCCCACTGGGGCTGTGACACAAAGGGCCCTCCTAGCAGTCCTTAGGGCCCACTCCCGACTAGCAAACTTCCGTGGTATGTGCAAATGCCAGCACTCCGCATGCCTGTGAAAACGGCGGCCATTCATTGGGCCACTTCAGCTGTTTCTTAAGGGAGAGCGGCAGAGACGTAACTAGAGGGGGGCGGGCCCTGGCGCGGGACGTGCAGCAAGGCCCCACCCCCCTCCGTACGGCCAGAAAATCTGCAGAATAGAGTGGCTGCCAGGGGGGCCCTGAGGGGATGCGGGCCCTGGCCCAATTGTATCCCCTGCTCCCCAGGTAGTTACGCCACTGGAGAGCGGGTCTGGGCCCACTGGTGCCCACCGGGTTTTTACCCAGTGTCCCGCCAGCCCAGTCCGACCCTGCATTTATACAAACATACCTATATGGACCTATCTACGCTCACACATATAAACAATTTATACTTATATCTATACTAAACAAACTGTAACTTTTAAGGTCCCAATAGCCTTGGATATTACGCTTGTTCAAAAAAATAATCCAAACCACTCTTAAAGGTATTGATAGAACCTGCCATCACAACATCACCGGGTAGGGCATTCCCCACCCTCACTGACCTCAATGTGAAGAACCTCCTACACTGCTTTGAGTGAAAGTTCAGTTCCTTTAGTCTCAAGGGGTGGCCTCTGGTTTGTTGATCTTTTCTGTGAGAAAAAGATCACCCAATGTCTCTCTATAATTTTTTTTAATTTACTTATAAAGAGTAATCATGAACCCTTGCAAGTTACCAGTTGAGTTGCTTGAGTCTGCTCTCTCTCTAGCTCATGTATATCCTTATGAAGGACTGAAGACCAAAAACTGCACTGCATATGCAAGGTGAGGCCTTAATTAGTTATTTGCTTTAGTAACCACTCAGTGAAGCTTTAGTAACCACTCAGTGAAGCTTGTTAGCCACAGAAATCCCCAAATCATTTCAATTAAAGGAACAGTAACACCAAAAAAGGAAAGTGTTTTAAAGTAATGAAAATATCATGCACTGTTGCTCTGCACTGGTAAAACGGATCTGTTTGCTTCAGAAAAACTACTATAGTTTATATAAACAAGCTGCTGTGTAGCCATGGGGGCAGCCATTCAAGCACAGGATACACAGTAGATAACAGATAAGTACTACTATAGTTTATATAAACAAGCTGCTGTGTAGCCATGGGGTCAGCCATTCAAGCACAGGATACACAGTAGATAACAGATAAGTACTACTATAGTTTATATAAACAAGCTGCTGAGTAGCCATGGGGGCAGCCATTCAAGCACAGGATACACAGTAGATAACAGATAAGTACTACTATAGTTTATATAAACAAGCTGCTGTGTAGCAATGGCAGAAATTGAAAAAAGGCTATATGGCACAGGTTGAATAGTGGATACCAGATAACACCATTATGTTCTACAGAGCTTATCTGCTGTGTAACCTGTCCGTTCTCCTTTGAATTGCTACATAGCAGCTTATTTATATAAACTATAGTAGTATTTCTGAAGCAAACACACCAGTTTTACCAGTGCAGGACAACACTACATTATATTTTTATTACTTTAAAACAATTACATTTTTTGATGATACTGTTTCTTTAAGGAAGCTCCTAACACCCCATTTTGTGTATAACTTGCATTTATGTTAACACTGAAGCTCATTTCCCAATTTGTTGCCCAGTTTTCCAATTTAGTCAAATCACCCTGCAAAGTGGCAACATCCTGCATGGAACTTATAGTTGTGCACAATTTAGTATCATCAGTAAAAATAGAGACAGTACTTACAGTATAGGCCACCTCCAAGTCATTAATAAACAAGTTAAAACGCAAAGGGCTAAGGACAGACCCCTGTGCTTCTAAGAAGACTGATCTAATTAGAAAATGCTCCATTAACCACCACTTCTCAGTCCAAGTACAAATACCATGTTCCAGGCCATTATTTCTTAATTTATTAAGTAACCTTCTATGTGGAACTGTATCAAATGATTAGCAAAGTCTAAGTAGATCACATCCACTGCTATCGCAGAGTCTAGGTTCTTGCTGACAAAAACTCATAGTTTGGCAAAACTAAAATTGCATTGTTCCTCTCATTTTTACAGATTCATTAAGGTTTTTTTTTGGAATGTGGATGGAAATTGGAAAACCCTGAGGCAGCTTACACAGACACAAACAGAGGACTTGCAAACCCAATGCTCTGGCTAGGAGCAAATCCAAGATCCAAAACATTGTGCCACTGTGGTCCCCCCATATGATCTATTTGTGCAGCTGTTATATGCATGGACTTTTCCATTTTAAGTGAGAAATATGTCTAACCCGGTATTCCATTATAAAATACTACCGTTTCAAAGACAGAGGGAAATTAGAGGTGGAGCATATTGTATTAATCAAAGACATCAAAATACGATTTATGCAGCCGAGTGCGTATGCTCTTTAAATTCTGTAAATTTAAAGAGCAAAAAGAAATTTAAAATGACATTCCAGTTCTCCCAACTTTGTCTGTCAGGGGAAGGCTTGTGGCTTGCAGGTTGGTCATCCCTCATGTATATACTGGGGCTCTATTGGAATTGCCCTCACTTCTGCCTTCTCCAAAACTATCCTTGGGAGACTTCTATTTCCTTTAATTTGCTTATATATGAAGGCTCTTGCCCATCTCAGTGGCGCAAATTCACTAAGCGCAGAAGCGTAGAACGCTAGCGTCAATTCGCTAGCGTTTGGCATTTTCGGTACTTCGCAAATTCACTAACGAACGCTGGCGTAAATTCGCTAGTGTTACTTTGCACACTTACGCCAGGCAAATTTTCGCTAGCGATGTAACTACGCAAATTCACTAACTTGCGCAGTGTACTGAACGCTACCTTTTACGCTAGACTTCCTTCGCCACCTCAGACCTGGCGAAGCGCAATAGAGTAGATAGGGATTGCTTCCAAAAAAGTCAAATTTTTTTCTAAGTCCCAAAAAACGCTGGCGTGTTTTCTACATGATGGGTGATAGGCTGAAAAAGATCGAAAATATTTTTGGGGCTCCCCTCCTTCCCCCCTACATTTTCTGACTCATGGCAACTTACCTAGACAGTGGGCACATGTGTAGGGCAAAATAAAATTTATATTTGCTGATTTGAAGGTTTTCTAGGCATTTGTAGTGCTGATACGTGTTCCTCCATTGAAATTTGAATTTCGCGCCGTATGCAAATTAACCATCGCTAGCGAAACTTCGCTTCGCTTGGCGAATTAACGCTAGCGCAACTTCGCAAACTAACGCTACCCCTGTGCGCAACTTCGGATTTTAGTGAATTTGCGGAGTGCTGGCAAAAATACGCCTGGCGAAGTGCGGCGAAGTGCAGCGAAGTTGCGCCTGGCGCAACTTCACATCTTAGTGAATTTGCCCCAAAGTGTTTGTACTTACATGCTCAAAAGAGTACTGCATGTCCCTGTGTTTTGGTGCACTAGCATCCTGGCTTTAAATATCAAAAATCTAAGTAAGCCCAATAAAACAAAGAGCACCTAAATGTACAAAAGTTATGCATTTCCAAAGTCATTCCAATTCAATCTATCATACCACATATGTCTGAATGAAAACAGCAATTGATCAATCTCGCTTAAATGGAAGGGCATCTTGACAATGACATCTGTTTCAAGACAAATAATCAAATTCCAGTTGAACTGAAAATTAAAAACACTCTTGCAGCTGCTTGAAACCTGGGGAAAAATGTGCAAGTGTAATACAAATATACATAAATAAACTGATTTGGCAATTGTCTGCTAAGAGGAGCACAATACCAAGAATGTGTTTAAGAGCTGTCTTTAGGGGTTCAATAAGGGCAAATGACCATGGTCCCACATATGTGGAAGGAGTGTGAGATGTAGGAGTGATGCTTGTAGCCCTTTCAGTTGTTTTTCAACTACAAGTCAGACCCTTAACTATAGCAGAAGTCATTGTAGTCCAACAACAGCTGAGGACCATAGGTCGGACAGCCTTATTTTACAAAAAAATTATTCTGCTGAAGTTGGGGGACTGGGGGAAATCCCCAATTTAGCTACATTCGTGGACATATATGAGTGATGGCAAACTCACTACAAATAATCCATGGAAGCTCTGGAAATCCAGCTTGAACAGGCCTTTGAGGAGCTTATATTCAAGCCCCAGTGCCACAACCCTGGCTGAGCTGGGAATAGTTGTTCACTTGAGTTGCCCAGTACATAAGATCAGTGGAAGATTGAATTCTAATTATGTGTAGTCTTAAAGCTGAGCAAATCTGTTACCTGGCCAGGTAAAGCCAATGGCTGATATAGAGTTTAAGCTATTCTTGCAACTTACTACATTGCGATGGAACTGGCAGATATCAAGCTTTATTAAATCATTCTGGTAGCAGATGTCTCTATACAAACAAGAAGCTTCCAGCAGAAATTGTATTAGTTCTCAGATGTTATTGGGCAAAATTTGATGCCATCCATTAAAGGTACCAGTGTCCAAAAATACTCCTTGCACTTCCCTTTAATTGTGCTCATAAAGGGTTGTCCATTTCCCCTCCTGTTCAAAATTACATACAAGTCAAGAAGAAGAAATCTGAAGATACCACCAGCTTCATTATGTGCAGTGATCCACCCAATCACAGTAGATTGACCCAAATCCTTTGCCATAATTATCAGGTCCAGTTAGTCCAGTCTGAGCACCGACATGCAAGTATGGATATTCTTCCAGTGGGTACATGAGTCAAATAGCCAAGATACTGATGGCAGACCTGTGTGTGACCTTCTGAAACAAATAAATTGTGCATTTTAATCTCGGGGTTAATCTAGGTATTAATGAAATGGATCTGTTCCACAAAAGAAGTTTTAGTTTTCATTATAAAGTATAAAGTGACCCTCAACCACAAGACATGGAGGGAACATACCATTGTATAAATCTCAACGCTGAAACCTGGCTGCATTGTGTCTAACCCAAATAAACACTTCCCACCAGAGCATTGTGACTGACAAAGAGTTCAAAACTCAGATAAACTATAAGCGCTGAATATTCTAAACTTCATTTGGACAAGTTAATGTTAAAGAAAGAAATAGGTCAAAGTTTGGCAAGGGCAGTCCCGTTTTGTACTATATATACAGAACTACACTATTTGATCTCAAAAAAATACCTTCTTCTGAGACCACCCAAGAATAAACTAGACGTTCTACGCCGTAGATCTGAATATGGACTCTACCATCTTACATTTGCTTGGCTTTTTTCATTTTTTCAATTTTTTCATTTTCTTGTGCCATAATATGTCTAAATATATCTCTAGATATCTATCTATACATATATATGTTTTACTTTTTTCTGAAAAATGCAGTTGCTGTATGTTTTTCTGTTCACTAACTATTTCAAGGACAATGGGCATGTTTTTCCCTACAATGCAACATTTTTTACACCTACTTTTTGATACAATTGCACAATCAGCGTGAGAGTTACATGTTCACCCTATTCTTTCAGTGCACTGTAGGATCTGACATAGGCAATAGTGGAAACATTGGAGCTACCTTCCAGTTTGGAGGCGGCAGTAGCTCCAGGGTTTCCCTGTGTTTGGATGGGGCTCAGTATAGTTCTTTCCAGATTTTCTGGACCTGCCCTCACCCAAGCCCTAAAGACTTAAAGGAGAAGGAAATCCATGGGGGTCCCACGGATTATAATGACTAGCATGATACCCCTGGCAGGTACTCTTGTTAAGGGGATATATATATGCAATTTGGATCAATGTTCATATTAAGAAGTCATCTAGTCTGAGGTGTTTACTTTGAAACCATGTGTCTACTTATTATTATTATCTACTTATTGTAATGCCTCTGTACAAGGAGAACTGCCATTGATAATTAAATGCAGCTTTGAGTTGATGTTCCAGTGCAAGCAGAATCCTTGTTTCTGTTTATTAGGATTGTGCTGGATATGATGTTGTGGTTAGGTTTAATTTGTTTGTATGAGGTAGCCGAGCAATAGTTCATGATGTGGATCTCTGATATAGATTCTGTTTTGGAACTGGCAAAGGGAACAAACTGAACCTCCCCCGCCCAAAGACTGTTCTGCATTATGATAGTACATTCAGCAGCAACAACAGTGCTGGATATCAGCTTGCTTTCATAGTTGGTTAGTTACATACCGTAGTTACATCGTTTTGTCTTTATTTTTCCCAAGCTTCACTAACTGCAACTGACAGTTGCAACTTCACTGCCAAACTGTACTTCTTTATCACCATTGACTGCCCATTGATTAATAATCTCATTATAAGAAGCCAAGCCTTCCCTTGCATTACAGAGGTATGCATGGACTTTGACTACCAGAGATTTGTATTGTGGGCTAAATCTGTTAGATAATGATTTAAAAGCAGTCAATTAATGCAATGTATTCCTGTTGGCTGACACAAGAGAACAACATCTAGTTAAGGACAACTGGGAACTTAACCAACCTTCCACTTTACTTTCCCAGTTGCCTCTGGGTTAGAATTAGTTAGAATTGTGCATGTGCAGTCGATATTATTTTTACTCAAGGCTACACCTAAATGACAATGACAACTGGCATAGCAAATTAAGAAGTTGACAAGATCATTTCTTTTCTAAAGGTAGCACCAGAATGGGGAACAAACTTACATTGACTGGATGGTACCCGACATATTGGAGTAACAGAAAGAAATTGAACCGGCACTACAGACTCCATGCAAGCAGGACAAGCCCTGCATGTTTATTCAAGGTAACGTTTCGGGGACATGCCCCTTCAAGTTGCACTTTCAAGTGTATTTGTACAAAATAGACATTCTACAGAAAATCTTACCTTAACTAGCCTTCAAGCCAACTCTGGTGGGACTTTGGGAACCACCACCTTAGGGTAACAGAATTTGCCATTGATCAATGTCCCTGTGTGTCTGTAGAGGAGTATTTGGGTTAAATTGAAACAAAGAACAAGGAATAACCTTCTGATCACTTACATTTGTCCCTGGGTCCCTTATTTCACCCTTTACCAGTTGGTTAGTTTGACCCAGACAGGCCCAACCGTTGTCCCTCATACAAGTGGTACAGAGGAGAAGGGGTGACCCCATATGATAAAAGCTCACAAAACAAATTCACCTTTCCCAAGGATTTGCAAAATGTTTTTCAACTGCACATTTGCAAATTGGTTTAGTGAACCTTAAAATGATGATAATTGTATTAGTCCAAAGTTATCAAACCATACACAGTACCCAGATGTTAGGACCTCCAAGAATGCTTTAGTATTATTTGTTCTGTTCTTTGTTTAAAATACAACCGTAGGGGGTGATTTGCACACAGGGGGCCTTTTTTATCTGAGTATTTTAATAAAAAAAAGTCAGACCAAATTATAATCCATGGTTTATTATAAAAAAATCACAATTTTATTGGATTGGGGACAAACACGTAAAAAATCTAACGAAAATCTGATTGTTACAAGTTTTTGGAACTTTTTTATCAAATTGCTTGATTGTTTTGTGCTTTTCCCCAAAAAGCCAGAATTTTTCGGATTTTTGCCTGAAAAGTTTTCAGACTGTGCAGACCACAGAAATTTCCAAATAGGATAGGGATCTCTCCCATTGACTTATACACAACCTCGGCAGGTCTGAGATGCCGGATTTTCGAATTCTGACTTTTTGCAGCCTCTGGGTTTAATAAATCCTAAAAAAATGAAAGAAACTAAAAATTGTTTTTGGCATTCAAACTTTGATAAATAACCCTCTAAATAATTGAGCACAGTGACCTGCATCCACTGCCATGAATACAGTGCTCAGCAACACTGTATTCATATGGGGGCAGGCATTGGGTAGGCACCTAGGTTTCTCCCACCACCAACCATCCCCTAATTTGAGCATCATTCCAAATAGCAGTGGGCACAGTCAACAATGGGGCTCAGTACTTACCATATGCTCTATGGCAGGCATGAGTCAAGCTTGAATAAGGACGCACCGGGGGCAGTTGTAAATGACCTCCTATGTCTATGAGAATAAATAAATCATTTACAGAAAATAAAATGAAATTGAATAAACAATGTGGACATTTTTTTCGGGGTTTTCTACAGTTCTGCATCCCACACTTCTGTCAAGCATGTTATTCATTTCTTGTTTTTTACAGCCATGACAGGCGTCCAGTTCTGAGAGCCGTCTATTCTTCTGATTGCAGCCACACTTTCCTAATACTTTACAGATGAAGCAACGCGCCAACAAATGGAAAAACCCCTCTCCACTTTTCACTGATTCTGCACAAAATTCTGTATTGTTGTTGTGTTGTGTTGACAACTACTTGATTGAGAATCCGTTTCATTATTATTTATGTTTTGGGCCTGACGAGTCCAGTTTAATGAGTTGACTTCTGTTAGTTGTGATGATAATTAGAAAAAATAACATTATGATAAACTTTTGCATCCATATGAATAATTCTTAAGATATTGTTTTTATGCTGTTTATGTAGGTACTGTATATGTTACATTGGGCACAGTTGTTCATGCCCGGGCTGATACTGTCTGATTCATTTTGACCCAGGAAATTACATTAGCCTTTATTAATAGGTAAGTAACGGTAGGCAGTAAGTGATACTACCAGTAACATGAGAGACCAAAATTTTATTAAATCAAGGCATTATATTGCTCCATGAGTTATGGAAAGCAGACAGGAGTGTGTGTAGTTTCTCATTCTTCAGCAACATGTGCAATGAGTAGCATCATTATATGCATTGGGAAAGGTCAAAACACAGCTTGTAAGACTGCGGGACTCCCTAATTTCGCACATGCTCTGTTGAAGTGGCTGAAGGTTTTTGGGATGAGGTGGAATAAGGTTTCATGGATGTCATTAATTGCCCACAATTTTTTTGCCAGGCATTTGCAGTGAAATTTGTATTTTACCAGCTGCAATTATTATTGCGAAACTGCCAAATTTAGTTGCCAAAAAAATGCAACAACCAAACGCCTATTGACCCAGAATGCATTTTGCACAAAAAACCTCCCATTTTGAGAATTTTCAAAGTTTTGAAAATATTCTCTCGACTTCACAAATGGAATCATCAATACCACACAGTAACATGAATATCTAGGTTCTGCCAACTTTGTGAAAAAGCACCTGGTATCGGTATTACATTCAGTGCCGCAGAAGCCTTCTTCTCAGTGGTTGAAGGTGTCCTCCGTTCAGGTCTAAACCAGTGCTATGTTGCCTTGTTCAGATTAGAAACACCTTACTAAAGTGTAACATCTTAAATGCTGGTTGCTAGCCTGTCATATCCCAAGTCAAGTTTTTCCATTTGTCTGTGTCTAATGCAAAATGTATTTTCTAGCTTCTATGAAGATTGTAGACTTGCAATTTTTTTTTTTGCCATCTAAACCTTCCTTCCACATTGGCTCAGTCCACAACCTTCTTCCCGTTGGTCTCCTGGAGTAATGTATTCCCCAACCTAATCAGGCCAGCAGGTTATGTAGCCTTGTTGGTTGTTGTATGACATCCATTTTTGGGCTAAAAATTAAACAATACAAGAGTAGCTTCAGCAAAAATGCCCCAATAAGTTTTCTCATTGCCTGTACAGAGATAATCTGATTCTGTTCTACAAAACTGTATTGATATTTTAAAAAGTGCTAAATATTGTTTGATATGACCATACACAATGAGAAAATGTATTACACATCCACAATTTCTCCTATAATTTGCTAAAAAGATTGAAACTGTAAAGGAATTTCCATATGTAACAATGGAAGTAGTGAAGATGGGATTTATCACTTGCACGGCCATCTGTTGATCTTGACAGAGAAGTTACTTAGCATCTGTATGTGTTATGAGGGTCTTCCGGTTAGGGCAGATAATAGGAGGTCTATGCTGAACCGAAGATAATGTCTGTGTAATCTATGGGGAGCACTTTGCCTTTGCTGTGAGAAATGTAAAACATATCTCTCTGTTGTCATATCTTGGGTGTATAATATTCCAAGAGGAAATCAGACAAGTCAGGTTTAGTGTTAGTAGGACAAATTTATTCTCTGTCTTCTGATTTCTCTGGTGTAAAACAGCATGCTTAGCAATACAGGTCAATAAAAACAGAAGGGAAACATATTAGGCCATGAGACAAGGAATATTTGACACGTGTAGTTACTCAGGAGCAGAAAATGTGCTGAATATTGTGAATGCATCTGAGAAAGCCTTGGAGTCATTTGAGATTTGTTACAAAATAATAATAAATGCTCTACCGGCTCCAAGTTTCACTGCAGTTTGATTTTAATACTGAGGGTGATATTTAGACAAATGTCTGAATTTTGTTAAAGACAAACAGAACCCTTGAGCCACACTTAAATGGAAAAAGAGTTGGGGAGCGACACAGGCATAGAAAAGACCATGGGGTGCCAAATAAGGGCTGTGATTGTGATTTGACAGCCTCTATTGTGACTGGCAGCCTACAGGAGGCTCTGGTTTTTATGGAACCAAAACTTGCCTCCAAGCCAGGCATTCAAAAATAAGCACCTGCTTTTAGGCTGTTGAGAGCAACATCCAAGGGGTTGGTGAGTAACATATATGCCTCGCAAGCCAATGATTTAGACCATCAATGGAGAATATTAAACTAATTTTAGGAGTTTTTGGGGAAAAAAAACCAATGTGAAGACTTTGCATGAGCCTACAGTGGTACACAATGACAGAATTGCCTTAAAGTTGCAGATGACACCAGTGATGCAGGACTTGGGCAGGTTTTAATGCCCAATTGTAGATCTTATTGGTCTAAGTTCCTGTGTGTGCTATAATTCTCCTTATACTGGTTTTTGACACTCTGCCTGTTCCTGGCTATTCTGTAGGCTGCCAGCCTTGACAAGTTACATAGTTACATAGGGTTGAAAAAAGACAATGTCCATCAAGTTCAACCCCTCCAAATGAAAACCCAGCATCCATACACACACCCCTCCCTACTTTTAATTAAATGCTATATACCCATGCCTATACTAACTATAGAGCTTAGTATCAGAATAGCCTTTGATATTATGTCTGTCCAAAAAATCATCCAAGCCATTCTTAAAGGCATTAACTGAATCAGCATCACAACATCACCCGGCAGTGCATTCCACAACCTCACTGTCCTCACTGTGAAGAACCCCCTACGTTGCTTCAAATGAAAGTTCTTTTCTTCTAGTCTAAAGGTGAGGCCTCTGGTACGGTGATCCACTTTATGGGTAAAAAGGTCCCCTGCTATTTGTCTATAATGTCCTCTAATGTACTTGTAAAGTCTAATCATGTCCCCTCACAAGCGTCTTTTTTCCAGAGAAAACAACCCCAACCTTGACAGTCTCCCCTCATAATTTAACTCTTCCCTCCCTCTAACCAGTTTAGTTGCACTTAGTCTCTGCACTCTCTCCAGCTCATTTATATCCCTCTTAAGGACTGGAGTCCAAAACTGCCCCCATACTCCAGATGAGGCCTTACCAGGGACCTATAAAGAGGCAGAATTATGTTTTCATCCCTTGAGTTAATGCCCTTTTTTATGCAAGACAGAACTTTATTTGCTTTAGTAGCCACAGAATGACACTGCCCAGAATTAGACAACTTGTTATCTACAAAGACCCCAAGATCCTTCTCATTTAAGGAAACTCCCAACACACTGCCATTTAGTGTATAACTTGCATTTATATTATTTTTGCCAAAGTGCATAACCTTGCATTTATCAACATTGAACCTCAATTTCCAGTTTGCTGCCCAGTTTTCCAGTTTAGACAAATCACTCTGCAAAGTGGCAGCATCCTGCATGGAACCTATAGTTCTGCACAATTTAGTGACCTGAAACCGGACAACAAACTTGCTTAACCCTTTGGACACCTCACCACTGGACATTGGCCTGTCCTTCAGTGTTTAGCATCCAGTTTCAGCATATTTCAAGTTTGGTAACACTTCAAGCTGCTTGTGGGTCATTTCATACCCTTGATCCAGACTGTTGGGCCCTGAAGAACACTATAAGAGTGATCAATTCTATCAAAACGGATACTATCAGGCTTGATTATAAAATGACTCTGAATTAACTACTAATGAGGCTTACATTGGGAATGAAGCCTTGTATTCATACTCAAATGTCCCAGAAGATCACATCTTACTACTTGAATATCAGCAGCAAAAATTAATCACATGTTGGTCTTTCTTTGGGACATGTTCTTGGTGACATGAGGAAGATGAACAAATTATAATGTAACTTGGACAAAATGCTTTTTTTAAGAATAAATTTTCTTGACATGCTGGATTCCTTGTGAAATAAGCCCCCAGCTGCACAGAACGTGGTACCTACTGGTGTCTGTCCACTTTACAAACTGTTCTGTGTTTTCTGTCCTCCTTAAAACTAAATTCTCCGATGAAAAAGGGGGAAAAGGACTATTTTTGTTAGCGTTAGAGGCATATTCCTTCAAACCTGTTTCTCATTCATGTTAGTAATTTAAAGCATAAATGTAAGTTCAGCAAGCCAATAAAGAAGCCAAATTTATATGGAAAACATTCACAGAAATTCTAGTTATTGCAAGTAGGCATGTAGTGCAGTTCCCATAAAATTACCCCTTTTTATATAATCTCTAAATGCCGGTCAGCTCAGAATCAGGTAACTCCATGAAATGCAGTCTTATTAGTTACATTCTTGCTCTAGTTATTATTCTAAAGGTGCATTAAGCGCAGGGCAAGCTAGGCACGGTGCCAGATGGCTCATCAAGGCTTGGGAAATCCATGATTAGTCGACTTCCTTGGCATGAAACGATGCCAACATTAACCTAACGCGAATCAAGTCTAGCAGCCCTTGGGGCATGTTAGCCACTCCATAAACATGGTTAACAACGATCTATGAAATGTAAGTAATAAAAATATACTTTTATATAATCTCTCTCTTTTTCTTCAGTACCATCACAGCCAAGGAGACATTCTGTCTGCTGGTCCTACAACCAAATACATCCTTTAAAGAGCTGGCAAAAATCGAAATAAACCTATTTTTTCCTTTGAATTGAAATTGATAGAGAGCACTCCTTAGAGCTAAAGGATAAAAGCCCTTCCTATTATTAGATGGCTGTATCACCACAAGCTGAGCCCCTTCCAGGCTTCAGTATCACCATCTTATATTCCATTCAAATTTCCTGTTATAGTAAACGTTCTCCACTTAGTTATGTGCGAATTCCTTACAGTTTGGTTTGCAAAAAGTCCTGGGATTTGCCTTTCATTGTTAACATTTATGACAGTTTCACTCTGTATCAATATGTCAATACTCCGGCCTTTTCAAAACATACACGTTCCACTGCCCGGTGCATATACAGCCAAATAAACCATGGCTGGCTGTCAGC
This sequence comes from Xenopus petersii, assembly GCA_038501925.1. NCBI lineage: Eukaryota > Metazoa > Chordata > Amphibia > Anura > Pipidae > Xenopus > Xenopus petersii. The sequence goes on along the minus strand of CM076680.1, from coordinate 166,519,863 downwards.
ACATAGCTGCATGCTGAAAAGATTAACAATTCAAATTAAATGTGTGTGAGGCTCCATTTTTTTTGAAACAGAACCAATAAATAACTCTTGAATGTTAAAAATAATCCATTTAAACAACTGTAATTATTTAACTTCAGTAGCCACTATTTATTTCTAAAGATGGTCTTTAATGGCACCCGATTACCCATATTGAAAGCATTCAAACCCCATGGAATATATAAAGTGTTATTTAGGAAATCAGTAATTGACATTTTATACAAAGTTACAGATTTTTACCCACAATGCAGAGTTTTTCTCCCTAGAATTCCAGTGTGTGGGAAAATGTGCCCAATGGGGATTGTTGCTTCTGCCAATGCACCATTAAAATGAAATTTGTGTGTTAATCTTTTGAATCAAGTCTGCTATGAGTACCCTGGATGTGCAGGGTTCAGTAGGTCTTATTTATGACTGGGTCTAAACATTTGTTGCTTGTGCCCCAGTTTCTGCTTTCAGCTCAGACCACCTTTCCTAATGGTCACAGGACCGAATATGTAGCCCCATAATTTCCTTTCCAAAACAGCACTATACAATGTCAACATCTCTACTTTCAGCACAATTAAAGCAAAATGAAACTCTCCCTCCCAAGTGAACTAATCCCCACCACCACCAAGCCTGCCTTACCTGCTTTCCCTGAAATATCCCAGGACCCCTCTGAATCTGCAGATCATGTCACGCTGACCTGGAGCATGCACAGTAGAAGCCAGGACCAAGTTGACATACAGTGTATGCAGTGTTGGACTGAGGGTCCGTGGCCCACCGGTGTTGCTGCCTCAGGGCCCCTCAAATGGTTCCCCGTCCTTCACCTGCCCTCCCACCCCCCATGTCTACCTTGTGTTTTTTTTCTTGTGCCCGCAATCGGGGACAGTGGGGGAGGTCAGGGAGCAGGGCCTCAGGTGGAGAACAGGTCTAGGTCAGTGGGGCCCACCAGGCTGAGTGATCTGCTCCAGCCAAAGAGGAAGGCCCGCCATCACCTTGCAAATTTAAAGATTTAAAAAGTATTTAAAAATGGGGGGCTTTCATTCTCCTTTGGTAAGCAGTTCAGATATTACTTCTGTTAATATTTATACTCACAAAATGCTATTCTCAGATTAACCAAACATTATTGATTTTACACTTTTGAGCAGTGTCGGACTGTCCCTGCGGGACACGGGGAAAAAAACAGACCCCCCTCTCCGATATTTGGGATCGTAAAAGAAATTTGTCTGCGTAGTGCAGCGCCATCTGCATATGAACCGAGCTGCTCCATGCATTACAGTAGGGGGGCTGAAGGGGGGCCCTGGACAGGCCCCCCAGTCCGACCCTGCTTTTGAGTGTTTTTTTTTTGGTAACCCCAAGTCCCAAACTTTGCGGATAACTGATCCAATACCTAATAATAACCTAATAATAGCGGCTAATTAACAATTATATTATTTAAGAATACAGTAACCTAAAATGGTATCACATATAGACCAAAAAAACAAGGACATTATATAGATAAGATGAAAGTGTCCAGGGAGAAGAACATAATAATTGCTCTTCAGTAACTACTGCTTGGTACAAACTGATGCTCCTCTAGAATTTTATAATTGGGTGCCCACAAAATCCCCGTTTGGCATCAACTGCTCCATTGATCTTAATACCAGACTTGAATTTAGTCCCCATATATTATGATATATTGAATTTTATTAAAGAGACTCTCGGCGTAAAGCTATTATAACCTGTGGTGTATCACAGGGAGTGAATAGAATCCCATAACTGATAGATTATATAACCACACTTATATTTTCCACCATTATTCCTCACTTTGTCGAGCACAACGCTCGTCTCCAGCTCTGTTAGAAATTCAACAGAACACACACACAGACTGGAGCTTTGCCATTGAAAAATGATCCACTGGTGAAAATAGACGTTAGCAATTCACTAATCTCACAATTTATTTTTGGCAGCTAACCTTCTTTTTCTTGCATACATTTCAGACCCGCATTTGTTTAAATGGGCAAAGCTCTCAATGAGCCTCCATGGAAAACATTTGGTTTATGCATTTTGAATTAGAAGTGTAATTAAAAAAAAAGGATTTGTTCCCTTCTTTTTAGGGCTGAAAGTGCTGAATTTAGGATTCGGCTGGAGAGGCTCTAGCGTAGCATTGTAAGGGGACTTTGAGTAACACATATGATCTGAAATGTAGGGTAAACATGAATAAGTTTACTGGGAGGGTTACATGAAAACCATAAGACCCTGGCCATTACCATTTGACCTCTTGTCTTCAGTTGACTATGATTGGATGTATTGGTTGTGGCATAAAGGTGTCCATTTCCTAAAGTAACTCTATAGAGGTCATTAAGTCAACCCAGGGAAGAAGTGTACAGAACACTTGTGCCCCTGGTCCTGGCATTGTTCTACACCTTGTACAAGTATTGAGACCTGTTATCCAGAATGCTCGGGACCTGTGGTTTTCCAGATAACAGATGTTTCCATGTTTTGGATCTTCGAGTTAGGGGTCCTCAACCTTTTTTACCCATGAGCCACAATCAAATGTAAAAAAAAGCTGGAGAGCAACATTAACATGGAAAAACTTTCCTAGAGGTATCAAATAAGGGCTGTGATTGGCTATTTGGAAGCCCCTATGTGGACTGGCAGCCTACAGAAGGCTCTATTTGGCAGTACACATGGTTTTTATACAACCAAAACTTGCCTCCAAGCCAGGAATTCAAAAATAAGCACCTGCTTTGAGGCCAAAGGGGTTGGTGGGGCAACATGTTGTTCATAAGCCACTGGTTAGGGATCACTGCCTTAATAGAAAATCATTTAAACATTAAAGGAACAGTAACATGAAATTTTTTCTATAAAAAATTATTTTTCCCTTAACGAAAAAAAAAAACACCAGCACACATTTAACTTTACATTCGCAAAGACTTTATTAAGAAATATCTTACAGATACTCCACTTGCTCTCCTCTTCTGAAAAGGCGACATGGCTACAATCCATCTGGCGACGCTCAATTTCTCCTCCCTGCCTTCTATAGGATATAGCCAGGGAGGAGAAATCGAGCGCCGCCAGATGGATGGTCGCCATGTCGCCTTTTCAGAAGAGGAGCGCAAGCGGAGTATCAGTAAGATATTTCTTAATGAACTCTTTGCGAATGTAAAGTTAAATGTGTGCTGGTGTTTTGTTTTTTTTCCTTAAGGGCAAACACATTTTTTATAGAAAAAAACTCATGTTACTGTTCCTTTAAATAAACCCATTAGGATTGTTTTGCCTCCAATAAGGATTAATTATATTTTAGATTGGATCAAGTACAAAGCCCGTTTGTATTATTACAGAGAAACGGGAAATCGTTTTTTAAAAATGTGGATTATTTGGATAAAGTTGAGTCCATAGGACATAGCGTTTCAATAATTCGGAGGTTTCTGGATAATGGATCCCATGCCTATACCAGACAGAAAAATCCAGGCCAGCCCCATTCCTACCATCTGCCATAGCTCCTCGTCATGCTTATCTTAACAGGTGACCAGAAATCGCTGCATGATGGGGTTGGGTTACATGAGCCTCTGCAAACATTACTCTCATTAGCACCACTTTAAAATGAATTCAATTTCTAATAACAAAGGACAAGGCTGTCATCCATGATTAACGGAAATGGCTTCTGCAGGCTGGATGGAGAACTAAACAGCAAAGGGTTCTATTTATCAAGCTGTAAATGTTTTCAACAAACTTTCTCAGCCTTGTGTGCTATTTGCCAGAGAAAAATGACTTTATGGCGGAGTGAAATTTAATTCTGACGTTCGTTTCCTTTTTTTCTTCTTACACTACTTTCCCTCTACTACAAATAGTCATTTGTCAAAATGGAAAAAGCAAACACGCAATTCTTTATGTCAGAAAAGTGCATTAGTGAAAGTTACATTTGTTGTAAATTCTTGTTTTGTAAATTTATAATGTGTTTGAATAAGGGGGATAGTGATTAAAGGATGGTAATTGGCGTCAGCAGCAGAAGTCATCAATGGGGGCTTGGGTTTTCTGGGGGGCCCCAGCTACCCTAGGCTGAACTGCAGGTATAAGAGCACATTGTCCTTGCATTTTAATGGACATATAAGCACTAGGGATGAGCAATAAGGCAAGAATATATAAGCCTGTTTTGGATGTTTCACCAAACTTCAGTTGCAACTCCTCCTCTCAGGTGGGTCCAAGCAGGAATATGGAAGGAAGGGTCTCCAAGCTAAACTATAACTCTCAATATATTCAATTAATAATAAGTACAGTACAGTGATCCCAGTGTACCAAAATCACTTAAAGGAGAATTAAAGGTTAAAAGTAAGTAAGCTTTATCAAAAAGGTCTATATAAATACACCAGTAAACCCTCAAAGTAATGCTGCTCTGAGTCCTCTGTCAAAAGAAACACAGCATTTCTTTCCTTTTATTGTGTATACATGGGCTTCTGTACCAGACTTCCTGTTTTCATCATAAATCTCCAGGGCAGGGCTTGAGCATGCTCAGTTTGCTCCTCTCTCCCTCCCTCCTTCCATCCCTGCTGTAATCTGAGCTCAGAGCTGTAAGTGAGCAGGGAGAGACTCAGGCAGGAAGTGATGTCACACCAAGCTTAAATGGCAGCTTCTATCCTAAGCAAACAGAGACAGTGTCTAGAACTGTTTACTCAGATATGGTAAAGCATTCTGCAGAATAAATATAGCATTCTAGCTTGCACTATTGTGGCTAATCTGTTGGCAATAAACTGTCTTGGAGCTTTCCTTCTCCTTTAAAGGGATCCAAGGGATTACACCACTTGAGTCCCTATGGCTTGAGTGTCACCTGCGGATCTGGGGAACTACCCTGCTGCACAAAGCCTCCTCATTGGACTATACCATCACTTAATATCTAGTCCTGTCCAAAATTGCTGTATAAAGGAGTTCTGCTTCCAGTATCTCAAACCCACTGATTAGCTTATCCCTGACTTGGTAACATTAGGACTGATTGTGCTTACTGAGGCATACTTACTTACATATTGCTTGCCAGCAGAATCCACCCCCAGCGCCAGCTCTAAAGAGTCCAAAGAGGCAAAACAAGGCCCCATTACCAGTTATGCTACAATTCACTACAATGAATGGAGGGATGAGTAATCATGATAATCACATTGCTTTGGCCCTGGGCAGAAAGAGAGAGGGACAGGGCAGATCTCCATATGCTCCTGGCTGTGCTGTTGATCTCACTCTCCCTTTACTGGTTGCACCTTACTTGCACATGCCATCCATTCTTTTTTGGGGGGTGCAAAGCTCTATTCTGTCTAGGAAACCATTTTATCTTAATCCAGTTGTGCCTCCCCTTCCCTTGTATAGTCTAGGGAACAGGAACTACCCCTGGGCCTATGGAAACACATCTCCCAAGACATAGGTATCCGTTCTCACAGTAGAGATGGTTTACTCCTTACATCCCCTTCAACTATTAGAGCAATGATGCCCGAACAGTGGCTAATGTGGCTCTCCAACCCCTTGGATGTTGCTCTCAGTGGCCTTAAAGGATGTGTTTCTTTTTGAATTCCTGGCTTGGAGGCAAGTTTTGTTTGCATAAAAACCAAGTGTACTTTCAAATAAAGTCTCCTGTAGGCTGCAAGTCTATGTAAGAGCTACAAAATGGCCAATCACAGTCCCTTACTTGGCAACCCCTGGAACTTTTTTCATGCTTGTGTGTTGCCCCCCAACTTTACGTTCGAATGTGGCTCGTGGGTAAAAAAAGTTTGGGGACGTCTGTTTCATAGGGTTCCACTCACAAGTGCCAGCCATAACCATACAAATTGTGTGCATAACTGAACGGTATCTCAACTATGACCTCTTGTTTCTCCTAATCTCTAAATCTGTTTTGCACGAGATGCAGAGCTCAAACTGTACTGTCTAATTTCCACCAAATAAATAGCAGCAGACAGTTCCCCACAGATGTTCCTTAGCTTAACACACATGCTGGTGCACACCCAACATCTCCTAAACCACTTGGGTTCTGCATATCATAAATACCTGCTACCTGCTAAGCCCAGTTTGTTTCGGATGTTTTGAGCAGGACCTCAAATCCAGGCAGTGGCTCTAAACTCAGGACAGTAATGGTTATGTAACGGCACCTCTGATTATTGGATTCTAGATCTGATTTCACATAGAGTTCATGTCAAGAGCTGGACGGAATTTCTGTGGCAGTAATGGTATTGGCTTGTTAGTATTCTGGCTGCAGCTCTTGGAGACACGTCAGGCTGCCAAATTTTACATCTGGAAGTCTCTGGCAGAGGGCAGAGTAATAAAAATCCTTTTGTGATGTACTGGGCAATGTCCACCAAGTCCTCATTTGGAAAGTACATTTAAAATACATTAGGAAAAATGAAAAAGGGAGGGGGGGGGGAAGGAAAAGAAAAAATACCATAAGTTGCAATTACAGAAGCCTGAAATCTATTTACTCCAAGGTGAAAAGGAGGAAAGGGAAACAAGCAAAGCAACACAGCAATCATCAGCAATTACAGCAGCAGTGCCGCCAAAATATAATAGCATATCATTTTCATAGCACCGCAGGCTTAAAGGAAAAGGTCACCAAGAAATATATCAAGATTATCCGTCATTGGCTAGCTCATAGCTACTGGTAATTGGGGGCACTGTATTGCACACCACTGTTCGACTGCCATTTCTTACTGGTCTGCAAATGAAATGGACTAGTGTCCACTAACTGCTATCATAGCCATGATATTCCTTTTTATTCAGCAGCTCTCCAATTTCAGCAATCTGGTTGCTAGAGTCCAAATTCCCCTAGCAACCATGTGTTTTGGTTTGAATAAGAGACTGGAATACGAATAGGAGAGACCTGAATAGAAAGATGAGTAATACAAAGTAGCAATAAAAATACATTTGTAGCCTTACAGAGATGGCTCTGTTTTTTAGATGGGGTCAGTGACCCCCATTTGAAAGCTGGAAAGAGTCAGAAGAAGGCAAATCATTTAAAAAAGTATAAAAAGACCAATTGGAAAGTTGTTTAGAATTGGCCATTCCAGAACATACTAAAAGTTAAGGTAAAGGTGAAGCTCCCCTTTAAGTATAAAAACCACAAAAACCTCTTTTCCAGGTAAAAGTTGACGAGGTTCTATAGAAGTCAGAGGGAGCTGCGCTGATCCCATTGGATCGTTATACTTTTAGAGGTTTTCAAAAAAATTTTTCGCTAGGGATTGTCTGAAAAACTAAAATTTTTGGAGGTTTTTGAGGTATTCGTATTGTATGGCGCATCATATTGTGTTTGTACTTTTTATATTGAGATTTTTAAATACATTTTATGACATTCGTAGTTTTAGCGTTTGTGGCGCAAATTCACTAATGAACGCCGGCGTAGTTTCGCTAGTGTTACTTCGCACCCTTACGGCAGACGAATTTTCGATAGCGACGTAACTACGCAAATTCACTAACTTGCGCAGTGTACTGAACGCTACCTTTTACGCTAGACTTCCTTCGCCACCTCAGACCAGGCGAAGCGCAGTAGAGTAGATAGGGATTGTTTCCAAAAAAGTCAAATTTTTTTCTAAGTCCCAAAAAACGCTGGCGTGTTTTCTACATGATGGGTGATAGGCTGAAAAAGATTGAAAATATTTTTGGGGCTCCCCTCCTTCCCCCCTACATTTCCTGACTCATGGCAACTTACCTAGACAGTGGGCACATGTGTAGGGCAAAATAACATTTATATTTGCTGATTTGAAGGTTTTCTAGGCATTTGTAGTGCTGATACGTGTTCCTCCATTGAAATTTGAATTTCGCGCCGTATGCAAATTAGCCTTCGCTAGCGAAACTTCACTTTACATAGCGAATCAACGCTAGCGCAGCTTCGCAACCTTACGCTACCCCTGTGCGCAACTTCGGATTTTAGTGAATTTGCGGAGCGCTGGCGAAACTACGCCTGGCGAAGTGCGGCGAAGTTGCGCCTGGCGCAACTTCGCATCTTAGTGAATTTGCCCCTGTGAGTTTAGAACTTTGATAAATAGGCCTCCACGTGTCTAATAATTAATTTGCTTTTTAATATATGTATATACATATTGCAATAAATAATACTGGTGATGGGGGGAGAGCTATTCTTGGTTAATTTTTGCACAACCCTTTGAGGATAAATTGATTCCAACCTAAAGAAATCCACTCTTTGGGCTACAACATAACTAATATAATATATTTTGGAAAAATAAAGCAAATGACAAGCTGTCGACAGCGCTATCTAGTATTTCATTAATTGGAACAATTAGTTCTTTGTCGATGCACAGTACAGTAAAGCCAACATAAATTTCACATTGTCCCACATGATTCAGAGACCTTTGGACGAACTGCTAGGTTTTTCCAAAAGTGAATAATTAAAAATGTAGAAAAGTTAGAAATCTTGAGTTTCTGATTGTTTCGGAATGTGGAAAACTTAAATATACCTATTTTCCTAAAAGACGATTTCATAAAAATGAGAGAAGAGTAAATGAAACCAGTTTAAATACCTGGTTTATAGTGTATCAGTCTAGTCTTATCTGGTACTAAAGGGATACTGTCACGGGAAAACATTTTTTTTCAAAATTAATCAATTAATAGTGCCGCTCCAGCAGAATTCTGCACTGAAATCCATTTCTCAAAAGAGCAAACAGATTTTTTTATATTTGATTTTGAAATCTGACATGGGGCTAGACATTTTGTCAATTTCCCAGCTGCCCCAAGTCATGTGACTTTTGCTCTGATAAACTTCAATCACTCTTTACTGCTGTATTGCAAGTTAAGGTGGCCATACACTGATAGATCCGCTCGTTTGGCGATGTCGCCAAACGAGCGGATCTCCCTCCGATATGCCCACCTTGAGGTGGGCAATATCGGACCGATCCGATCGTGGGCCCTAGGGCCCAACGATCGGATCCTAACGAGGCCTTAACGGGCGGTCGGATCGCGGGACCGCATCAACGAATAGATGCGGCCGCGATCCGACGGGATTTTCTGTCCCATCCGATCGAGATCTGGCCGACTTTCGGCCAGATCTCGATCGGTGAAGCCCGTCGGGGGGCCCCATACACGGGCCAATAAGCTGCCGACACGGTCTGTCGGCAGCTTTTATCGGCCCGTGTATGGCCACCTTTAGAGTGATATCACCCCCTCCCTTTTCCCCCCAAGCAGCCAAACAAAAGAACAATGGGAAGGTAACCAGATAACAGCTCCCTAACACAAGATAACAGCTGCCTGGTAGATCTAAGAACAACACTCAATAGTAAAAACCCATGTCCCACTGAGACACATTCAGTTACATTGAGAAGGAAAAACAGCAGCCTGCCAGAAAGCATTTGTCTCCTAAAGTGCAGGCACAAGTCACATGACTGGGGGCAGCTGGGAAATTGACAATATGTCTAGCCCCATGTCAAATTTCAAAATTGAAAATAAAAAAATCTGTTGGAGTAGCAGTATTAACTGATGCATTTTGAAAAAAACAAGTTTTCCCATGACAGGATCCCTTAAGAAAAAAGACTGTAATATCACTTTAGTACAATCTCATTTATTGAAAGCAGTAGATTTCTTAAGGCAATGTGGCTTGTGGTGGAGCAATGTTTTATGTCCTCCCAAATCAAGAACTCGCCTACACCAGCCACTTCTATTAATCTATACAATGTACACATGGTTATTGTGTGTCCACTACCAATGACATAACTAGATACAGTATCACTGGGCCCCGTAGCAAATTATTTGTCAGGTCCCCAAAATGTCTAGAGGTTGACCTGTTTTACCAATATTTACTGAAATTGTATATGAATTAGGGCCTCATGGGATATATACCTCCTGGACCCCTATGTACAGTATGTATGCATTGCTTGAATAATATGGCCACTTCAACGTGCTTTATATTATGGTCTGTAGATGAGGTTATCGGAACAATCTTGGCTGTCCCCATTGACATGAATAAAGTAAAATACAAAACTAAGTTTTGTATTGCAGATTGGCCTTCTGACTAGAACATTTTAGCCAGGCATAGGTTTTTAACCAAAGAAGAAAAACAGCAGGCACTCATAGATCCCACAAACAGGTTTATAAAAAAATGGAGAACTTAGGCCACAAAAATAAATAATTACATAGCCTTACACGTTTTGTGCCAACTGTACAAAAACACGTTCATGTTCAGCACCCTAAATCCAGAACCAATTCTAGGCTTCCTGGTCTCGGCTCTTGCTTCTGCCTAAAACAGAAACATTTCGGGAGGCGCCCTCTACTAATTGGATGCCACCAGGTCTTAAGAGAGGAGTAAAGACAGGTAATAGTCAGATTGGAGAGTTCAGAATAAACAGGCAGGCAAGGGTCAGGATACAGAGTTCAGAATAGTCAGGCAAGGTCAAAACCAGAAGTTCAAACAGGAATCACGTAGATTACAGCACCTAGGAACTACCAAATAGAACCTAACAACGGTCAATGACGTGACATCATCACGCCGGCGCATAAACCTGGAAGCATGTAGCCGCATGCACCACAGTGAAACCAGCACAGGAGGAACACGGATGCATTCGGCGGGCGTCCCCGCCAGAGGCCACTAGACAACCATGGTTAGCCACTAGACCACTAGGGTAACCTTTCATTACAAACACAATACCGATATACAGAATATACAGTATACCCTAAACCCACCAATCACCAAAGTACATTGATTAACCAATAAAGTATCGGTATTGTGTTTTTGTACAGCCTATGATTAAGTGCCCGTAGGCACAAAATGCGTCAGGTTATGTTTTTTTTTTTGCCTAAATAAAGTTCTCAGTTCTTTTACAAGCCTATCGGTTGGATCTGTGAGTGCCTGCCATTTTTCTTCTATGGTTGGATACCTTCACCTCGAGCTGTAGGTCTGGGGCATGAGCACCCAAACCCCACGTATTACTGGTGAGATAATATAAAAAAACTTTGTAGGTTTTTACATTGGAACTTTCTTTTTTAGGCATAAGTTTTTGCCTAAAAAAGATATATTAATTAACAGGGAACTTATCGGCATCCAGTATAAAAGTTTGAGATTCAATCATTTGAGTGGGAAAATGAAGAATAAGTCAGGTGTTAGGAAAGGATCATGAAAGAGGCTTGAAATTTCATTTCCGGTGCTTGGCATCCAGATTACTTCTGCACCTGCTTAATAAGGTATACATCTGCTTTGCCTATTGACGGGGAACCCTGGAGCTATGTTTGAGGTGGGGTGTAACTCAAGTGCTCTCGTTTGTAAGTAGACACAGTCTGGATCAGGGGAGGGAGGGCAGTGGGGAAGGGCAGGATCTTGGTTGCTGGGTTTTTTTTCCTGTCTCCAGTCCGAGCCTGACTCCGGGGCTTTTTTTTAACCTGCCTAACTGCCAGTTGATCCAGAGGAAGGCAAAAAAAACCACATCTGAAGCCTCTCCAATTTACCTCAGAGGGGGAACAATTCCTTCCTGACTCCAAGATGCAATGGGACCAGTCCCTGGATCAACTAACCATGTCTTCCATCACTTGCTCAACACCATCCAACCCCTTCTTAAATCTATCTAATGTATCAGCCTGTACCACTGTAATTGCTTTCATTTATGCCTAGCGCAATTTTGTTAGAGGTCTTTGCTCAGGCTAATTTACATACGACTTTTGCACGCTATCACTCTGAAAAAAGGAAAAGACTTCCTCTACAAAATATGATGTAAGTAACAGAAGAATGGGGAAGATCTATGCACTTCGTCTGGTCTGAGCTGGAGTAGGCAAGTCTGGCAAAAGAGGTAACGTTCAATAAAATCTTAGTGAATTTGCGGAGTGAAAATTCGCCTGGCGATAGAGTACTGCTAGCGTCTGTCTGTTTCGATAGCGAAGTGGCGCCTGAGCCCGTTCGTAAATCGGCAAAGTCCCTGAAAATAGTAACGCTGGCCAGTTAGTCACTTTAGTAAACCTGTCCCAAGAAGTGAAAGAAGCAATATATGTATAGTGATATAGATCACTACGGGGTGTTTCACGTAATACCGAAGTGCGGATATTAGACCACGGCTTTAGCCTACATTGTATGTTTTAATGTGTTTTTGCTAGACTTAAGCTCAAGATGTCTAATAGTGATGTACGAATTTGCGCCATTTTGCTTCGCCGAAAAATTTGCGAATTTCGTGCGAAATTGGCGAAACGGCGAAAAATTCGCGAAACGGCGCCGGTGTCTCGTTTTTAACGCCGGCACCCGTTTTTGATGCCGGCGCCCGTTTTTTTGATGCCGGCACCCGTTTTTGACGCCGGCGCATGTTTTTGACGCCGGCGTCCGTTTTTCCGAAAATAATTTTTTTGACGCTGGCAAATTTTTTCCGCGAATTTTTGCGGGCTTTTCGCGAATTTATTCGCTGGTGGAGAATCGCGCAAATTCGCTTACGAATTCGCACCTGGCGAATAAATTCGCCCATCACTACTAAGCAATTTGCAGTATTTCTTTTATTACACTTCAGCTCTAGAGAACTCCTCCCTTCCCTCGCATTGAGTATTTTGCACAACTGCCAGCTGAATACGATCGCAGATGTGCGTTTCCTTTTCCACGCAGGTGATAAAGAAAAGATGAAAAAGGAGCGAGCGTTATCCCGAGCAGCGTTAGGGCTTTCACATAAAAAAAAAACCCATTTCAGTGAAGAGCTCGCATGGATTTGTAATAGTCACAACCAAAAAGCGCACACACAATAAAAACAAAGATTAATTGCAGTTAATACCGTTCATATGAACTTGGGATTCAAAAAAAAATAAAATAATGTGAGATAATAATTGTGATGACATCATTACTTCCCGAGACTGACTTCATGTGCTTTTGATTAGGAACGCCTCTATAAATCTTAGACTTCAATGTGGCGGTTTCGCTGCAGAAAGTCTCCGTTTGGCTGAATTTATTTTTCTGGTATTTTTTTTGTCAGAGTTTATATGTCTCTTAATAAAGAAAGTCTGTTGAGGAGGATGTATTGTTGCTGTGTCAGGTGCTAATTCTGCTGTTATTTTCAAGCTTTCCTTGATATTGGCTTTTGATTTACTTTGATAAAAGTCGTCTCCGGTTTTTATGGGATCTTTCTGCTTTACTGGACATATTCTATCAACTACGGAGGATCTTCTTTAACCTCGGTGGAGGATCAGGTTTTTCACTACAAGAATGGGAATACGCTGCACCTGGATGTAACATTGCGGAAACTCAAATGGATTTTTGGAAATGCCGGCAATACTGGAATACCATTTCCATGCATGCTAAATGAAGCTTAATATACAGGTATGGGACCTGTTATTCAGAATGCTTAGGACCTGGGGGTTTTCAGATAAGAGATCTTTCCATAAATTAGATCTCCATTAGGCTTGGGCGAATTTGACCCATTTCATTTCACCAAAAATTTGCCACCAGCGAATTGTTGATGACGCCCATTAAAGTCTATGGGTATCAATTTTTTTTTTGTCACATGATGCAATACAAGTCTATGGGTGTCATTTCCACAGCCATATTCGGCCATCCCTAATCTCCATACGTAAGCCTACTAAAAATGATTTAAACATTAAATAAACCCAATAGGCTGGTTTTGCCTCTAATAAGGATCAATTATATTTTAGTTGGGATCAAGTACAAGTTACTGTTTTATTATTACAGAGAAAAAGGAAATAATTTTTTACTAATTTGGATTATTTGGTTCAAATGGAGTCTATGGGAGATGGCCTTCCTCTTATTTGGAGCTTTCTGGATAACGGATCCTATGCTTTCTTTATAGTCCCAACAGTATATAATTAAAATATCATTTCAAGATGTGAGAGCAACAGAAAGGAGCACCAGAATGTGGAACGATTAGGTAGTTGCGCCCCTACATCCGCTTTAAAGGGATACTGTCATGGCAAAAAAAATTTTTTCAAAATGAATCAGTTAATAGTGCTGCTCCAGCAGAATTCTGCACTGAAATCCATTTCTCAAAAGAGCAAACATATTTTTTTATATTCAATTTTGAAATCTGACATGCGGCTAGACATATTGTCAATTTCCCAGCTGCCTCCAGTCATGTGACTTGTGCTCTGATAAACTTCAATTACTATTTACTGCTGTACTGCAAGTTGGAGTGATATCACACCCCTCCCTCCCCCCCCCCCCCAGCAGCCAAACAAAAGAACAATGGGAAGGTAACCAGATAACAGCTCCCTAAAACAAGATAACAGCTGCCTGGTGGATCTAAGAACAACACTCAATAGTAAAATCCAGGTCCCACTGAGACACATTCAGTTACATTGAGAAGGAAAAACAGCAGCCTGCCAGAAAGCAGTTCTCTCCTAAAGTGCAGGCACAAGTCACATGACCAGGGGCAGCTGGGAAATTGACATGGGACATTGTACTTTGCATACTGCGCAAGTGTTCATAAATGAATGAAGTTGTTTCCAAGGTTCTTACGATGTGTCACATCTTGCACCTAGTGTATATCACATTAACAAAGGTATCGACACAATGCACATTACAGAAACTGACCTGTGCTGCAATTATCTTGAGCTTTACTAATACTTCCAAATTTTTAATAAATGTCTTAATTTTATCCCATTCATATGGTGCGTCTTGGCTGGGTTCAGTGTTTACACTGGGGCTTGAGTTGCCATTGAGCTGCCATTGGCTATTTGGACTGGCAGCCTACAGGAATACATCTGGTTTTTATGCAAAAAAAAAAATGACCCAAATTCGCCCATCACTACTCTCGATCCACTGGATGATCCAAGATGACCAAATTTATTTTTTTATAAAATGTCACAGGCAGTGGCATAATACAGAAGAGATTCTAGTGACTTGCAATGGGCCATCCCAACCATATTGTTATTTATTAAAGGTCAAGTTACGTTTTCTCGAAAAATTTAATTTTTTCACTAAAACACTTGAATAGTTCGAGATTTATTATGCCCCCAAAGCTGCTAAAAGTCAGAATCTGAAAATACTCCGACTAAAACCTGTTGAGGTCATGGAAAAGTCAATGGCAGATGTCTCATTTGAGGATGTTTTTTGCCTTTCTGATTTTTGGGTGTTTTAGGCTGGTTTGCGAAAACTTGATAATTTGATATTCGAATAAATTAGAGGTATTCGAGTTTTTTGCTGATTGCATTAAATTAGGGATGCACCAAATCCACTATTTAGGATTACTTTGTAAAAGATTATAATACCAATCCTGATTTGCATATGCAAATTAGAGGTGGGAAAGGTAAAAGTGGAAAAAACATTTTTACTTCTTTGTTTTGTGATGAAAAGTCACAAGATTCCCCATCCCACCTGTAATTTGCCTATGCAAATCAGGACTCGGATTCGGTTCGGCCAGGCACAAAGATTTAGCCAAATCCAAATCCTGCTGAAAAAGGCCAAATCTCAAACTGGATCCTGGAGTTTGTGCTCCCTACATTGAATCAAGTTTATTTGAGGTAGAAAAAAAACATTAAATATTTTAGTTTGTGCAACTGCCACAATAAAAAAAAAGTGTATAATACCACCTCACAACAACAAGTGTTGGATTTAAAAAAACATCAGTGAAAAATAATAATAAATATGAAAACACTCACAGTTCACCTCAGTCCCAAGGTGCAAGAAACCAAAAACACTGCATCACAAGGATGTGAGGGTTTCCAAAAGTAAAGAGTCAAATATAAAAAATTAGAATATTTTTATTAGGACATCAAGACCTAACGCGTTTCGTGCCTGTGTGGGCACTTACTCATAGGCTAAATGGCACACCCCTGTACATTAGTTATATAGGGGCTGTGACCAATCAGAAAGATGTTAACACATGTTACCACTCTACACAATTAGTGAAGTTCCACCTAGTGGTGGGAGCATGTATATATCCTGAACCATCGAAAAAAAGAAAAAAAAAGAAAAAAAGGACAAAAAATACTATACAAAAAAAACACATAATATAAATCAGAAAAATAATTATAAACAAAAAATGTTCAAAAAGAATTATTTGAAAAAAAGAGGAGAAAAACAAACGAAATACAAGTATTGAAATTTGCAATAAGATGAAATGTCTCAGATATGCCCTTCGTATATACATGTGTAGTAAATTGTATATATCCAACTCATGTAAAGTATACCGAATAGGTTACAATAAAGCACAGGCCTTTATTCACAAGAAATTTGAAATATATATAATCTCTACAAAAAAGTGAAAAGAAATAAAGAATAAAAAACCAAAAGAACAACCAAATGAAAAATCAAAATAAGTCAAAAAAAGGTCAAAAAAAGTCAAAAAAAGCATGTGACATCATAGTCGCTATTGAGACCAAAGGGTTTTCTGCTCCCTAGGAAAAAGATCCATTTCGTTTCCAAACGGAGCAATTTTGGCAGAATATCTCCCCCTCGTTTGCCCCTTGCTACTCTGTCAATACCCAAAACTGACAATTTGGTGATGTCTCCCCCATTGCATTCCTGAAAATGTTTTGCTACTTGAGAATCACTATGTCCCTTCTTTATATCTAGAATGTGCTCTCGAACACGAAAAAAAACACACAAACTCACCCCTAAAAGGGAATTTAAAGGTGAACAACCCCTTTAATGAACAGGTCCCTTTTCCTACTAATTTTAACTCATTATTTCTGATCTAGGATAAAGCTTGCAGCCGATGGCTTTATTTCTGTAGCTTCTGCTTTTTGAACTAACGAACCTCCAATTTTTGCCACATCACCAAGTGTTGCCATGGAAAAAAAAAACCTCTTCCTGTTATAAAAGTAGAGCAACTTTCCTCATTTCGAGTCAGCGCCGCATAGTAGGTCCCAGAGGAGAATTCAGACGTTTCTTTCTAATATGGAAAAAGAAATCCAAAAATAAGAAAGAAAAAAAAAAAAGTATTTCAACTGCCGTGAATGTTTCCAGTTTATTCCTCAAGAAAGGGCGGAGGGAACAGAGTCTGGGGGAACTCCAGCTACGTGAATTGCACTAACATCTTTTGGCAGATACATCATTAATATTAAAAATATTTTTATCCATTCTGAGTGAAGACTTAAGGTTTTACTGAGAGATGTGAGCCGAGCCAAGTCTGTATTTCATTATGGTAGTGATATCCTGACACTAAGTTATATTGTATGAGGTATTAAATGAGAAACAGCAACTGACATTAAATAGCTCCACGTACCATATGATCTATCAGTACATACAAGTGAGTTGGGAAAGACAATGCAGGGCTCAGCCTGTTCTCATACAAAGTCTACTGATCCACTACCAACCGTGCACATTCCACTGCTATAAATTCATATTTAATAGGTGCAGAGGATACACATGATATCAGCAATATGAGACCCTTGATATGCCCTGGGTACAAAAGGATAATGTTCAAAATCCAAAGTATTTTTACTTCTTTTATATCATAGGGGGTTATTTACAGGGGCAGATTTATCAAGGGTCGAAAGAAAATTTGAAATTCAAAGTAATTTTTGGATACTTCGACCATCGAACGGGCTACTAAGACTTTGACTTCGATTCGAAGTAAAAATACTTTGATTATTCGACATTCGATAATCGAAGTACCGTCTCTTTAAAAAAACCTTGACTTCAATACTTCGCCAAATAAAACCTGCCGAAGTGCTATGTTAGCTTATGGGGACCTTCTAGAGCATTTTTGTACGTTTTTGGAAGTCGAAGAAAAATCGTTAGATCGATGGATGAAATCCTTCGAATCGTTCGATCGAACGATTTTACTTCGACCGCAAATGGGCAAATTCGATGTAAAAAAACTTTGATATTCGAAATCTAACTTTTCCAATTTGATGGTCGAATTTCGAAGTATTTTTTCCTTCGAAATTCAACCCTTGATAAATCTGTTCCTAAAAGTCAATTTTCTCTGGTCGAGGTTTTTAGGGCAAAAACTCACATTTTTAACGGAAAAGAAAAAAAACTCTAAGGGGGTTATTTATCAAGGTCCGATTTTATCTCAACATTTTCTGCTACAAACTCCGATCAAATCCGCTCTTGTTTTTTTCGCTTATTTATTATTACATTTTACATATGATTCAATTTTTATGACAGGTCTGAGATGCTGGATTTTCTTATTCTGACTTTCCCATCCTCTGGGTTTAATAAATTCCAAAATGTTTTTGATTTTTTAAAAGTCTGATTTTATTGAAAAAATCAAAACATTTTCGGGATTTTTTGCATTCGTAGTTCAGTAAATAATCACTGAATTTTATGAGATTTATTAAACCCTGAAGATGCAAAAAGTCAGAATCTGAAAATCTGCCATCTCAAACCTGCTGAGGTCATGTAGAAGTTAATGGGAGATGTCCCTTTTACAAATTGAATATATCATGAGCTGTGTTGGGTTTGGTTTGATAACCCAAAAAATGTGGGCTTTATGGGCGATAAACCAAAAAAAATCAAGCGATTCAGGCATCAAAACCTCGGGGTATTGCTCGAAACCCAGCGCACATCAAAACATCATTGGGAGTTCTCCCATTGACTTATATGCAACCTCGACTTCTCCCATTGACTTATATGCAACCTCTGAGATGCCGGATTTTCTAATTCTGACTTTTCCATCCTCTGGGTTTAATAAATTCCAAAAAAATTGTAATTTTTTAAAAGTTCGATTTTATAAAAAAATGTTTGCATTCGTGGTTTAGTACATTACCCCCAAATTTTTTGAGATTTATTATACCCTGAAGTACGAATCTGAAAATACTCCATCTCAAACCTGCTGAGGTCATGTAGAAGTCAATGTGAGATGTCCCTTATGCAAATTGAAGATATCATGATCTGTGTTGGGTTTCGTCTGATAATCCGAAAAAATTTGGGTTTACTGGCAATAACCCAAAAAAATCAATTGATTCAGGCGTAAAATCCGAAATATTCGTGTTTTCTCTCGATTTTATTGTTTTTTTCCTGACCCAAATTAAACAATAAACAGTTTCAGAGAAGCCAACATGGATCTAAATTAATCCAGAGCCATCTTAGCGGTGCTTGTCATGCCCCACGCCTGTTTGGCCTATGCCCCACCCCCTGCCAAGCTCCCTGCTCCACCACTTTGGAGGATATAAGGGAGAATTTGGGTGACAATTCTATGCATTTCATTGGAGTGGGTAAGTTAGGTATCAGATGCAAATTGCTGACAGTAGGAGATGGACCTGTTATCATAGACCAGGGGAGAAGGTCTTAAATCCAGGAGACTCTCAACAAAAATGGAGGTGTTGGCATGTTTATACACCTTATGAGAATCTCTTCTATAACATTAAAAGACTTGACAGTAATGAGAAAGCAAACAGGTAGCAGATGCCTTAAGGCAAGGGTCAAATCATAGGCATGTTGCTGTGGGTGCCAAATAAAGTCTGTGATTTGCAATTTGGTAGCCCCCTATGTGGACTGGTGGCCTATAGGAGACTCTGTTTGGCCATAAACCTGTTAAACCTGTTTTTATAAAACCAAAACTTGCCTCCAAACCAGAAGTTCAAAAATAAGTATCTGCTTTGAGGCAATTGGGAGCAACATCCACGGTGTTGGAGAGTAACATGTGAAGGTGAAGTGCCTCGTGGAGTTCCAATGTTTGGTTAGGGCTCCCGTTAGTTCATAACAAGGTGACAAAAACAGAAGAAGGTTGGTGTATTTGCATGCCATTGATGGCATACAGTAATATTAGTACCATAGTAGTGTTTCACAACTAAAACTCTACCTTAGTACAACTATTTAATGCCCTAATCAATGGGCTTGCCCCCTGGTGTCACTCACTAGGAGATCTGCCTGTGTATGGTCAGTTTTATACATGTACAACAGCTTAAAGGAGAACTAAACCCTAAAAATGAATGTGGTTAAAAATACCATATTTTCTATAGTGAACTTATTACACGAGGCTAAAGTTTGAGCTTGTCAATAGCAGCAATGATCCAGGACTTCAAACTTGTCACAGGGGGTCACCATCTTGGAAAGTGTCTGTGACACTCACATGCTCAATGGGCTCTGATTGGCTGTTGAGAAGCTAAGCTTAGGGCTCGTCACTAATTATCCAGCAGAACATGAGCTTCCCTGGCTGTAATATAAGCTGATGTTACAGGTTTGCTGATTATTAAATTCTGATGCTAATTGCACTGGTTTCTGTGCTGCCATGTAGTAATTATCTGTATTAATTACTAATCAGCCTTATATTGTGACATTTCTATTCTATGTGTACTGTATATTGTGAGTGGCTCCCTAAGCTCAGTAAGTGACAGCAGCACAGAGCATGTGCAGTGAATCAGCAGAAAAGAAGATGGGGAGCTACTGGGGCATCTTTGAAGACACGGATCTTTAATCCTAAAGGGCTGTGGTTACCTTGGGCTGGTACAGAAGCACAAAACATCATTTCTAGCTACTTCCTTATTTAGGCTTTAGTTCTCCTTTAATGACATGCAGAATAATTACAACACTAGAGGGCTCTTTTTCAGCAAATACGCCCTTCAGTTCTGACTTCACTCTGCACCTAGCACATCCATAGGGAAGGTGGTAAGTATTGGGCTCTGTTGTTGCCTGCGACCACTGATGTTCCCTAAATTGCTTGTCTGAATGACAAAAGACTAATGGGAAAGGAGGGGAGATAAATGCCTCCCACCATTGGCCCTTATGAAAACAACGTTGCGAAACACAATTCTCCGCTGTCCATTTTCTACTGCAGGGACCTGTCGTTTTTTCTCTGGTTCCTATACTTTATATTCTAGGCCTCGCTATTGTCATGTCCCAGGTGAAACATTTTGCCCAGAGCATCCCATTTGCATTTCTGTCAAAACACATTTTTGGATGAAGCCGAGGGTTTTTACGGTTGCTGTTGCCTGAGTCCCAGGGGGAAGATTCAGAAGATTTACATGCACACATTGGCCAGGATGCACATTTTTTTTTTTGCATACATATGGATTTAATAAATTCAGTGGGAAACTCTGCAAGCGCAATACACAAGTCTGACAAATCTGACTCTTGTCCATGACAATCATTTGTGGAGGACAAAGGCTGATCAATGTGATGTGCTCACCCCCAGCGACCACTAGATTTGTTGCTCATCCTTGAGGATGAATTAGCCATTGGCCTTGCCCCAGACGTGCCCCAGGTATGTGCTGCGGAACATGCTGGAATGATGTGGGGAGGTTGGTCCTATGACCTAGAAGTCAATGTTCAATTTGAAGTCACTGTTTAACAAGCAACATGTGCTCCCTTTAATATCACTGACACTCCAAACATTTCATTATATCATTCCTCCAGGCTCCTTTAACACCGCTTTTGAACCAGTCGCTCTCCCGGTCTAGAATCTGGACTTGGTAGTCTTCAAACGTGTGTCCTTTTTCTTTTGTTTTTTTAGATGGGGTCATTGACCCCCATTTAATAACTGGATAACAGTCAGAAGGAGAAGGCAAATAATTAAAAACTGTAAAAAAAAAAAAAAAAAAAAAAGAGCAATCAAAAAGTTGCTTAGAATTGGCCATTCTATAACATACTAAAAGTTAACGTGAAGGTGAACCATCCCTTTAATAAGAATGTATTATAAAAGTAAATCAAGGCATTTGTGCATATTTGTGTGTATTCATATGAGTGGGAGCTGCCATTCTGGTTGGACAGATAGAGCCCCTCGTGTATAATATTATAATCGTGTTTGTATATGTGTCAATAGTGGAGCAAGAACAAATACTTAAAACACCGGCAGGTATGATTTGCTTTATAAAATTATTAAGAGACCTCCAGGGCCTCTATCAATAATCATGGGGCCCCCACACTACTCAGTCCCTTCAGGAGGACTCAAGTATTAACCTACTGATCACCTGCCCCTCCCCAGCATTTTTGTCCCCAGGAAGAAAAATAATCCACCTGTCCACTACCCTGTTATGCCAAAACTTCCCGGGCATCTCCTGCCATGAGGTGAGAACCTTGTCTCAGGTGGCAGTGATTGACCAGTTACCAGAGGCAGCAAAAAAGCCTCCTCCTGTAGCCAAGGAGAAAGCCAATGGAAATTTGTCTCCACTAGTGCAGAGAGTGTTATAAAGCTTATTACTCTAGCAATGTGGTCCCACTTTGACCCACTCCGACGATGAAGTTTTAAACGCAACTTCAGGATCACCCCAGAAACTTCAAAAACCTGCTCTTTTGTGACCCACAAATCACTTTTTTTCCATCTTGAAACCCCCCTCTTCCATAGGGCTTTTGACTGCAGTACCCCATGTACCATCCTGGTGTTGGCACTTAGGACCCCTTTTTAGTGATGGGCGACTTTATTTGCCAGGTGTGAATTCACAACGAATTTGCGCGATTCTGCGCCATCGAAAAAATTTGCAAAAAAAAACTTTATATCTTACTTGGGATCAAGTACAATCTACTGTTTTATTATTACAGGGAGAAGGGATATAATTTTTTAAAATTTGCATTACTGTATTTGATTAAAATGAAGTCCATGGTCAACCCGTAATTCAGGATTCTGGATAACAGGTTTCCAAATAATGGATTCAATACCTGTATAATACAAAAATAAAGGAGCATGAACATTCCATTCCATAATCCTGTAAAAAAAAAAAAAAAAAAAAATATATATATATATATATATATATATATATATATATATATATATATATATATATATATATACACATTTCCATGTATCATGCAAAACTAAAAAAAATACTGTTATTATTGTATTTGAAGATAATTTATTTTGTGTACAGAAAACATGCAAATATCAGTTATTTCTGCAGGAGGACAGTATTTTTGTATATGGACTTTCTAGTGCAGTTATAAATGAACTTCTGATAAACAAGTGAAAAAATGTCACCTAAAGACCTCAGTATAAACATCAGTAAATTGTCCCACACTAAGCAAACACAGTTTAGTTATTAATGGAACATGCTGATCAGGGTTCATTATTATCAGAGAGTCCCTGGGGACACATTGGGCAAGAGTTAATATAAACAGATAAAGGAAAAACTGTACAGGGACGGAATATCATGTATCAGGGTTTTTTTTTCTCCTGCTAATGAGGAATTGCTTGAGAATGGCAAATAACTCTTTTTCATAAATAATGTCCATGCCTTAGGCAGTGCTGAAGCTGGAAATGAGGATGGCCCCAAGCAATGCAAAGAAGGCTGGGACCGGAAATTGAGGGGGAAAAAATATGTAAAACCATGAGGCCGACCTGCAACCCTCCAGCTGTTTTTGTGCCTCCAGCTGTTAGAGGTGCATTTCAGCTATTGAATTGTATCTAATAAATTTAACAGTAGCCATTGCCTTCTATGCTATTCTGCATTCAATTCACTGGGTATTAAATAATGACTAGATATTCTGTAGGTTTCCATGAAAACACACATTTTTAGAAACCAATCTAATTGGCTAATCAATTCAATTACTATAATGTGTTAATCTCTTTTTATCCTCCTCACTCTATGTTCAGCCCTTCTACATTTCTTATTCTCACAGCTTTTTTCAGCCTTTAGCTTAAGAAATGTTCTTTGTACAGTAGCCTATGCCCTGTGTGAATGAGGTTACCCAATAGGCCATGGAGTCCAGTTCCCGTGTCGAGATTTTAAAATGGGAGGGAGCAGGTCTCACCGTCTTTGGTCTCTGCCTAGTACTAGGGGTGGATGTGATCTAGTATCCAGCTTTGAGACTTAAGGGAACCAAAAATCTTAGAGAATTCAGGGAACAAGGCCCATCGGACACAATAAAGCCAAGTTAACCCACAGGTTGGGTGAGTTTGGCCTGACCTATGGGCCATCGCTTTGTGTGCAGTTTGTCATTTCACTCGTTTCATGTGAGCTTTGGCTGGAAAGCCAAACGCTGACATTGGTTTTGGTGGTATAGTATTTCTAAACCCTACTATCCCCCTCAGACGTCATCTTTGGGGGGGTAGATCGGGCATCAAGTTCCTTCTAAACCTTGGACTGTGTCAAACCCTGTGCACCACAAGTAGAATGCTCTCCCATAGCATTCATACAGAAGTAGTGAGATAAATGTGCCAGTTTAGCAAGAGCAATATGACAACTTTTTCATGTAGGAACCACAGTTAGAAAGGGATCCATTGCAATGGGGGTGTTCCTGAGTGGTGATACTTTTCTTTCATAAACTTCTACTGCTAATCGTGAACAAACCTCTGTAAAACTACTTTTGCTTTGCAATATCACTAAAGAATCCTGGAAGTACCTCAATAAAATACTTCTATGGCTAAGAACCGCTGGCACCTAAGTCTCCATTTATGAAGAAAGAAGTCCAGCCCCTCTAGAAGGTCCTACTTGAGAAAGAGAGTCAAAATGTCCTCTACTATTCAGCAGTTGGGGAAGAAAAGGTTTTCTAGTGACCACCTCCCTCTTCAATCAGTTTACAGAGGAATTGGACTTCCAGTCAACGTGCCATCAAAAATGCCAACCCAACTCAACAAAGGCTTTCCACCAGGGCTGGATTTACATAGTGTGCGCCCCTAGGCCCACTGCCGTTGGTCGCCTTTGTCCCCTCCCCTTTATTCATGCAAATTTTCATCATCTGGACTGGAGCAATGTGGATTTAAAAAATGATTGTTTTTGAACCATTGAAGGTATGGTTGGGCAGCATGCCGCCCAGGCCTAGGTGGCCTTTCCACAAATCCAGGCCTGCTTTTCACACAGTTAGAATGTAAGCTTGAATCAAATCATGTGTGTTATACACTCATAGTGGTTATGACTCTCTCCCGTGTATAATATATGCTCCACAAGAATTTCAGGCAAAGTGGAACCCTCACTATAGATGTTGGGGTGGCAAACAGTGTCCAACAAGGGACATTACACGTGTTCCCATAAAGAGTATGAATCTGAGCTCTTGAGACAGCAGTTCCCCTAAACATAGAGAGGGACCATTACTCTTATGTAGAGATGCAGTGTGATGATATCAAACCATTTTTGTGCCACCTCAATTACTTCCACTTTCCCTAGGGTAAAAAATCTAGAACCCGCCCCCTTATACTTATGTCAGTTTCACCTAATCACAAAATTGTATTAATTAACATACTTCTAAAAATGCAAATAAAAAGACCATGCTTGGTAACGTTAGAAGATGGTTAAATTGGCAGATGCATTGACAAAGTGTTGCTCCAAGATTAAAGGTATATGATGCTCCCCCAGTTAATAATGTCTATAATGCAAGACACTTCCTACTTAAAAAGAAAGTCTAAGCTTTACTACAGCAAAAAAAAAAAGAACAGCATCTCTGCATGAAACAAAGTAGGCATGGCCGAGGCTAAATTTAATCAGGTACAGCTCAATCAGCTCGCTTTATTTTCCTTTAATGATGTGCACTTTATGAAAGTGCTCAGTATGATGCCACTTAGGCCTTGATTATTGGGGACCATCTGACTTCCTTAGAAGCAAAGAAAGGAATCTTCAGAGATAATCCGGATTTAAAGTTATTTTGACACATTTGTTAGATCTTTATCCAAGAGACTTCTATTGCTTAATCCCCTTAATTACATTTATTGAAAGTATTTATAACTCTGCAGGCACTATGAGTTTTGCAATTAGGCTGGGGTATGGTATAATATAGTTGTGTTGAGTGCAGCAAATAAAATATTGGACTTGTATATAATAGAGCCTGTTCTACATGCAACAAACCTATGAAACATGACAGCAATCTGACATTTACTATATATTAATAACTGCGTCAGCACAGGGCATCTTTATTTATGAAGCCCAAAATACTTCTCAGTAGGATTCCTGATATCCATGTGTGTTTCCTAGAGCCTAAATCAGGCATAGGAACCCCTAATTTGGCCACACATGGTCCAATATTGCAGTCACTTACATTACTTACATTTCAAAACAACAGACGTCATAGGCTTTTTCAGATTTATTGTCTGATTTTTATCAACTTTATTAGTCTAGAAACATTTTCCTATTTATACTTATGTTTGTGCAAAGAGCACTTAAGTTTGGAAAGTTTTTTAAAAAGGAAAAGTTTGTAGGACACATCAGAAAATTCGATTGAGTTTGATTCAAGCATTTGAATATACAGTAACAAAATCCAAATACGATTTTCACCGTCCAGGAAATCTTTTGGAAAAGATGTGAATCTTGAGATTATTCAAGTGCACTAACCAGAAAGTGGTGGTGGCCATTTACGTTCTTTGCTCTGTTGTACTCTGATGGACCAAACCTTAGACCTAAGAACTTCTCTCTTTTTAGGAACTAACTAGGTCTTTTTTAAACGGATTTTGAAATCTTTAGAGAAGTCAACAAGTTGCTATTTCATTAATTAAGGTGGCCATACACGGGCAGATTTATGCTGCTGATTCAGCCTGATTTGGCAGTTTATCTGCCCATGTTTGGGGCCCTTAGACAGGCCTACCCAACTGATATCTGGCAGAAAATTGGGAAAATGTGCATGTTGATGTAGTTCTTGATCCAAAGGGAAAAATCAAACCTGAATCAATATCTGCCCTGCATAGTGGCAATTATAAAGCATTTTTTGGCCCGAGGGCCAATTGATCTGATGAGCCCAATATTGCCTGCTTCAAGGTGAAAAGAACGGTGAAAGATCAACTCATTCAGCAACTTTTCCAAACGTTTTGATCTTATAACTTATGGCCAGCATTACTTCCACTACTTCCCAATTTCTCTCTTCAAAGTGTTGCTTTTCAAACGTAACCTCCTTGCCAGTGGTTCATTTATAAATGTAGAAGCTTGTTGCAAGATGCTCAACTCTCTTCTCTCACATTGCAAACCTGCTGCTCTTGGTGGACTGTAAAGGCCACAGAGTAGAGTCCTGGTTGAGCACCAGTAAGGGAAGGCCACAAGGGAAGAGAACTTTTGAGAAGTCGAGGAACAGGACCTCCTGAATGAGGTATGAGAAAGTGGTAGGTGCAGATCCTGTCATAGTACACTCTAGGTCAGATTATTAAGCTAGTAAGAGCAGTACTGCGCTCCAACATAGGAGGATAGTTTGTAGTTGTCTCACCCAGGTGATACTGCCTGTTAGCATAGGGATCATAGTGGATAGGGAATCAGGTTAGAGGATTTCCCTGGAGGTTCCACCGGAGATGATCCACTAAAGAGTGTCACAGAGGTGAAGAAGAATGTGTGTGATACGCTCTGCTATTGAATGTGCCTTGACCACTTTGCCTAAGAGGAATTGTTATTTTGGTTACGAACTCCTAGTGTCTGAAAATCCTGTTTTGAGCAGCTAAGAGGCACCGTTCTGCAACACTTCTCCCTTCCTCCACACATATATGCGAGGGCCCAGTAAAAACTGAGGGTCTGATGTAACCAATGCACTTCAGTATTTGATTGAAAACTAGTCCTGGGTGGAGATACAATTTTTGGGGTTAGTGAGACACAAAAGAAAAATAGCAGCAACAATTTGTTTGACAAGTCCTTTGAAAGAAGTCTTCTGGGCTGGAAACCAGTATCAGATAGAACAACTACTGGCAGGGCCAATTCACTGTGAGCGAATGTTTCAATAATTTTGTATTAGGGATGCACCGAATCCACTATTTTGGATTCGGCCGAACCCCCGAATCCTTTGCGAAAGATTCGGCCAAATACCGAATTGAATCCAAACCCTAATTTGCATATGCAAATTAGGGGTGGGGAGGGGAAAAAATGTTTTACTTCCTTGTTTTCTGACAAAAAGTCACGCGGTTTCCCTCCCCATCCCTAATTTGCATATGCAAATTAAGGTTAGGATTCGGTTCGCTGGGCAGAAGGATTCGGCCGAATCCGAATCCTGCTGAAAAAGCCCGAATTCTGCCCGAATCCCGAACCGAATCCTGGATCCCTATTTTGTATTGTATGCTGTTGTTTCATTCACTTTGGAATTTGGAATTTAAACTGGTATTTGCTTGCTAAGGTCCCATCTACCTGGCAGGGGTTTGAATGGAAGATGGTCGAGATTTGGAGATACAGATGGATATTGCATTCATTCATTTTCTATGGGTTACTATACTCTGACAAAGTATGTACCCATCTTTACATTGCCCTCTACACTTTAATAGTGTTCTTCACTATACCAAAGGAATGGGCAGTGCAAGATAATATAATATAATATACACTACAAAGGTCTCTCCAGCAACAGAGGCATTCACAGTCCAAAAAGATTTCTTTTTTTTTTGCTAGATTGGGGCTCAAGCCAAATTTTTTTTCAAGGAAATTGAGTATGAAAATGAAAGGAGAATCTAAAAGCATAAGGAAATTGCAAGATAATTTCATATGATCCAAATAAGCGTGACATTTACTTTTCCATATGGAAAATAAACATTGGAGGAGGCTGAATGAAACCAAGGAGGTGAATGACAAATAACATGAGAAATTAGGCTTTGCTGATTTGCCAAACAAAATAAATCAGAAGTATGAGATGCATAAGTAGCACTAATTACACCATAGGAGGATCTGTTTAATCAAGCTTTGGGCACAAAGAGAAATGACTGTAGGGTAGCCAGAAAAAATAGTTACAAAGAGATAAACTTGATATAAGACATATAGGAACCATTACTTCATTTTGCCATTAAGATCCCCTTTGTATTTAATTAGGGTGCTCTTCAGAGATTCAGTCTGCCTAAGTATTATGTTACTCAGAGATTACATATTTCATCTCACTTATGGATAATTCAGTATTGCATACTTTATTGTTGTAATACAGTCGTCTCTTCAGCCGAAATGTTATTATTCCTAAAGCCACATTGGATTCTATTTCCAAAGCATGGCTAGATAGATAAAATACTGTATAAAATGCATGGATGGATATATTGATAGATAATGGATGGATGGATGGATGGATGAATAGATGCATAAATAGATAAATATATATTTAGATAGGTCCTAGCTGGACTCTACCACTTCAGCCTGCCCCTCTCCAACACTGACCTATTGATATCACTGTATCTGTATGTAGCATGATGACCTATTGACTGTATCTCTATGTACATGGGAGCACCTTCGCTCTTCTTCTGATCTTCTCCTCGCTTCTCCTCTCATCACTTCTGCCCATTCTCGTCTACAAGACTTCTCTCAGGCTTCTGCTTTTCACTGGAACTCTCTGCCTCGAGCTGTCAGACTTTCTCCTTCTTTCCAAACTTTCAAATGCTCCTTTAAGACCCACCTGTTTAAAGAAGCTTCTTCAATGTACCTTAATTAATCATCGCTGTATCATAAATCACAAAATTGTTTCCAAAATCCTAATGTCTCAATTGTACCCTAACGTTTAGTTTGTAAACTCTAAATTTTAGGGTCATCTAATCCTATACTCTGTACTCTGTAACCCTTGTTTGTTATCCACCATTTAGTTTGTTATAACTGAAGTAAAGCACTGCGTACCTTGTCGGCGCTATATAAATAAATGATGATGATGATGATAATGGGAGCAGTGCTACATACAACTGCCTCACCTAGCTAGGTCCTTGCAGAACAGTTGAAGAAAAGGGTCTCCAGACAGTACTTTAAGCTTCATAAGCACATTTGACCACATCTAAGAATAGTTAGATACCAGTGCATTTGTAAAAGCCAGTGCCCTAGGCAACTTGCCAAAATGTCTATGCTCCTGCTCCAATTAAATAAGAGAGGGTTAACCCCCCCCCATTCTACTCAGCCGACCACCAAATTTAACAGCAAGTATCCATCAGCAGGATGAGGGTTTTCAAAAGAAAAAGAAAATCTATAAAAAGCAGTTAAAGCCCATCTACTCAATGTTGCAGCCCTAAGCACTGGCCCTTGGGGTTCTTTGTAGGAAAAACATATTGTTTCACATGAGCATTACTCACACGAATAAGTGGCTGTACCCAGTATACGAGTATCTCTTGAACTGCATCCTAACTGGAGTTCTGTTGAATTTTGATCAATCCCACACTAGAAGCCCATATTGCTGGCCTTCATACTGTGAGCAGTGATGTGTGGGCCGGCCTACTACCCACAGGACACA
Organism: Xenopus petersii; assembly: GCA_038501925.1. Classification (NCBI taxonomy): domain Eukaryota; kingdom Metazoa; phylum Chordata; class Amphibia; order Anura; family Pipidae; genus Xenopus; species Xenopus petersii. Next base: position 166,490,027 of record CM076680.1, on the reverse strand, counting down.
CAAGTTTACTGACAGGTCGGTGGACTTCGCTGCACCATTTGTGGGCAGGTGTGGGGTGAGCTCTTCCCCCATCCGTGACCATAGATCAGCTTCCAAATTCCGGCTACACCTGACCTCCCCAGCCTTTTTGTGACATCATTGGCAGGTTGGGTCTATAAAAGGAGGAGGGAAGCCTGGTGCTGGCTCGGGGTCGGGAGGACTTGTGTTTGGGTAGGGTGTGGGCCTCAGGTTCCAAACCAAGGTCAACAAACTCAGGCTCTCCAGTAGCATCTATCCATTGTACCATCCTAGAATGAAGCCCTATTAAAGACTGACTGACAGTAAGCTTTTTCTTATCTTCCAGTGCCCCTATCCCTATATTCCATTATTTTTCCTGTGACCATGTTTAATAAACTAGGCTCCTACTAAATGCTGCCAATGCTGCACCGATTTAGGGCTAAACAAAATCCTGTTTTCAAAGGAAAAAGGAATGAATAACAGACAGGGCATCCTTACTGACTTTTCCCATTTATCGCTGCCTCCCTCTATACGTAAAGCGCCCCCCCCAGTAACAATGCAGTGGGAAAACAGAGCAGAAATGTACATGGACTACTTTGTTTCAAAGTTGGGTGTTGTTATCTTTCCTGTAGCCCATGGTATCCATTTGCCATACCCTGGGCTGGGCACATGCATAGAATACTTCTGTCTGAGACTGAATTATGCTTGTCCCCACCCTAAGCCACCACAAAGGAAGCCTAGGACCATCATAGGAAATATGGCACTGCCATAATCTTAAGCAAATTCCATTTTTTAAAGACGAGCCAGCCTGGGGTAAAAGTGTAATGACTTTAGTCTACTGAGGGAGCCTAATAAACTGGTTCCCACTGGTGTTTTTACTTTATTTGTCCTTTAAGGAGGATTTAGTATCTCCTTAAATTCCCCAAGCTTACTTTTGTTGAACACCTTCTTCTACATATAAAATAAAAGCATACTGTATGTAGTGTATTTGTCCATGGTAATCACATTAAGCTTAAAGATGGAAAGGAGTTCCTCTTTATTCTCTACTTTAAAGGGATATCATCTAATTCAAAACAGCAGCCATCCAATAAAAATCAAGAATTAATTCAGTTTTTTTTCTTCAATTTGTTATCCTTTTCACTTATTTAAAAAAATATCTGGACTGATGTGAACATATAGCTCTGTCTTCAGGTGATGATATTGAAACCCTCTGGAGCCCTCTGGTGGTGTAACTGTGGTTTATAATCACTTTTTTGGTTTCATTGATTCTGCCATACAGATGTGTAATATGAAGTTGAGCACAAGCAAGCAGTTTGTATATACCGAGCTTACTGTACCATCCAAATGTTCAGCAGCCCCATATCAGTAACGATTCAGGTCTTCAAAGTTGTCCACAGCGATGGCCAGTCTTTGATGTTGTTAGGCCATCATTTTAGTGTGACATTGCACACAGTGTGCTCTGGGCAGCTATTGAGAAGCGACGCTTAGAGATTTTGGGAAACCAATAAAGCATGAGGAGCAAAAAAGCCACAAGAAAACTAGGAATGGGAAGTCAAGTCATCAGATATGGTGGCCTCCAACCACCAGTTGACATGAAGTTGTTCCTCTCTTTGTTGCTAAAACAAACAAGTTTCCCCTCATACTCTTCTGGGAAGGCTTTTCCCATCATTGCTGGGATTTACTTCCACTCTGCCACGAGAGCACTAGTGAGGCTGGACCATGGTGATTAGGCCTGACTTGAAGTTGGTTTTCCAATCATACCACAGATGTTTAATTGGGTTGAGGTCAGGGATCTGGGAGACAAGTCAAGTAATCCACTCCCATCTCTGCAGATCTGTTCTGTATAGGGTCACTGGCCTAGGGCCAGTATTACAAATGTACCAGTAATGTAGTAAGCGTCACTTACTCATAGTACCTCCACCTGAAATACCTGCTCTCCACCGCCAAATGTCCCTCAAAGCTGGTTGGTATATTTGTGGGAAAAAGGTGGCAACCTTAACTCTGTATGAACTAGAAGATGGCTATGGCTTAAGTACCCCATGTAATTAGTAGGGGTGTCCACATACTTTTGGCTGTATAGTGTATATGAACTCCCTTGCCTTTTAAAGATTAAAGGGGTAGATCTTTTTTATAAATTAGACATTGAATGAATACCTATTGTATTTAGCAGAAATTACAAAATAAATAATTGAACTAATGGAAAAAATGTTCAGTTTCCCTTGACATTATTTGCCAAGAACATCAGCCTAGGAACATTATTGAGCCAAACCAACCAAGTCTATCACTGAGAAGTGGAAAGTGGATGTGGTAAAGGGTTGGTTGGGTGGTGGGAATTTTGAAGGAATTAGACTTTGCATCATCATGAGAGGTATTTATATAAAAATGTATTAACATTTCATTTAAGAACCCAGGAGAATACTGTACATGAACAACTGATGTATTGTTTATTGTTCCAGGAAATATGTATGAACCTCGAGAGATGAGCTTATTATTAAGGTTGTTATGATTAAGGCCGGTTTAGCAATGGGAGGCATAATAATTCGACAATATATTGACAAAATCATAGAAATCAACATAAAACAGAAAGTCACAAATAAACCGTTTGGAATTCCCAATCCTTGTGGTTTTGAATGTGGTTTCATGTGTTTGTTTCTCTTGTTCTGTTGCCTTTTTATTTTTCTTCTAAAGAAGTCATTTTCCCAGGTCCTGGAACAGACTATATTACATATACTACATTTTCTTTACTAGCCCAGTGGGGCCACTTAAATGCCAGTCATGAGTATGGATTATCAAATTAAAGGGACATTAGCATATAAAGTTATAGGATCATGTATTAGGACACATGTACATCCACTAGTACAACGTGATTTCAAGCACAATCGCCATGTTTTTTCACATAAATTCGATTGTAGGCAGGCACCACTCCGGAACACCAAAGTCAAAAAGTTAGTAGAATCCAGGAGCCCAAAACTTAAATAATACAAAAAAATCTTTATTTTTCATTATGTATAAACAGAAAAGCCTTACGCGTTTCTTGTCCCCCAAGGACACTTAATCATAGGCTAGTTTTTTTCCCCCACAATGCAGTGTTTATTCCCAGAATTCTAGGGTCGTCATGCTCTCGATGCAATTACATTCTTCAAAATTGATGTAAATTGCGTGCCAGTGACATGTGGGTCCTATTCTCACTATTCAATTTGATTGATGTATCGCTGAGGGAACCCTGGAACTATCTTATCCAGAGGTGAGTGTAGCTTCTAGGGTCCCCTATGTCAATAAGTGCAGCAGCTCTTAATTTGGAACAGAAGGGAGGAGGGATTAAGTGGCGCCGTGTGTAACTACTGGTATGGGATCCATTATTCAGAAACCTGGGAAGGCTGTCTACCATAGACTCCATTTTAATCAAAATAATCCAAATTTTTTAAAATAATTTCCTTTTTCTGTAATAATAAAACAGTAGCTTGTACTTGATCCCAACTAAGATATAATTAATCCTCACTGGAAGCAAAACCAGCCTATTGGGTTTAATGTTTTTTTCTATATTTAAGGCATGGAGATCCAAATTATGGAATGGTCCCTTATCCAGAAAACCCCATGTCCCGAGCATTCTGGATAACAGGTCCCATACCTTTATGCAGAACTGCAATGAGCGTATTTTGATGCAAATACCTCTAATATAATTGGAGTAGGCACAATTGACTGCGGGGAGAATGTGGGGACTGCAACTGCAAATCTCAAACTGAACTGAAACAAATTAGGCAACTGTAAAATCTAGTGAGCTTCTATTTGATGTCAATGGACAGTGGCTTTTCAACATTCAGTTATTTTAGAATTTGGGGGATTTTTTTTTCAAAAAAGGAGCATTTATAAAAATTTGTGAAATACAGGTTTAGGACTTGCTTTCCAGAATGCTCAGGACCTGGGGTTTTCCAGATAACGGATGCTTCTGTAATTTGGATCTTCTTACCTTAAGAGGCAGATTTATAAAAGTTTTTTTGAACCCCCATAACTTTGAAATTCGAATAAAAAAAGACCATTGAAAATGTATTAAAAAAATCGAAGTCTTTAACTTCTGGTGAAAGGCTATATTCGAATCGTTCTAAACAAAGTTTTACTGCATTTGATCGAATTCGAATCGAAGAATTTGCCCCAAAAAATTTAGATTTTTCAAAGTCCACCAAATGACTCCAAATAGGTTCTAGGAAGTCCCCCATAGGCTAAAACAGCAATTTGCCGGTTTTAGATGGCGAATGGTCGAAGTCAAGGTTTTAAAGAGACATTACATGATAAATTTCGATATTTGAATAGTTAAAATTGTTTCAAATTCAAATCGAATTTTGGCAAATTTGAAAATAGCTTGAAATTCGAATTTATTTACTTCGAATTTTCACTTTGACCTTTGATAAATCTGCCCCTAAGTCTACAAGAAAATCATGTTAATATTAAATAAAACCAATAGGCTGGTTTTGCTTCCAATAAGGATTAATTATATCTTAGTTGGGATCAAGTACAAGATACTGTTTTATTATTATACAGAAAAAGGAAATCATTTATTTAATTTTGGAGTAATTGAATAAAATTGAGTCTATGGGAGACACCCTTCCCATAATTCAGAGCTTTCTGGATAACGGGTTTCTGGATAACAGACCGCATACTTGTAATGGGATTTTCTGTGGCCATCAAGTTTTTTTTCATGAATTAACATTTTTCCCAATTTGAGTTTTTTTGGAAACACGACACCACTGACAATAGAACAACTGAAACCGGATGACGTATTCGCTCTCGCTCAACTTCTCAACAGAACGATCCGATAATTTTGTGCAGCCCTAATGCCCTAAGCCCATCGAGCCGTTACAAAAGGAAGGAGCTATCATTGCTACAAATGAAACAGACTGAAGCTCTGTGTGGAAGTAATTTCATGTACGAGCTGTAGCGTTTGGGCCAGGTGTCGCTCAATCTGTAATTCCGAATGAATAGAACACAATATTATTCCGGATGACATCATAAAGGAAAACAGGAAAACATGAAATTGCTTCTTGTCTCAAGAGGTTACATCAATAAACAGTTATGGCCGTCGTTATCCGCAAAGAGAAAACCTAATTTGTTTCAAATTATATTTATCTTCCCTACCAGAAAAAAACCTAATAAACTAATCTGGGTTTGGGCTTTTGAAATCATAAGTTCAGTTCAGTGTTCAATCTGTAGCTTTTTTTTGCTCTTTTTGTGTAGGTTTTTGTCTTGTTAGTGTAATGCTATAGTAAATTGAGTGGCACCGTTCTCTCACTATAAGCTTTACCCCAATACTTTGCTCTGGATGAGATCTTAATTATAAGGGGGTAAGCCCTCGCTAACGTTGTGGAGGCAGGGTGTAGTACAGCTGTAACCAAGCGCAGTGCATAAAAATTGGGCACCAGTGGTTTTTGTAACTGAACCAGAGAATATATTCATTGAACAGGATAATCCACAAAGGAGTGTACATATTGAGCAAGCAGGATCATACAGCAATAGTGGATCACAGCACCAATGGTCAGTATCAGTCCCCGCAGGGAAGAGAACTTATACAGCAGCAATGAAGGTACACCCAGCTTTCAGCCTTTTCCCTAAGTGGAACCCAGGGGAATCATTACATCCCTAGGTCTGTACACTTAGTCCCTACTTCTGGGCAATTCGTATCTGGGATCTTAATCCCACTCACACTCCTTGGAGGAGCCTCAAACTGCTAAGCTAAATAGCCTGACTGTCACTCCCAGAGTGACCTCTTACGGTGAGTAGCCTATCCTTACTAGACCTGATCTATCTAGGTTCCACTTTATCCTGCCTGCCTGCTCAGGCCAGGGCTTTCACAAAATGGACCCTGAGCACATGGCTGCTCAGAACATTACACTTTAGCACAGTGCTATCTACTTGGCACTGGTTGAAATGCAGGGGGTATAGCTTTAGGCAGGATAAGGAAACAGGTCCCTCCTAACTGTATTTTAGGACCTAGTTAGGCATCTATAACATACTAAATAATGCCTAAAAAATGCCTACTAAATAATAATGGGAGAATTATTTACCTGCCCTCTACATTAGGGAGGAGCATTAAGTCTCTGGGAGGTTTAGTGTTTTTTGATCTTGCAAATACAGAGAAGTACAGTCGGGTTATTTCTAATGGCTAGTTGGATACTTCTACTTTTATTTTCCCTTTATATTTGATTTCCCTAGCCTCTACCAAGATGTTCCTGTCTCAGCTTAAAGGTTAGGTTAAAGGGGTGATTCACCTTTAAGTTAACTTTTGCTATGTTATAGAATGGGCAATTCTAAGAAACTTTTTTAATTGGTCTTCCTTATTTATTTTGTATAGTTTTTTAAAATATTTGCTGCCTTCTTCTGACTCTTTACAGCTTTTAAATCGGGGTCATTGAACCCAGCAGCCAAAAATGTTTGCCTTGTGAGGAGGATATAATGTTTTATTAGTTATCCTCTCCTATTTATACTCCCCTATATAGTCCCACTGTTTATTTGCTATGGATAAATAAGACCCTAGCAACCAGATTTATGAAATACCAAACTGGAGAGCTGCTGAACAAAAATGTAAATAACTGAAAAACCATAAAAAATAAAGACCAATAGCAAATTGTCATAGAATATCAATGTCAACATTATACTAAAAGTTTATTTAAAGGTGAACAACAACTTGAATGGCACACACACACACTAGGAGGTTATTTAATTACTTGAACTTATCTGGCCGGGCTTTTCGAGTGAAAAAAACATGAATTTTTTTGTGGAAATAAAACTCAAATTTTTCGAGATTTATTATACCCAAATGCTGCAAAAAGCCTGAATCTGAAAATCCACTATCTCAGACCTGTCTACGTCAAGTCAATGGGAGATGCACCTATCCCAATTTGAAGATATCATGGTTTGGGTGAATGAGTTTAGCCCAATAATCAGACAAAAAAAACATAAAAATTGAGCGATTTGGGAAAAAACGTACAGTACAGGTTTTGGCTCGATTTTATAGGGTTTCACAATCTGATTTATTCAAGTTATTTCATCAATAAATAAGGCAAAATCTGTCATGGGAGTTTGGTCAAACCTTTTTTATTTCAATTATGAGATAAATTCGGATTTTATTTAATAACCCTCAAGGTGACACAAGTGCTCAAGTTTTGCACATTTGCACCTCTTGGCACAGGGGCACCTGGGTGATACCTCTATGTTCTCGTCAGATAGAAACTCCAGGATTCCCCAGCAGCTGCTGTCAAAAGAATAGGGTGCACACGTCCCTCACAATGAATGCTGGAAATGTTTGCAATTTTGTTGCACTGATTGCAGTTGTGTCAGACACAGTTCTCTCAGGCGAGGAGAGTTTTACAAGAAAAACACAAATACACCTCTGAGCATGAGTATTTGCAGGTAATTGCCATTTACAATGAATGGAGGGTGACATTTTCAATTGCTCAGTCCCCGCCCATGAAGCTGCAAAATTGCCCTTGAGCTATGAATATGCACTAACACACCAGAATACAACAATTGCATCTGATTTGGAGTGTGCACTTCTTTGCAGATCTTTGCACAATTGCACCAAATAATTTCAAAGTAGTCTGGTGTAATTTCTGGTGTTTGACATGCGAGTGACATGTTTGCCCTAATATTTTGGTGTAAATGAACAGGCCCGGATTTGTGGAAAGGCCACATAGGCCCGGGCCTAGGGGTGCCAGAATTTTAGGGGGACGGCATGCTGCCCAACCACACCTGCATTGGTTCAGAAGCACTGGGGATTGGTAGGAGATACAACAATTTTTAAAATTCCCTGTGCCCCAATCCCCAGTTTTTAAAATTCCCTGTGCCCCAATCCCCAGTACTCTGGAACCTGATGCAAAAAATTTGCTCATGTGCAGAAAGTAAGATGAGGGAATAGGGGTGATGTATGGCAGCGGGACTAGGGGTGCCTGCTATGTAAATCCGGCCTTGTAAATGAATCAAGGAAACTGGCACAGGGTGCTGAGGGAACCCTGGAGCGACAGCCGGGTCCAGCGATACCAGCAGCTCCAGAAGGAAGGACGGACGGAGCAGCATTGAGCGCAATTAAACGAAAGTGCAAGAACACATTTTGACGCAAGTATCTTTCCAACACAGGGAAGTTCCCCATTTCGGTTATATATGTAAATATGCTAGCAATCAAGAAATAAAATCCCATTGCACAACATAAGGTGTACAGACAACAGAACAAATTATACAGACATTTGGCTCGAATGGATTGCCATGTTTTTCCAATGAAATAAATAGGGTGACACCTTAGGGCTCAGTTATAACAGACACAGCTCTTTGCGCTTGCATAATGCAGTACTACCTGTGACTGCTGGTATAAGTGAGGGACAGCACATGGGCAACACACGACTTTCTTATGTATCACTCAGGAGACCCAAAGAAGAAGAGCCAGGGGTACAAGGGAAACCAGAATCCTGCACTTCAATCTCACACAAGGTTGGTGTCAATTACAGGGCTCTATTACACCTGTGATCCAGTGTTGTTAATAAAGCCCCTTCAGGTCCATCAGTGTAGGGTTGGGACTAGTGATGTAGCGAACTGCCGATTTGATGTTCGCGAACGCCGTTCGCGAACACCGGCAAAAAAGCGAACAGTTCGCGAACAGTTCGCGAACTTCGAACGCTCGATAAAATCGTTCGATCGAACGATCGAAGGATTTTATTCGTACGATCGAACGATTTTCGTTCGAATCGAACGATCGAAGCTATTCGATCGAATGATTTTAATTCAATCGAATGCTTATAATCGTTCGAACGAATGGAAATCGTTCGATTTTAGCGATCGAACGGTCGAATGGTCGAATGGTCGAACGAAATTTTACTTCGAATCGAACGCGAACACCAATTGGCGAACGTCGCGCGACGTTCGCGAACATTCGGCGGACGCGAACAGTCGAAGTTCGCGCGAACTAGTTCGCCGGCGAACAGTTCGCTACATCCCTAGTTGGGACTCAGATCATGAGGGGGGACCCAACTATTTGATGAGCCAAACACATCCAGATCAGGGTAAAACCCCTCCAAATGAAAACCCAGCATCCATACACACACCCCTCCCTACTTTCACATAAATGATATATACCCATATCTATACTATAGAGTTTAGTATCACAATAGCCTTTGATATTATGTCTGTCCAAAAAATCATCCAAGCCATTCTTATAGTCATTAACTGAATCAGCATCACAACATCACCCGGCAGTGCATTCCACAACCTCACTGTCCTGACTGTGATGAACCCCCTACGTTGCTTCAAATGAAAGTTGTGCAAATTTCCCCACAGTTCTGTAAAGTTGTACTGAGCCTGTCCTGCCTCCCGGTCCAAAGTAAACACAGCCTGGAGTTACCACCACCACCTCTGGACCAGCTGATATCTCCAAGGCTCCAATAGCCGCAGCACAGGCATCACTCTCACACTGAACATTAAAAACGACACCAAGCAGATTTGGAAAAGCTTTCGGTGCATCCAATTGGTGTTGAAGTGCTCGCTCAATTGCACTCATTTTCATGCATCAGCTGCAATTGTGTCAGGCACAATACCCTCTTGCTTCAATGCTGGGGGGCATTATGGGAAACAAACATAGAGAGTTTTCTCACTAAACTTGCAGCCATAAATGAACCTTAATGTGTCCAGACCATGAGACAGTGTTGAACTGGGCCTGGGCCAGGGACCCCCACACCCACCCCCGACCCCTTGCCTCAGCCACAGCCTCAGCCTCTGTCCTCCTGCCGCAGGCACAACCCCCTCCACCTTCTTTCTTCTCAGATCCAGGGAGGGAGTTTGGGGGCAGTGGCAATAGTGAGCAGGTCTTGATCGGGGGGGGGGGGTTTCCAGTGTCCCGCCAGCTCAGACCCTGCCATTACGTTACTGAATAATAGTGGAGTAGGTCCCCCAAAGCCCCTCTGCAGATGAACCCCTAAAACTCAATATTTATTCTAGCACAAGACATAGAGCACTGATTATGCCACCCTATGGATGCAGTGCAAGTGCACAATTGAGCTCTGGCTCCCATAATAAGAGTCTTGTCATTTCCAAGAAAATACATTAAACTGGATTATTAAACATTCGAATATAAATACCAAATTTACCGACAGCAAAAAGGGGGGGGGGAGACATGGGTGCATTCAGAAGGGCCACCTTACAAAGGCCGTTTACTTGTTGGCGCAATAAAACATGAGGTATCGCCTCTTATACCGTGCCGCCTTCTGCTGGATTTCCCATCTTGCAGGTAACTTCCCTCTATTTCGGCATTATGGAAAAAAATAATCAGAACAATATGATTCCCTGTTATAAGACCAGCAATGAAATTGCAAAACAAAACATAAAACAAGACAATGGGCTCGCCGTGCCAGACGCTGCTGACGCCAATGTACATACTCGGCAGCTTAACCTACTGAGCCACTGAAATCTATCAGTACCGACTTGCAAAGCCCATGCAGCTGCAATGTTTTAACAGGTGTGAAATGGTAGATTCTTCGGAAGAAAATCCTTATTAGAATTAAGGGTTTTGTAAAACATTTTGGTTTGGGAAAAGAGGTGGTCTGTTGCTTTAACTGTGCCGCTTCTGAAAAATGTGCACAGAGCGAAACCATTGACTGTTCCTGGTAAAGTTTCAACCCTTTCTAAGCCGAGACGTGTCGGAAAAGGATCATAGAAAGTAAAAAGGTATAAGAGCCGTTATCCGGAAACCCGTTATCCAGAAAGTTCCAAATTACAGGAAGACCATCTCCCATAGACTCCATTTTAATCAAATAAACCAAATGTTTGAAAATGATTTCCTTTTTCTGTGTAATAATAAAACAGTCGCTTGTACTTGATCCCAACTAAGATATAATTAATCCTTATTGGAAGCAAAACCAGCCTATTGGCTTCATTCAATGATTAAATTATTTTTTTAGTAGACTTATGATATGGAGATCCAAATTACATAAAGATCCCTTATCCAGATAACCCCAGGTCCCAATCTTTCTCGATAACAGGTTCCATACCTGTAGATTAATTCTACAATAACAGAAAAGCAGATGGAGAAGATGAAGTAAAGGAGTCATTTAGGTAAATATTGGATGGAAGTGGAAGAGCACTAAAGGGTGCAAAAGCGTAGCACCTAGTGTTCACTCAAAGACCACTTCTGACACAGGTCTGCCTTGTATTTAAATAGGCGCACGGTGCAGGAGGGCACAGCACTGGTGAGAGTGTTCATTTCTGGATTCAAAGGCAAGTTCATGAAGGAAAGGGTTCCCAATGGCATGACTTGTTCTCCTACCCACTGGAGACAACCAGTAGCAACCAAACCTCCAGCCCACAAAGTGCCTCTTAACAAGAGAAAAAAAAGCCCAAAAATCTTTCCAGCAGATGAGCGTATGCTGTCTGTCACTGCTCTCATTTCAGGGAATCACAAGAAGAGGTTCACAGAAATATACAGTAGTCTATAATTTGATATACTGTAGTTTCTAACTTCAATCTGTGTCCTACTAATTTCTAAGGTGATCATAGAAGGAAATTAACAGCGTATTGGCCTGTGGATGGGGCCCACTAGCAGTGCTTAACTGGGGTTTCTAGGCCCACTGGAAGCCTCACAGAAAGAGCCTGACACCAAGGTCTTTCCACCCCCATTGCAAACTCCCCCTGACATTTACCTTCCCTCAAACACCCCATCCTGGGCAGCATTCTTCTGGCCACCAGTGCTGGCATCTGTACATGGACAAACCACTCCCCCATCCTGCAGATCTTGAGGGGCAGCAAGCCAAGTGTAGTGGGGACCACTGGGATTTCTCTGGTTGCCCCAGTAGCCCAGTCTGACCCTGGCCACCAACTGGCCTGCCTAACCAATATATGACCAAAAGTTTTACTGATTTTTTTCAAGAAGATTTTGAAACCTAGTTGGTCAAGGACTGCTTTAGCAAACTGTGGTCTTTATCCATCGCCTCCATACTCCATACATGGCCTCCAGGCCAATGGTCAGCTCCACCCTATTTGTCCCAGAATGTAGGTGGCAAAACTGAGATCTGCTTGTTTGCTGGATGCTATTGGTCCGATTTATTACATTTTTTCGGTTCAGGCTTTTTGATGCTGAAAATCCCAGAAAGTCACAGAAAAAAAGCTCAATTTGTCTGCGATTTATAATGTGACAAAACTGCGACAATTCCAAATCCTAAAATACTCCAGCTGTATGAATTCATGTAGAATTCAATAGTAAATGCCCCTTTAACAACTGGAAGACCTTTCTTTGATTCATCGTTTTAGAGGTTTTCATATGATTTTGACCCTGACTTTTATGTGTCAATATGAAAAAGTTGTAGTTATTGTGCGACAATTTGGAAAAGTTGTGGTTTTCATGACTTTCCCCGTTCGTGCTTTATCAGTTCGAAACTTTTAATAATTTTCATGCCATTCGTTGTTTTGTGGTTTGAGATTCACTAAAATGAGACTGTTGATGAATAGGCCTCCACGCGTTAGGTAACTACCAACATTATTTAAGGGCACACTGCTGAATAAAGTAAAGGCAAATGGTGCACAAGCTCTCAAATTTAGCAATGCTCCTAAATTGATCGTGGGTTTGATTCTGAGCATGGAGCTCTCTGTGCCAATTCTGAACATCTCCAGCATTTTGTTTGGGCACATCCCCATGATCCACATACTTACTGGTATGTTTTTTAGCTTTGGATACAATTGTCTGTTATAGGAATTCGATTGGATACACTGCAACGCTTAAATGCTAAAGTTCTACAGAGTATATTTACTGTGTAACTGTACAAGCAGAGCATCGCCGCTCATTGTTTCCACAGAACAATGTTTAATTCAATGTTTAAACGGCTGCGGTTGACCAGCGCTAAAGCAGATGGAATATTATTCTGAAATCAAAACTCTGCATAATCTGAAAAAGTTATCAGGAAAGGAATTAAGGCTGACATATTATTACTATTATTTCTTTGCGGATTTTACCAAGGTCAATAAAAGCAGCCATTACCGCTGTCTTTGTCATTTCTGTGGTTAACCTGCATCCATTTTGTTAATTTCGAGCAATATCCTGGTATTTTCTTTCTAGATTGCTCGCTTAATTTAGTGCGATTGCATAAACTGAAGCCAATCATTGTTCTTTTTGCCCTATTATATTTGAACTCAATCGAATGTGATATGCTTATTCAAGTATAGATGCACTAGAGCTCTTGGGCCGCTTCCCATTTAATGTTACATTTCATTTTTCCCTTGACTGGTTCTTAAGGGAGACATGCCTTAATTTACTGCTAAATGTAATCTAATTTCAGCTCTGTCTCTAAGGTATGGCCACGTTCAGTCAACATGAATAACACCCCCCGTGCCATGAGCGCGAGGAAAAGGGAGGAACCTTAACCATTTTCAACCCAAATGTCAAGAATAAGGATCAGCTGGACTTTCAGGCGTCAAGGGAAGGGTATTTAAGGGAAGTATCCACAAAAAGGGGTTTAGGATTAAATCATTTTCAGTAATATTACCTTGGAACTATAAAAAGGTGAAAGAATAGGCAGAGATAGTGCCACAATGTTTTTGTTATTCCTCTTCATTCTTTCATCTATAAGTAGCAGATTTTGGGGGAATTGTAGTGAAACTTGCTCATATGGGTTTACGAGTAGTAGAGCTCAATATTTTCACAAATTGTCAAGTTTTTATGTACTTTTCCATATCCTAGTGGCAAAAGGGTTGGGTAGAAAGAAGGTCCAATGGAATCCTCTCTGGTTTTCAACAGTCTGGGCCCATTTGAAGGGTAGGGGCACAAGGGGGCCATTAAGACTCAAGTTATTGTTTCTACTTCACTTAGAAATGGACTTAAATTGGGAACCTGACAATCTGGGACAATTAGTTTTGAACCAGGCAGCCCTTCTTAAAACTGGGATGTCTGGATCAAAACTGGACAGGTGGAAACCCTACTACCATAGATACCCAAACCTACTGTAGTAATATGGAATAACTGGAGGAAACCTAAGCAAATACAGAGCAATTATACAAAAATGCTGGTACTTGCAGCAAATAAAATCTGTGACTTTCCTCTAGCATAATGATGAGCAGAACTGCCCTGGTAAAATTCCACCAAATGAATTGGAGTTAATAGGCATTTTTATTTTTTTACTGCAAAAATGAAATACCAGTCTAGCACGAATTAGTGCACATGTTAGGCACTCAAAAATCAGTATTCCTAAAATTTGGCCATAAAATTTGCTCATCCCTTCTCTGCACCTTAAAAAAAAATTCTGTTTAATTGCAATGAAAGCAGTGTTTTTTTTTATCCCTTTCTGTTCTCAGACAGGAATCAGTTCTTTTACAGGCAACTTGGGTTACATTATTTAAGGAGTTAGAACCAGCAGTGCAGAGAACATCACCAGCTACAGAGAAACTGCTTTTAATAGCAATTATGTTTACAAATAACTTAAAAACCACTGAAATGAATGTACATTGAAAAGGCACAGGAGGGGGCAACAATGATGTACAAGAGGCATTTGTAGGGAAAGAGTGGCCATTGTATTACCGCTAACAGATTGGGTGAGATAAAAAGAGAAAAGGAAGATAAAGGACTGGGGGCATGAAAGTGAAAATGATAAAACTGCAATGAAGTGAAATAGGAAAATTGCTTAATGTGACCTGAGGATCAAGACAAGAAGAATGGCTTTTTAATGTCCAATCACACTTAAACCTGATCCCGGCAGAGTCTGCCATATTCCCTCCAAGGAGTTAGAGGCCAGCCCAGCGCATTCTGTTCTCACATTAAACCAGTAAGGATATATTGCTCCAGGCTCAGGGAATATTGGCAAAGTCAATCTGCTTGACTTTCTGTCCCAGTGAAGAGGGCAAAGGCCACCAGCTTCAATAATGTGCTCAGTAAGAAAGGAAAGTAAAAGTAGAGCAAGTATTTGTTTTTCTTTGACAGTCCAGGATCGGCAACATGGTTTCCTTTTGTTTTTCCTGGGCTTTCTGCTCCACTAAAAGGGAAAGGTCAGCACAGTGAGAGTTTTATATTGACAGGCTTTCATTAGCATGTTGGCGAGATTGTGATGGACTGCTAACTCTCCATTTTCACACCTAAACATTTCCATTTCAAAATAAAAGACATGTTAAAGAGGAGACACAGAGCAGGAGCCCTAGAAAAGAGACGTAGTATTTAACAGAAGAATATATCAGGAGAATCGTTTAAAGGAAAGTGGCAATTAAGACATCTTTAAAGGGATACTGTCATGGAAAAACATGTTTTTTCCAAAACACATCAGTTAATAGTGCTGCTCCAGCAGAATTCTGCACTGAAATCCATTTCTCAAAAGAGCAAACAGATTTTTTTATATTCAATTTTGAAATCTGACATGGGGCTAGACATTTTGTCAGTTTCCCAGCTGCCCCAGTCATGTGACTTGTGCCTGTATGGATGGATCCAGTATGGATGGAATTACTTTCTGGCAGGCTTTTATTTCTCCTACTTTATGTAACTGAATGTGTCTCAGTGGGACTTGGCTTTTACTATTAAGTGCTGTTCTTAGGAGCTGTTATCTTGTCAGTTCCCAGCAGATCTGGCTCAAGCTGAGCCGAAGTCTCCTCGGGCCAATATCCCCACACTGGCGCCTGTTGCCAGTTCAGGCGCATGTTCTGATGCGCGCGGGCGTTTTGGTGCGGACGCGCATTTGCGCGCGCGTTTTGACGCGAGCGCGCATTTATGTGTTCACGCGCGTTCAGATGCAGGCACGCGTTCTGACGAAGGCGCACGTTTTAGATGTTCTACTTTTTTCTTAAATAACCTCCCATTTGAGTTGTGAGTATAATCACATTTATTAGAGTAAAAAAAATACAAAAATTAACCTAAAATCAAAATTCGACCTTAGTAAATCAACCTCCCCATTAAAGGCTTTTTTTTGTAAAGAAGTAAATACTGTACTTCCATGATGAACAAGATAGCTTTTTGTGGAGGGAGATGTTTTAAAGGATCAAGAGGTAACACAGCAGTGTCTATCCTACTTTCATTATACAGGTATGGGACCTGTTATCCAGAATGCTCGGGACCTGGGGTTTTCCAGATAACGGATCTTTCCGTAATTTGGGTCTTCATGCCTTAAGTCTACTAGAAATTCATTTAAACATTAAATAAACCCAATAGGCTGGTTTTGCTTCCAATAAGGATTAATTATATCTTAGTTGGGATCAAGTACAAGCGACTGTTTTATTATTACACAGAAAAGGGAAATCATTTTTTAAAACCTTGGATTATTTGGATAAAATGGAGTCTATGGGAGACAGCCATTCCGTAATTCGGAGCTTTCTGGTTATCGGGTTTCCGGATAAGGGATCCTATACCTGTATCATGCTCCCAGCAACAAGTTTTTTGCACTTTCCTTCTTTTCCATAATAGTGACACATAGGGGCCGATTCACTCAGCTCGAGTGAAGGGTTCGAATGAAAAATACTTCGAATTTCGAAGTATTTTTTGGGTACTTCGACCATCGAATTGGTTAAATTCGATCGAATTCGATCGAAGTCGAACGAAATCGAACGATTCGAAGTAATAATCGTTCGACTATTCGACCATTCGATAGTCGAAGTACTTGCCCTTTAAAAAAAACTTCGACCCCCTACTTCGGCAGATAAAAGCTACCGAAGTCAATGTTAGCCTATGGGGAAGGTCCCCATAGGCTTGCTAACCTTTTTTTGATCGAAGGATTTTCCTTCGATCGTTTGATTAAAATCCTTCGAATCGTTCGATTCGAAGGATTTAATCGTTCGATCGAACGAAAAATCCTTCGATCGTTCGATCGCAGGATTAGCGCTAAATCCTTCGACTTCGAATATCGAAGTCGAAGGATTTCAATTCGAGGGTCGAATTTCGAAGTATTTTTAACTTCGAAATTCGACCCTTCGTGAATCGGCCCCATAGTGATGGGCGAATTTGCGCCGTTTCACTTCGCCGAAAAATTCACGAATTTCGCAAAACCGTGCCGTTTTTTTCCGACGCCGGCAAAATTTTTTTTGACGCCGGCGAATTTTTCCTGCAAATTTTCACGGGCATTTCACAAATTTATTCGCTGGCGTCGAATCACGCAAATTTGCCGCGAATTTGCGCCTGGCGAAAAAATTTGCCCATCACTAGTGACACAACCAAGATTCTGCCTTTTTAGATTTACTGTCCTAACAACATGAAGAGGACAAAGAGCAGTAAACTACACGATTTCTCTGTTTATATCATCTCAAAAATCCATTTTGATTAAATTTCCGCGACTTGCTTTAAATGACCTTGAGTTGTACAATTCTGAAACTGCGCCAAACAAATCCTCCTTCCTAATAGAGATTGCAAAAGTTCAAACGGGTTAGCCTTCAGTTTTAAAATGTTTTTTAAATGATTCCATCACAAGGAAGAGGTTAAAATCCATTTCCCATTGAGGCATGGAAAAAAAATAAAACGGAGAAAAATGAGTGATTTGGAAACCAGATGTTGATATCCAGCCCCTACTAAGCAGCATCTTCTCTTCTTCATGTCAGATAATACATTTGTAAAAATGAAATAAAATAGATAGGAAACATATTAAATGACATTAAGGAACTCAGCAAAGTTCAGACCTTGGCCATTCTCTGAATATTGTTACTACTCTATGATTAGTTTAGCAGAACTAAACCTTACTCCAGTTCAGTATTTGACAATGTAAAGAAGCTTATTTACATTTATATGCAGAGACCTATTTACTCGTTTTCTAGTTGTTATGGACAGTGATATACAAAGAGGGTTATTTATTAGCCTGTTTTTTGTGAAAAAAAACTCAAATTTTTCAGGTTTTATTATATCCCGAGGATGGAAAAAGTCAGAATCTGAAAATCGGGCACCTCAGACCTGTCAAGATTGTATATAAGTCCAAAAGATATCCTGCTGGGTTTCTTGCAATAATACAAAGATTTTGTGGTTTTCTGGAAAAAATCCGGGGTGGAAAATCTGAAAAATTTGTACAATTCAAAATTTTCACTATTTTTTCAAGTTTTTTCCCATAAAGGAAATTTTCATGAAAACATATTGATAAATAAGGGGAATTATAAATTTGATGTAAAGCAATATTCTAAAGCAATATTTTCAAGTAAAAATAGAGAGGTAATGCAAGCAAATGACAGATTTTATATAACATGCTCTTTAATTTTTGCCTAGTTAATAAAAAAAAAAAATATATATATATATGCAATTTAACTTTAATAACACCACCGACAGATTCAAAAACACTGGGATGCACAGGAGATACAATCTCCATGAAAATTTGTACGAATAAAGGGGAGGGGACAGGGGTTCCCGCTATGTAAATCTGGCCTTGGCTCTATATTTATTAGGGGCAGATTTACTAAATTCGAGTGAAGGATTCAAAGTAAAAAAACTTCGAATTTCGAAGTGTTTTTTGGGCTACTTCGACCATCGAATGGGCTACTTCGTCCTTCGACTACGACTATCGAAGGATTCGAACTAAAAATCGTTCGACTATTCGACCATTCGATAGTCGAAGTACTGTCTCTTTTAAAAAAACTTCGACCCCCTAGTTCGGCAGATAAAAGCTACCGAAGTCGATGTTAGCCTATGGGGAAGGTCCCCATAGGCTTGCCTAAGTTTTTTTCATCGAAGGATATTCCTTCGATCGTTGGATTAAAATCCTTCGAATCGTTCGATTCGAAGGATTTAATCGTTCGATCGAATTAATAATCCTTCGATCGATCGATCGAATTTTCTGCGCTAAATCCTTTGACTTCGATATTCGAAGTCGAAGGATTTCAATTCCTAGTCGAATATCGAGGGTTAATTAACCCTCGATATTCGACCCATAGTAAATCTGCCCCTAAGTGTTAAATAATCATAATGACTAATTTTAGGAGCCCATTTATTAAACTTCGAATATATCTGGTCAAGGTTTTATCATACCCCAAAGCTGCTAAAAAAAAATACTCCATCTCAAACCTGTCGAGGTCATGTAGAAGTCAATGGCAGATGTCGCTGAATTTTTTCTTGACATCGTTGATCTGAACTGGATAATCCAATAGTCTGGGTTTTCTTCCGATACTTCGAAAAAGTCGAGTTGTTGCTTGTAATTTTTTAATAAACATTATTTATGAATTAATGGAAGGGATTTTGTTCAACTTTGTTTATATAAAAACTGAGATGAAGTCAAGTTTTACTAAATAACCCCCTAACTATATAATTTAAGGTATTTTTGGTCATAAAAAACAGATCTTGAATGAATTTAATCATGTAGAAGCTTGGCAGGTTTTATCTGCCAAATTTATTCAGATTTTTTCAGTTGTTAATCTCAAAAATTTGAATTCAGAAATCTCAGGTTTTAAAGTATTTCAGTTAATGATTTTCTTGCCACTATCTTCTCGAATTGTGGCAATAATTTGAATAAAGTTTATTTGAGTTAACTATGGAGGTTTGTAAGTTTTTTCTTTTTGCCCTGCTGCTTGAGTACCCATTTCTTTTCATTGGACTGCTGGTATTGGTTTAGTTTATGGTCAGAGATAAATAGGGCATTTTTGCCTTCCTTTTCTTTCCTTCTTTCATTTCTCTATTGTGACTGAACATGTTTGTAAATGGATCTGTGAGTTTGGTAGCAGGCAGCACTGATCACATTGAAAAAAAAAAAAGCATTTTTGTTGAGGCATGTTTACAGGAAGACATCCAATACCGTCTTGAAAAGAAAATTATACTCTACGAAGCTTAGTGGTTGAAAAGTGAGACTGAAATCATTTTTATTAATGAAGTTCAAACAGACTCTTGACAGGAGACACCACCCCAGTTATTGAAGGACCACAATCCCACAGACAAAGAGAATTGACACAAATAACATTGCTGCTTTAATATGCACGCACAAAAACATATGTTTGTAATGACTCCCTGAAACCCACCAGTCAAAAGGCGTTGGAGCCCTCTCCGGCAGCCAAGAAGCAATGACTAAAGTGCAGAAGTTACATAAATTTATTCTAAAATAAATCATATCTAAATAATGGCCTCTAACCCTCTTGCTGTATTTGTTCTGAAATCCCCACAATTTCAATTCTAAGATATCAAATTTATGGACGTCTACATTTGGGAAAATTATATATTTCTTCTCTGATACAGAGAGGGCTATGGCATTGGGGTTAGTCGCTGAACTCTAAAACATGAAAATAACTCAAAATAGTATAGGATGGAGCACACAGGAAGCAGACTCTGCTGCAATTCAAATTTTATTTTATATTCAATTTTGAAATCTGACATGGGGCTAGACATATTGTCAATTTCCCAGCTGCCCCAATTCATGTGACTTGTGCTCTGATAAACTTCAATCACTCTTTACTGCTGTACTGCAAGTTGGAGTGATATCACCCCCTCCCTTTTCCCCCTCAGCAGCCAAACAGAAGAACAATGGGAAGGTAACCAGATAGCAGCTCCCTAACACAAGATAACAGCTGCCTGGTAGATCTAAGAACAACACTCAATAGTAAAAACCCATGTCTCACTGAGACACATTCAGTTACATTGAGAAGGAAAAACAGCAGCCTGCCAGAAAGCATTTCTCTCCTAAAGTGCAGGCACAAGTCACATGACCAGGGGCAGCTGGGAAACTGACAAAATGTCTAGCCCCATGTCAGATTTCAAAATTGAATATAAAAAAATCTGTTTGCTCTTTTGAGAAATGGATTTCAGTGCAGAATTTTGCTGGACTAGCACTATTAACTGATGTTTTTTGAAAAAAAAACATGTTTTCCGATGACAAGATCCCTTTCAGTAAGTAAATCCTGCTATGAGTCTCGCAGCAAAACTTTCATAGCCTCAGCTCTGATTCCAAAGTTATTAGTCAATTTAAAAGCATTCAGTGGTATAAGAACAAGATAAAACTTTTTTTTTTTAAAGTTAAGATTCACAACATTTTCAATCCACTACAGTAGCTCTGATATCATTGTAATTAACTACAAGCAAGAAACCTTAAGATTAAGTTCTACCAAAACACATCAGGTTTCAAGTTGGACACTTTGAAATTTTCTTGTGAACTTTTTTATTATTGAAATGTCTTTGTACTGTTTGGTCTCTGTTCTGATTATTTTTGAATTTCAAAAAAATAAAGAATATTTTACTTTTTACAATGTGCTCATGACTTCTACAAAGACCTGTACAGGTAGTTTGTGAAACCTAGAAAAGTGGAAGTGAGGGAAGACAATGGGGCTCATTTACCAACACTGGGCAAAATTGCTCATGGGCAGTTACCTATAGCAACCAATCAGTGATTAGCTTTTTATAGCCAGCTGCAAGCAGAACAATGAATGCAGCAATTTGATTGGTTGCCATGGGTTACTGCCCATGGGCAAATTGGCCCAGTGTTGCTAAATGACCCCCACTGAGTCCTTATAAGTAAGCACAGTTTACCAGAGTACCTAAAGGAAACCCAAAGGAACCCCACAAAGTTTTGAGAACATACACATTCCTTGCAAATAGTGTCTATATTTAAATCAAACTTAGTGGTTCATGGTGGGTTTTTCTTCACTGGGGACATTAATGTACCTCACTTTTTTTTTAAAAAAAATGTGAGGATATTAAGGGGCACATTTACTAAGGGTCGAATATCGAGGGTTACTTAACCCTCGATATTCGACCATCAAAGTAAAATCCTTCGACTTCGAATATCGAAGTCGAAGGATTTACCGCAAATACTTTGATCGAACGATTGAAGGAAAAATCATTCGATTGAATGATTAAATCCTTCGAATCGATAGATTCGAAGGATTTTAATCCATCGATCGAACGATCAAAAAAAGCATAGATCAAAAAAAGCATAGAAAGCTTATGGGGAAGGTCCCCATAGGCTAACATTGATGTATGTTTAAAGTGCCGAAGTAGGTAGTCAAAGTTTTTTTTAAAGAGACAGTACTTCGACTATCGAATGGTCGAATGGTCGAATAGTCGAACGATTTTTACTTCAAATCGTTCGATTCGAAGTCGAAGTAGCCTATTCAATGGTCGAAGTACCCAAAAAAAACTTCGAAATTCAAAGTTTTTTTACTTCGAATCCTTCACTCGAGGTAAGTAAATGTGCCCCAAAAAGTTACCTCGGAATTCACTGACCTTATAAAATAACTTAGTCTTTGTCCTTAGCCTCATTATATTTTACAATAGAAAGTAATTTCTGTTACTTTACAAAGAGAAATATTTTTTACGAAGTTGGGGATTTGACATTTTATGGCTGTATGCCCAAAAAAAGAAAATTATGGGTGCATGTAGGTATTATGTCCTTCACCATCAGCATAATTGAGCCCAACTCTCTGGTATAAGTACAGGTAAAGTCATGATAACCCATTTTACCATAGGAAATAGAGTTGCCTGCCATCAAAATAATAAAATAGATTACAGACAATTAGTAGTGTTTATTGCTTTGTATGATTTGCTTCAGATACTGTATATTTTACTAACCTCCCATCAACATTATTGAATTCCAAGGCCAAAGGTCATGAGCGGGACAAGCTAGACTTACGTGAGACTCCTAAATCCAGACAAATGCTGGAATTAGGAGAAGCATAACAACCATATCCCCATTTATTTCCTAGGGAATGTTTATTTGATGATTGGGAATTTCATATAGATCTTATGAGATAATAAATGAATGCCCGGTAACTAATTAATGTCGAAACTATAAACTCATGGAGTTTAGCTCCAAGTCCAAATAAATTAGTCTATAAATTTGTTCAAACATCTCTTGTGAAATTCAAGGTCAGAGTAATTTTTAAAGGGACTAAATTGTTTTTTTTGTAACAGTACATGATTTATTTCTGATAACTATCCTATAAGTTGTCATAGTACATATATATATATATGTCTATGTAATAATTCATTAAACAATTCTGCGTATGAAAAAAATTATTAAAACTAGCATTCTCTCATCTATCATTACTTACTCCCTGTCCAGGGCAAATAGATATGTTTGGGTCTCTGCAAATTGATTGTAGAATGAGAACTTCTAGAGTCAGCCTTAGACATATTCGTGACCCATGTGAAAATACATAGAAGCTACTGTAAGGGGCAGATTTATCAAGGGTCGCATTTCGAAGTACTAAAAACTTCGAAATTCGACATCGAATTGAAAAACGTCGAATTCGAATATTGAGTTTGAAGTTGTTTCACCGATTTTGGCAATCCTACGATCGAATAAAAATCGTTCGATTTGAGTGATTCAAATTTTAGCATATGATCGAAGGATTTTCCTTTGATGTACAAAGACTTAGAAAAAGTTTGTAGACGGTCCCCATAGGCTAACATAGCAATTCGGCAGGTTTAATTTGGCGAAGTATTGAAGTCGAAGTTTTTTTAAAGAGACAGTACTTCGATTAACGAATGGTCGAATATTTGAACGATTTTTACTTTGAATCAAAGTAAATTTGAAGTTGTAGTATCCTATTCGATGGTCGAATTATAAAAAAAAAAAATTACTTTGAAATTCGAACTTTTTGTACTTCGAAAATTCACTCGAACCTTAGTAAATCTGCCCCTTTAAGTGATCATGTGCATTGTTCCACCCATTCTGGGTCCACTCTGTGTAGCTTTGTTTGATAAACTTTGTTGAGGTTTTGATGTTCTTTCAGAAGACCCTAAATACAGAGCTGCCATTCCACCCTCTTAGAAAATGACATGCTTTGTTGGAAATACCCAACTAGGGCATCATGGTGGTGGTGCCACATACAGTTCTGGTCTTCCTAAATCTGCTACTTTGAAATGCAATGTTAACATTATTTTCATTGTAGTGTCTTTATCCATTAGCTGACATTGATGTCAAGACAAACACATTTTTGGTATAGTTACTTAATCCATGATTTTTTTCTTAATTTATCAAATGTAAACACAGGGGGGCCAATTCACGAAATTCGAGTGAAGGGTTCGAATAAAAAAAAAATCGAATTTCGAAGTTTTTTTGGGCTACTTCGACCATCGAATGGGCTACTTCGACCTTCGACTTCGACCTTGGACTTCGAATCGAACGATTCGAACTAAAAATCGTTCGACTATTCGACCATTCGATAGTCGAAGTACTGTCCCTTAAAGAAAAACTTCGACCCCCTACTTCGGCAGCTAAAAGCTACCGAAGTCAATGTTAGCCTATGGGGAAGGTCCCCATAGGCTTGCCTGGGATTTTTTGATCGAAGGATTTTCCTTCGATCGTTGGATTAAAATCCTTCGAATCGTTCAATTCGAAGGATTTAATCGTTCGATCGAACGAAAAATCCTTTGATCGATCGATCGCAGGATTTGCGCTAAATCGTTCGACTTCGATATTCGAAGTCGAACAATTTTAGTTCCCAGTCGAATATCGAGGGTTAATTAACCCTCGATATTCGACCCTTCGTGAATCGGACCCTAAAAATGTACGAATACAAAATTAGGGCATGTAAAAGCTGTCACGGTCGTGTAGAAGTCAGTGGAAGTTCCCTTTCTTTGCAAAGATCCTTTCATTTGTGGTTTAAGAGATTCAAAACTATTCATTGCTGTACAAATTTTTTGTCCGTTCACAAAAAGTCGGGATTTACGAATTTATTCTTGTTCGTACTTTTCGTATTTGGATCTTTTAATAACTTTCGTAATTTTAGAGAAATAGAGTTTAATCGTGGTTTCAAAAAGCTCTAATACCACTAACATTTTGTAAATGGGCCTCCTCGAGTACCCACAACTCACCCATCTTAGTTTCTATATGAGATGTCCTACTCTTTTGCCACTGAATTTGGTCTTTAGTTTAGTAACTGTTTTTTGTTTGTTTTTTTAAATTGTGCTCTGTGTTAGAACATAGGATTTCAGTCGGGACTGGCGGATCCCAAAAAGCATTGGAAACCCATCAGAATGTAGAGACATGATTTGCAGGTTAACAAGATATAACTGTAGTCGGGGAAAGGCAGAGGTCAGAAGGCAGGCTGAGATCAGGCATAATCAGGGACAGGCAGAGGTCGGAAGGTAAGCTGAAGTCAATAAGAGGAATCCGAAGGCAAGTCTGGTCATAAACAGGAATCAGATTCAGGTACACGATCACAAACAGCAAGGGAAATAACTTTACTTTATTTGGCATCTATTTAAGGGGAAGGCCAAACATCAAGACGCAACGTGATGATGCAGAGCGTCAAGATGTAGCGTGATCACATCTGACATGACACGCGTACAAAAAGACGCACACACAGGCAGCGAGTGCCGAGGATGCGCAACAGAATGCACAAAAGGAGCCTTACACTTTCTAGTAAGAAGTGGAGTCTTTTCAGTTTATTCATTGTTACCTCTGTTATCTCCCTCGCAGGTTTCTTAGTGTTTGGCTGGCATGCTGTAAAGGCATCTTTTGTGAGCTACAATTATTATTGTTATCTGAAGTCGGACTGCTGGTCCCAATCTCATAGTCCATACCACCCAATAAGTTACATTGGCAAGCATTTATTCTACCTTCTGTCTATCTTTATTGCATATTTCTGATCTCCTTGTGTAGAAAAGACTGGGCAAGAGCAATGGAATGTTACTCTGGATATAGATTACTCTATTGCAGCTTCTTCTTTTGTGGCCCACCATGTCCCATCCAACCGTGGTGTACGCTTCTGATGAAGTGGCGAGAAGCCATGAAACGCATAAAGCGGATGATCTGATATTTTGTATGTTGACACGCTGTTACTTTCTTTTAACTTGGACTATTAAAATTTATTGATTTTAACACATCACTCCGAGTGCTCCGTATTGGCTAAACCCCATCCAACCCAATCCATTATTTTACGACATTGTTTTGGAACATCAACTGTCCCCCCCCCTCCCTGTTGCCCTTTTTCTTATGACTTCCCATAATCTGCTCAAATAAGCAAGAACCAAGTTGGAAGCAGACAAGTCGGATCATTATTGCTTGTTTCAGCAAAAATATTCACGGAGGTTTCATGAAGTTTATACCCAAGTCTGATACACTAAAACCATTCTGCGTATGTCAGTTCTCAAGTGAGGGAGCCATTTACTTGGGCCGTTTGAACAGCGAACTTTATAGAAGTGTTAATGTTTTACAGGAAACATCTAGAATGTCTACACACAAATACATGCGTAGATATACAGTCATGTTTAATCTGTGGTAAACCATAGACATGTATAATGCTAACGGTTTTACCTTCCTGCCCAGTCTTGTAAAAGTCCTTAATGGGCAGTGAATTTAATCACTGCAGTTGTTTCCTTTTTTCAATAGGCGTTTGATCTGTACGAGGTGCATGACAGACTTATAATCCACTTTGGCTATAAAAACTCATGTGTAGGTGCAGAGCCGCACAAGTAGAAAGCTCCGTGGTCCAAGCTTGGTATCAGGCTTACAGAGCATTTATTCTTTTGCCCGGTGAATCGAAATTAAAAAGCCTCTCCAAATATCCTGTATCCAGCAATTTTGTTGGGGTTGGAATAGGTATGTTTTTCATTTTCATGTCATGCAAGGATTTGGGGCATAAAAAGATCTTGTGAGTTTGAGGGGAGTGTTGGTGCAGAAAATATTATAAAACAAATCTCTGGTTTGGAAGATTGGTCAAAGCAGGGAATGGCTGCTTGGTGGAAGCCACAATAAACTTTAGCATCTTCCAAACGAAACACTGGAAGAAAAGCAGTTTGGTTTTTTAATCTTGGGTTTCAATATTTTTGGCTCAATATTTCTATCTTAATGGATTTTTTTTTTTTTTATCTAGAGTATTTAAATCTAGAACTAAGCAGCACCCTTCATCCATGTTGCCAGTAATGTAACAGGTAGGCTTTCAAGATACAATATAAATAAATAGTCATGTGGTTCTGTTGGGGGTTTGTGGACATTTCATTGATGCGTATCGTCTTTAAAGTCTGGAAATGAGCCTAGTTTCTTACATTTGAGAAAGAAATTGGACAAATACAGTAAGAGGAACTCCATGGAAATGTTGAAGATATTACATTCTATACAAACATCATTCCCAGCAGTCTATAAATATCCTATATTTCCTGTAGATCAAAACAAAATGAGGAACATTATGGATCATGTAATGTATGCGTTCATGTCGTTTTTATTTCTTTAATTATTTTGCTCTAAGTAACTTACTCATTTTGGATAGGATTCAGTCAAGCTGGTTCCCTAAATGAGAACTAGATCACTCACTCAGTTATATGTCTGATATTGTGAAGATGGAGGGCTCTCTAAATAAGTGGGGCAATTCGATTACATAAGGGTTAGCATCTGGTCAGAGCCCTGCCTTTTTTGCATGGATCTGAGGATTCACACTAACATGGGTCAGCCCATGTATCAATATTCTCATTTTAGTGTTTTTAGACGTTTTTAGAAACCACGAATAAACTCATTTTCTCTAAAGAGTGAAAATAAGAGAAGTTTCTCTGTATAGATGTCCAGACAAGATCGGGATTAACCATCATATGAGCCAGAATAATTCCTAGAGTTATAAAGCCATAGTATAAATGCCCAGCAGCAATGTCAGCCAAGGCAGAAGCAAGAAATACAATAAAAAGTAATATATAAAAGCTATGATGTTGTGAGGTTCTAGAGAATTTGGATGATTAGTAATGAACTTTGAAGTTCAAGGTAAGGTTCCTCCATTGACTCTGGGTAACTGTTAAGGCTTTTTTTTTTACAAGAAATGACAGTTTGCTGATGTATAAAGTGTAACAATCTGTCATTATTAGCATGGAATTTTGATGGCTGAATATCCTCAGCTTGGGTCAGGTATGGAAAATAGTTTCATCAATATTAAAGCCTCAATATTTTGTGGTTACAGTTCATATTCTGAGGGAAATGCAAGAGCAAAATATGATAATGTGGGTATTTATCAAGCTGTCCCATGGTTGGACTGGGACACCAGGGGCCCACCAAAAACCCTTAGACCAGGGACCCACCCAAAAACCTTTAGACTAAGTGCCCTCTCCTCACTCAACCTCTATTCTCCTATTTTTTTTTCTTTACATACTATAACTAAAATGTTTAGAAGCTGGAGGGCCAACTGACACTTGGGCCCACCGGGAGTTTTCCTGGTATCCCGGTGGGCCAGTTTGACATTGAGCTGCCCTGTGTTATTAATTTTGCATTTGTAAGTATGACGCATATACATTAGTTGCACCGCGCTTCTGATAACCTAAGTCTTTGGACTTTACTAAACACATGCTAAAAATGTGCTCATGAAGATGCCTACTCTGGTTAGACTGCTTCTCTGGGGCCTGAACCACCTAGGTGAGGAGGATACTTAATGAGCAGGATTCAAACGGAAGTAAATCAGCAACAAAATAACTGTGTAGAACTGCGTAAATCAGCAAGTTCTGGGTTCTCCAGAATTATATTGTTGCTGATTTGTAAAGTTCAGATTTGGTGGTACCCAACTCTGTACGAGGAACTCATCTACAGCAGTGACTGGGTGTAAGGATCATACGATCTCTTACTTCTTTGCCTTCCACCCAGCAGGTGCGCTCCTTCAAACGCTTGTGCGAAACACCAATACGCGTTGTCATGTGTGTCCGTACGGGCGCCATGATGTCACAAAATGCACAATTGCGCATTTTGAAGCCTGTGATGCCATCTTTGTTTTGGGTTGTGTTCTACTTGTCCTTACTTCCTTTTTTCCTGTTTTTGGCACCAAATCTCACTATTTTAACCTGCTTAGCCATTTATTCTCTGCCCAAGCTGGCTTCTGGTTGTCTCAGATACTGCTAAAGCCCTACCACTGCTTGCCTTTTGGTTTTGACTAGTGATGGCTGAATCTGTCCAGTTTTGAAGAAAAAAAAACACAAAACGGCAAGAAATTATCGAAATGCATTTGACGTCAAAATAATTTTTACATAGGTGAAAATTTTTACATGCGCAACTTTTTTGTCCAAATTCTTTAAAGTCAATGGGAGTCAAAATAATTTTTCAGCTCGACAATTTTTACACATACAACTTTTTTGTCCAAATGCATGAAAGTCAATGGGCGTCAATATTATTTTGACGCTCAACAGTTTTTACACAAGTGATTTTTTTGTTGCAGCAAATTTTTTCACTGGCCAATTTTCACAGTAGTTTTGTGAAACAATTTGCAGGTGGTGAAATGCAGAAATTCGCCACAAATACATGCCTGGCGAAGAAATTCGCACATCACTAGTTTCAACCTATTAGCCTGTTTTTTGACCACAATCCTTGCTGGCAGCCTCCAACCATTACCTGTCCTGATTACACTTATCCTGATCCTTGTCTGTACTTCAATGTTGTTTATCTGACCTCTGTCATTTGTGGGATCTTAGACAAAAAGGGACTAGCAAAGCTCTACTGCTGATGAAAGTCAGATTTGAACCCACAGCCTCATCACGTGGTTCCCATCGAACTAGTACATAACACTGGGAGAGAACATCACCTCATCTCCAAGTTAATTGAGAAGGTCAAAGCTCCACCAACCACTGTGGGGTCTGTTTAGTGCAAGGACCCAAGAAGCAGTGATAATACCTCACATTACAGCAGTGATCCCCAACCAGTAGCTCATGAGCAACATGTTGCTCTCCAACTGTTTTGCTGTTTACTGTTTTATTATTACACAGAAAAAGGAAATAATTTTTTAAAATTTGAATTATTTGATTAGAATGGAATCTATAGGAGATGACCTTAATGTAATTAGGAGCTTTCTGGATAATGGGTTTCTGGATAATGGATCCCATACCTGTATTGTTTGGTGTGGTTACAGTATGTGCAATTATTCTCTGTGTCTGTTCCATGTTTTTACAATATTGTTTTATTCTTTTTATCCTTCATTCATATGTTTCGTGTCCACAGCAAATAATGTTCACATGCAGACAAACAAAAAAATGTATAAGATAGGAACATAATGGCACCAATCTTCACCCCATACATCCCTTAGTTTATAAATGGGAAAAACTAACGGTCTAATAGTTACCCGGCTTGTTTTAAGATTTGCGCAACTGAACAGAAAAAATAATTCATGAAAAAATCTGAGCGATGACGCCAAACGAGCGGATCTCTCTCCAATATGCCCACATTGAGATGGGTGATATCAGGCTGATCTGATCGTGGGCCCTAGGGCGCAATGATTGAATCCTAATGTAGCCAACACAGGTGGTCATATTGCGGGACCGCATCAGCAAATAGATGAGGCTAAGATCAGATGGGATTTTTAATCCTGTCTGATCGATGTCCGGCCGACTTTCAGCCAGATATCAATCAAGAAAGCCCATCGGAGGGCCCTACACACGGGCCAATAAGCTGCCATCTTTAGTCCTGCTCTTTTACCAGATCCACTGCTCGTGGAAGGCAGAGAAATAGATGAATTGGAGTGAGATTCCTTTGTAGTTCCCATATGCCATCTTTAGAAATTGTTGCACGTTCTCAATAATCATCTTTAGTTTCATGCCCAAACTTCAATGTGTCAGGAACGTTGGGATCATTGCTTCCTCTATCTCTCAGATCTGCAAGTAATTTCGGCTTTGTTTGCACAGCGCGCAAAGACATTCCGTTTGTTGACATTGGAGACAAATTTCCCCAAATTGATGTAATTCTATTGATTAAATAATGGGCCACTTCCTCATTTAAAGGCAATTTAAGAATCATATCATGCCAAACAAGAGTTCAATGAACGTCATCTGTATTCACACTCTGTGAAAGGCAGATTGTCAGTCGTAAATCTTTTGGCCTATAAATAGGGCCCTTTCAGTACCGATACCGGGCTGAATTACTGTGTCTAGCTGTAAAAATGACAGGGTATGGAATTCCTTCTAAAAAGGGTCTCCTACAGTATTAAATACATTATTTTTAAAAATAACTAGTCTGTAGAAGGCAACACGGGAATAACAAAACAAAAAATGTGTAGCCTTACAGAGCATTTGTTTTATGTGAGTGGCCGTTTAAAAACTACAAAAAAATAAATAATGACCAATTGAAGAGTTGCTTAGAATTTGCCTATTTCTATTCTATTAAATACTAAAAGTTAAGTTACTTTAAGTGAACCACCCCTTACCATTACCTGCCCCAGCAGGGGGTTACCATCTAAGGGGATTATTTACTAAACTAAAATCGAACTTTTAAAAAAATCACAAAATTTTTCGGAATTTATTAAACCCCAAGGATGGAAATGTCAGAATCTGAAAATCCGGCGTTTCAGACCTGTCGAGGTTGCATATAAGTCAATGGGAGAAGTTCCAATGATTTTTTTCGCGCAATACCCTGATGTTTTCATAGTTTTTGGGTGAAAATTCAAAAAAAAATCGGATGGAAAAATCTGAAAAAATCATCAAAATCTGATTTTTTTTTTCCGCAAAGGAAAATTTTATAAATAAGCATAAAAAACCCAAGCAGATTTGATCAGAGTTTGTAGCAGAAATATTGAGATGAATTTGCACTTTGATAAATAACCCCCCAAGACTCCTATTTCATTCACTCATACTATGTCCTGGTTCATCAGGTTGTTCACCTTTAACTTAACTTTTAATATGATGTAGAGAGTAATATTATGAGACAGTATATGATTAGTCTTTTTTTTTTTTTTTTTGCTGTTTTTTGAATAATTTAGATTATTGTTCATCAACTCTCTAGTTTGGAATTTTATCAGCTATCTGGTTGCTACGGATCAGTTTAATCTAGCAAATAGGCAATGGTTTGAATGAGAAACTTAAAAAAGGAATAGGAGATGGCCTGAATGGAATGATAAGTAAGAAGAAGTAAGAATAATTATGTAGCCTCAAAGAGCAATAGTTTGGCTGGGGTCAGTGACCCGTATTTGAAAGCTGAAAAGACACAAGAAGGCAAATAATTCAAACTGTAGCAAATAAAAAATAAAGACCAATTAAAAAGTGGCCATTCTTTAATATGCTAGTTTACTTAAATGTTAACTACCCCCTTTAACCTGTCTGTATATTTTTGTAGCATTTGGAGGAAACCAATGCAAGCACAGGGAGAACATACAAACTCCTTGTAAATAGCGGCTGGAACCAAACCTAGGACTCAAGTTCTGTGAGGCAAGGCTTTTCCTAGAAACACTATGAGATGCCTTCAGAGGAACTTCATCAACATCATGATGCAGATCCAGCAAAGGCAATACTTCATAAGAGCCTTCCACTCAGAAATGCATCACCTAATATTTTTAGAAGATAACGTAATGGTTTAAATTCCATAATTCATGTGTAGTTTGATGACTTTTGCATGATTACCACATGCTTCAGAAGATTAATGAGTTTATGTTTATAACTTGAGACCAAACATGGTCCTCTACAGATAACCAACAGGGTTCTGTCTGAGAAATAACATGAGATAACAAACCAACAGAAAAAAGACTTGGGATAATATTAATTGTTTAACCACATATGAAATAATACCTTGGCAATGTCTACGTATGATTCAAGGAAAACAAATTAATTTAATGTGTACCCAGAGTTGTGCAAATAGAGTCCATTTATCATTGCTTACAAAATGACACAGTTGTTTCATGTTGAATATCCTGTGAAAATTAGTTTTAGTACAATGTATACGTTTTGTTTTTTTTAACAAACGGAGGAAGGATCCTGTCCCAAAGAGCAAACAATCTATAATGAAGAGGAATTACAAAGGGCAATTGCAGTGGGATAATAGTCTCTGGGAAGGGAGTGTGACTGTGGAATAGCAGGTATAGTAGGGAGAGATGGTGCCTATAGTAACAGTGGGATAATAGTCTCTGGGAAGGGAGTGTGACTGTGGGATAGTAGGGAGAGATGGTGCCTATAGTAACAGTGGATAATAGTCTCTGGGAAGGGAGTGTGACTGTGGGATAGCAGGTATAGTAGGGAGAGATGGTGTCTATAGTAACAGTGGATAATAGTCTCTGGGAAGGGAGTGTGACTGTGGGATAGCAGGTATAGTACTGAGAGATGGTGCCTATAGTAACAGTGGGATAATAGTCTCTGGGAAGGGAGTGTGACTGTGGGATAGCAGGTATAGTAGGGAGAGATGGTGTCTATAGTAACAGTGGATAATAGTCTCTGGGAAGGGAGTGTGACTGTGGGATAGCAGGTATAGTACTGAGAGATGGTGCCTATAGTAACAGTGGGATAATAGTCTCTGGGAAGGGAGTGTGACTGTGGGATAGCAGGTATAGTAGGGAGAGATGGTGTCTATAGTAACAGTGGATAATAGTCTCTGGGAAGGGAGTGTGACTGTGGGATAGCAGGTATAGTAGGGAGAGATGGTGCCTATAGTAACAGTGGATAATAGTCTCTGGGAAGGGAGTGTGACTGTGGGATAGCAGGTATAGTAGGGAGAGATGGTGCCTATAGTAACAGTGGATAATAGTCTCTGGGAAGGGAGTGTGACTGTGGGATAGCAGGTATAGTAGGGAGAGATGGTGTCTATAGTAACTGTGGATAATAGTCTCTGGGAAGGGAGTGTGACTGTGGGATAGCAGGTATAGTAGGGAGAGATGGTGTCTATAGTAACAGTGGATAATAGTCTCTGGGAAGGGAGTGTGACTGTGGGATAGCAGGTATAGTAGGGAGAGATGGTGCCTATAGTAACATTGGGATAATAGTCTCTGGGAAGGGAGTGTGACTGTGGGATAGCAGGTATAGTAGGGAGAGATGGTGTCTATAGTAACAGTGGGATAATAGTCTCTGGCCCAGCTGTGGGATAACAGGTATCATTAACAATAAATGTCTAGAATTACAGAGCATTTGCATTTTAGATGGGGCAAACTGTGGGTAAAGTAACATCGATGGTGCATTTTCTAAGCAACAGTGCAGGAGAAGGGGGCCCAGAAGGTATTCGCAATGAAACACACAGGCTACACCATAAAACCTATTTATAACCTGTGATCTTAGAAACAGATGCAACATATTTTATTGCCCTGTGTTAAGGAAGAATGATAAAAGTCATTACAAGTTTTTATTTCATGTCATTTTTTCCACGGGTGCTATTGAGATTGACATGCACCACAGACGATATGCTTTGAAAGTCAGTGCTCCCTGACATGGAATGCCTACAAACTGTCTGTTTCATATCTTCCTTGTTACATCCCCTGATCATTTAGCATTTAGCAAGTGGCCGCATGGTATCAAAGAGCAGTTAGGTTATCAACTCCATTGACATGAAGAGATTAAATCCGGCAAAAAGAGAGCGTGAAGGAGAATTGAAAAAATCTGCCAGCAATACTTCCAAAGAGAACGGGTATGGAAATAATCACATCCAACGGGAGTTTCCTCCTGAAATATCTCAAGGAGATAAAGTCCAAGAGCCAATGTTCCCATTTCAAAGGGAAATTTCCTGATTATCTATTGAGCTGCCAGATTTCAAACTGAGCTTCAAAAACCACTCAAACGAAAGAATGTCAAGCTTTTTCCTACTGAAAAAAAGAGATTGTAAAACGAGATAGCGCTTTTCTAATTCAACATTTTAATGTTTGAAGACTATAAGAAAAAAATATATGTACATCTAGGGGCCGATTCATGAAGCTCGAGTGAAGGATTCGAATTAAAAAATCTTCGAATTTCGAAGTGTTTTTTGGGCTACTTCGACCATCGAATGGGCTACTTTGACCTTCGACTACTACTTCGACTTCGAATCGAACGATTCGAACTAAAAATCGTTCGACTATTCGACCATTCGATAGTCGAAGTACTGTCTCTTTAAAAAAAACTTCGACCCCCTACTTCGGCAGCTAAAAGCTACCGAAGTCAATGTTAGCCTATGGGGAAGGTCCCCATAGGCTTGCCTGAGATTTTTTGATCGAAGGATATTCCTTCGATCGTTGGATTAAAATCCTTCGAAACGTTCGATTCGAAGGGTTTTATCGTTCGATCGAAGGAATAATCCTTCGATCGTTCGATCGCAGGATTTGCGCTAAATCGTTCGACTTCGATATTCGAAGTCGAACGATTTTAGTTCCTAGTCGAATAGCGAGGGTTAATTAACCCTCGATATTTGACCCATAGTGAATCGGCCCCTTAATGTTAATTGGATTTAAAAATCGAATCTAATTAAGCGAAATGCAACACTGGAACCCATTAAAAGATGAAAAAGGTTTGGACTTCGAAAACAAGACCCATCAAAGGTGAAAGGATAGAAGTAGCTAAATATATCCAATAAAGGGTAGATTTCATTGAAAATATTCATGTTAAAAGAAAATGAGAAACATAAAGGACAACAAAACCCAAATCCACTGAATTTGTTACTGGTCTCTAGTCTGGGACACCTGATGGAGCTCTTTTTCTCAAAAAAGTACTCTTCATTAGAGAGTCGATTTACATTGAATTCTGCATTTGTTTGAGTTTTGCCTAAATTCAAGTCTTTGTATGCAGGATTCTAGATCAGCCAAATCTAAATTGAATATGCAACATTATGTAACTATTTAAACTAATCATCTGGCTTTAGACCCTTTTTTTTTGCTGAATTGCTCCATTGTATGGTCAATTTGTATATAAAAATTAGGGGTCTGATTTTGTGGTGGATTCAGCGCATCTCTATGTTGTTGTAAGGAATTACTAAGGGAAATTAGTGGATCCTTCAGGTGAAGAGCTGCTACTGTGCGCAGAGACAAGAAGGGGAGACACAGGAATAGGTTATGTGAATGTGAAGAATCCAGATTCGGCAGGAAAAGGTTGGAGCAGTGTTGTTATATTTGTACCTCTATGACCTCGTACGTAAAGCAAAACCACGAAATAGTGCAAGTTCAAATACAATGAGGTAGTTTATTGTGTCCAAAATAGAAGACAATAGGTTTTGCCTGGGGAAGTAGTCGTGTGTCACCTAGGTGGTACCCGAATGCTTTCCAAGGATACTCCCATATAACATAAGTTTATATACCCATTTTGATGTCATAGATGGTGGTGATAACAAATGAGAGTATGCCAATACCATACATAGTCTGACTCCTCCTTGTACAATTAATGTCTAAATGATTTACTTAGTCTTACATGTTAGCAAAGGAATGTGGTAACATACTGTGCCTAGCTCCAACGGTCCAAAGCCTTGCAATCAGCTATGGCTAACCAAGGCCATTGTGGTATTTCAAGTAATTCGAGCCGCACGTCTGCAGGAGGGGGCCACACCAGACAGACTGGCGTTATAATGACACTCTGGAATTTAAGAAACAGAGTGATGATCTTTTTGTTTGTATGGCCTAGTATAAGCTATATGATTGACCATTGTCCACAGTAGACCATTAGTCCATCCTGCCTTAGGCCTTATAGCGTTATGGCGTCATAGAGGGCGGGGGTGACAAATATCAACCCTCTGACACTAGCCATTCGTCCGTCATAGGAATTGGACCGTTCCCGATATATTTTTATAATAACAGCAGGCGATGAACACAGTGAATCAGGACGGAGAGGATGAAGAGTCGGTATCTGGAACAGGACGAAGCAGATGGAGAACAATCGTCAGGACGAAGTGGGCTTAGAGACATGACAGGAGCGGGGATGGTGTGAGGGAGAAGAGGACAGGACTGGATCAGGACACAAGAAGACTGGAGTTGGAGTGAACATGGGCAGAACTAGAAACAGAGATAGAAGCAGGAACAGAACAAGAACAGGTAGGATGCAGGATAGAGCAAGAACAGGTGAGAAGCAACGATATAATAACAAACATGTGGGCTGCACTCCTGGGCCAGTGGATAGGAAAGCAGGCAACCACCAGGACATTCTTGGTTCAAGCCCCAGCAGATCCTGACAGTTGTCATCAGCTAAAAGGAGAAATTGAGCAGGGGTCCCCAACCTTTATTACCCATGAACCACATTCAAATGTAAAAAAAAGTTGGAGAGCAACATAAGCATGCAAAAAGTTCCCAGGGTGCCAAATTTGGGCTGTAATTGGCTATTTGGTAGCCCCTGTGTGGACTGGCAACCTACAGAAAGCTCTGTTTGTCAGTACATCTGGTTTTAGCTTTCCTTCAAACCAGGAGTTAAAAAAAAGGTGCCTGCTTTGAGGCCACTGGGAGCAACATCCAAGGGGCTGGAGAGCAACATGTTTTTCACAAGCCACTTGTTGGGGATCACTGGTCTAGAGGTTAAGTGATCTTCCTTTAAAGCAGGTCCCTTTAATGCTAGAGACCCTTGTTCAAATCCAGAAGGCAACTATTTGTGATGCTGGACAAGTCATAATGTTCTGTCGAATGCATATAATGGTCAACTTGATGCTGTAATGTGCTCCCATGGGTGCTATATAAATAGATTCGCCTTTCTAGTTTGCCAACAACATTTTCTGTCTTTAGAGCACTGCCCATGTGGGAACCCAAGGTGGCACAGATGATATCTGGGAAAATAGAAGAAGCTAATAGAAATAGAAGCTTTGGTTTAGACTACCAGGTTAGTGATTCAATTAATTTTTATTTTTCAATATATTGGAAAAAATATTTAGTTGCATGAAACTCTGTAATCTATTGAAATTGAACAATTGATTAATTTTCCAAAGATTAGCTAATTCTGTACAGGTATGGGACCTGTTATCCAGAATGCTCGGGACCTGGGGTCTTCGGGATAAGGGATCTTTCTGTAATTTGGATCTCCATACCTTAAGTCTAATAAAAGATCACTTAAACATTAAATAAACCCAATAGGGTTGTTTTTGCCTCCAATAAAGATGAATTATATCTTAGATGGGATCAAGTACAAGCTACTGTTTTATTATTATAGAGAAAAATAATTGTTTGTTTAAAATGGAGTCTATGGGAGATGGTCTTTCCATAATTCAGAGCTGGATGATAGGTTTCCAGATAATGAATTCTATACCTCTAATAAAGTATAAATAAAACAAAGATTTTTTATTTAAAAAAAAGTAATTTAATAACTTAAATCTTTGTATAACCATTTTATATGCCATACTAAGTCAGTTTAATAAAGATCTAAAGATCAGGCAGAAACTCGATCTGGCCAATGTTTGACTATTTCCGTAATTACCCTGGAAAATTTGACGCCACGTTCAAGGGAACTCGCTCCTTAAATCATTAACGTATTATTAGAATAACCAAGGTGCACTGTTCCGTTTTATTCCATGTTTTCTGAATCCTACTAAATTCCAATTAGTCATTAGAGACTGCCGAGAAAATGAGAGTGCTATCAGTTGACGTGTAATGTAACGTGACATGGGGAAAACAAGGAGAGCGGCGTGAAAATCGCACCTTTTGGTGAGGACGGAAATCATATTGTACAGCTGCCAGTCATCCGTACTGAAACAGGAAGGAAAGGAAAAATAAATAAACACAGCAATCATCTGTGGTCTTGGAAGGGATAGCGGGATTCCTTTCAAATGAAGGCAATATTCGAAATTTGGACGATCTGCACTGAAGGAGAGAGTTTGTGTCAATAAGAACCAGTGGTGGATACTGAGCAGCTTAGCCATGAGTTTAACAGCAAATACAGTGAGGTTTTTATACAACCGATGGACATGTTGTTCTATTTATTACTGTCTAATGCTAAATCAGACCCCCATGTCTATATTTGGACTGGCAGGAATGAAACTCCCAAGGAAATGTACCATTAAACAGAAACTTGATTCACTTTATTATAGGGATGCACCGAATCCAGGATCAGGTTCGGGATTCGGTCAGGATTCGGCCTTTTTAAGCAGGATTCGGATTCGGCCGAATCCTTCTGCCTGGCCGAACCGAATCCGAATCCTAATTTACATATGTAAATTAGGGGTGGGGAGAGAAATCACGTGACTTTTTGTCTGTTTTTTTTTTGTCTGTTTTCCCCTTCCCACCCCTAATTTGCATATGCAAATTAGGGTTCGGATTCGTTCGGTATTTGGCCGAATCCAAAAAAGTGGATTCGGTGCATCCCTACTTTATTAATAGTAATAACAGCATAGGGGCTCCTTCTTTATAATGCCAGGGTACAGATTATTAAGATTACAGATGGGTTTAGTGTTGTGTTGGATTATGTAGCAATGAGGCATAATTGAATTGGACTACATGTGTTAAATGAACTCAGAGGGTGAGTCTACAATGACAACACAAGAATACTGCTACATAGTGATCCCAATATTATACAGGTAGGTTATGTGTTTGAAATCATTGCAATAGATTATAAAAAGATTACTTTGAATATTCCAAGAATACATTTTTAAGGGTTTAATTACAACCCTGTGTCTTAACCCTTCCTCCCTTCCATTCAATTCCTACTGACACTGTGGTACTTTGTAATGATCTGCAGGTTGATTCAAAACCTGTGGGTACCTGAGGGTTTACTGCTGGTTGGGCTGGTTTGGGTTGACATTTGGTAACCATTCCGGGTTGGGGTTGAGTGTGGGTCAGACTGGGGAAGTACATTCCTCCTCTGTATCCAAAGATTCCCTGTTTTGGAACCAGAGGTGCACATAGAAGTAGCATACAAAGCGAGAAGACTTGAGTACAGGTTGGGAGAGGGACCTATAATGGCAACATTTTGTTGTTTAGGCTCAGGTGTGGTTTTGCGTTGTGTGCTGGTTAAGGTTTTGGAGGGTAAGGGTCTGGTGTAGGTTGAATTTTTTCTGACCCCTACATCACTAGTACTGTGCACTACACCAACACAGGCATTCTTTGCCTTGTAATATAGCTTCAACTGTAGGGCAAACCTTTTTTACCCATGAGCCACATTCAAATGCAAAAAGATTTGGAGAGAACACAAGCATGAAAAAAATTCTGGGGATGACAAATAAGGGCTGGAACTGGCTCTTTGGCTGCCCCTATGTTGACTGGCAACCTACAGGAGGTTCTCTTTGGCAGTACACCTGATTTTTATGCAACCAAAACTTTCCTCCAAGCCTGGAATTGAAAAATAAGCACCTGTTTTGAGGCCACTGGGAGCAACATCCAAGTAGTTGGAGAGCAACATGTTACTCATGAGCCACTGGTTGGGGATCACTGCTGTAGGGTATTTGGGGAATATGGAGAATGATTTATTGCATGCAAAATGGTCTACCCTTTGTCTACACATTCTGAGCATACCAGGCTTATCTATAACATGGTGCATTCCTGATGGTTTAACTGGCTATTAACTGGGGTTGATTTTGTTGTATTTCATCTTATCTGGAAAAGCTGGTAAGATAAATGAATATTTTGTCAATGTACTATTTTGTAAAAATAAAATCTTTGAAAAATTTTAAAACAAATTCTAATGAGCTTGAATGAATGTTCTCGACTTCTGGCACATTTACAAGAAAACTTGATTCTGAAGGCGGTGAATTATCAACTCTCATATTCAATAATTTGTGGTGACTTGAATTTGTTTGCACTAAAACTCATGAATTTGAATTATGGTTTCAAAAACTCAAATGTTTGATATTTATTAAGCACATAAAAAACAGAAAAACTTAAATCTAAATATTCAGCAGGGGTCACGTATAAAGTATGCACAGCACATATTGCGCATTAGCAAAAAAATTGCAAATATTGGTATTTACGTGAGTGTGGCCACTATGCCTGCACATTAAATACACCAATCTTATCCAGCTTTAGAAATATAAACAAAGGCAGGACAAACATGTTCATGGTATGAATCATTCTGCACTGTTCAAATTGAGGCAAAGCATCTAAAAGCTTGCGAGTTTACGTATTCAATGGGAGCTGTCCTAGGAATTCTTTAAACAGTTTTCCATTTGAAATTCGTTTACAATATTTTTTGAGAGCTTGTAGAATATGAATTTAATGCATTTAAGGTTTAATCCCACCAATTTATAAATAACAAGTAAATATTTGAGTTTTGTAAAAATTTGAGTTTATTTGACCTCTAAAATTTACAAATTTTAATTTTGATAAATAGGCCCTCTGGTCTCATTAAATCACATAACAAAAGTCAAACATGATAAAAAAAAAAAGTTTGGTTTTGATTAAACTAAACCATAGTATACTTTGCGCTTCAAAGCATATATCCCGTGTATATCAACGGGACTGAAGATCAAAACTTCAAGGGGGTTGAGCCACCCTTCATCAAGAGCCAGAATGTAATGAATGAACATTAAGGGGCAAATTCATCAAGGGTCGAATATCGAGGGTTAATTTACCCTCGATATTCGACTGGGAATGAAAATCCTTCGACTTTGAATATCGAAGTCGAAGGATTTTGCACAAAAAGTTTGATCGAAGGAATAATCGTTCGATCGAACGATTAAATCCTTCGAATCGAAGGATTTTAATCCAACGATCGAAGGATTATCCTTCGACCAAAAAAACTTAGCCAAGCCTATGGGGACCTTCCCCATAGGCTAACATTGGGTTCAGTAGCTTTTAGGTGGCGAACTAGGGGGTCGAAGTTTTTTCTTAAAGAGACAGTACTTCGACTATCGAATGGTCGAACGATTTTTAGTTCGAATCATTCGAGTCAAAGTCGTAGTCGAAGGTCGAAGTAGCCCATTTGATGGTCGAAGTAGCCAAAAAACACTTAGAAATTCGAAGTTTTTTTACTTTGAGTCCTTCACTCGAGCTTGGTGAATGGGCCCCCTACAGGTTATGAACAACAATTCCACCTCTTCCACTCAAAGGATCCAGGTGAAAATCACATGGTAAAAATTAAAAATTTTATTTTTCTACATTTGTGTATAAAGAGAGAGCAGAAGAGAATAAAACAGAGAAATAGAATTAGCCATCACATTAGTAGCTTTAGTTATTTTGGTCAAGATCCTTACAGTAAAGTGATGAGCCCAAAACTAAAAAAAGGGGCAAACTTGTTTTAAATAAATAAATGTGATGGGTGAATAAATTCATCAGGTGCAAATTGGCCAGGAATATCCGGCTTTCACCCTGGCGAATAATTTTGTGAAACAGCATCAAAAATTTGCCTGAGAAAAATCTGCCACAACAAACAAATTTGGGCGCGCACATAAAAATTGTTGCTCGTCAAAATTATTCGGGCGCCCATTAGACAAAACAGGCATGCGTATAAAAATTGTCGCGAGCATTGAAAATGACAAAGCAGTCTTTGCACGGATGTGCCAAAAAATACTTTTACAAATCTATATTTTTATTGAAGCTTATTGAAATGGAATGAAACAAGCTATTTCAAATATAATTCAGAAAAACAGAAATTTAATAGCTGTGACAAAAAGAAAGCATGTTTTCAAAGGCACCACAAGAAATGAAAGGGCTGTAAAAACTCATTTTTTAGTACAGACATATATTATATAAAACCACAAGATGAAATTCTGTAACATTGTTTTATTGTTGCATTAACCGAGGGAATGCTTTTGCTAATTAAAAACATCATGATCAAATAAATACATTTTGGCTGCCTCAACATCACATCTAGGGGGTTATTTACTAATAATTGAATGAATCTAATTTTTTTCATTAAAACAAAACAAAACAAAAATCAAACTTCCTTCCACGAATTTATCAAAAATGTTTCTTGAAAAACTTGGAGAGTCAATCTGTATATTTCGATTGACACTCCAGTTTTATCAAATTTTCACTGCAAAAACTTGTTCTTTTCAGGATTATCGGATGAAAACCTAGACTATTGGATTATCCAGATCAGATCAAGATGTCAAGTAACAACTTCAGGGACATCTGCCATTAACTTCTACATAACCTCAACAGGTTTGAGATGGTGTATTTTTGGATTCAGATTTTTAGCTGCTTTGGGTATAAATCTCTTAGATTTTTTTCAATGAAAAATTAGATTTACCCCCGAAAAACCTCAACCAGAAAAACCAGGTTTAATAAATGAGCCCCATAGAGTGTGGATTGCTTATTTTTGTACTTTTTGCACA
The DNA here is from genome assembly GCA_038501925.1 of Xenopus petersii. Taxonomy (NCBI): domain Eukaryota; kingdom Metazoa; phylum Chordata; class Amphibia; order Anura; family Pipidae; genus Xenopus; species Xenopus petersii. The sequence continues at coordinate 166,447,362 of CM076680.1, read as the reverse complement.
AAATATCTTATATTCATTATTATTATAATTACTTCATTTTATCTAAATAATCCAAATTTAAAAAAAAAAATTCTATGTAATAATAAAACAGTAGCTTGTACTTGATCCCAACTAAGATATAATTAATCCTTGGAGGTAAAACCAGTCTATTGGGTTTATTTAATGTTTATATGATTTTTCTAGTAGACTGAAAGCATGAAGATCCAAATTACAGACATCTTTTATCCGGAAAACCCCAGGTCCTGAGTATTCTGGGTAATAGGTCACATACCTGTACAATATATATGTTCATTTTAGCAACCCTTTTTTTCTTTGCTTCTTGAATGGTACCCTTTGTTCAATTTAGGGGTCCATAGGGAAAAAAGTGCCAAATGTGCAAACAAACAGGGTCAACAGTTTTGAAAGGAGACCAGAGTACCTCCCATTTGATCAGGGTCTGCAGAAACAGTTGTGACACCTTACTAGAGGGAGGTCAAGGACAGGATCATTCCCTCAGTCCCATACTTAATTGTTCAGTTAGCAATTAAACCTTCTTCTTTTGGAGGCTCATATAGACAGTTCTGCCATTGATACAATCAGAATTTAGGTATTTTGGCCGTGTCAAAAACTGCAGCTAATTGTAAAATGTAAGACTTTTTTTTAGCTCATTTCTTGGAGGTCCTGGGACCACAAATAATCCATTGTAGAAGGCCAGTCAAAGGTTATCACTCAGCCGGCATCAAGTTTATTAGTGTAACATAAGTTTTTAATTCCAAGCAGACATATGCCGGCTATAAAGTGTGAAGGTGCTAACAGAGGTTAATAGTTATCCAAGTAGAACATTTCTATGCAAATATACAATCGAAATCTCCAGTGGAAAATCGAATCTCATTTTCTCTGTAAGTGATATTTTAGCTGAAGTATCTCATTCATCAATAAAGGTGCAAACAAATTACTCAACTTTCTTGAGCAGATGTGAAAAGGTCAGAGCAGTAAAATGACTCTGCTCTTGTATGACCCTACAGTAGGGTCGAAATCCAAATGGAAAGTGTCCATTTTTTTAAGCCACAATATACAAGGAAAAAGTCTTCAGATCTGGTCCATGTGTAACATACAAAAATCAAAGGTGTGTAAAATACACAAAGTGCTGGAACCTGTTCACTGGTGCAAAATACACTTGGGGCCTATTTATGAAGCCACAATTTTCTAGTCAAGTTTTTAAAGGAGAACCGGACCCTTTTTTATTAAAAATCCCCTACCCCCTACACTACATAGACCCCCTCCCTGCTCCCCCCATCCTATGTGTTATCCCGGGTTAAAGCCCCTAACTCTTTAACTCGGGGACACATTTGAAGGGCAACAAAGACAATTTTTTTAAATATATTTTTATAGAATACCAGTAGACATTGGGGCAGATTCACTAAGCGACGAATTTGTTGCCAGCGCTTTATGGGACTTTGAAAAATTTTCAATTCGCTACTCTATTGCACTTCGTCTGGTCTGGGGTGGTGAAGGCAAGTCTGGCGCAAGAGGTAACGTTCAGCAAAATCCACAGCGAATTTGCGTAGTTACGTCCATTCGCCAGAGCGCAACTTCGCCAGGCATAAGGGAACAAATAACCGCTGGAATCTCCTGAAGTTACGCCTGCGCCCGTTAGTAAATCAGCAAAGTAACGAAATGACGTCTCTCTGGCGAATCTTCACTAGCGTTAGTCACTTTGCCCTTTTAGTGGATCTGCCCCATGAAGTCATTATAATTATGGCAAGACAACTCTTTAAGGCAAAAAAAAAAACCTCAATAAAATGATCTACATTTGTGGGAAAACATTGTTTTGCATTTCAAATAACTCAATTTTGGTAAATTCTCTATAGGTATAAAGATTAATTTTGCCTCATTTTCATAGGAGTAAAATATATAACTAAAGTATGAATAAATATGTTATGAACGCGCACATGCAACATGGGGTTTCAATAATATTATCTTGAAATATTCCCTTTCCCCATCCCAGAGTGTGTTGAAAACTAGAAAACGCAGAGAGTCTCAGTTTATGGCTATTTCTGACAGGTTTCTCCAGTGATTATTCACTATGGTTTATTGTCTTCTGTACTTAAACATTCTAACCCATCAGGCACACCGGGAAATGCACGGCCACATTAGCTTATGGTTTTCATTGGATGCATGTGCCATGAATATATATTGTTGTATTGGTACCCACCAAAGCTCTAGTTCTTTCCCATCATTGTCATGCTTTATGAATGACCTGTTTCACGGACCCCAACTTGGAGATGCCTTTAATGTTTGCTCGTTTTTTATTTTTAGTGGGCGCTTTATGAGCCAATATATTATAGAAAATTCAATTATTTCTGCGACTGCACCTAAGGAATTCATGCTTTGTAAAAAAAAAAAAAATTAGGGAAAATACAGATGAGTGACAAAATATCTGATGAGCTTGCTTTTGACTAAAATTAAAAGGTAGTAAATCAGTTTTGTAGGTTCCTTGTTTATTACCCTACATTAAAATATTCCCTAGATGATAAATGCAACGTGTGCCCTGACATTAGCTTTCTTAGGGCGGTATAAAAGCAGGAGAGGTTTGTCATTACAAGTCAGCCTCACCTTAGTAATTGTCATTGGACTGAGGAGGAAATGAATGCTGGAACCGAGTCCTGCTGAGGTCACATTTCTTTGTCCTTTTTAACTTTTGCGAGTTCTCGGGGGTTGCATGAGACAAGGCTGTATAAGCACCGGCAAGTTGTAATTTAGGATTTTTATATGACAAACCTGAAAGGAGTTTGTGTCATCTGAGATTTAGATCTGAGATATATATATAAATAACCCAAGCCAAATCAAGGGAGGGGGGCGTACAATAATTGGGACATTGTGTGGTCATAACTTCTGTTATATGTTTTGTTAACCTGTAATCATTCCTTGTGTTACATGTTTTATTAACCTGCTCTGGAACAGCCACAAAGTTACATAGTTAAGTTGGATTAAAAAAGACCAAAGTTCATAAATTTCAACCCCTCCAAATAAACCCCAGTGCACATACTTATACAGATCTAGCTATACCCTCACCTATATAAACTACATATACCAATATCTATACAGGTATGGGATCCATTATCCATAAACCAGTTATCCAGAAAGCTCTGAATTACGGAAAGGTTGTCTCCAAATTTTTAAAGATGATTTCCCTTTTCTCTGTAATAATAAAACAGTAGCTTGTACTAAGATATAATTAATCCTTATTGGAGGCAAAACCAGCTTATTGGGTTTATTTAATGTTTACATGATTTTCTAGTAGGATACTTAAAGGGATACTGTCATTGGGAAAAAAAAATTCAGTTAATAGTGCTGCTCCAGCAGAATTCTGCACTGAAATCCATTTCTAAAAAGAGTAAACAGATTTTTTTATATTCAATTTTGAAATCTGACATGGGGCTAGACATATTGTCAATTTCCCAGCTGCCCCCAGTCATGTGACTTGTGCTCTGATAAACTTCAATCACTCTTTACTGCTGTACTGCACGTTAGAGTGATATCACCCCCTCCCTTTTTCCCCCCAGCAGCCAAACAAAAGAACAATGGGAAGGTAACCAGATAGCAGCTCCCTAACACAAGATAACAGCTGCCTGGTAGATCTAAGAACAACACTCAATAGTAAAAACCCATGTCCCACTGAGACACATTCAGTTACATTGAGAAGGAAAAACAGCAGCCTGCCAGAAAGCATTTCTCTCCTAAAGTGCAGGCACAAGTCACATGACTGGGGGCAGCTGGGAAATTGACAAAATGTTTAGCCCCATGTCAGATTTCAAAATTGAAAATAAAAAAATCTGTTTGCTCTTTTGAGAAATGAATTTCAGTGCAGAATTCTGCTGGAGCAGCACTATTAACTGATGCGTTTTGAAAAAAAACACGTTTTCCGATGACAGGATCCCTTTAAGGGATGAAGATCCAAATTACAGAAAGATCCATTATGCGGAAAGCCCCAGGTCCAGACCATTCTGGATAACAGGTCCCATACAGGTACTAATTGTGGATTTTAGTATCACAATAGCCTTGGATATTATGCTTGTCCAAGAAATCATCCAAACCCATCTTAAAGGCATTACTAGAATCAGCCATCAGCACCTGGCAGGTCTTTACCCAATCTCATTGCCTTCACAGTGAAGAACCACCTATGCTGCTTCAAAATGAAAGTTCTGTTCCTCTAGACCGGGGGTCCCCAAATTCATACTAGGTGCCAAGTAAGTGCTGTGATTGGCCATTTGGTAGCCCCTCTTTGGGCCAGCAGGACATTAGAGGCTCTGTTTCACAATACAGCTGATTTTTATGCAACAAACACTTTTCTCCAGGCCTGGTGGGCCCTGACCCTGTACAGGTACGGGATCTGTTATCCGTAATGATTGGGGCCTGGGTTTTTTTTGGAAGGAGTCCTTCCATAATTTGGATCCACATACTTTAAATCAACTAAAAATTATTTAAACATCAAATAAACCCAACAGGATGGTTTAATCTGAAATAAGGATTAATTGTATCTTAGTTGGGATCAAGAACAAGCTACTGTTTTATTCTTACAGATAAAAAGGAAAATGTTTATTAAAAAAATGAATTATTTGATTAAAATTGAGTCTATGGAAGATGGCCTTCCCATAATTTGGAACTTTCTGGATAGTGGGTTTCTGTATAACGGATCCTATACCTGTATTTCAGTTGCAGCAAAGGAATAGGCTGTACACATCATTGGCATGCAAAATTATGGAAACCATAACATTTAAGTGCAATTTAAACTCTTTTTGTTAGTTCTTAAATATTCCATAGAATAGTAAAAGCAATTACATTTTTATAAATAAATAGATATACATAACATGCTGTTGAAATCAGAGCATTACATTGTGTTCTTTTGGTGTTAATGTGAAAAGTTTCCTCTGAGCCATATTTCTTTTGGATTTCTCTTGGATGGGAATATGCACAAAGCTTTCTGCTTCAAGATCCCCCTCCTATTTCCTTCTTTGGCACAACATTATCAGCAGAGAGATCAGCCTTGGACCTGGATTTTTTAAAACAAATGGCTCTCCTATAACACCCAATTTATAATGAGGGAGCGACAATTTATAGCATCCATGTTCTTCCTGCACACCATCATTTGCATAGTTTCCGAATTATACGGTGCACACGTGGGATTTATATTGTTTCAGTGAAACGTCCTATTGAATCCTGATTTAATATTTGCCTGTTATTGTTTGCCATTTATCTTGGTTTTTAAGCGCTTTGCCTCATATTTCATATAAAAAGAAACAGCCCGGAGTAAAGTTTTTGAAGATTTCACTGGCAAAATGTAGTTCCGTTTCAAGTAGTAAAAACTATTTGGAATCATTTTTAACTTAATTGTTAACTTGCACCTATACATGTTCATTGCAACTCTTATTAGTACAGGTATGGGATTTGTTATCTGGAAACCTGTTATCCTAATGGAAAGCCCATCGCCCATAGACTCAATTTTATCCAAATAATTAAAATTTTTAAAAATGATTTCCTTTTTCTGTGTAATACTAAAACAGTAGCTTGTACTTGATCCCAAATGAGATATAATTAATCCTTATTGGAGGCAAAATCGGTTTCATTTAGGGGGTTATTTATTAAAATCCGAATGTTAAAATCTTTACACTGGTTTCACTAATAAACTCGAATTTTTAGAGGGAAAAAAACTTGAATTTTTCAAGATGTCCACCACCACCATCTAAGACCTGTTGAGGTCCTATATAAGTCAATGGTAGAGGCACCTACTGTATCTCAACTTGTTTTCGTGATCAGCGTTGGGTTTAGGCCGAAAATCCGACTTTTCCCAAGAAAAAATGTTAAAAAATCGAGCAATTCGGGAAAAAAGCCTGAAAAATTAGACCAAATCGGTAACAAGCCTGAAAAATTTGTGCAATTTGGGTTTTTGCTCAATTTTATCTAGTTTTTCCGCAATTCGATTAAATTGAAATTTTATTTTAATAAATAAGCTAAAATCAAACATGAGAGAGACAGCTGTGCAAGTAACATCTTTATATAGTTTGGCAGAATGTGCCATAAATGTATTGTGAATAAATAATTAAAAACCGCTTCATATGATCACACTAAATAATGAGTCGAGGACCGAGGTTCCACACATTCAATCTGCCACCCCATGAAAGGAAACAAAATTAAACTGAAACACTACGCTACCTGTCTAACAGCAGGCGTAGTGTATCTCTTGAAATGCCCATGTGGGAAGGTGTATGTGGGTCAAACTATACGCCCAGTGAAAGAAAGAATAAAAGAACATAAATCAGACATTAGAAATTATAACACCAATACCCCCACTGATACATCGGTGTCTCGACACTTCTTTTCGAATAAACATAATCAGTCACAATTGAAATGGCTGGTCCTCGAGGTGGTTACTAAACCACAAAGGGGAGGGGATATCAAGAAATTACTCCTTCAGAGAGAAGCAGTGTGGATCAAGAGACTTAATAGTATGGTCCCCACAGGGTTAAATGAATACTGGAGTATTGCACCTTTTTTGTGAAGTATATATAGGTCTCATAATGCTATTTCTTTCCCTTTCAGATAGAATATAAGAGCTGCACTGTATAGTGATTTAAGTGAACCCACATTGCGGTAAGAAATTTAAAATGAGTTAAAGCAGTCTTTTATATACCCTTCCAAATGTCTAAATTAGACAAGCTTGATGCAGCAATTTATGCTTTGAAAATGTGAATCTACATGAATAATATTGTGGTACATACAATGGATTCCTTTGTGGTAGGCCCTATGGGCAGTACCAGGAAGCAACAAATGTTTTAAAATGTTTTAAGCTGATTTTTTCTTCCTTGTTTTTTCATGTTCACGTTCCCATCCATGCTAATGCCCTAAGTTTATTGGACTTTTTTATTAATAGATTGGACTATACACCAAGTTGGAAACAACAATTGAACACTTAAAGGATGGATTGCTATTTCACTTGCTTTATTTACGGACTTGTGTTGATGTCTGAATAATATGTGACACTATGAAACCTGAACCACAATTGAAAATATATAACACTATATCTTTGTTACATGGGAGCTAGGCTCTATACTTTCAATAGCAGTGGCTCCTCCCACGTACTTAATTATATGGGTGTGGTATAATCCTTAAATAGAATGTATGGTGGTTGTGTTGTATCCACTTGATAAAGGACTATTGTCCGAAACATGTCGTGTGTTAAATAAATATTTTGCAGTAAATCTGCCAGTGCCAGGCTCAATTCTTATTGCTATATTACAAGCCTACATGGACTTAGGCTGAGCTGTAGGCACGACGAAGGCTTTATTGGAACCAGGACACTCACCTTTGTGTTCCACATAAATGGCACTGGTGCTGCTTTAAAAAAACGGTATCCAGAAACACTTTTAGCCAAATAATTCAGAAACGCATCTTCAAAATTGCAGACAGCCTGTTTCAATGTCTTAAGATCTGATCAGTGCATGATATTGGAACATGGCTGTAGGACATGGGGTGCAATGGAGCAGAGAATCAGAAAAAAGAGGCAGCAGGAGATTGGAACTGGAGCTGAGCTTCCCCAAATTGTGTAGGGACCCATAGGGTTAATGCTCCCCTATGGCTTTAAATGCCTACACTTCATTGTTCTTTAGTTGCTGGGCAAAAGCCCATGTATCTACTTTAGTTCATGAGCATAATCTGTACAGTGTATCATTGGCCTAGAGGTGATGATGACAAGTTCCTGCCACACTTCAGTATAGTGCTGAGCAGAGGGCAGAGCTGCCTCTTCCCCTGTCACTCCAGGAGGGAGTGGATGCATTGGGAGCCTGGAGCGTAGACACAGGTAAAGGGAAGGCCCCAAGGTTGGTGAGGCCCTTGGTGAAGTCAAGGATACAGAGACCCCGTGAATGAGGTGTAGTCAGGGCAGCACTGGGAAAGTGAGGCAGATAGAACTAGTAAGCAAGAGCAGACTGTGCTCCAACTAGGAGGGATATCAAGAGGGTAGCTGTCCCCTCAGGCAACACTGACCTGTAGAGTAGGGATTACGGCCCAATTGGGATTTAGGGTTAGTAATTTCCCTGATCTAATGTGTGGGGATCCAGGTCACAGTACAGAGATCCTGATGGTGTATCTATCCATATAGTACTGTCACGGTCGGCACCCTAAATTCAGAACCAATGCTAAGCAGCCTGCTCTCAGCTCTTGCTTCTGCCTTTAACAGCCGCCTTTCACCTTGGGAGGAGCCCTCGGCTAATCGGATGCCACCAGGTCTTATTAAGAGAGGTGCCAAGTGAGGGGTTCTGAACGAGCAACGGGCACGACTGTAAAGCAGAGTCTTTTGGGCAGACAGTCACGGTACAAGGCGTAGACAGGCATCTTAGTCAGATCAGGCCGGGTTGGGGTAGGCAGAATACAAAAGGAGTCAGGCAGGCAAGGGTCAAACCAGAAGATCAATCAGAAAGGGGTACAGAAACAGCGGAGTCGGTAATCAGGCAAGGGTCAGGATTCAGAAGTCAGGATCGTCAGTAGCAGGCAGGGGTCACAACAGAGAATCAGATCACAAAAAGATAAACAGCACAGAGGCACCAGGAAACTCAGGAGCAAAGATCCTATAACGGGCAAGGTTCACGCCAATGCGCGATGGCGTCATTACGCCAGCGCAACTACGCCTTTAATTCTAGCAGAGGGGTGCCGAGGAGGAAGACCAGCGTGGCAGGGGGCATCCCCACCAGCCCCCCTAGACCGCCAGGGTGAGTAGCCCTCACAAGTATGCTATCTCCACAAGGCTCATTTATCAGCACTGGGCAAATTTGCACCTGATCAGTGACCTATAACAACCAATCACTGACTATCTTTTTTTCAGTCAACCGCAGGAAGAATGATGAAAGCAAAAATTTTTATAGGTTACCATGGGTTCATGGTAACCATAAAAAAGTCACCATAAGAAAAAACACCCGTTGACTCACATGTAAAAAATGTTGCCACCCATTGACTTCAATGCGTTTCGAAAATTTTGGGCTGTTTAGCGCAAATTTTTTGGCAAAGTGAAACGGGACAAATTAGCTCATCACTAGTGATAAGAACCACCTTCTGCTCTGTCCCGACTTCAAAAGAAAGTGATACCCTGTGGATAAACTGAATGCAGACAATTAGGGGCAGATTTATCAAGGGTCGAATTTCGAAGTAACGGGAGTTTTTTTGAACTCCCATAACTTCGAAATTCGAATTAAAAAAGACCAACCGTAATTTATTATAAAAATCGTAGGATTTTTTTGCTGGTGAATAGGCTGTATTCGATTGTTTGAATTGAAGTTAGATCTAATTCGATCAAAAACGATTCAAAGAATTTTTTTAAAAAGCTGATTTTTTTTTCAAATTCAAATCAAATTTGGACTATTCCCTAGTCGAAGTACACAAAAATAGCTCGAAATTCGATTATTTTTTTACTTTGAAATTTCACTTCGACCCTTGATAAGTCTGCCCCTTAGTAATGGCCGAATTTGTGTCGTGAAACGGCGAAAAATTTATATAACGCATTGAAGCCAATGGGTGTCAAAATAATTTTTGACGCACGACAATTTTGACTCTAGCGAAAATTTTTATATATGCAACTATTCTGTCCAAATGCATTAAAGTCAATGTGCGCGACTATTCTGAAGCGCGTCAATTTTTTTTTTTGCCGCAGTGGATTTTTGGCGAATTTTCACCACACATGTATTCGCTGCTGGCGAAACGTGTAGATTCGCCAGCAATTTTGACGAATTAATTCACCCATCGCTACAGACAATCCATTGCAACGGGCTTCAGTGAGTGGGACCAAAACTGGTTCTTTAAATTGAACCCTCCCTGCCTTTCTCCTGCTAAAAGCAGCCAATAGAAACGCACCATTCCAACAACTGCAGCAGTTAACTGTAAAGCGGCACCACTACGAAATGGACTCGTCTAGAAACCAAGCCAGCGAGTACTTTGTGCGGATTAATGAACATGATCCCTGTCTGGGTTAATTTCATGCTTCAGCATTCACTTGTGTTTCCTAATCCCCCCTCTGTGTAGTTGTGTTCTCACTACCAAATGGATTATGTTATGGAGCAGATAATGCCCAGTTTTTATAGAAAGTCATTCTTAGTGATGGGCGAATTTATTCGGCAGGCGCGAATTCGCGGCAAATTTGCGTGATTCGCCACCAGCGAATAAATTCGCAAAACGCCCGCAAAAGTTCGCGGGAAAAATTCGCCAGCGTCAAAATTTTTTTTTCGAAAAATGGGCGTCAAAAATGGGCACCGCCGTCAAAAACGGGCGTCGGCGTTGGAAAAACGGGCGCCGGCGTCAAAAACAGTCGTCGGCATCAAAAACGAGACGCCGGCGCCGTTTCGCGAATTTTTCGGTGAAGCGAAACGGCGCAAATTCGACCATCAATAGTCATTCTTTATATTCTGTTTCCAAGATGATCGTTTGCCCTGAAATACTTTGTTATTGTTGTGATCCGCGGGCAGCCTTCCACAGAGACAGTAACGGCTTAATCGCGGCTAATAATGAAACCAGAAATACCTTTATAGCAATTAAAGCAAATATAAAATGATTGTACATTCATGTCTTAAAGGGGTTGTTCGCCTTTAAATGAACTGTTACTATGATGTAGAGAGTGATATTCTGAGACAATTTTCAATTCGTTTTCATTTTCTACTATTTGTGGTTTTAGAGTTATTTAGATTTTTATTCAGCAGCTCTCCAGTTTGCAATTTCAGCCATCTGGTTGCTAGGGTTCAAATGACCCTAGCAACCATGCATTAATTTGAATAAGAGACTGGAATATGAATAGGAGAGACCTGAATAGAAAGATGAGTAATAAAAAGTAGCAATAACAATACATTTGAGCATTTCTCAGTGGCTCCTATTTGAAAGCTGCCAGAAAAAAAAAGCAAATAATTTTAAAACAATAAAAAAATAAAGGCCAGTTGAAAAGATGATTACAATTAACCATTTTATCACATGCTAAAAGTCAACCACCCCTTTAATACACCCTGAGACGAATACAAAGGGGAAATTAAAAATGACGGTATAGTTGCCACCATTCGTTATACAGGTATAGGACCTGTCCAGAATGCTCGGGACCTGGGGTTTTTCCAGATAATGGATCTTTCTGTAATTTGGATCTTCATCCCTTACGTCTACTAAAAAATCATATAAACATTAAATAAAGCCAATAGGCTGGTTTTGCTTCAAATAAGGACTAATTATATCTTAGTTGGGATCAAGTACAAGCGACTGTTTTATTATTACACAGAAAAAGGAAATTGTTTTTAAACATTTGGATTATTTGGATAAAATGGAGTCTATGGGAGACAGTCTTTCCATAATGCAGAGATTTCTGGATAACGGGTTTCTGGGTAACGGATCCCATACCTGTACTCTCCCTACAGCCAGTGGCAGCACCCAGGGAAACATAAACATCCCAAATCATGGGAATTGACACTTTGGGGGTTTCTAATCAGCAGCTGGAAATGTTAATCAAAGCCGACGTGCTCTAATTAACGTGCTTTGGAGAAGGAGTTCTCCAAAGACAACACATTTCGGCCCATAACAAAATACAATGACACAAACATCTGTGTATTCTGGCAACAAATGAAGCACAAATACAAAGCGGCACTTAGCGGGTTATTTATCAAAGTCCGAATTTATCTCAATATTTTCTGCTACAAATTTCAATCAAATTTATTATTTCATTTCCCAAAAATTTGCTATGCGGGAAAAAAAATTTTCACGAATTTTTCCATCCAATTTTCAATTTTTTTTTCGTAATTTTCACCCGAAAACTCTGAAAACTTCGGGGTATTGGCCGAAACCCAGTGCACATCAAAAAACCATTGGGACTTCTCCCATTGACTGATACGCAACCTCGACAGGTCTGAGATGCCGGATTTTCAGATTCGGACTCTTTCAACATGTTTATTATTATTAATTATAAACAAGTAAGTAAGTAATTTCATAAACAAGTATGAGAAACTACAATACAAGTGAAAAGATTCCAAATGACATGTTATATCGTTCAAAGTAAATAAATTACTTCAAAATTTAAGCAAGAATTAATCCCGAAATTGGAAATAGCATAAAATAACAAAAAATAATACTCAGAGCACAAAAAACACACTACCAGCCCTTAAATGATAATTAAAAATGAAAAACTCCTGGAAATTATTTTAAGTTAAAGAAATTAACCATACATGTGCAGATGTTAAATAAGCCCTAAATTGAGCAGTAACCTCTTCCTTGACACATAAAATACATCTAAATATTTAGGATTCTGACTTTCCCATCCTCTGGGTTTAATAAATTTCCTGAAAAAATTAGTTATTTTTTAAAAGTCAAATTTTAAAAAAATCACAAATTTTTCGTGGATTTTGCATTCAGAGTTTAGTAAATATAACCCTCTAAGGGTTTGAGGTAGTTCCTCTGCTTTGAATTAGCAGGAAGAACTAAGGGATTTCAACAGGACTGGTAGACCAATAGGAGACGACAAGGAAGAATAATAATAATATTGATAAAAATGTGGCCTAAGACCCAAGAAAACATATAACAGTTTAAAGTGGCAGGTGCTACATGTTTTTCCTGTAGGCAAATAATGAAAAAAAAAATGGCTTGAGCTAGCATCAGAGGTGGTCTTTTCACAGGCCCCTGCATTTGACCCCCAAGTGAATGGCACCTGATTTTATTTATTGTACGTTTCCAAGGGTCACTTTCCATGTTTTCTATAGAAGCTAAACATCAATGGCAAAGGCACCATCAAAGTTAGCAAATAGAAACTGGGGCAAAGTTATTTTATCCAGATACAACCAGAGACTGATTTCTGGTTTTATGAAACAATGAATGCACTTGAATGAAAACCACTTTATCAAATGGTCAGGTGCTCTACTCACCAATAGAATTCCAAGATGGCAACCCTAGAGATATGAGTTGTTTATAATGGGGATGGGTTTGTATTAGACATATTGTTTATGTTGAAACTTGTATTATATCCCCATATATCCCCATATCTCCTGTTCTAGTGACTATATATCCGGGGTCCCCAACCTTTTTTACCAATGATCCACACTCAAATGTAAAAAGTTTTGGGGAGCAACACAAGCATGAAAACATTCCTGGATTTGTCAAATAAGGGATGTGATTGGCTATTTTATAGAACCAAAACTTGCATCAAAGTCTGGAATTCAAAAATAAGCACCTGCTTTGAGGCCATTGGGAGCAACATCCAATGGGTTGGGGAGCAACATGTTGTTCATGAGCCACTGGTTGGGGATCACTGCTGTAGATCCTTACATAACCTGCTCCTAGGAAGTACAATGAAATGTATAGGCATTCAGCACTGTCCTTTCTTCCACATGGACCATGTGCAATGAATAAAGTTAATAAGTGTATTACTTAAAAGAGGCCACACATTTAAAATTTTAAGGCAGATGTCTCCGTTTGGTGTCCAAGTCCTTTTTGGCAATAGGGACTTGCCATCGAAAGTCACTTTCTTTAAATTTTTTGATGATGTTAGTGCTTATCTGCAAGTTCAGCAATGATTTCCCCAACAAAAGGTTCTGTGCAGAGTGAGGGGTGACTCCTTTTCATTTATTAGCCTAGCATGAATGTTATTGACCGGTAATACAATTTATTATATGCAGATGAGGTAGGAATTGCTGGAAGGAACTGCTGGAGAACGCACAACACTGGCGAAGACCTGGCTCCTTTCTGGAACTCATGGAGAACACACAACACAGGCGCTGACCTGGCTCCTTTCTTAAACTGCTGGAGACCACACAACACTGGTGCTGATCTGGCTCCTTTCTGGAACTCATGGAGAAGACACAACACTGGCACTGACCTGGCTCCTTTCTGGAACTCATGGAGACCACACAACACTGGTGCTGACCTTGCTCCTTTCTGGAACTCATGGAGAACACACAACACTGGCACTGATCTGGCTCCTTTCTGGAACTCATGGAGAACACACAACACTGGAGCTGACCTTGCTCCTTTCTGGAACTCATGGAGAAGACACAACACTGGCGCTGACCTGGCTCCTTTCTGGAACTCATGGAGAACACACAACTCTGGTGCTGACCTGGCTCCTTTCTGGAACTCATGGAGAACACACAACTCTGGTGATGACCTGGCTCCTTTCTGGAACTGCTGGAGAACGAACAACACTGGCGCTGTCCTGGCTCCTTTCTGGAACTCATGGAGAAGACACAACACTGACGCTGACCTGGCTCCTTTCTGGAACTCATGGAGAACACACAACTCTGGCACTGACCTGGCCCCATTCTGGAACTCATGGAGAACACACAACTCTGGTGCTGACCTGGCTCCTTTCTGGAACTCATGGAGAACACACAACACTGGCGCTGACCTGGCTCCTTTCTGGAACTCATGGAGAACACACAACTCTAGTGCTGACCTGGCTCCTTTCTGGAACTGCTAGAGAACACACAACACTGGCGATGACCTGGCTCCTTTCTGGAACTGCTGGAGAACACACAACACTGGCGTTGACGTGGCTCCTTTCTGGAACTGCTGGAGAACACACAACACTGGCACTAACCTGGCTCCTTTCTTCTACCAGCTGCCGGTCTCTGCAAGTAGTAATGGAGGCAGGGGTCGGTCCCCTTCCTCAACTGACACATCACAGGGCCCAAGATTGGCTAAGCTCTAATTCCATTACAAGTTTTAAAAGAAATTATTTTGGCAATGGGGACTTGCTTGTTAACCAAAGGGTGAACCGGACACCCCCATACAAGCCTAAATTGGGAATGGAAGCCCATAAAACAAAACATAATAATTTCCGGCTGCAAGCTGAAAATATAACATTAGACTTTAAAATCTGTAGCATTGTATTAAGTAAGCCAACAGCTAAGTGCTTATTTCATATACAGGCATGGGATCCGTTGTCTGGAAACCCATTATCCAGAAAGCTATGAATTACTGGAAGGCCATAGACTCCATTTTATCCAAATGATATAAATTCTTAAAGATTATTTCCTTTTTCTCTGTAATAATAAAACTGTAGCTTGTACTTGATCCCAACTAAGATATAATTAATCCTTATTGGAGGCAAAACCTGCCTATTGGATTTATTTAATGTTTACATGATTTTATAGTATTTTCCGAATTATGGAAAGATTTATTATCCTGAAAACCTGAGAGCATTGTGGATAACAGGTCGCATACCTGGGCATTATAAAATACTTTCCAGTCTGTTGGATCACTCAGAGCATTGCCAGTAAATTTGTTTTTCATACATTTTGTTGTGCCAAGTTAGTAGAAATGTTTACAGTTTAAAGAAGTCTGAGAAGTCCTACATCTGCCTATAAATCTCTCAGTCAAGCTCCCAGTATCGATGCCTTTATAAATGTATATAGAGCTGCTTTATACGGCAAATATCACCCATCAATGCAAAAAGAGTAGGGTTTGATGTCTTTTGGGCTGTGAGATGAATATTCCACGGAATTTGATTCCATTCAGTGCTGCTGGCTGAAGTACAAGGTTCGTGGAGGTCTAACGTTATCCCCAGTGAGGGAATTGGATTTTCATTGCCATATGTTTGAGTGTCTATAAAAACCACCCTGACTGCTTTACTGTGCTCTCGGCTCCACACAAGCATTCGGCATTGGAAATCTTCTACTGAGATCTCGTGATTCTGCCCTTTTGCTTCCCAGTAAGAGGCACCTCCGCTACCTCCGAAAACCTTTCGGTGGAATAATATAATCTACAGCACGTTGTCTCACTTTACTGGTTAGTGCCAGGAGATGTTTGAAAGACAGTTGTTCTATTGTTTTTTTTTTTTATTTATTTTTTTTTCTCAATTATTTTTGGACTCCGTACTCTGTTATTCTTAATAACCGGCCACGTTAACTGGAAACATCTATAAAAATCTAAATAAGAAGGAAAAAAATGGACTTTTTCTTGGATTTCACGAGCGACGTAAAATGATTACTGACATGTTAGATGATAGATTAAGTCTACCCTCAGGTATTTGAAATATAAAGGGCCCTGGCCAAAGCATACAGTGTTCCCGTAAAGAATTCAGACACTTTGGCACTTCTGTTCTCGGCAAATGGAAGAAGTGCACTGAAGGACAAAAGCAAAATGTATTAAAAAAAAGATATATTTTTAATTAAAGCCAATCCTTTAAGCAGCAAATGAGTATAAAAAGGATTCTTCAGGTTAATATGATCGATTCCATTCCATTTTTGCCCCTTCACGTTACTTAAATGTGGACATTAAATACTGGTCCTTAAAAACAGACTTCTACGCTACATAATAATTTACAGGTATGGAATCCGTTATCTGGAAACCCATTATCCAGATAGCAACAAATTACAGGAAGGCCATCACCCATAGACTCAATTTTAATCAAATAATTCAGATTTTTAAAAAGTTACTTCCTTTTTCTCTTTAATCTGTACCTTGTACTTGATCCCACATAATATATAACTAATCCTTATCAAAGACAAAACAATTCTATTGGGTAATGTTTAAATGTTTTTTTTTGTAGACTTAAGGGTAAGGTCACACTGAGCGTTTCGGGGAGATTTAGTCGCCTGGCGACTAATGACCTCGTCTTTGCGGCGACCAATCTCCCCAAACGCCTTCCCTTACTCTGCGCTGGCTGAAATAAAAAATTACCAGTGCTAATCACACGCGGCGATTCGTTTTCCGAGGTCACCAGGAGTTGCCTCACGAGGAAACGACTTCGGAAAACAAATCGCCACAAAGATGAGCCGATTAGTCCCCAGACGACTAAATCTCCCAAAAACGCTCAGTGTGACCTTACCCTAAGGTATGGAGAGCCAAATAATGGAAAGATCCCTTATCTGGAAAAGCCAAGGTCTCGAGCATTCTGGATAACAGGTCCCATACTTGTATATGAGAGGATGTGGGTCCTTATTAGGTGGCCCAAAGGCTCACATGAAGAAAGCAAAGTTAAATGAATGAGTCGTGTCTATGGAGCAACATTGTATATTAGTGATGAACAAATTTATTCGCCAGCCATGGATTCGCGGCAAAGTTCCAAATTTCGCCATGCACAAATTGTATTGTGAAACTGTGCCGAAATTTCACAGTGGAAAAATTCACAGCAAAAAAAAGCACATAAGAAAAAAATGCCCATAAGAAAAAGGTCAGACCCCTTGCACCTCACCACTAGTGATGGGCGAATTTATTCCCCTTCTGTCTGCCTACTACTAGTTACTACCAGGGTAGTGGAAGTACTGGAGGATCATCAGATGGCGCCAAAACCAGTACCAGTACAGTTCAGTACTTCCACTACCCTGAACTAGTAGTAGGCAGACAGAAGGGGTGTGTGTTTAGCACCCCCTCCACATAGGCATGTGCCTCTTCTGCCTAATCCTAGTTCTGACCCTGCATATGGTAGCCCTCTGACCCTGATATCACATGCGACCCTAAGGCACAGTGGCACACAATGTTTTCCAAAATGGCACAGATATGCCAGAGAATAAGAGGCCAATCTGCTCCTGTTCACCCCTAATTGTGTGCGCAACTAGTTGTCCTGACTTTGATAATGTACTTTTTCTTATGTTTAACTGTTGTTCTGTGCTGCCTAAAGCTGTTGCCCCTGAACTTTCACACTATAGTTCGCAGTTTTGCCCTCCATTATAAATATGGAGACTTCTCTAGACAAACAGATAGCTGACATGCCCTATGACTCCAAATGGGCCCCAAGGCACCAGCATTAATATATCTAATGTATTTCTCTGTGAATGGTGAGTCACAGGAACAAACTTGCAGTGTTTGGAATATCTGGAAAATAGATAAATAGAGATACTGTATCTATTGGAACAAAGGCTCTTCCAGTGCTATCAGTAGGGGGCTGAGGTTACGTACAGGTTGCACAACACTCAGTGCTTTATGTTGGCAAACACTTCATCACTGATACAGCAAAACGCTTTAAATAGACTTTGCAAACTCAAATCTGCTGAGCTTAAAGAGAACAGAAATATACAGTCTCCTGTGTCCTGTAGTTATAGAGTACACAGCCAGTTATTAAATTACTCAAATAGTTATAGTGAATAACCGACAGGCTTTCATGGATGAAGTACTTATTTCCCTTTTGAACAACCTTTAGAGCAAACATAGGGCCTACATTAGGGGGCCGATTCACTAAATTCGAGTGAAGGATTCGAACTAAAAAAACTTCGAATTTCGAAGTGTTTTTTGGGCTACTTCGACCATCGAATGGGCTACTTCGACCTTCGACTACGACTTCGAATCGAAGGATTCGAACTAAAAATCGTTCGACTATTCGACCATTCGATAGTCTAAGTACTGTCTCTTTAAAAAAAAACTTCGACCCCCTAGTTCGGCAGATAAAAGCTACCGAAGTCAATGCTAGCCTATGGGGAAGGTCCCCATAGGCTTGCCTAAGTTTTAAAATCCTTCGAATCGTTCGATTCGAGGGATTTAATCGTTCGATCGAAGGAATAATCCTTCGATCATTCGATCAAATTTTCTGCGCTAAATCCTTCGACTTCGATATTTGAAGTCGAAGGATTTCAATTCCTAGTCGAATATCGAGGGTTAATTAACCCTCGATATTCGACCCTTGATAAATCTGCCCCTTAAAGTTCCTCGCCAAACAAGTAGATCTTTCCCAATATTGAGCTGGGTGATAGAGGGCTGATCCAATTGTTGGGCCATCACAACGATGGAAATACGGGTGGTTGGACCGATGTAAAGCATTGACTGTATTTTTTAACCTGATGATATTAAGCCACATATCAGTCAGGGAAGATGGTTGAAGGGCCTCGGTCTGTCTGCAGCTTTTATCAGCCCATGTATGGTCACTTTTACTGTTGCCATCTGCCTACACCTGCTGCTGTGTGCTTTATAATGAGTGGGACCCTGGACAACCACCTCTACTTGGTCCTGAAAAACTAAAGTTCACTTGGGAACGTTATGCAAGACAAGCAGTGTCTGATCAGCTTCACTGCCCTGTTCAACAAAAATATTGGTGCAAAACATGGGGCATTGTGATATCATCATGCCAGTCCTAAGTAGAAAGACTGCCAATGTTAATTTCTGGTCATAGGTCAAAATGGGCTGAAATGGCTGATTTCCCAAGTAACTAGAAAGTGCTGCTTGGGCCTCCAGCTGCCTACATGGCTGCTACAGGGAAATAATTCCTGGTGCTTCTAGATCCGCAAATTTATGATTTATTCAAATTGTGTGAGTTGCCACCATGGGCAGTTGTTCGTGCATCTTTTATCCCTAAAATGCATGAAAATATGGTTAATCTCATGGACTTGAATGTTTTTCCTATCTCCAGTGAGAGCAATATTATCAGAAAAGGTCAGTTTCACTCTTCCAGAAACAGACTGACTGTTGCCTATGAAGGCTCTTCAAACAGCTTGGAAGTTATCTCAGAGAGATACCGTGGAGCCTCCTTGATGAGGCATCAAACATATCCTCCAAACAACATCTACATTTTACTTTCCGGCCCTTTGATAAATCTTTATTCTAACAGTAGTAATGAGAATAGATCATAGAGCAATACTGTTAACTAGAGAATGATTGGAATAGTCCACAGTTATGGGACAATATTGTCAACTGCTAAAAATGTTTCCAATCCATGATAGAACAGTATTCCAAGCTTCTCAATTATTTTACCTGGTGCATCAAATTGAATACAATTGCAAGAGGGGTAGAAAATCAGAGTGAAATAATTTTGGCCTCAATCTGCTGTGTCCATGGATGCAACCTGCAGTAGGAACCCTGGATATTCAAGGTGGCAGTAGCTCCAAGGTTCCACAGCTCCAATACATGTCATTGAGCAGAAAAAGGAGAAGGTATGCAATAGCACTCGGGGCAAATATCCTGAAATGCTAAAACTGTGTTGGATGCCAGTACTTTTAATAGTGTCCAATTCATTATTTTAGTAATTATACCTCTTACCACTTACTCATATAATTATGATTATGCTGAGATAGGAAATATTTATCTGTAGTTTTCTGCATATTCTGCTTCCCCTTCAGTTCTTATGCCAAACCAAAAAAAAATTATTAAAGCAGTAGCCCAACCTAACTTTTCTCTTATTCTGAATATTGTCTGTCACGTTCCTCTTTTGCAGAAGGCAAGAACATCTTAATAGAATTAAGAATTGGCACAATAGACCCTTGGATAATGCCAGGGAATATTGGGGATCTGGGGACCTCGGGTCCATTGGGGCTTTCATACAGTAGTGATTTTGAAACCACAAGACTTTCTGCTGCTGTGCAAAGGCTGTGGTCAAGGCTGCCAGTAAGAATGCTGGAATGAAGCCACATGGTGGGGTAGGGGGCGAGAGTTCTCAAGAATGTGCATTTAAGGGGCTCATTTAAAAACACTCGCAAGTCTGCAAATGTGCAGTAACCCATGGCAACCAATCAAATACTTGCTTTTGTTGTTCAAAAAGCTTGTTTTGCTTGTAAAAAGCCAGTCACTGGTTGGTTGTTATGGATTACTGCTGTGGAGGAAATTCAGTTACCGGAGATCACTTGAGGTAAAGGACAAAGTTTATTTGACACAAGCTCTGTGGATTCCAAACTCCTAAAGAATCAGAACCCTGAACACAGGAATCACAGTTTTTATAGACCTATAAATAGGGAGTTACTGATGAGATATTGCCGCACAGGACAGAAAAACAAAGAACTGCTCTTACAGCCAAAAAGGTGGTTCTGCCTCAAGGCCAGTGTACTAGTGACCAAGGCTAGCTTGAGAACAGAATCCATCCAAGTCAGGGGGGCTTCCAGGGGAATCTGCATACACAGAATTGTATTCTCTCTCTATAAATTTGCCCAATTTGAATAAATGAGGCCTAATTGTTTTTGAGAAGGCTTAAGTACATCATTTGAATCAGAAGGCTTAAGTACATCATTTAAACAAGAGAAATAAGAGGTAGAGAAATGTTGGCTGCTTAGCATAGGCATATGTTCTGGTACTTGATAATCATAAATACAGCATTTCAGATTTATTTTCCATTTTGCACTGATTACGACAGATTTGCATTCTCTTGGATGCTCCCATGCTTGCACCATATGGTACATGCCACTTCCCATTACTTTTGCCATATTTCTATCATGATTTTATTTGCCTGGGATCTGGTCACTGTCACTGTCTGTTCACCGATGCCTCCTTTCATCTAAGATTCCTTCCCGATGCAAAGCCTTGCCATTAAGAACACACACACATATTGTTCCAATCACTTTATCTGTCTAGAGAATTCAGATTCCTACTTGGAGGAAGGGAAAGTCAGGTCAGGCCAGTGCCAGGGAAAAGCTACGATTAGTGATGGGCGAATTTATTCGCCAGGCGCGAATTCGCGGCGAATTTGCGCGATTCGCCGTCGGCGAATAAATTCGCGAAACGGCCGCGAAAATTCGCGCAAAAAATTCGCCAGCGTCAAAATTTTTTTTTCGGAAAAACGGACGCCGGCGTCAAAAACGGGCACCGGCGTCAAAAACGAGACGCCGGCGCCGTTTCGCGAATTTTTCGCCGTTTTGCGAATTTCGCGCGAAATTCGCGAATTTTTCGGTGAAGCGAAACTGCACAAATTCGCCCATCACTAGCTACGATGTTCTTATATATGTATAATATATAATAAACTAACAGCTGAAATACAGGAAGAATCTCTAACAGAAATTAGCATCATTGACATCTATGGGCAGCAGAAGGATTGTATCACAGTCCCATTTTTCTCCTAAATAATATATTTTTTAATAGAGTCTAGACACCATTTATGGTTTCTAATTGTATCTGCCGTGTGTTGCAGCTGCACTTCTGCTTATCAGTTCTTTTCATCATATAAAATCAGTTTGTTTCATCATTTCACTAAAAACGTAACAAATCCCCCATGCTCTTCCTCCAGTCTTCCACCGTCCTGAGTGTTAAACCAGGATTGTGTATAATAATATGCTATGAGGAAAGACAGCGCCAGTTGGGGTTGTTCAATCTGGAGAAGAGGCGCTTAAGGGGTGATATAACTATGTATAAATATATAAGGGGTCGCACAATAACCTCCCTAGTAGGTCCTTCCAGCCAACAAGAAGGCACCCATTCTGATTAGAAGAAAGGAGGTTCTGGCTAAATATTCAGAAGGCATTATTTACAGTGGAATTCTACCCTATACCAGTCGTTCTGGCTGATACATTAGATAGCTTTAACAAGGAGGTTGGATGGCTTTTTATCAAGTGAGGGAATACAGGGATATGGGAAATAGCTCGTAGTACAAGTTGATCCAGGGACTGGTCCCATTGCATCTTGGAGTCAGGAAGGAATTTTTCCCCCTCTGAGGCAAATTGGAGAGGCTTCTAATGTTTTTTTTTTTTGCCTTCCTCAGGATAAATTAGCAGTTAGGCAGGTTATATATATATTTATACTTAATAGGTTGAACTTGATGGTGTGTATTTTTTCAACCTAACTTACTATATAACTACTATGTAATATTTCTGTTTTGGGGTTTCTTCGGCTTCTACATAAAGTGGTTAATGCAGATATTTCCCATGGTCTCACTTATCTCTCTTAATTCCTAAGGGTTCATCTACTGTTTCCCTGATGCAAGTGTAGGAGCTCCAAGGGCCGAAACTTGCTCCTTTTATGACCCAACCATTTAGCAGTTGCTCCTGGGGTAATGCCATTGTGTAGGCTGCATTTTGTGCTTTCAATTGGATAAATCATCCAGATGTAGAGCACAATGTTGTTGAGGGATGCATAGGCAGGCAGTATGTGGAAGGGTCCACCAAAGCAACTAAGTGCTCTTCTTGCAGCACCTGGTACTCCCTAACTAGAAGGCTCTCCAGGAATGCCCACTTGATGCCTACCACCCCCCCCCCAGAATGCTGTGCTACAAATTTCAGAAGTTCCACTTTGCCCCATACATGCTAAATAAAGCTTATATCCAGCACATTCTTGTCACATAGTAAAGAAAGCTTACATATTGGATATACTGCCCTTAATGATATTGCCAGCCACAGTCTTCTATATATATGATACAGTATTATTAGTCATCCAACTTTTTCTCAAAGAGCATCTGATATTTAGCTGTATGGTATGGCAACACAATGTGTAGATTTTGTGCTTCTGTGTTTCATATTTATATTGAGGGAGTTTTTTTCTGCATAGACTGCATTTTATCTGCTGATTTTCTTTCTCAGTGGGAATAGTCTTGGTGTCAAAGTAAATCATCTCCAAAGACTATTTCTAATGGAACAGTGACCTCAGCTGACCAATTCTTGTTATGGATTTAGATTGAAGTACCTTTGGAACTAAGTAGGGGTCCTTTATAGATGGAAGGGCAGTGTGCTCAGTGCAATTCCTCAGGCAAAATGCCAGTTTTTTACTTATAATGTAGTGGTATTCCCATAATATCATTGCTGCTACATTCTAAGCTGTGTCTATCACAATTGTGCCGGATATGTCAATCAGGAGCAAGTTGCTCTTAGTATTTTCAGAGTGGGGGTTTCATCACTTCTAACCCATGTTCGAAATGGTGCTTTCATCCAATCCATTGGGCGCAAGTCTGGTGTAAACTTTGTGGGAAACCTGGAGCTACCACCAGGGTGGCAATAGCTCCAATGTCCCCGAGCTCTTTCAAGCTTAGACCCAGGAGCCCAAGGGCCTACAAACTACAAATCACCAAAGCTTTCTTGCAACAAGCACCATTAAATCAACTTCCTATTCATTGGTCGTCAATGGACTTTGATTTCAGGGAGCTAAAGTACCAGAAGTGAATAAATGACTTCATTACAGAAGTAATGTGGCTATATGTGTTTCTGACTAGTGGGAAGCCAATGTTCTATTTATCGATTACCCAATAATAATGGTAGTAAGCATGGAGTTGTTGGTGGGGTATTTTTAGACAGGGAGTTGTGTTGGATCTAGACAGCAATGGGCAGTTTGTAGTAGACATACTAACTTGAGGAACCACTATAGGACTATAACTGTGTTTGTGCATATGTGTGTGTTTGTCCTTTTCATTTGAGACGACTGTTTTATCCTTATGGAAAATTTTTTTCCTGGCGATTCATTTCTGTTGAGTCATTCAAAACACAGGATGCTACAAGATTTGCTATTTATTCACCGGCCGCCTCCAAGATTATCAGGACATACTGACAGTAACAGAGAGGGGTTTTTTTTTGTTTTAGAAGAAGGATTACAGTCTCTTCTTGAAACAAAAATATACATTTGTCCAAGGTCATTAGGAAAAGGCTAAGGAGATAAGCAAAGAAAACTAACACAGATGTGAGTTCAGTGACGAGTTAATCCAGATAAAAAAAGACAATAAACTGTATGTTTACTTATAATAAAGAACAGATAAAGATCACAAACATAACATAGGTGGACCCAAGAACATTTGTGGTTTAGGCTGTATGTAGATTTTCCCATAGTACGGTAGAATATTTGCTGTTGTATTCAGTGTATGTACTGTACATATTTGGGGCTCATATACATTGGCAGTATAACTCTACATTATTTAAAAAGCACTTGCATCTATGGTCTGGCTGTGGTCTGTATCTAGCACCAAATGCAGAGCACCGCTGGCTGCATTGGCCTACAATGGGTAGGTGTATAAATTGCATATATTTGTAACTAATTCACTCATTATGTCGTCATTTCCAGAGACTGTCATCAAAAATACACCTTCCCAACATTCTTTAGGTGCAAGTTTTTTGCATCCATTTACAAAGGCAGCTGGAGGGAACCCTGGACTGGCAATCTGTGGGTTCTGGCAAATGCCAGAGGGGCTGCTGTATGGTTCCATAGAAAGTTACCATATAGTGGGCTGGTAAGGGGCTGTTTGAGCTGGTAGGGGGCTGTTTGGGCCTCTGTGTACTTGAAATGGCAGGGCCTATTTTGACTACCAGTCCAGGCCTGCCCTGGACCTATTGCTTCCTTCCGAGGGGATGATAGCTCCTGGGTTCCCAGCATTAATAGGCAAGCTTGCTCATAACTTTTGGTACAAACAGACACCCATCTCTGTAAGTGTAAGGAGTGGCTTTAGACACAAGTACACTTAATGATTAGCATTTTTCCAAATGAAGACATTTTCTGCAACCGCAACTACAATTAGAGGTTGTAAATGATTCATTATATCTGGAGACAGTTCCTACTCAACTTTAAGTTTCTAGCAGTGTCTAACACTCCCCTTAATAAAGTAGATATAAACCTCCAGAGACCTAAATTCATAACAGGACAGGAAAAAGAGCATATTCTCTAAAGTTTTCAGTCTAACATGGGAAAACATTTGAAAACTAAGCTCAATCTACCAAACCCATTTAAGCCGTCATTCTAATGTGTTAGACAGTGGAAAACCATGTTGGGATATCTTAATGATCATTTTTCCTTTGTACATACCCTCTTTTAGTCTTGCCAATATATCCTTGTTCCTGACTTGGATTTAGCTCTCCCATTGCCCTGTAATTATTTTATAATACAATGATCAATCAGTAGGGGGCATAGCTTATCAGTCCATGGGTTTCATTCAATGTCTTAGGATGTGCAACCAGACCAAACTGGCACATAGCTGAAACCTTCCACAACAAGGATAGTTTTCTAGACTTTCTCAAAGTCTTCACGCATAGAGACCAAAGAATATCGTTGAGGTGACTTTGACCTATGCTACAAAGCTGGCACATTCTTAAATACATTACTGATGTTTTGAACATGGCTGCCACAGTGTGTTTGCATTTTGAGAGTGGTCACCATCTTGAAAGTTCAAAATATGAACCGTACATTTGTCATTCATTTTTCATGGTTTTCTTCATATTTTCCAGACTTTTGGTCCATTGACATTTATATTGTATGGCCCTCCATGCATGTCCCTTTTCTAGGCTGTCTTTTGTTACTCTTTCCCTAGCTTCCCAGATTTCTGATATGAGGAAGTTTTATTGAGTAGACTTCTAGGCAGATAATCTTCTTCATCTGCTGGTGATTGTGAGGCTCTTATTTCTGTATTTATTCTACCCACAGAAGATGACCTTTGTGTCTGTCACCAGAGGTAGGTAATTCGTTTGGATCTCTGTTAACCATATGTCTTCATGATTGTATCCTGATGTTGGCTTCCCGGTATGATATGAATTTGCTACAGGGACATATCAGACACTTTAATAGATCAGACTTGGAGAAATAACTTTAAAATTGTTGATTTGTTCTTTAAATAAAGATTGAAAATGTTTTAAAAGCACAAAGATGAAACCAGAAGACTAGAACAACTTTGTACATGACAGTGACATGGATTGGCATGAGCTTTTTCCAAAAAAAACTAAAATAAACAAACAAGCAGTAAACAATTATGGGCTTAATTATCAAAAATCGAATTTGTAGAATTTATTTTTCTACTTTGAATAAACTCGCAATTTCACGTAAACTTGAATGTTTGCTTATTTATTAAAAAATCCTAAAATAAAAAACTATTAAATTGTGGGAAAAAATTGAATAACTCTTTTGAGTATAGCAGTTCAAAAAAGTGTGTGTTTACAAGCTCAAAAAATCGGAAAAAACTCAAATCTTAAATTTTTTAAAAAAAAATGGCTTGACGTTTGCCTCAGACAATTCCCATTGAACTTGCAAGCTTTAGGTGCTAAAGTTTTACAATCAAGCTTTTCTTGAAAATATCATTTGAATTAATGAGTTTCTGTGCCAAAAAAATTTGAAATCATTCAAACATTGATAAATCCCCCTATTAATTAATGTTGTGTGTGATGATGTTCAAACTTTTAGGGTTAAAAGTTTAGGGATAGGGATGTGCGAATTTCTTTGCCTTGTTTCGCCGCGGAAATGACGGCCGTAGACTTGTATGGTGGCGTGTGACAAAAAAATGTTGCCCGTTAGCGACCAGGGCCGCCATCAGGGGGGGACAGGGGGGACAAGCGTACCGGGCCCGGGCATGAAGGGGGGCCCGGCAGCGCTGCATTTTTTGAAGATCCGGGCCCCCCTTACGAGCGCCCGAGCCGTACGTCTTGCTTCTGTGCTGCCGAATGCGGAAGTGCCGAAAAGCCGAAGCCGATGCGCCGAAAAGACCCGAAGTCACGGAAAAAGCCGAAGTCACGAAGCGCCGAAAAGACCCGAAGTCACGGAAAAAGCCGAAGTCACGAAAACAGCCGAAGCCGAAGTCCTGAAGCAGCGCAAAGACCCGAAGTCACGAAAACAGCCGAAGCCGAAGTCCTGAAGCAGTGAAAAGACCCGAAGTCACGAAAGGAGGTGAAGTTGAAGTACTGAAGCCGTGAGTTCAATTCTACTGAACACCAGTTTGTGTATTTTTTTTTTTTTAATCTCCTGGCCACCAATGTATTATTTTAATATTCTATAGGCCCCTGCAACCAATCTTTTTTTTTAAAACATGTGTTTTTGGGGCCCCAATTTTTTTTTTAACTCGTAAGGGGCCCCTGACGCCAATGTTTTTTTTTTTTCAAAAAAATTTTTTTTTTTTTTTAAATTTTTTTTTGGGGCCCCAATTTGTTTTTAACTTGTAAGGGGGCCCCTGCCGCCAATGTTTTTGTTTTTTTTTTTCAAAAAAAATTTTTTCTTTTTCAAATTTTTTTTTGGGGCCCCAATTTGTTTTTAACTTATAAGGGGGCCCCTGCCGCCAATGTTTTTTTTTTTTTTCAAAAAATTTTTTTTTTTTTTTTAAATTTTTTTTTGGGGCCCCAATTTGTTTTTAACTTATAAGGGGGCCCCTGACGCCAATGTTTTTTTTTTTTTTCAAAAAATTTTTTTTTTTTTTTAAATTTTTTTTTGGGGCCCCAATTTGTTTTTAACTTATAAGGGGGCCCCTGCCGCCAATGTTTTTTTTTTTTTCAAAAAATTTTTTTTTTTTTTTTAAATTTTTTTTTGGGGCCCCAATTTGTTTTTAACTTATAAGGGGGCCCCTGACGCCAATGTTTTTTTTTTTTTCAAAAAATTTTTTTTTTTTTTAAATTTTTTTTTGGGGCCCCAATTTGTTTTTAACTTATAAGGGGGCCCCTGCCACCAATGTTTGTTTATTTTTTTTTACATTTTTTTTGTTGGGACCCCAAGTTTTTTTTAACTTATAAGGGGGCCCCTGCCACCAATGTTTTTTTTTTTTAAAAAAAAAAAAATTAAATTTTTTTTTTTTGGGGCCCCAATTTTTTATAAGGGGGCCCTGACCATCAATAGCTTTTTACAACTTGTGTGGGGGGGGTTACTTTTTTAGCGCTGATGTCTGTGTGGTCTTTTAACTGCGATGTGGAGTGGGCGGGAAATGGGGTGGAGCTTGGTCGTCAGTGTGGGCGGGGCCCAGGGGGCCCCAAAAATTTTGTTGTACGGGGCCCCGTGATTTCTAATGGCGGCCCTGTTAGCGACATTTCGCCGGGGGTGAATTTTTGCCAAAGCGAAACGGGTCAAATTCGCCCATCCCTATTTAGGGATAAAAGGAAACTCTTTAAAGTGCAACAAACAAATTGATTTGTTTATCAAAGGTGATGGGGAAGTCCGATCGAACGATCTTTGCTGGGCAGCTTTATTCATGTAAAATATACCCATATATATATATATATATATATATCTTTCCTTTTTGACAGTTCTGGTAAAACACCTGCCAATGTGTTTCCCTACAAGCAACGTCTGCCCTTTGACTTTAAGTAGCCGTGAGGAGCATTCCAGAGTTATGTCCAGGCGTCATTCTTAAAATAAATGTTCTCAGGAATATACAATGCCAAAAATGTAATTGAACTCAAGGGCTTGTGCTGACATACATATAGATACGTATGTCACTAATGGGACATGGGAATGACAAAACATCAGAAGATCAAGTACACAAAAAAACTCTTCTCATTTTTGTTTTTCAATTAAACCTAATTTAAATTTTCAGACCACTGTCTAACAGGCCTGTACGCAGTTTCATCACAGAGCTTTCTGAAATCTTCTGTTTATCTCTAATATGCACCATGGACCATGGCACCACAACATATTGTGGTCCGTGATGTCACTTAGCCTTATTGATAGGCACAAAAAGCAAGAAAATACCTTATTGCTGTATTAATTCAGCTGTATAAGCGATAGTTTCGAACAGCTTGTTGACCAGTGAATAATTTCAAAATAACCAAATTTACAAATGAACCAAAATGCTTAGTCGTTTCAATAAAAAAAAAAGCAAAGCCATTTAGTCTCTTTTGGCTTTTCAGAAAGCTTATATTTAATTTTAATTCATACAAATAAGTTTATCGTTCCAAGGGGTAACCCGAACCTGGCACAAGTCATGTAGCACCACCCGACCAGTGAACTTGACTAAAGTATATTTGATGAGAAAGCCAAAACTCCTCCATTGAAGTCAACCTGATCAACATAATTGGACCCTGCCTCTGACTAAAGTCAATATTATCATCATAATGGGACCCTGCCTCTGACTAAAGTCAATGTGATCATCATAATGCAAACCCAACTCTGACCATAGTCATTATTATCTCCCTGACTAAAGAAGCCCTTAAGACAGTGACCCACATGTTGCTCCCAGTGGACTCAAAGCAGGAGCTTATTTTTGAATTTCTGGCTTGGAGACAAGTTTTGGTTGTATAAAAACCAGGTGTACTGCTAAACAGAGTCTCCAGTTATTATTATTGGCACCCCCATGAATTTTTTGAATGATTATGTTGGTCTCCAACATCTTACATATAAGTGTTGCTCAAGGGTAAAAAAGGGTTTGGGGACCCCTACCTTATGACAGTATCAATTGTTCCGTCAAATTTTTATTTCATATATGTTAGCATAGCTAGCTGCTCTTGACAGTTAGAGTCATAGATATCTTTTCATGTTAAAGGGATACTGTCACGGGAGAAAAAAAATTCAAAATGAATCAGTTAATAGTGCTGCTCCAGCAGAATTCTGCACTGAAATCCATTTCTCAAAAGAGCAAAAAGATTTTTTTATATTCAATTTTGAAATCTGACATGGGGCTAGACATATTGTCAATTTCCCAGCTGCCCCAAGTCATGTGACTTGTGCTCTGATAAACTTCAATCACTCTTTACTGCTGTACTGCAAGTTGGAGTGATATCACCCCCCTCCCTTTCCCCCCCCCACCAGCAGCCAAACAAAAGAACAATGGGAAGGTAACCAGATAACAGCTCCCTAACACAAGATAACAGCTGCCTGGTAGATCTAAGAACAGCACTCAATAGTAAAAACCCATGTCTCACTGAGACACATTCAGTTACATTGAGAAGGAAAAACATAATGAGACCCTGCCTCTGACTAAAGTCAATGTGATCATCATAATGCAAACCCAACTCTGACCATAGTCATTATTATCTCCCTGACTAAAGAAGCCCTTAAGACAGTGACCCACATGTTGCTCCCAGTGGACTCAAAGCAGGAGCTTATTTTTGAATTTCTGGCTTGGAGACAAGCTTTGGTTGTATAAAAACCAGGTGTACTGCTAAACAGAGTCTCCAGTTATTATTATTGGCACCCCCATGAATTTTTTGAATGATTATGTTGGTCTCCAACATCTTACATATAAGTGTTGCTCAAGGGTAAAAAAGGGTTTGGGGACCCCTACCTTATGACAGTATCAATTGTTCCGTCAAATTTTTATTTCATATATGTTAGCATAGCTAGCTGCTCTTGACAGTTAGAGTCATAGATATCTTTTCATGTTAAAGGGATACTGTCACGGGAAAAAAAAAATTCAAAATGAATAAGTTAATAGTGTTGCTCCAGCAGAATTCTGCACTGAAATCCATTTCTCAAAAGAGCAAAAAGATTTTTTTATATTCAATTTTGAAATCTGACATGGGGCTAGACATATTGTCAATTTCCCAGCTGCCCCAAGTCATGTGACTTGTGCTCTGATAAACTTCAATCACTCTTTACTGCTGTACTGCAAGTTGGAGTGACATCACCCCCTCCCTTCCCCCCCCCCACCAGCAGCCAAACAAAAGAACAATGGGAAGGTAACCAGATAACAGCTCCCTAACACAAGATAACAGCTGCCTGGTAGATCTAAGAACAACACTCAATAGTAAAAACCCATGTCCCACTGAGACACATTCAGTTACATTGAGAAGGAAAAACAGCAGCCTGCCAGAAAGCATTTCTCTCCTAAAGTGCAGGCACAAGTCACATGACCAGGGGCAGCTGGTATATTGACAAAATGTCTAGCCCCATGTCAGATTTCAAAATTGAATATAAAAAAATCTGTTTGCTCTTTTGAGAAATGGATTTCAGTGCAGAATTCTGATGGAGTATCACTATTAACTGATGCGTTTTGAAAAAAACATGTTTTCCGATGACAGGATCAGAAATGACAGGTTCCCATCTGTCATAGCACTACATTCTTTTTCTTTCCAGAGCTTGAATATTCTAATGGTCACTTATTCTAAGGGCACGTTCCCCTGTGTTGGGCTGAAACCCTACATATGTCATCATACTGTATTAAATGAGAATCTCTAGCGAAATTAATTATAAACATCAGAAACATAATATATAAACTGTATATAATATATTTAATGACACATTTTTTGTACATTTTTCTGATTGTTCTTCAAATTTGTTCATAATAAGAATGTGGCAAAGATCAATTTAGATTACAGTGTTCATCATTTACTGTACATTCACCCTAACCCCTGTCCCATCCACCCCCACACTGATCCAGATCTTCCTTCTCATTAAGAACTGTAGTCATCGCTCACCTCTTCATTGTCCATTGTCTTCAAGCATGCATTTAAGTTTGATAACTGCAGGATACTTATGGAACTATAAATACAAAAGTCTCAGAAAAACTCCATAGTGTGTAAAGCAGAAAGAGACTTTCTTTGCCTTTGCTTTTTTTGACTTGCCTCTCAATGTTTTTACTGTCACCTGGGAAATGCTATAAGAAAGCAAAATTCAATCTAGATTCTCAGAAATCAGAACAAACTATAGAATTATGAAAACTAACAAAAATCATGTTTATGTATAGATAATGTCAATAATTGTGAAATATATCTATGGTTATTAACTTTATATCTTGTACAGAAGATATCACTTTTGTTTTTCATCTCACATCCCTTCTGAAGAAATATCACCTTGATTTTATCCTTTAATGGTTCACAAGGGGACACTCCTGAAAACCCTAGTGACGTTTTTAGATTTGAGTCAACCATCTTTAAACTCAATCCATCACAAAAAATGAGCATGCTACAGCAATTCCAGTCTCTAGTTTCCATCGTGGTGGCTGCACCATCACATGCAGATTTTATCATGAATTAATCATTTCTCTATATTATCATCATTATCATTATGTGATCATTTGTGCATTTACTAAATCAAAATACGTCCCTCGTTTTGCCAGAAGCTGCTGGTGGTTCCCAAGTTCTATGATTTTCCCATTCTTCATTACAACAATAACATCTGCATTTTGCACCGTCGATAATCTGTGAGCTATTAAGATGCAAGTTCTTCCTTTCCTTGCTTGGTCCAGGGCTTGCTGTACAATCTAAATCACAGAAAAGTAGATTAGGGATGGGACAGTGCCTTAAAAAAAACTAAACCTGAATATTTTTGAACCAAAGTTAAATGCCCTTTATATCCAGGTACATCCCTTTACCATGAGAATAAAATGACTCTCTACTTTCCATTAGAACTCCTTCATCACTCCTCCTCCAATTTCCTTCAGTTGTCTATCTGACTACCTGTATGTGGAAGCTTGTACTGCCCTCCAATGATATATATTCTTATATTCTATATTCTGCTCTGAATTATTATTATCCATTAGTTATTAACTTTTATTTAATGCTAACACATTCACCAGTCCTTTAAGTCTAAGGTCCCTCTCATACTTACACACAGAGTTAATATTACCAGAATCCTATTAACCAGTCTGTATGTTTTTGGAGCGTGGGAGAAAACCAGAGTATCTGGAGGAAACCCGTGCAAGAACCAGGAAAACATACAGAGTCATTGCACATAGGACCCCATCTGTAATCAAACTTAGGACCCTAGTTACAAGCCATATATTGGAACCTTTCCATCTCTATAATTTTAAATGTTTCAAAATGCATTTTCATATCGTTAAAAGGCCATTTGATTTGCCCAATCACACAAGAAGGAGCCCCCTGGACTGAACAGTAGACTTTAGCATCACAATCCAGCTGTGAGACAACTCCTTTTCTGGGGTATGCATTCGGTATATAAGAGCATTTTACTCCTCACCTTCTCACTTTCATTGTCTAAAGCAGAAGTGGCTTCATCCAACAGTAGCAGTTTGGGATTCCGAACAAGAGCTCTGGCAATGGCAATCCTTTGTTTCTGTCCTCCAGACAGCTGCGTTCCTTTCCCTCCAACCTTGGTGTTGTATTTCTGGTGATGAAAATAGAATTTATAGAATAAAATATAATTTTGTCCTTCTGCTGAAATATCATTTAAAGTCCTCTTTGTCCTACAAAGATATGGATTACTGCTCACCTCAGGGAGTCCTTCAATAAAAGAGTGGATATTGGCAGCTTTGGCTGCACTTTGTATTTCCTCCATTGGCACTACGTGGGAGTTGTCTCCATAAGCAATGTTCTCAGCAATGCTGCAGTCAAACAGGACAGGCTCTTGAGACACAATTGCAATTTGTGAACGGAGCCACTGGATATTTAAACTTTTGGCATCCAAGTCATCAAACAACTGCAGATTATAAAATTATTTTAATCATAAAAAAACTTTCCCAATTGAAATGAAAAACAAAAATTGCATTGCTCTAGGCTTGTCGCTTAGCTCTGCTCCTGATCAGGTACCTGCTAGCAATGTTCTGCTGTCCCACTGAAAGTGCTTTGCAAGCTAGCAAGGATCACCACGTGAAAAAGAATAAGGTCCTTCGTCTTACCTTTTGCATTTCCTTCCATCTCTAACAAAGATCCCTTTCTCTTGCATCTCTTGTTCCTTTCATCGTCACTGTCCCTGGCATCACTCACTTTAAACCATTAGGCAGTGATCCCCAACCTGTGGCTTGGCAGCAACATGTTGCTCACCAACCCCTTGGATGTTGTTCCCAGTGGTCTCATAGTAGGTGCTTACTTTGGAATTCCTGGTTTGGTGGCAAGTTTTGGTTGTATGAAAACCAGGTGCACTAAGAGCCTCCTGTAGGCCTGCCAGTCCACATAGAGGCAACCAAATAGCCAATCACAGCCTTTATTTGGCATCCCCAGGAACATTTTTTATGTTTGTATTGCTCTCCAACTGTGTTTACATTTGAATGTGGCTCATTGGTAAAAAAAAAAACAAAAAAAAAAACGGTTCGGGAGCACTGCCCCCCTTAGGGATAATGTAATAAATGTTGCAACGGTTGCACCATTTCTAGTACCCATAGCAACCAATCCACATATTCTGGTCACCTGTTTGCAATGAAACCTCAGACTCCTTGTCCAAATTGTACTACCATTAGATATTTATATCTTAATTCTATAGTCCCAGTCAGCTCCTACCACTTCCCCTTGTAGATGTTCCCAGCTCATATTTCAAAACATTGTCTCCATGCTAACATCTCTGTATATTTCCTTTTATCCATCATCAACACAGGCTCATTTATAATGACAAATGGTAATAATAATCTTCATTTGAAGGAATTTCTTACCACATCTCCTTGGTATGGATCGTAGAACCTCTGAAGAAGTTGAACAGAGGTACTTTTCCCACATCCGCTGCTCCCAACAAATGCCACCGTTTGCCCGCTCCGTATTTTAACTGACAACTCTTGGAGTACGGGGACATCTGGCCGAGATGGATAGTTGAACGTAACTTTGCGGAATTCTACAGATCCTTGAAATGTTTCCTATTTTTTAAAAATGCAGATTGAGTTACTTAATAATGTAGCCCTGTCTGACATAAAGCTAAGCTAATGACTTGGTCTGTCTTAAACAGTGATGCAAATGTGTAGAATTAGCCCAGTCCCAAAATATCTTCTTCCCAGCTACAATGTAATGTTGTGCGTTTGGAGCTGTTGTTATAGTCACTGCTGTCTGAAAGCCTACTCGCTAAAGCCATAAACAGCTAAAACCTGTATATTTTTGGAAAATTCTGTCTTTCAAGGACCTGCTCTCTGAAGGGTCTCGATAAGCCCCTAACCATGGTCCTAAGGCCAAAACTTATGATTGCCTCGATATGGTCCATAGCATTGGTGGCTAAACTGGTAAACATTCCATTATATATGTCAACCAATGACACTGGAATTCTGAGAAGTAATTTTGCATTGTAGGTAAAAAAAATACAGCTAATTGCATAAATTTTTTTAAATGCTGTTGTACTTTGTAGATTGTAGCGCTTTAGAGACTGAGCCTTCTGATGTCAAATGGAGAACAGGGAAATGACTTACTGGTTTCTGCCCTTGCTGACTATAATTGTCAATAGCAGGTTGTCGATTCAACAAGGCAAAAAGATGAGAAGCAGCAGATTTGGCTTTAGCATAATCAGGTGCAAAGGATAAACTCTGTCCCACTGATATAGCTCCATAGGTTAAAATGCCGAATACACTGTAAAGAAAGAAGAGGAGAAGAATATGGGTTTGAGAAACTCAAACAAGATCAGTTAAGGATCACTAGTTCTAATACTGGGCAATGCTAAGAATACTGGCAAATAGTGCAGCGTGATCTTAATAAACCAGTCACTGCTCTGTACTGGTATGGGATCTGTTATCCAGATTGCTCAGGACCTGGGGTTTTCTGGATAATAGATCCTTCTATAATTTGAATCTTGATACCTTAAGGGGCAGATCTACATATTGTCGAATATCGATGGGGTTAATTAACCCTCAATATTCGACTGCCGAAGGTAAATCCTTCGACTTCGAAAATCGAAGTCGAACGATTTACCGCAATTAGTTCGATCTAACGAAAAATCGTTTGATCGAATGAAAAATGATTAAATCCTTCGAATCAAATGATTCGAAGGATTTTAATCCATCGATCAAACGATTTGAAGGATTTTAATCCATCGATCGAACGATTTTTCTACGACCAAAAAACATAGGAAAGCCTATGGGGACCTTCCCCATAGGCTAACATTGCACCTCGGTAGGTTTTAGGTGGCGAAGTAGGGGGTGGAAGTTTTTTTTTTAAAGAGACAGTACTTCGAATATCAAATGGTCGAATATTTGAACGATTTTTAGTTCTAATCGTTCGAAGTCGAAGGTCGATGTAGCCAATTCGATGGTCGAAGTAGCCAAAAAAACTTTCGAAATTCGAAGTTTTTTTATGCTCTTCCTTCACTCGAGCAAAGTAAATGTGCCCCTAAGTCTACAAGAAATTCATGAAATCATTAAATAAGCCCAATAGGCTGGTTTATGCCTCCAATAAGGTTTAATCATATCGTAATTGGGATCAAGTGCAAGCTACTGTTTTAATATTAGAGAAAAAGGAAATCATTTTTAAAAATGTGAATTATTTAATTAAAATGGAGGCAATGGGAGATGGCCTTCCCGTAATTCGGAGGTTTCTGGATAACTGGTTTCCGAATAACAGATCCTATACCTGTACTTTGCTATTAAATTTAGGATAGTTTTCCCCAAAGAGATACAGCAACTTTCCAAAAAGAGGGAATCTGCCATTTCTTCATTCTGATGTAACTGCAAGGTAAAACCCATACCTTTCATGATATTATTTCATGGTGCCTAGTGAGTCCACATATGTGTCCAAAACTGGAAATCAGTAAGTGAGCAATTACACACAATATTACTTACAGAATCAACTCCTCTGCATTCATTCTCCCAAGTTCTAACATGAGACCGCCAAATCGAAAGGCGGCCGCATAGTTAAAAAATATAAATGACTGGCTGAGTGCAAAGCAAATGCCGTATACCTGAGCTCTCCTCTGGGAATTCCTGCAATACATACATTAAATAAAAATACACGTCATCTGGTGAAACCAAAACTTGTATTCTGCAATTCTGTGGGGTAATGCAATCAACTGTGCAAGGGCTATATCTCCTATGGGATATAAATGATTGTCTTGTGGCTAGTGATGGGCGAATGAATTCTCGCTGCTAGCGAATAAATTAGCGAAACGCCTGTGAAAATTCGCGGCAAAAATTCGTCGACGTCAATTTTTTTTTTTTCTGATAAAACGGGCGCCGGCATCAAAAACGGGCGCCAGCGTCAAATTCGCCCATCGCTACTTGTGGCCCCAAAATTAATCCTGATCATATTAAGGATGGGGTTCCTTAAGAACACATTTATAAAAATAACAATTCTTCAGCACAAAATACCTCTAAACATGCCCATATTCCTAGAAGTACAGTTGTAGCAGGGATTTCAGGCTATATATATATATATATATATATATATATATATATATATATATATATATATATATTTGTTCAATTAATTAAATCTTCCAAGATCCTATGAAGCCTGGCATTGTACCAAGAGCTTGGTGAGGTGCTAATGTGGTTCCATTAGAAAAAAGTGAATCCCATTCTCAGGCAGTAAACTATAGGCCTGCTAGTCTGACATCGGTGGCATAAAGCTTTTGGATTAAAGTTAAGGGGCAATATAATGGAATACATTTCAAATCACAACCCCAGCATGGGTTTCTGAGAAACAGAACCATATAGACAAATGCAAGGGCAAGGTCACATGGGACGTTTTTACATTGCGTTTATAAAAACGTGCGGTCGAGTGTAACCACAAATGCATGATAATATGCGTTTTTCACCCTGTAATTTTCTTTTCCCAACTTGCATTTCTAGTTTTTCTCCTTCCTCACAATTCCGTTTTTTAGTAAACGTTTGTGAAAAAAGTCAATTTACATGCAAAATGTAGACAAACTGATCGTCGATACGCAATGTAATAATGTCACCAGCATACAACACCACAAATACGTATATGCGCAATCCATCTCGGGAGAGTCTGGCCTCCATATCGAAAATATGCAGCGTATTTCAGGAAAGTGTATTTCCAATCCTGTGGATCCCATAGAGTTCAATAATATGGCTTTTCCTTGGCGTATTGGCATTCCTGCTGAAAAACGCGAATACTGCAATTGTGTGGCGGATGTTGGCTCGCAAGCCCCTGTGGGAATTGCTATAGTGCGTATTCCATTCTTTTTATTAGGGCTTCATTTTGTGCATTTTTACATTGGAATACGTGGTTTTAAAAATGCGACATAAAAACGCCACGTGTGACCTCGCCCTAAATATGCCTTCTACAAAGATTTCAAAAGAAACGTTAACCTTATTTAATTGTGGAGATCAGCCATGAAGTAGAACAGGCAGACAACAGGCTGAATTTGATTTTAGTAAATAAAAGCCTACTCTTTTGTGTAAGATAATATTCATTTGAATAATATTTTTCTCCCTTCGCTCACAATGTGGTCTAGCCTAGTGGCTGCCAGTTCTCCTTAAACACAAGAACAAAGTCATTAACAATGGAAAGAAGAGACTGGGAATATCTGACGAGCGACTGACCGGTATGGTTTCTGGAGGCTCTCTGAGTACAATTCTTCAAAGGTTCTTTCTCTAGTTAGTGATATGATGGTTTTTATATTATCCACAGCTTCTGCTGCAATCTATTGTTTAAAAAAAGAGCATATTACAAAATGTTTTTAGCACCCGCATATTCTGGAGGGATTTACATAGAAGTTTACCACCCATTGTACTTCCGTGGATCTAATTATCCCAAGGGCAAATATGACTTGTTTTAGACCTCCCGATTATAGATATTGTAGGCAATGCACATCTTGTAACTCACAGCAACCAGCAGTTAGTAGAAGGTATTTCCAAGGTTACTTAACCATGGTCCTCTAAAAACAACATGCACGACATAGCAGGTAATTGCAGGCCTACGTTGCATTGTGTGTATATAAAACAGCTTTGGTTTTTTTTCATTGAGCACTTGTTTCATAAATTGATCCTCTTTTGAGTCATGACCACAAACAGCTTTACTGGGGTAAGCCATAGATAAAGAACTATGACTTCTTGGCAATGAAGGAAGGCTGGAGCCACCATCTGAAGGAATAAGGAGAAAAACCCAACCTGCCTGCCTCTCTAATCCTAACTAAACTTGGCACATTTGTTGAGGTAGTTCTTCAGATTTGTGGACTAAGAGTATAGCTTTTTCTCCAAAGTGAAAGCCCTGGTTAATGTGATGGCAATCTCTAAGCACACATGGCTCACATCTATGGCATAACATCTTTTTCCCTCATTACACCCATGTGGCTGAGCTACAAGCCAAGGCTAAGCTAAGTGTGGAACCAGGAAGCCACAAAAGAAGTGTTATCCCCCTCTGGACTTGGTAGTTTGCCACACCACACAATTACTAGACTTCTTCTCCTGCAGAACCTCATGTACAAAGTCTTACATACTGTATCCCTGACTGGTTTAACATCAGGGTAACTTTCAGCACTTACCTCCTCATTGTGCCTGAGCTGTTGTTAATAGTTGACCTATCAGCCTCTCACACCTGCGGCAAGATATAAGAAGAACTAACCTGCCCCTAGCTAGCCCTACCCAAGAAAATCCTCAACTCCTTTGGGCCTGAGTTGGTCATACAGGCTTCTCAGATGTTGAATCAAATGCTGATCAGACATACGTCCATCAAGTTCAACCTTAAGTCTATATATAATCTGCCTAACTGCTAGTTGATCCAGAGGAAGGTGAAAAACCCCATTTGAAGCCAATTTGCCTCAGAGGGAGAAAAAATTCCTTCCTGACTCCAAGATGCAATGGGACCAGTCCCTGGATCAACTTGTACTATGAGCTATCTCCCATATCCCTGTATTCCCTCACTTGCTAAACACCATCCAACCCCTTCTTATACCTATCTAATGTATCAGACAACCGTAAATTAATATGAATAAGACACTGGAATAGATGAAGAGTAATAAAAAGTAGCATTAAGTCAGTGACCCCCATGTGAAAGCTGAAAAGATTCTGAAGAAGGAAGCAAATCATTTAAAAAACTATAAAAAAGTTAACTTATAGGTGAACCACCCCTTTAACATCTGAGAATGAGATGAAGTTTTACCTTTCCAGCCACCTGAAGCTCTTTCTTATCACGATTAGCAAAGCCAGTGAGAGCTCTGGTCTCCAGTATTCCAGTTACAATCATAAAAGGAGTCATTGCCAAAATCAGAAGGGCCAGTTCCCAGCCATAAACAAAGGCAATTATGACAGACAGCCCCATACACACCATGTTCTCTGCAATTAATCCTAGTCTGGAACCTGTAGCCTGGATTAATACACGTTAAATGTGATTAAAACAATTACAGAAAAAAAATAATTCAATATTTAACATTCTCTGTGCCTTCCTGCAATCCTTAAAACATCAACTGTATCGAATCCTATAGGGGCATTTTTGTTCAGTGGATTTATTCAGTATTAATGATCTGAGGCAATAACTTCTATTGCTCATTATTGATATGCTAAGTTCAATGAAGAAAAAAAAATGAAAATGTAGATACCATCTGAATTTGGGAAGCATCAGTAGCGAGTCTTGTTGTTAAAGCCCCCGTGTTATGTTTCTTGTCATCAAACCATGACATTTCCTAAAGAATGAAATACGACAAATGTCATTAGTATTATACATAGAGGGGCACTCTACCAGCAGTCACATGGGGAATTAAGGGTTAAGCTTACCTGGCGCAGCATGGCTTTGAATGCCATCTGTCTTACTCTCATTGTTAGAACTTCCCCTGATCGTCCAAACATAAAACCCTAATAAAATAACAGCAACACTTGTCAGAAGTCTTACAATAGAAATAGAAATAACACAGGTTTATAAAAATGATTTGTCACCCTGTTTAGAAACAGGAATGCAGATATGGGACCTGTTATTCAGAATATTTGGGACCTGGGGGTTTCCGAATAAGGGATGCTTCTTTAATTTGGATCTTCATACCTTAATTCTGCTTAAAATGTATTTAAACATTAAGGGGCCGATTCACTAAATTCGAGTGAAGGATTTGAAGTAAAAAAACTTCGAATTTCGAAGTGTTTTTTGGGCTACTTCGACCATCGAATGGGCTACTTTGACCATCGACTATGACTATCGAAGGATTCGAACTAAAAATCGTTCGACTATTCGACCATTCGATAGTCGAAGTACTGTCTCTTTAAAAAAACTTCGACCCCCTAGTTCGGCAGATAAAAGCTACCGAAGTCAATGTTAGCCTATGGGGAAGGTCCCCATAGGCTTGCCTAAGTTTTTTTGATCGAAGGATATTCCTTCGATCGTTGGATTAAAATCCTTCGAATCGTTCGATTCGAAGGATTTAATCGTTCGATCGAAT
This sequence comes from Xenopus petersii, assembly GCA_038501925.1. Classification (NCBI taxonomy): domain Eukaryota; kingdom Metazoa; phylum Chordata; class Amphibia; order Anura; family Pipidae; genus Xenopus; species Xenopus petersii. Next base: position 166,406,133 of record CM076680.1, on the reverse strand, counting down.
GAATAATCCTTCGATCGTTCGATCAAATTTTCTGCGCTAAATCCTTCGACTTCGATATTTGAAGTCGAAGGATTTCAATTCCTAGTCGAATATCGAGGGTTAATTAACCCTCGATATTCGACCCTTGGTAAATCTGCCCCTAAATAAACCCAATAGGCTGGTTTTGCATACAATAAGTATTTATTATATTTTAGTCGGGATCAAGTACAAGCGACTGTTTTATTATTACATAGAAAAAGGAAATATGTTTTAAAATTCTGAATTATTTGAATAAAATGGAGTCTATGGAAGACTCCCGTAATTCAGAGCTTTCTAGATAATGGTTTTATATTAACAGATTCTATACCTGTAGCAGAAAATTTGTCCAAATCTATTCCAATTCCAATTTGATACAAACTGATATCATAGTTTTTTCTTATGTCTCCTAATAAACACTAACGTTGCCCCAAAATAGGGCTATTGCTTTGCCATTTCTGACCTGGCAAATCCCCATCATTTTCTGTGGGAGGAGGAAGAACTTTCTTTTAGGCAAAATGAGAGAAGAAGTCATTGTTAGTGTCCTTGTTGAATTAAATTTCTGATTCAATGACAACTTTGACATTGGCCAAACTCAATGGAAATATGTCCAAGATTTCAACCACGGATGGGAAATGGCAAATTGGAAAAAGCTTCAAGGCTTTATATGTAGCACCATTACACTGTATACATCTAGATCAGGGATCCCCAACCAGTCACTCAAGAACAACATGTTCCTCAACAACCCCTTGTTGCTCCTACTAGTAGCCTCAAAGCAGGTACTTATTTTTGAATTCCAGGCTTGGTGACAAGTTTTGGTTGCATAAAATCCAGATGCACTGCCAAACAGAATCTCCTGCCAGTCCACATAGGGGCTACTAATAGCCAATCACAGCCCTTATATGGCACCCCCATGAACTTTTTGCATGCTTATGTTGCTCTCCAGCTTCTTCTGCATTTGAATGTAGCTCAAGGGTAACATAGTTTGGGGACCCCCAAGCTAGATGTATAAGTTGTCTCCAGATCCTCCAATAACTAAACAGGCATTTTAGAACTTTATATCATTGGTGAGTGCAAGAAAGACATTTCGATAGCTTGCTAAATTGCACCTTTGACTATATTACCCTCAGACAGATACTTTATTACCATCAGACAGATAGATACTTTACCTGGAGAAAATACGACACAAATGACATTACTCCAATAGCGGCAAAAATGATGGAATACAGATTAGCTTCAGTCTGAATTCTTTCGGGATCATCAGTGCTAAAAACCTGAAGAGGGCAAATAAATACAAAATATTAATTACAGTAGAGCTCTAATGCCATGGAAAGTGCACGATCCTCTCTAATATCAGTCTCCATTGGTCTGTGATATTGCTATTCAAGGGGAAAAAAAGCAACTAATTGCTCTCTCCCAGTATATACCTGTGGACAAGAACTGGTCACAAGAATCCTGCCCACCCACAGGGCACAGGAGACGGAACCAGGACTTCCTGAGCCAGTAGAAGTTCTTTGGTCCACTACAGAATGATACAATTGGGTAATCATCAGGATGATGTCATCTAATTGGATAAGAGTTTGACAATCTATACCTAAAATGCTACCACATGGGAGATCATCAGGTAACCTGGAAAAAGATGGGCAGGAACCTCCCTATTTCTTTCCTTGCAATCTGCTTGTTCTACCTTTGGCCAAAGACTCAATCAGTATAATATGTGCTGTAAGTCTGTACCCCAAGTACCCTGGATTTGCTCACTAGGCATTCCAGGCAGAACAAGTACATTGAGATGTAATACACCAATCTGGAAAAATTAATTTTTTAATGCAAGAACTCACGTGATACTTACAGATAAAACTTTAGAAAAAAAGATACAGAAGGCCGGATGGGCTCCCCCGTTTATTATGGCCGCCAGAGTCCCCAAAAGGATATAAGGCCACTCGGATTTGTTCAGTTTCAGAATCTTGAAAAAGGAAATTTTAGGGAGAGATTCCTGGAAAACAGATCAGATCATGAGCATTTTCAGTGAATTAAATATGAGCAGTCATGCTATGATACAGCACAGGGGGTGAATATGGGGTGTATGAACTTACCGTGGTGGTATAGCAGGGATGCCCGCCGTGCCTTTCGCGTTGACACCCGCAGCCTTAGAGTGTTCTGCGCCGTGACATCATTGCGCATTTGCGAAATTCAAATATTTAAAGGTGCAGATGCCAATTGTCAGTGCCCAACGTTAGGTCTATTTTATAGTTCCTGGTTGCTTTCCTCTGTGTTCCTGCCTGACCCGATTATGTCTTGTTTGCTGCCTGTCCTGATTATTGCCTGGTTTTTGATTACCCTCTTGGATCCTGAATGTGTACCGCAATTTTGGTGTGTTTGACCCGGCCTGTGACCGCAACTATTCCTACGTCTCCTGTATCTGTACCGTACTGATTGTTACCAACCCGGCAGGCTTTTGACTACTTCCTTGTTTCCAATTCTACAACCCCACGCTTGGTTCCCTTGCTTGCTCAGAACTCTCTCTTTCTCCCACAATAAGACCTGGCGGCATCTGAGTAACGGAGGGCTCAACCTGAAGCTAAAGGCGCTGCTAAAGGCAGAAGAGTGGGCCGAGCCTGGAACCTTGGATTTAGGTCTGAGTTTGGGATACCCTGCATTACAGTACATTGGGCCGTAGAGACGGGCTGGAACTTTAAGAAGTTAGTTCAGGGTAGGTCTTGCCACGGCTATCAAAGATAGTCTTGTCAGTTTTCCTACCCCATCCTCCTTAGACTCCATTATGCATCTTGCTATCCAGATAGACAGAAGGCACAGGGAGAGACGCCAAGAGGAGTTATACTCTGTTGCCTCCTTTAGTACTTTCCCCAACCAGGCTCCTAACCCTTCACCTTTTGCCCCTAGTTCCTCTGAGGAGCCTATCCATTGCCCGTGAGCAACATTCAGATATAAAAGGAGAGCAACACAAGCATTAAAAATGATCCTGGGAGGACTGACATCCTGTGGTTTGCTCAGTTTGGCTCTGTTTCTGCAGTATACCTGGTTTTTATACAACCAAAACTTGCCTCCAAGTCTGGAATTCAAAAATAAGTATCTGCTTCGAGCCCAGTGGGAGCAACATCCAAGGGGTTTGTGAGCAACATGTCCACTTATTGGGGAACACTGCTCTAGAGCCTTAAATGGCCAGCTGGGGCCTTTTTTTGCACTTTGCATTCTGACCATGACCATGAATATGGACCCATGCATTAGCTTTTGTATTAATGCACTGGGCGCAATAATGTCTGCTGCAACTCTGCACATGGCCTCAATGGTGCTAAAATTCCATGGGCTGCATTTTGAAAAACAATGGCGACCTCTGTCCCAAAAATGCATTTACTGCCTGGTGAATGTGGTCCTTTCTCTTGCAGAATATGGAGATCTATTTTCTTCATGTTTGTCCGCTCCCATTGTAGAGAATCTTATTGTTTTTTTATTTTTCGCACTACGTTATTGTGGCCACTCTTCCTATTATTTTCCAGAGAAAGATAACTGAAATATGTCTGTTATTACCTCTTTCACATCTGACTTTTCCTCTTGTTCTTCTAAATGTTCAGATAGAGTGGATATTTTGGAGTTGAGGCGCTTTACAAGTGACGGCTTTCTTTTCAACTCGTCCTCTGCTGTCTCTGTCTGTTCATCGGCTTCTGCTGCTTGAATGGGCTGAAAGATAGATATCTGACAGATAAATGTATGATAGATAGATAGATAGATGATAGATAGATAATAGATAGATAGATAGTCGATCAATAGATAGATAGATAGATAGATAGATAGATAGATAGATAGATAGATAGATAGATAGATAGAAGATGCACTATAGGTGTCTCCCTACAATATCCATGGTGGCAGGGGCCATTCAGCTTGTGGTGTCATTATGGAATTGGTCTACCAAGGTGAGTTACGTACCTGGGCTGTAACTAGTGAGTGGTAAATGCCTTTCTTCTCCATTAATTCCATGTGGGTCCCTTGTTCTGCCACAGACCCATTTTCTATCACGACTATAACATCTGCTGTCCAAACTGTACTGAGACGATGAGCTATGACAATGGTGGTCCGGCCTCCACTGGCCTGTAAAAAGAAAAGTGAAGGTTTTTACTAAAGAATATATTTCAATAGATATATTAGAGGGAACTTCTTAAAACAGATTAAATGTCCCTTTAACTGGCCATACACATCAAGATCCAAGTGTCTCACCGTGTCAGCAATATCTGATTTAGCCACAGATGAAATGGCAATCGATCAGCCTCCTGCTGCTAACCGATATTTGAAAGTTGCACACTGGAAATTAGTTTTAAAGTTGAATTACAAGTTTTTATTTATCAATCATTTCACATGAACTTCGGATGTTATGGATGGGAGGGTGCAATTATATGGGTCAGCTCTTTCTCTTCTTTTTTCTGATACATATTTAACTAATTGACCCTGCACACCATCACCTGTGTTTGATGGTTGGTGCTCCCCAATATCTAACTCCTACCCCTAAGGCAAATGATCAGCTGATGGAGCAAATTAAATGTACTTAAAATACTGATGCAGTTCTCAGTTCAATGGGAATTACTGCCCAGTTTGATCAGTTTCCGACTGAGCCCCAATTAGTTATCAAGGCCAAGGAAGGTCAAACTGGCATTTGGGGATTTTGCCCAGCAGAGCCCATTGTTTTATTGGTGTCTATAGATGTGGTTCCTCTCTGAGAGCAATTCTGACAACACTACAGACATTTTCATCATTCCGGGAAATAAACATTACCTTCTCTAAGGCATCTTGCACTACAGATTCACTTTCAGTATCCAGAGCGGACGTAGCCTCATCCAGCAGAAGGATCTTAGGGTTCCGCACCAAGGCTCTAGCAATGGCTATCCTTTGTTTCTGGCCTCCACTCAGCTGTGCACCTCTTTCTCCAACCAGAGTGTCATATTTCTGTGATTTAGGGATAATAAAGGCAGTGTTATTGGGAATTCAACATTAAAACAAAAAATATTTGGCTATAACAAAATGGATCCCTGGAAAACATCATTGAGGGATGATGAGTGAGAGGATACAGAGTGAAAATAGATCAGCAGACTTGGAAAAAGGGAGATAGGGATGGATGAAAGGAGGTACAGTGAGAGGAGGAATGGTTTGAGATGAGGTAAAGTAAAAGGGGCTACGGATTGATGAGAAGAGGTAGGGATGGATGAGAGGAGGTAGAGTAAGATGAGGTAGGGATGGATGTGAGGAGATGGAATGAGTGGAGGGAAGAATGGATAAGAGGAGAAAGTGAGAGGAGGTAGTGATGGTTTAGAAGTGATGGGTAGATCAGAGTAGGTAGAGATGGATGAGAGAAGGTAGAGCAAGAGGAGTTAGTGATGGATACGATGAGGAAGAGTGAGAGGTGGTAGGGGTGAGAGAGAGGTGGTAGGAGTGGATGAGAGGAGGTAGGAATGGATGAGAGGAGGTAGAGTGAGAGGCAGTAGGGGTGGATGAGAGGAGGCAGAGTGAGAGGAGGTTGAGGTTGATGAAATGAGGAAGGGATGGATGAGAGGAGGTAGAGTGGGGTGAAAGAAGTGTGGAATGGGGTAAGAGGAGACAAGATGTGCATCATGAGATGTGAAAGATGGTGGTGTGGTATGAACGGAAGCAGGGTGGCCAAAAATAGGCACAAGTAGTGAATAGAGGCATGTGCCTATTTATATCAAATAAATGAAATGAGTGGGAGTGGTCTATTCAATCTTGGGTGGTACCAAAAGTTAGAGATGACCTAGTGGCTGCCAGTGGCGTAAATAGATATTACTGGGCCCCACAGCAAATTATTTTTCAGGCCCCCAAAATTTTTAGCAGTTGACTTGTTTTACCAATATTTATTTAAACTGTATATGAATTAGGGCCTCGTGGGGCCCCTATACCTCCTGGGCCCCCCTGCAAGTGCAGGGTCTGCTTTCTCTATAGTTACGCCCCTGGTGGCTGCTAAAGGTCCTGGTGTGGAAGCTCACTGATGAACACTTCACTACCTCCATATAGAAGGCTGTGGGGCCTGGTACATTTAAATTTTCACCCTGGGACTGGGTTGCCTAGAGTTTGTATTATTAAAGGAAAATAAACATTAACAAACAGGGATACATGTGGCTTGTACAGCTTCCTGTTATAAATACATTTCCTTTTATCAATCTCTAAAGGATATTTAAACGGCAAATTAAAACAGCTTATTCCACGGCCAATAACATGAGAGTTTTACCAAGCCTTTACATTTGCATCTAAGACACTCACATCCGGCAACGCCATAATGAAATCGTAGGCATTCGCTTCCTTCACTGCCTTTTCAATCTCCAAATCAGTCACGTTTTCTCTTCCATATTTGATGTTGTTTTTAATGGTAGTTCCAAACAGCACCGGCTCTTGGCTGACCACCCCTATGAGTTCTCTGTAATGTCCCACATTCAGCGACCTGATATCATGGCCATCAACTGTGACCTGCAGAAATGGGCTCAAATCAGTTCCAGTTGGCACATACACGGGTGGTGTATTAAAAAATAGGAGAGGGGTCATTTACAAAAGCAAATACAGTGGAAAAAGTGATGTGGGATGCAAACCACCATATCTTTTAACTATAATGCAGCAGGTTTTTTATTTTATAAGTTTTGCTCCAAGATGCAATTGTGCCCAGTTGCATTCAGAAGGAGCATTTGCATCGAATATACCGGGTGAGAACCCTGAAGTTACTGTGAGACAGGGCCGGAGCTAGTGGTAGGCAGAGTAGGTGCCCGCAATCATGGGGGGGCGCACTTATAAGGGGATTTTTTTTTCTTTTTTTTTGAACCTTGGTTTTTTTGGCCTTCAATTGTTTTTCAATTTTATAAACCGCCTGTTCCAACCCCATTTGCCTGTGATTCGTACTGAGGGCAGAAGCAATCTCCAACTCCCTAGTGGCAGCTGCTGGCACCGATGCATATTTGTGGGCAATATCTTGGCTGCTGTTTGCACAGGTAAATAGAGGATTAGGGGCAATATGATGGATTTTTAGCTGCTGCTGGCACAAGTACAGATTGGGGGCAATATGAGGGATTGGCTGCTGCTGGCTCAGATATATGGGGCAAGATAGTGGCTGCTGGTACAGGTAAACAGATGTTTGGGGCAATATGATGGATTTTGGCTCCTTCTGGCACAGGTACAGATTGGGGGTAACAGAATGATGGATTTTTGACTCCGGCTGGCACAGGTACATATTGGGGGTAACAATATGATGGATGTTTTTGCTCATGCTGGCACAGATTGAGGCCTTGGGAGCAATCTGACGGATTGACTGCCGTTGGAACAGGTACAGGGAGCAATATGAATGGTAAAGTGGGAAATGGTAATGCAGGACCGGGTGTGTGTGGGGGGGGGAACTCGGATTAAAGCCCTTGCCTAGGATCCCAAAACAGCATGGCCCAGCCCTGCTGCCAGGTCCAGGGTTGCAGTAGGTTTCCCTGGCATCAGTAGGTGCACTTGCGCAACATTTATCAGAAGAAACAGGATGGACACCTTGGAAACCATTAGGGTCATTTACAGTAAACAAGGGGAAGAACACAAAGGGAAGCTTTAGCACTTCTCCTGGCTGGCGTCTATACCTTGCACTGAATAAACCAGGTGCAGGCCGCAGCTTAAGGGGGGAATAGGTCAGCCCTGTTCTTACTGTTTGTCAAAAGGCAGGTGCTAAGGACAGGACCTCATTGTGGCTAATGTCCTCTGCTGCTCCCTAACATGCACATCTCCCTTCTCCAGCTCCTCATTAATACAATAGGTAGCGTTGTATTCATGGGTTACATACATAAATGACCCCCAAGAGCTTTATAAAAAAAGTTTTTTTACCACTCCCTCTTGTGCGTCATAGAATCTCTGGAGAAGCTGAACCGTTGTACTTTTGCCACAGCCACTCTGACCAACCAAGGCTACAGTTTGTCCGGATTGAATCTTTAAATTTAGTCCTTTTAAGATCTACAAAAAGAAATCGTGTTACATTAGTGCCATCTAGTGTTGAAGTTATGCAACCTTAGCATTCACGCCAACTGTAAAAATCTTCCCCTTCCTTATTTTTAGCAGCTTTGCTGATTATGCGTGTTATTTGCACATAAATATGTTTCATGTTTCTGTAACAAAAACATTGCGTTATTTGTAAGGGAGAAATTCAAAAGGCATGTCCTTTGTTCTTTATTTGGATGTAGTGCTACTGAATCCACAATGGTACTTTTGCACAAAAAAGCAAAACCGTTGGTTACACATCAACAAATGTTAAAGTCAATTTCAGATATTTTTATTACTTACCTGAACATTTGGTCTTGAGGGATAAGAAAAATGAACGTTTTTAAACTCCACGTTTCCTTTAATGCTCTCGGTTTGATACCCTTCTGTCATGTAGTTGTCTATTGTAGAAGTCTAACATGAAAAATTAAAAAAATTATTAAAACTGCTTTTTATGGTTCCATTGCTCCATCTGCCTTTCCTTCCCCTTCCAGTTCTGCTCCAGTCCTGCTTGCAACCTTGATCTTTCCTTGTTATTCTGAATCTTGCTCTGCTCCTCATTCCAAACCTGACCTTGTCCTAACCTTATTCTGCCTAGACCTTGACCTGACCTTGCCTTTCTGGTTCCTGCTTCCTGTTCTGACATGTACCCTGTCTATATCTTCCCTCGTCTTGCTCTGCATCTTGCCCTGCCTTTTCCAGTCCTCTCCTGCTCTCCGCTCCAGTCCTTTCCTGCATTCCTATCCAGTCCTCTCGCTATCCAGTCCTCTTGCAATTCTGCTCTAGTCTCTATTCTGCTCCAGTCTCCTTCCGTTATCCAGTCCTCCTGTTCCCGATCTCTAGTCTGCTCCTGTCTCCTGATCTACGTCCGCACCGTCCTGTCCAATACTTCTAGTGTGCTCCTGCCACCTGATCCAATCTACGCCGACACTGTGCAGTCCTGATCCAGTCTGTTCCTGTCCTGATCCTCGCCCTCTTCTTCCTGTCTAGTCCAGTCCTGATCTTCACCCTCTCCATCCTGTTCTGTTCTGAACCTGTTCCAGTCTGATTCATCTCCCTCGTCACCCTGTTCCTGCCCTTTTCTGTCTGAGTCCTGTGGGTTCAGCCAACTCTTGCCTAAAAGACTCACTTTACTCCTGCTGCCTACCTTAAACTAGTCTTGGTCACCCAAAACTTTGATCAGTTTTCTAGACAAGTACTGTAAATCATTTAGGAAGGGGGAATAATTTTTTTGGAAGGTACCATTAAAAAACTTTCGACTGAATAACATCATTATAATGAAGCATTGCCTGCCTATGTCATTTAGGTCACTTACATGGAAACTGATTGAAATACAAACATCACATTAATTTTAAGGGGAAGGCAGCTCAATGGCTCCCCACTCTGTGTAAGCCTTACCTGATCCATGACATTAAAGATTTTAGAAGCGGCACCTTGTGCTACGGAAAATGCTTGGAGATGAGAAGAAGCCTGGCCAATGCAGTAGCTGCTGTTAATCACACAAAAGAAAATCTGTTGAGAGAGGAATCAAAATGTTAATCACTTATGGGATTTCCTTGATTCATTTCTGATCCTAACAATATGGAGATGGTTGGCAATCAGAAACATTTGCACCAGATCTAGTAACCCATAGCAACCACTCAGCATACAGCATTTACTTATCACCTGCTTGAAAGCAAACAGGGATGTACACAAGCACAGTTGCACTTGCACACTTTTCACCAAAGTCAGTTGCATGTAAAATCACATTCATTCAGGTTCTTGTGTCAAAATTCCTTCCTTGCCCTTTTCCATAGTCAGAGTTGCTCAGTCCTTCATGTCTGTCTTTACAAATCGAGCACTGGTGTGCCTATTGAAACAGGGAGAACCCCAGAGTTATTGTCACCTCCTTACCAGGTGGTACACCCTCTGCACCCAGGATCAATAGGCAAAGCAAATGTTGGTTCCATGTCAAACACCGGAAATGACACCAGACGGACTTCTGTGCAACTGCATCTAATTTGCGTCCAAATGTGTGTGCACATTTTTTTGCATGTGTTCATTTAGGCAAAGCAGTCACTATGATAACAGGCACAGTGCAACTGTGTCAAGCTCAGCACCCCTTTGAGAACACAATAACACTGCAATTCTAGGGAAAAACTGCATTGTGCTGAAAAGAAATATGGCTCTCAAAATTGCAGTTTTAAACAACCCCTAACATTGAATTATATACCATTGGTTACTAAACCTGGTGCAACTTTTATTGCACAACCCCCCTACTCATCTCACTATTGGATATTGATACAAAAGTACTATTCAGCCTACCACAATGGCATCTCCAATGGTGTATCCTTTATTTTGAAGAATGACAACTGTGCCATACCAAAATCCAAGTCCGTAAGAGCTACAAAGAATCAAGTACACAAAGCCAACTGCCAGCTGGGAAACAATGGCTTTTTTGATACCAATCTGTTTTGCCTTTTCCAAATTATTTGTATATCTGAAAAATAAAAAATGGCAAGTTAGATTCATCACACTGAAGGCGTGTGCCTTAGACTAGGATTGTGACGCTAAGTAATTTCTATCACATCCTAAGTGTCTGTTAAAGAGATGGTCAGGGGCTTTTAGGGTTACTTAAAGCATAACTAGCATGATATCTGAGATGAATGCTAATTTATTAGACCTATATACTCCATATAACCAAGAATGAAGTTAGGGTCAGATTTTTTTGATGCACACATGCTCCATCCTTGATATTGGTGGAACTATAAAAGGATGTTAGGGGGGACTGCCAAATGGCATAATGATTAAAACAACTGCCTCCAGTATACTATCAAATTGCATAGTGGTTAAAGCAACTGCCTCCAGTACACTATAAAATGGCATAGTGGTTTAAGCAACTGCCTCCAGCACACTGGAGTCCTGAGTTCCCTTACTGTCTGTGCCTCCCAAGAGGATTGCTGATATTGTAGACCCCATAAAGCCTATTCAATGTGATCATTTTTCTTTTTATAACTACTATTTTTTATGGTTAATGGTTTTACAAAAACAAGGAATTGCGTGGTGCTGATGTGACTGCATTCTACATCCAATCTTCTTGACTATGTTGGTGAATTTTCTGTAATAATGGCAAAATAACTTATAACTATATAAGAATTATATACTTTACACAATAGTGCCTTCATTGTCCTGATGTATTGAAAATGTCTTTAACAATGTAAATATGATAACATGTTCTCAATGTGGAGACAATTTGACTTTGTACAATTAATGCTCAAATAAAAATCATTCTTTACAAAAAAGGATGTTGCTTTTTTCAGGTATCTATTTTGAAGCCATATTCGCTCATTGCTCACCTACTTTCTGGTCCTTGGCATTTCTATGAATATTTCCCTATTTTTGGGTGGTTAGTTGATTAAATTTTACTCATTTGAATCATAGGTTCATCCATTGTATTAACATGAACCTTCCCTGTAAGTTTGCTATACCTGCTTTAAGTTTTTTATGAAGTATAGGGAGTAGTTAAACCCAAACCCATAACCTTTGTATTTCAAAGGAACTACGCCCAAAGTGGGATGTATATGAATGCAATTTTATGACTTCCATTAAATACTATACGCTGCAAAATCGTTACATTTACATTGTTGATAAAATTAAACTGAATTTGTGTAGTGAGCAATAGTGATGGGCGAATTTGCGCCGTTTCGCTTCGCGGAAAAATTCGTGAAATTGGCAAAACGGCGAAAAATTAGCGAAACGGCACAGGCGTCCCGTTTTTTCGACGCCGGCGCCCGTTTTTGACGCCGGCGTCCATTTTTCGAAAAAAAAAAATTTGACGCCGGCGAATTTTTCCCGTGAATTTTTGCGGGCGTTTTGCGAATTTATTCGCTGGCGGCGAATCGCGCAAATTCGCCACGAATTCGCGCCTGGCAAATAAATTCGCCCATCACTAGTGAGCAAGGCCAATTCGAAAAAGATGAACAAAGACATTAAATGAAAACATTGGTTTGGGAAAGAATGATGTAAAACCTTTTAATTTCTCGTTCTTGTCCTCCAAATGCCACAACGGTCCTTATTGAGGAGAGAACTTCTTCAGCTACTGCTCCAGCGGCAGCATATGCAGAGAGCTCCTTACTTGTTAGAGATACCAGCATCTAGGTATAAAGAGGTAGGTAGGTCAAGAATTGGTATCGGCAACAGCTAATAACAGAAGTGGTTATCTTCTTGATCACTGAACAAATAAAGATTACTTTATGGTAAGTCAATGAATTTTTCAGTTGGCTTTACTTCTGTTCTACAAATAGAACCATAATTAGACTTGGCCTCTTAGAACCCACAAGAGGACACTCTCACAATGATTAGATGTAGACAGTGATACATTTAATAAATTTCATATAAGCTTATCGTGGAAATAAGAAAAGCATAGTAAATGTTCTTGGCTGGGGACCACCAGGGGATCTTCTCATACTCTGTCAGGCCAGAAAGAACCTGCACAGGATGGTTACACCTACCTTAGAGCTTAATGCAGCTGCCAGTGCAATAAGCGGACTTGTTGCTATATATACAAGCGCAAGTTCCCATCCTATGGCAAGGGCTACAGTTATTCCAGATATGAACGTCGAAACGTTTTGGAAAAGATGACCAATTTTGTCTCCAATTCCATCATTGATTTTAGTAATGTCCCTGAGAAAGATAAATATATAGATATACATAAAAAACGCAATGGAGTAGTAGAGTAGTAGCACCTCCTTAAAAGTAAATCTCTTACTCGTTGAGCCGGGTGTTGATTTCTCCAGGTTTACTGATGTCGAACCAACTCATTTCTTGAGACAAGACGGAACGGAAGAAAGCTTGCCTCATTTTCCGTGTCTGTCTTGCGGCAGCTAAAACCCAAAAGGAAACTTGGGCGTAACCAGCAACTATAACCATGGCTGCCATTGCTACGCAGTACAGTGCAAAACTGGGGAGAAAGGAACATTCCCTATTAGAGACAGCAAGTGCATGTTAAAAGAATCATTGAGATTTCTTTGCCAGAAGGGGAAGCTGAAGTCCAGAACATTCTGACCAGTATTTTTATGAGCCAGATCCTTAAATCATCTTATTTTGCCCATCCATATTTTTTTCTCATTAAACAGACGTCTTTCCTGTTTGAACAGAAGTCTACTGAGACCCAAAACTTGGTCCCCATGCTGTTTAGGGTATGTCTCCCTGATTTCTAGAACATAAAAATTATAGAAAATGTAAAAGTGTATTTCTGGGCACTTCTGCAATTTACATATTTTTTTTTTTTACTTTTTGAGATACTAGCAGTTTTTCCACTATTAATATAATGAAATTTAAACTTCAGCACCACATGTTCCTTTTGGCTCACTGGCTACTGTCGGAAGAAAAGGTTCAATGAGAAAGGTTCAAAAGGTTAAACTTGATGGACCTGTGTCTTTATTTCAAACTAACTTATCATGTTACTATGCGAAAAGCGTTGTGATGTTGTTACAATTTACCAGAAAATGATCTGACTCTTCCCTGCTTACTAACTTCATTTTCTGTACTTAAGAACATTTTAAGAAATTTACATAACAGGTGACCAGAAGTGAACGGATAATGCAACACCAGATGGATTCAAGTTTATTTGTTGGACAATATTTAATTGATCACAACAAACATGTAACAAACAAGGGCAACAGCCAATCAGAACCCTGATTTCCAACTTTTGCTTCTTGCGTTCCCTGTAGCCATGTGACATTCAATGATATCGGGTGTAAAGGGGCCATTTACAGAATTAGAGGTACCCTTTGGGGGAGCACACATGGATGGAATACAAAGAAAATAAATGGGGCATATTTATAGACAGTGGGCAAAATGTTCTCATTGCATAACCCATAGTTACTTCTGAGGGTTACTAATGAGGTCCCTCATTTTTGGATATAGAGGCTGTACAACTGCAGTAATTCAGCTCTGAGACTTACATGGTCATCTGCTCTCCCAGCGGCTTGAACTGGTCACATTGTGCTGTAAATACAAAATGGCCTGTTTATTCCCAAAGCATCAGCCTTTCGGCAGCTCATTATCACAGGGCTTCTTATTGGACTGGTAATTAGTTTTATCTATTCTGTGTATTCTATGTATTCTAACTGGAAGTCTAAAAAGCTCAGTCTCCTAGAATAATATTCTCTGGACTGGTTTTGTTTGGGGAGAGATCAAATTAAGAGGGAGAAGAGAATCAGATAATCAATTGCTCCAATTAATAACAGGATATGGTTTCTAATTGGGTGAGAAGCCTTACTTGAGTTTTGTATTGATGAGTTAAAGCACAAAATACTATCAATTATTTGTCCGTATACAAGGTTCAACATGGGAGGACAGACACCATTTCCTACTGCGCCAATCAAACCGATGATCATTAAGAAAATATCCAGCCCGTCTGCGAAACGGAACTAGCAAAGGAAGACAGAAAAAATAAACAGACGCATCAACAGAGCACATATGTCAGATGGATATAGGAAATTTCTTTAAGGGGCAGATTTATTAAGGGTCAAAGTTAAAATTCAAATTTTCACCTTTTTTTTTTTTTGGTCAAAAATCTGAAATTCCAAATGTGAATTATCCAAACTCGAGTTTTAATTCGAATTTCGAGATTTATCATACTCTGGTCCTTTAAGAACTCGATTTTGACTATTTGCCACCTAAAACCTTCCGAATGACTGTATAAGTCAATGGGAGAGGTCCAGGGATCAACTTGGTGATGTTTGCAGCCTTTCTGACATTCAAGTTTTTTTTTTGGATAATAAAAATTGGAATTGAGCTAAAATTTGAATCAGGCTTTTATCATTTGAAGTTGTCGGGTCATTTCAGTTAGTCCGAGTTTGAATAATTTGATTTTATTAATAAGTTTTGATCGGTCGAATATCGAATTTATAGGAGTTTTAAAAAACTCACATGAATTAGAAATTCGACCTTTCGTAAATATGCCTCTAAGTGTAAGAAGAGGGAAGGTTTAGCTACCTTGACAGAACCCAAACACCCAGAAGACAAATTAGTGTTCCTGATAAAATATACCTAGTTAAAAGGATTCCTATACTGCCATAGATTTATGGTTTCAGATTATACAGGTCAGGATTTTATGATCAAGACCCACATGAAAATCCAACCTTTGTCCATGCCCCCTTGAAGATCCATCCTTTGGCCAAGGGCCTTCTGAGTAAGTACAGTACAGTAGTAGTAGTGGTACAGTAAATGCATATTTATTCCATATCTTGCCCTAAATGACCTTCAAGCATGTCCTTCAGGTTAATCTAGTAGACAAAATGGCCATTCTCCCCAAATTTTACGCCAACTGGCCTTCACGCTCATCCCCACTGCCACTGCTCCAAGCCAACCTGACAGTTTAGGAAACATTAATATCAGCTACAACTGTATTCAAGTATTCAGATGTAGTAAGAGGTCATCCAGCAGTAAAGCAGTAGCCAAAAGTATTTTTTATGAGTGCCCACCTCAGGCACAAAACGCGTCAGGCCTACCTATATCCTAATAAAGATTTTTTTTACTTTTATAAAAATACCTTTGGCTACTGCTTTACTGCTGGATGGCCTCTTACTACATCTGAATGCTTGGAAGACATGTGACTCCTCACAACATTGACCCTACTGTAAGTGAATAGAACAAATATATTATAAACTCCACTGGGGGCAGAGACTGGTTTGAATGATGTTACAGGTTACAAGAAACTAAACTCAACTTACAATTTGTATTATGCCAACAGCCCTTCTCTTTTCTTTTTTCTTCTTATTTTCTTTGACGAGCCTTCGAATAAATTAACCAGTGATTATTAAGTGACTTTTACTCTGATGTTTAACTGATTCATAATAAAAATGCAGGACGTTGACTCTGACTCAGAAGGCAGTTCCCTCCAACCCAGAAAAGAGTGAACCCCTGTAAAGTTGGGCTCCCTGAAACAAATAGTGTTGCTATTTTTCCAGATGAGTTGAGTTGGTACACGAGATAAGAGATATCTGCAAGATTTGAGGACTCAACTCAAGTGCAAAGCTCTAGTTGGAGTAAACCAAGGTTACTTGAGCTCATACATGCTCCTAGCAGCGTGCAGCTATGTATAGTTATTCCGGGGTCCTTCAATGCTAAACTGTTAGGGGCAGATTTATCAAGGGCCGAATTTCGAATTTGAAAAACTTTGAAATTTGAATTCAAAAAGACCAACCAAAATTCAAAGGTTTTTTATGGGCGAAAAGGACCCTTTTCGATCGATTGGGTCTATTTTCAATCAAACGAATCGAAGTAATAATGCATTCGAATCGCACAATTGAAAGTTTTTCCCCCCAAAAAACGTACATCTTTCAAAGTCCACCAATTGACTCCAGATGGGTTCTAGGAGATCGCCCATAGGCTAAAACAGCAATTGGGCAGGTTTTAGATGATGAACAATCGAAGTCGGATTTTTAAAGAGACAGTACATGATAAATTTGGACTATTCCCTAGTCGAAATAGACAACAATCTGCTTGAAATTCAAATTTTTTTAATACTTATTTTCACTTCGAACTTTGATAAATCTGCCCCTTAATATCAATATTAATACAGGTATCGGACCTGTATGCTTGAGACCTGGGGATTTCCCAAAAAAAGGGTCTTTCCATAATTTGGATATCTCTATTTTAAGTCTGGAAAAAAAAAATGTAAGCATTAATTTTAACCCAATAGGATTGCTTTCCCTTCCAATAAGGATGAATTATATTTTAGCTGGGAACAAGTACAAGCTACTGTTTTATTATTTCAAAGAAAAGTATGTTTTAAAATTTTGAATTATGTTATTATAATGGAGTCTATGGGAGATGGCCTTCCTGTAATTCGGAGCTTTCTGTATAATGGGTTTCCAGATACCTGTACTGTGAAACAAATATGATGGCATTCCATTGTAGCTTTGTGTCAATATTTCTACTGGTGATTATCTGTCATAGTGTGAAATGTTGGGCATTCTCCCTTAGGAATCTTCATTTGATTCATTTTTTAATTCGAGAAAATACACATCATTTCTTGGCACTCAGTAAACATGGCTATTATTGTGTTCATGTTATACTACACTATATAAATCAATATTCCTAGCGCTCGCAAGGGCGCTAGGACCCAGCGGCCCAGTGGTGCCCAAGGTCGAAATCCAGGCCTAGTAACTCAGCTAAGGGGTCATATCCCAAAGAATTCTGTCTCCTATAAGACCAATCAGAAAAGGGACAAAATATGCCTTATCAACTCAGACTCAGACAGTGTATGTGTAGGGAGACATACAAGGATAGAAGCCAACTGAATGTTAAAAAGAAACAACTTGCTATCTGTACAAGGTCAGTTCAGAACTTATGATACGTTACACAAATATTTTGTACTTTGTTCTTAAAGGAGAACTAACGCTTAACTAAAATAGTAGCTAGAAATGTTGTACATGATGTTTTGTGGTTCTGTACCAGCCCAAGGCAACCACAGCCATTTAGCAGTAAAGATCTGTGTCTCCAAAGATGCCCCAGTAGCTCCCCATCTTCTTTTCTGCTGATTCACTGCACATGCTCTGTGCTGCTGTCACTTACTGAGCTTAGGGAGCCACTCACAATATACAGTACACATAGAATAGAAATGTCACAATATAAGGCTGATTAGTAATTAATACAGATAATTACTACATGGCAGCACAGAAACCAGTGCAATTAGCATCAGAATTTAATAATCAGCAAACCTGTAGCATCAGCTTATATTACAGGGGAAGCTCATTTTCTGCTGGATAATTAGTGACGAGCCCTAAGCTTAGCTTCTCAACAGCCAATCAGAGCCCACTGAGCATGTGAGTGTCACAGACACTTTCCAAGATGGTGACCCCCTGTGACAAGTTTGAAGTCCTGGATCATTGCTGCTATTGACAAGCTGAAACTTTAGCCTCGTGCAATAAGTTCACTATATAAAATATGAAATTTTTAACCATATACATTTTTAGGGGTTTAGTTCTCCTTTAAAGACATAGTGATATTAAATGATATTACATTTGCGGGTCATGGGCGGGTTCGGGTTGAGCTGTTCCGTTTGCTCTCCCCGCCGGAGACCTTAAACTGCCGGCTTACTGCTTCCGGTTTTATAGGCACACGTTCACCCCGCCCCTTTTGTTACATCTTTGTAGGGCGGCTCAGCACGGGCCTATAAATAGAGGGGAGGAGGCGGGTGCATGTCAAGTTTTTCTCGACCCGCACATCACTAATGTACATATAATTAATTCAGTTATACCTAATATAAATTAGTCATATCATCTGGTGGCCAATCACAGCTGTCACACTGAATAAAGGGACCCCTGGGGTGCAGTAATAGGCCAAGGCTTGGGAGAATGGAAATAACATAAGGGTAAATGCCCACTCTGCGCTGAACTAACACATGTTATTATAAAATATATCGGGAACGGTCCAATTCCTATGACGGACGAATGGCTAGTGTCAGAGGGTTGATATTTGTCACCCCCGCCCTCTACGACGCCATAACGCTATAAGGCCTAAGGCAGGATGGACTAGAAGGACATATGGTCTACTGGGGACAATGGTCAATCATATAGCTTATACTAGGCCATACAATCAAAAGATCATCACACTGTTTCTTAAATTCCAGAGTATCAGCATAATGCCAGTCTGTCTGGTGTGGCCCCCTCCTGCAGACGTGCGGCTCGAATTACTTGAAATACCAAACAATGGCCTTGGTTAGCCATAGCTGATTGCGAGGCTGTGGACCGTTGGAGCTAGACACAGTGTGTTACCACATTCCTTTGCTAACATGTAAGACTAAGTAAATCATTTAGACATTAATTGTACAAAGAGGAGTCAGACTATGTATGGTATTGGCGTACTCTCATTTGTTATCACCACCATCTATGACATCAAAATGGGTATATAAACTTATGTTATATGGGAGTATCCTTGGAAAGCATTCGGGTACCACCTAGGTGACACACGACTACTTCCCCAAGCAAAACCTATTGTCTTGTATTTTGGACACAATAAACTACCTCATTGTATTTGAACTTGCACTATTTCGTGGTTTTGCTTTACGTACGAGGTCATAGAGGTACAAATATAACAACATTTGGTGACCCGCCGACGTGATATTCCCGGACGCTGGACGCCCAAGTTTGTCAGTCGGATCTTCAGGCAAGTTGAGAAGAGAGCTCCTGCTTCTACAGGAGACTACCAGGACGGATTTCCCGTGACGCTTTACGCACGGATGAATGATACCCGCGCGGAAGGCTCTGATATAAGGTGAGCATCAATGTAATTTTCTAGTCTATTTTTACTGCTTATTATTGTGTTAAGTGTTGTACTAACCAGTTCTGATATTCTGCCGTTCATGATAGGAATACGCTTTTTTCCTTACTGTTTTTGTAATTTGTATGTACCTAGTTCCTTATCATGAGCAGTTAGATTAAGAAGAAAAAAATTCTGTCATAGAAATTACACATGCATGTTGATGTATGAATGACAAAGGATCCCTGACTGTTGTGATTGAATGATTGTGGTTGAAACTGGAACCCACACCCTCCGGAATCAACCGAGTGCGTGAATAACTTTAGTTTAATTGTAAACTGTGTGATAGTGTCCATAAGGGAATCCGTGACTCTATTTCAGAGTCTGTTTGTTGTTTAGGAGTTTTTCTGCGGTTCCTGTTTATAGGGCGACCTCACAGGCCAGAAAATAGAAAACTAGGTTTTCTGAAGGAAATTCTTTAGTGTGTGGTGTGTGAATCACTTTCCTGTCTGTTTGAATCTGCATATGTCAAAAGAGAGCCCTAGAAGCATCTAGGTGTCAAACATCTGCAGCTTCAAATCTATTTTCTCCCCTTACACTCAGTTTGTAAGTCCCACACTGTAAAAGCACTACAGATACACTCCCACTTTCTTTGTTAGGAAGATTTCTTATGCTTTCAAAAGACGAAGATAGAAATTCTTCCAAATACTACCTAGCATTTGAAACAATCTTATTTTTTTTCTTTTTCGCCTTGTTAAATTTGGTTCTTCTTATTTACTATTGGAGGCGATATGTTTCATATGCTTAAACCTCAACCTCCCCCAGAACTTCTGGCTAAGGTGTGTGCCCAAAACCCCTTATGTCGTAAGGCTCTTGTAACATGTCACAAAGCATGGGTTAAGTGGGGTACAAGTAAGGATGCCACGTTTTCCTGGCCAGAAAACTGCAGCATTCTCCCTACAGATCTAGCTAGCCTGTTAGAACAGATCAATGTTAAATGTAAGGGCAAAGAATTAATAGCACATACCGCATGCCATGATGTCTGGCAAGCATATGCTCAGCAATACCCAGAAAAACCACCTGCATATGCCCCAGCTGAACAAGCCAACATAGACACTGCTCTGAGTTCAGCCAAATTATATCCCGTCCTTAACATGGACGCACAGGAGCAATTACAGACTGCCCTAAACACGCCTATTGGCAATCCTAGGGTAGCACAGGGCTATACTGCCCCGGCACTTCCCCCACCAACAAACTTGCAGACAGTGCCACATGCCAGTAATGAGGACTCATACTGGGCAGACGTCTCAGGGCGTCTTAAACTTAGCAAAACCAACCCCTTTTGTCCTATTGAGGATGCTGCACACCAAACCCCCGTTAACACAGCACCTCCTCGTCAGGGTTTTCAGACTCCTACGAGAAATTGCCCTGAAGTCAGGACACCTACACCTCTCGCTAACATGTCTTTTGACGAGGAAGAGGATGAAATGCCCATATTAGAAGATGCAGAAATCCCGGCAACTAGAGTCTTGGCAACTATTGTTACAAGACCAAAAAACACCACTCCAAAACAAAATTCCTTCTCCCCAAAGGATGTAGTAATCCGAGGAGAAGGGGGGGATAGCACTTTTGTAGATCCATGGGTTGACAATCTGGCCGGCTGGTCAGAATCTTTAAAACCTAATGTTACCCCATTTCCTAGAGAGGGAGCTCTAGACACCCGCAACTTGAATACAGCACGCCTCTGTATCAGAGGAGGCATGGGAGATCCAAATTGGGATAGACAATACATGATTAATGGTCTTAGCATTTGGGAGAAATATGAAAATCTGAGCGCACTTGCTAACATTGTCTCACCCTCACCCAAACAGATGTATCCTCTTATGCATACTACCAAAGGACTTAAATATGTCCCTTGGAACTTTGCCGATGTGGAAGGGATAATCAGGGCTCTGCCGCCTCTGTTAAGGGGGGCAGACCCCTGGATATCTAAATTTGAAAGACTAACTGCCGGCATGTCTCTATGCTTAGGCGATCTAAAAGCATTACTAGCTCAAATTCTTGGACGCTCAGCGCAGTCCATATGGAACGAGGCAGGTCTTCCTCATATTGTTCTGTCCTCAGATTCTCACGACGGAGCTGAATTTAACCCTTACAGACCTAGAATTTTTGCAGCTCTCAGAGTTTGTTATCCCACTCACAAGGATTTCGGGAAACTAATGAATACTTCTCTCCCTGAAAGTGCAGACATAACTAAACACATTTCAGAATTCTTAGATCAATGGGCACAAGAAACAGGAATGGATCCTTACGAACCAAATGTAGTGCCACTTGTTTATCAGGCCCTCCGTAAAGGTTTCCCAGCCGCCTTACAGAAAAAATTAGATGCTATAGTCGGCTTAGATGCCAAATCATGGAAGGAGATTTATACTCATATCCTTCACTACCATAAAATCTATGAGGAAGACAGTAAAAAGGCAGAGAAGGATTTCAAAAACACCCAGCATAAACTCATGTCCTTGCAAATTAAGGAACTCCAAGAGGGAGAAACCAAGCCTGAAAGCAAGCCCGCAGACCAAACACCAGAACCAACACCCACCACTGAGTCCTATTCTTTCAGGGAATTTTTAAAAGATTTCCCTACCTTTTTTGCAAATGTTCAGTCCGGTGGTCAATTTAACAACCCTAATAGAGGGACATCTGGTGATTTTAAAGCTAATAACACACCCAAGGGTGTCTGTTTCAACTGTCACAAGCCAGGACATTATGCCCGTGTATGCCGTAGTCCAAAACGATTTGGCAATCGGTATAACACTCCTAACTTTCAATCTAACTTTCAATCTCGCAACAATCCCAATGTTCAATCTTTTCCTAATTGGTCTCCACCCAGGAACCAATCGCAATGACTGTCTATGCTTTTACGGGTTCCCATGTCCACGGAAGAACCTTTTCTCACTGTTTCTATAGCAGAGATGCCTACATGTTTTTTGCTTGACTCAGGCGCTACAGTATCTGTTCTCTCTGTACTTCCTGCTAGTTTAACCCTTTCTTCCCACACGGTCTCCACTACAGGATTTGATGGTAAGCCTCAGCTAAACCAATTAACCTCTGAAGTTCCAGTGACAATTGGGACTATCACTTGTCTACATGCTTTTGTCTATGCACCTGCATGTCCTGTCAATTTGCTAGGCAGAGACCTGTTAACCAAAGCTAACATCATTCTTGATTTTGCTGTCTCACGTCCAACTGTATTGTTTGCAACTACTGTCCCTTCTCCTGCAGATTCAGTTGATCCATTTGAAGATATACCTAAAGCAGTCTGGGCCACACCCGAGTCACCTTTTGGTAAGGCCGTTTCAGTTGAAGAGGTGCAAATTAATTTACGTCCAGGGTGTGATGGCCCCAAGGTACCACAGTACCCACTTAAAGCCCAGTCCATTCAGGGTGTGGCAGATGAAATTAACCTACTTTTGCAACACGGCATAATTGAACCAAGCGACTCTCCTTATAACACTCCTTTGTACCCAGTACAGAAGCCAAATGGCTCCTACCGTATAGTCCATGACTTACGGAAGTTAAATGAAGTAGTCGCAGCAGAGTTCCCCGTTGTTGCCAACCCTGCCACTCTCTTACAAGACAACCCCTTAAAGGAATATAATTCAGTTTTGGATTTATCCCAAGCATTTTATTGCATTCCTTTATCTCAACAATCCAGACCACTTTTTGCATTCACCTACAACAATAACCGTTACCAGTGGACCCGCCTCGTAATGGGCGGAGCTGACAGTCCCTCGATCTTCAGCCGTGTACTCGCCACTGATCTGCAAACTTTCACTGACCTTTTACCTACTTCTGTTTTTCTAATCCAGTATGTTGACGACCTTCTGCTTTCTGCAGACACTGCTGAACTGTGCCAACACTACACTCGTGTCTTACTTTTGCATTTGCATACATGTGGTTACAAGGTCAATCGTTCAAAGCTGCAATTTTGTCAAACCTCAGTTACTTTTCTAGGCATGACACTCAGCAAGGGAGCCAAACTCATGGGTCCCCAGGTGCTCACTGATGTCCAACGTATGCATTTACCTACCTCAGTCAAAGAATTACGCAGTGTTTTGGGTTTGTTTAACTTCTGTCGCTTATGGATTCCTGCTTACAGTTCTCGCATACTTCCTTTCAGAAAATACCTCAAAGGCAATCCTCCTGGCTATACTTCTGTCTCTTTGTCTCAATCTGACTCTACAGCTCTTGAATGTCTAATGTCTGATATTTTGCAGGCCCCACAACTCCATTTGCCGAACAGCTGTGAGCCTATCTACATGTACGTTTTTGCAAATGCAATCTGTTGGGCGGCAGTAGCCACCCAACAAGAGGGATGTATTATAGGACACTTTTCAGGAATTTTTACACCCATAGAACAAGCTTTCACTTCCTGTGAACGTAACGTATGCGCTTGTGCAGCATCTGTAGAAAAACTCTATTCACATGTGACTGTTCCCAGTGTTATCATATACACCTCACATGACGTGCCAGCACTACTCAAAAGTAATACATTACACTTTGTGCCTGCACGCGTAGGACAATGCACGGCTGTGCTCCTACGAAGTCACATTTCTTTCAAAGGAATGCCTCCAACTAATCCTTTCAATAATCTTAAAGATTTATTGTTGTTCTCGGCAGAGAACCATGATTGTACCTCTGAGGAAATTCCAGAGGAACGTCCCTTTATGGGTATTGTCCCAGTAACAGATTTACCACCGTCACATGTTGTAATTTTCTCTGACGGTTCACAGACAGAAACACATACGGGCTTTGCCGTGTGTCAGATAGATCCTGACACCAAAGAAATTATACAGAAAAAACAATATGCATTACCACCAGATACATCAGCCCAATTAGCAGAGATAGCCGCCGCCTTAGAAGGTTTCCGGCTCATGAATGACAAAAACGGAGTTCTGTATACAGACTCAGCTTACGTCACTACCACCATACATACAAATGTGTCTAAATGGCACAAGAGAGGTTTTGTTACAGGAAAAGGAACCCCACTACAACATCATGACACGATTCTTGCTATAATGGAAGAACTACAGGAAAGACACAACAAAGGTTTAAAAACATCCTGTGAATGGGTAAAAGCACATCAACATAATGTCACAGATATTGTCGCATACGGCAATCAGATAGTTGACGAACTAGCAAAACAAACCACAAACCCACTAACCATTTTTGTACAAACACGAGCTAAAAAATATCTTTCCAATTCTAATCCCTTTGCACCCATCAGAGTACTGCAAGAAAGCGCCACTAGTGCAGAAACAGACAAATGGGTGGCTAATGAGTGCTCTCATTACTATCACAATAATGAGCCTCCATATATTTGGATGCACCCTTCAGGTGTACCAGCATTACCCATAGGTGAGTGCCACCTATTGGCCCACCAGTTACACTACGGGTCACATATGCCAACAAATGACTTGATCAATACTATAAGGGAAATGTACTGGTGCCCAGATTTAAAAGACATTTGTAAAGCTGTGGTCAATACTTGTAATGTTTGTTTTACCAACACCAGTCATCAAACTCCAAGGATTCCTCCTGGAGCGATTCCAAGGCCTGCTGGCCCCTTCAGAGAATGGCATATCGATTTCACGGACATGGTAACTCCTTGCAAAGGATACAGGTATCTTTTGGTCATGATTGACCCATACTCCCAATGGTTAGAAGCTTTTCCATGTAGGAAGGAAACAGCTCTGGTTGTATTTGATAATCTATACAATGAAATCTTTCCCAGACATGGGATTCCTAAATCTATTGTTTCGGACAATGGAAGCCATTTCAAAAATCAACTCTGTGAGACATTTGCAAATTGTACTGATATCAAGTGGAGGTACGTGTCTGTGTACAAACCAACCTCCAATGGCATTGTAGAAAGAGCTAATGGTCTCTTAAAGACACAACTCAGAAAATTGACAGCTGCTACAAATGGCTCGTGGCTGGAATGTCTCCCAGCTGCATTGTTCATACTCCGCAACCATCCTATTAGGCGTTGTGGACTTACCCCATTCGAAATCACCACTGGTAGACGTATGTCTCTTATCCACACCATCAGTACACGTCCACTTCCCAATGCTGACAGCCCATACAATCTCATACGGTGCCTCCAGTTAGCACATCAAATGTCTGAAGTGAATATTTCCAAGGCACCTGTTGTTGTCACTCCTTCTTTTCTTTTTCAGGTCGGAGATCTAGTCTACAAGAGAAATTTTACTCGTAGCCGTTGGGACCAACCTATATATTCCGGTCCTTTTAAAATACAACAGCTCTCCCCCACTGCCGTATTACTTGAAAACCACGGGACATGGATTCATCTTCGAGACTGCTTGCCTTGTCCTTCTGTGTTTCTTACTTCCTCTCCACCCCCATAACAGCATTATGGGCTGACAATGAACTTTTAAAACTGCACAGTACTGCTGCCATGATTGAAAATAAGACTGACTGTTGGGTTTGCTCACATATTCCTACTCACAGCCTCGGTACCCCTATCCTTGGGGTTCCCTTTACATGGACTGATTTTGAAGATAGATATGTGATGGACTTTTCAACTCTTGATCCAGAATTGTCTAAATATAGGGAAATTTCTGGTAAAGGTGATGAAATAATGAAAGCACCCCCAGCTCTTATTTTGGCAGGAATAGTACGACATCCTTCAGTATGTTTCACTGTTTTTAGTAGGACAACACGGGTGACCATTAATGGTACACAAATAAGGATTCCTAAAATCCTTATAGGAGAAACTACATGTAACTCAACCGATTTAAATATTACTCAGGTCCCCACACATTATGAAGCAGCCACCACATATGCACATTGTGTTGATGAAACAAAAGTATCTTCTACTATTGAGCCCTGCCTTTCTTGGGCCAATAAGAGTTTAGAATGGGATTTAGATTATATAGATGGTCCTGCTCACTATAACATAAAATTTTTAACACTTCAGATTAGAAATCAGGGTTTTCACCGCCCCATGGTGCTTCCTTCAGGGACTTATTACATCTGTGGTAAGAGAGCCTATGCTTGGTTGCCCATGGGAGCCGAAGGTAGATGTACTATAGGAAATGTAGTCCCAGCTGTTAGAACTAGAACAGAATTATCTGCTACCTCACTTATTGATACACACTCATCCGCTGTTTTAAACCTTAAGATACAGAAAAGGGAACTCTTTAATGATAAAGATAAGGCTTGGGCTTTCTTCCCTGCCTGGACAGGTTGGGGAATAGAAATGATGGCTCGCCTTAATGAATATGCTTCCCTTCTTGACCGCATGATTAACAACACTGTAATATCGGTCCTTGCAATTAATGTAGAACTAGCTCAGATTCGTAAAGTAGCCCTTCAGAATAGAATGGCCCTAGATTTTTTGTTAGCAGAACAAGGTGGAGTCTGTGTTTTAGTAGGAGAAGAATGTTGCACCTACATTAATGACTCTAAATCGCTGGTTGAATCTCATATGGCCAAGGTTTTCGAATTGCAAAAACAAGCCAGGGATATTTCTAAATATGGTTTTAATCCCTTTACATGGTTAGGTAATATTGGTGGATGGTTAAATGATTTCCTTGGAAGTTTCTTTAAACCCATCCTAGTTATTTTAGCTTTGGCCCTTGGCCTGTATCTTGTTAATCTTCTGATACATACGGGTCATCTTGCACCATATCCTCACACTTTTCCACATCATTATTCCCCATGTTGATAGGAGCCTCTGCTGATATGGCGGCCACTGCTCTTTTATGGGAACGTCACAAACTGCAAAGGAAGGAATGAAAGGTTGGTGCAATGAGCACAGTGGGACTCACCAGAGAGACAAGGAATTAGTTAATGAGTAGATTACGAGCCATAAAACTCATATGCACAATCCAACGTCCAGCATTGGCTAAATATAGTGTATACTGTCTATATATATATAGTCCCGCAGTGCCTGCACTCAAGCCAAGAATGAAGCCAAATAGGGATAATATATAAACAAGATCAGCACTCTCTGTAGTTTAGTGAAACTGTGTTGATTTATTTATTAAATATCACATCTTATCCGACGTTTCGGTCCCACATGGGGACCTTTCTCAAGAATGAGAAACGTCGGATAAGATGTGATATTTGATAAATAAATCAACACAGTTTCACTAAACTACAGAGAGTGCTGATCTTCTGTTTATATATATATATATATATATATATATATATATATATATATATATATATTATAGTGAGGAACAGCACTCCATCTCCTATATTCAACCCAGGTGCACGGTAAGGGAATCCATACGTAAAGAAAGACCAGCAACTCCGGGATTTTTTCGTGATCAAATTGTTATTATATTTGTATGTAAAACCGGCGTGACGTTTCGGTTCCGAATGGGACCTTTCTCAAGGCAAACATATCTATATGTTTATCATATATCCCATTTTAGTGCACACATATAATCCTAGGTCAGATTTAAAGTGAACAATGCAATAAATATTGGCTAAAATCCACATAATATCTACATAATATCACACATTTTTGCATAGTCCCCATAAAAGTGATTAATATTATAAGAATAACAAGATTAACAAACATTAAGCTAAAAAGTACAATTAGCGTATCCCCAAACCTATTATTACTTTATATATTTACTTTTATATATATATATATACGTATATATACAGGATATGGGGGCATATTTATGGCAAAACAGTTCATATTAACATATGCAGCAGTATTGGAAGTCCATGTATTATTACACATAAATCACCTCAATGGTAAAAAAAACAGTTAAATTGTAAATGGGCATTAAGACCTGTAGGTGCCGCGCAGTCTAGTGGGTTTTTCTTGGGTTTAGGATCAAGGGCAGCACTAACAGAGGCACGGGGCATACTAATGTGTTCTTTTAGTTGTCTGCAAATTTTCCCACAATACAATGTTCTTAGAAGTACAAGTTAGTTTATGTTTTACGTTGTATGCTTTGCCGTTGTGTGGGTGAAAAACGTTTTTGCCCGTTATTAGGGTGCTGCACATTGTACAGTTACCACCCCTGAACACACCCATCTTGGTTTCCAATCTGGATAATCCTGAATAGTGATGGGCGAATTTGCACCGTTTCGCTTCGTGCAAAATTCACGAAAAGGCGAAAAATTAGCGAAACGGCGCCGGCGTCCGTTTTTATTTACACCGACGACCGTTTTTGACGCCGGCCCCCGTTTTTTTGGAAAAATGTTTTTTGACGCTGGCGAATTTTTGCCGCGAATCACGCAATTCGCGCATGGCGAATAGATTCGCCCATCACTAATCCTGAAGCATTTTTGTGTAACGGATCAATTTGCGTAAGTAATTCCCAAAAATTCTTATTGCGTTTGTATCCAAAGGTAATGCCGTCACTTACCAATTTTGACAAGTCCGGATCAATACCGACAATCAGCCAGTTCTGTAAAACAGATTTTTTTAATCAAAGGGGTGTGGGGACCATATGTGGTCATATAGAATATGTCAGTATCTCTTTTTTTCACATTTTTATCTGGAGTTGCTGGTCTTTCTTTACTAAAAAAAAATATATATATATATTAGGGATGCACCGAATCCACTTTTTTGGATTCGGCCGAACCCTCGAATCCTTCACGAAGGATTCGGTTCAGTATTTGCATATGCAAATTAGGGGTGGGAAGGGGAAAACATTTTTTACTTCCTTGTTTTCTGACTAAAAGTCACACAATTTCCCTCCCTGCCCCTAATTTGCATATGCAAATTAGGATTCGGATTCGGTTCGGCCGGGCAGAAGGATTCAGCCGAATCCAAATCCTGCTGAAAAAGGCCGAATCCTGGATTCGGTGCATCCCTAATATATATATATATATATATATATACTGTATATTTATATAATGTATCAAATTTGCATTGTTAGAATGTTCCACTGGAAATTTAAGCTTTCTATTCAAGCTCTCTCTTATTCATCTTCCAGTCTCTCATTCCTACCGCTGCCTTGTTGCTAGGGTAAATTGAATGCTAGCAACCAGCTGCTGAAATTCCAAACTGGGGAGCTTCAAAAAGATAAATAATTCAAAATAAATATGGAATTAAGACCAATTGCAAATTGTATATGAAAATTACTGTCTACCTCATATTAAAGGTTAATTTAAAACCGAACTGCCCCTTTAAGGAGAACTAACCCCTAAAAACAAATATGGATAAAAATGCTAAATTTTACATACTGAACTTATTGCACGAGGCTAAAGTTTCAGCTTGTCAATAGCAGCAATGATCCAGGACTTCAAACTTGTCACAGGGGGTCACCATCTTGGAAAGTGTCTGTGACACTCACATGCTCAGTGGGCTCTGATTGGCTGTTGAGAAGCTAAGCTTAGGGCTCGTCACTAATTATCCAGCAGAAAATGAGCTTCCCTGGCTGTAATATAAGCTGATGCTACAGGTTTGCTGATTATTCAATTCTGATGCTAATTGCACTGGTTTCTGTGCTGCCATGTAGTAATTATGTGTATTAATTACTAATCAGCCTTATATTGTGACATTTCTATTCTATGTGTACTGTATATTGTGAGTGGCTCCCTAAGCTCAGTAAGTGACAGCAGCACAGAGCATGTGCAGTGAATCAGCAGAAATGAAGATGGGGAGCTACTGGGGCATCTTTGGAGACACAGATCTTTACTGCTAAAGGGCTGTGGTTGCCTTGGGCTGGTACAGAAGCACAAAACATCATGTACAACATTTCTACCTACTTCTTTAGTTAGACTTTAGTTCTCCTTTAAAGACTTTAGATTCCTTCCTAGTATCCAAGGACCATTTTAATGTATAATATTCTATATATATATATATATATATATATATATATATATATATATAAAATCTATAGCTGTAGGAATATAGTGGTGTTGGTTTCAGAAGGCTTAGCAACCCATTAAAGCTTGGATGCTATAATACTGCTAAATATGAAAGCAGAATATGTTGGTGCCTTATATATAATAATAATAATAAAAAGTTTATTTACACATGAAAACACAGCTGAAAGGCTGGGACCCCATTCTGTCCTTAAATTACAATGACCAGAACCCCTCTGAGAGTTGTAGTTGATGCCGGGGAGTTGAAGTTTGACAACAACTGAAGGGTTACGGGTCCAACAAAGTTGAATGATGCAATGAAATTGTTAATAACGTTTTCTATTTATTGCACAAGACGGCACTTGTGCTCAGTAGATCTAACGTGCTGTACAGTGTGGGGGCAGCAGAATTACTGACCTGATCCTGAGAGCGAGTCTGAGAAAAACCTTAGTCAGGTGGGAGACTTTATAGTCGAAGTGACAACGTGACTCACTGGGAAGTCATTCACATGATGTCAGCTCTGTGTAACCTCATTAATATTGAGCAATAGCCTCACTGCCTCTGATCCGCCTCCTCAAAATCATCTCAACTCTCAGGTCCACACATTCACTTTATATCTTTTCATTGCTGCTCTCTGTACTTTGTTCAGTAGTTGCCTATAATACTAATACGGCTGGATAAGCCCAAGGAACGGTACTGACAGCAATGTAGAGAAATGTAAATGGCAGAAACAAACATAGAAATAACAAGAGACAGATAAAGGAGAAGGATAGGGGATATAAGGATGGATAATCATTTAGTGATATGTCAATAGAAACCAGGAGAATGTCATTATTTCCTTATTTTCGTATCACATGTTCAACCTATCTGTTGTGGAGGGTGGAAGTCTGCTGGAGAGCCTGGGACTTAAAGTGGCCTTACATGGGCCGATAAAACAAAAGCTGCCGGCAGACTGAGTCAGCAGCTTATTGGCCCGTATATGGGGCCCTCCGACGGGCATCCCCATCGATATCTGCCCGAAAGTCATCCAGATGTCGATCGGACAGGACTAAAAAGCAAGTCGGATCGCCCGTTTACCCTTTGTTATGATCCGAACATTGGGCCCTAGGGCCCACGATCGGATCATCCTGATATCACTCACCATCGCCAAACGAGCGGATCTCTACGTGTATGGACACCTTTAGGCACTAGTAAAGGAAAACAACCCATCATACCTCCCAACTGTCCCGTTTTCTGCGGGACAATCCCGATTTTGGCAGCTCGGCCCACAGTCCAGGGTATCTTACGAAATGCCCTGACTTTTAATTCCGAAGAAGTGGAAATGCACGATAGCTCCTACCTTTGTAGAATGGCTAAAGAAAGTAGAAGAAATTAGACGTCTTGAAGTATTAACGTTTTTACTTCATAATAATAGTCCTAAATTTTGGAAAATATGGTCCCCTTAGGTACATTTTATTAACTCTCTAGGTAGAGAATAAGAATCCTGTGTTTCCCAATGCATGTTGGGTAATGCAGATGTCGTTTAACACTTAACGTAAGACTACAATACCCAGCATGCAATGGGACTGTGTAGAAGTCGGGAGTTGCCAGATTTTGGCCTCTGTATCCCAGTCTCCCGTGTCTCTTAAGCATTCTCATATTTTCCAGTGACTTTCCTCAATTTCCGACAATTTTGGGGCAAAAATCTGCTGGTGACCAAAATGTCTAGAGGTTGAGGTGTTTTTACTAATATGTATTGAAACCCTATAATTAGGGTCTTATTCGGCCCCTATACCTCCTGGGCCCCCTCTGTAATTATACCCCTGGTGACGGACGAATCTGTCCCATTTTACTAAAAATAAAAAATTGCGTAACAGCGAAAAATTTGAAAAAGGCGTATTTTCACATATACTTGTTTTTTCATCCTTGTGCGCAATTTTTGTCCTGTTTCACCAAAGTATCTGCCTCCTGTAGAGCACCGAGTACATGTAATCATGTATAGCACATTGGATGAAGCACACGAATAGTAGTCCAGAATGGTGTAGACTTTTTGTGTATCTGATGAACCATCACAGACATAAAGTCAACAGCAAATGATGTGATACACCAGTGGGGCAACATTTCTGCAGTCAAAATCCCAGTCTTCAGGACATACAGGTCTTAATTCTAAAAGGGCACTTTAAAACTGAACGGGAAAGGAAGATTTATGGATTCAAATGTATGGAGTTATTTAAGACATTAAGACAGGGCCTTCATTTAGGGTCAGGTTTCATGTCACACTATGGGGCAGATTTACTGATATATGAGATATGCAACAAAAACCACGGAGGACTGCCCTGTTCATTGCACTTTGTATTGCATGTAGTAAATGATTCTTTAAGTGTTGTAGTACACTAAGTACACAGTTCACTAAGTAATCTTCAGAGGATTCATCTGGATCAATAGGTGCACGTGCACACTATTTTCATATAATCAGGTTTAGTAGGAGTTATATTGTTCCATGCAGTGACTAGTGCTGTCCTTATGTACCCCTTAATACAGTTAAATAATAGTAATCTGAAACGTAAGCTCAATGTACCAAACCGATTTAAGCCACATTAACATATCTGACAGTAGAAAATCATGTTATACCTTGATTATCACTAGGGATGCGGATTCGGCCGAACCCCCGAATCCTTCACGAAGGATTCGGCCGAATACCGAACCGAACCCTAATTTGCATATGCAAATTAGGGGTGGGAAAACATTTTTTACTTCCTTGTTTTCTGACAAAAAGTCACGCAATTTCCCTCCCCGCCCCTAATTTGCATATGCAAATTAGGATTCGAATTTGGTTCGGCTGGGCAGAAGGATTCGGCCGAATCCGAATCTTGCTGAAAAAGGCCGAATCCTGGCCGAATCCCGAACCGAATCCTGGATTCGGTGCATCCCTAATTATCAATTTTCCTTTGTATTTCCCCTTCTAGTACTAGTTCCTGAGTTGGAATATATAGATAGGACTCTGGAGAACCAATTGCTGATTCAGTGATTCATTTATTCAAAACCAGTGCACGACATGTTTTGGGCCCAGTGGCCCTTCCTCAGGTGCTTGTCCTGAGTTGGAAACCTTTATCTCCCTCATGCCCTCTCATTGCCCTGTTATTTTCTTATAATATCCTGATCAATCAGTAGGGATCATAGCTTATCAGTCCATGGGTTTCACTCATTGGAGGTGCAACCAGACAAAACTGGTAGGTAGATGAATCTCTCCACAGCTTCCTAGGCTTTCTTTGGTTACTCTTTCCCTAGTTTAGCAGATTTCTGATATCGGACATTTCCTTTTATTGAGTGGTCTTCTAGACAGATAATCTTTTTTATATGCTGGTGATTGTGAGGCTGTTATGTTTGCATTTATTCCACCCACAGAGAATGAGACTTGGAGAAATAACGCTGAAATTGTTGACATATTTTTAAGCCATGGTAAATCTTTATTGAAGACCATAAATAAAGTTTGCAAAAGTTTAAAAAGCGCAAAGATGAAACCAGAAGATTAGTAGATTTTACTATAATTTCACAGAGAACACTCCCTTGAGAATACAGGACCTTGATCATTTCTGCTCTATTCATGTTTTCCAACATTCACACAATATAATACTGCCTTGTTTAAGCGGCCCGGACTATGGAGGATTACAAAGACGATGGAAAGGGCTGCAGTATATAATCAAACTGGTAAAAAAATTGGAAAAAATATAACTTTTAAGCAGCATGGTCTAGAGCAGGGGCCGTTGGCGTGTTAAATAAAGTCTATGATTG
This sequence comes from Xenopus petersii, assembly GCA_038501925.1. Lineage (NCBI taxonomy): Eukaryota > Metazoa > Chordata > Amphibia > Anura > Pipidae > Xenopus > Xenopus petersii. The sequence continues at coordinate 166,372,224 of CM076680.1, read as the reverse complement.
GCTATTTGGTAGCCCCTTTGTGGACTGGCAGCCTACAAGAGGCTCAACTTGGCAGTATACTTAGTTTTTATGCAATTAAAACTTGCTTCCAAGCTTGGAATTCAAAAATAAACACCTGCTTTGAGGACCCTGAGAGCAACATCCAAGGAGTTGGAGAGCAACATGTTGCTCGCGAGCTACCGGTTGGGGATCACTGGTCTAGAGATGATCTCCCATTCAGATAGACAGACATGGAACTATCAAGTTAAACCAACCTTTGGCAGTGCACTAAAAACAAGAGATATAGGGGACATTTAAGAACGCAAAGCTCAGGTGCTTTAAACTGGATTCAGCGGAGAATGCATATTGAAGAAAGTCATGAAAAATCTGAAAAACGATAGAATTAACTGATAAATATCATGAGTTTATCAATGGATAATGTTAATAATCATTAAATATATCTATGATTCCTAACTGTATTCTGCAAACGTTACAGAATGTTATTCTCTAGGGCAGATACAACGTTCTTCGTTCTGTTATATCTGACGTCCCTTCAAAAGAAGAACATCCCTTAACAGGGACACTCCTCCTGGAGACCTTAGTGACATCAGAACCTTCTTCAGATTTGAGTTTCTAAAGTTAACCATCTTTAAACCCAATTCATCGCCGTGCATGCTACAGCCATTCCAGTCTTCAGTTTCCATCGTGGTGGCTGCATCATCACATGAAGCTTTTATCATGAATTAATCACTTCTCTACATTATCATTATGTGATCGTTTGTGCATTTACTAAATCAAAATACGTCCCTCGTTTTGCCAGAAGCTGTTGGTGGCTCCCAAGTTCTATGAGTTTCCCATTCTTCATTACAACAATAACATCTGCATTTTGCACTGTCGATAATCTGTGCGCTATTAAGATGCAAGTTCTTCCTTTCCTTGCTTGGTCCAGGGCTTGCTGTACAATCTAAATCACAGAAAAGGCAGATTAAGAATGGGACATGTATTTGGTAATTTCATGTAAAAAAATGATAAAAAAAACCTTGAGCATCTTTAAAACAAAGTCGAATGCCCTCTTTATCCCCTGTATATCCCCTTCTTCTTGAGATATCTCTTCTGGTATTGACTTTTTACTTTCCATAAGAATAATATTATAATAAATTACTATAATATTTTTCTACGCCAAATTTTATGTTTGCACCACCCTTGCAAATACATTTTAAAGGTCGAATTTTAAAGTTTTTATATACCTCAAATGAACTCACAACTCGATTGGTTTCCTATATAAAGGGATACTGTCATGGGAAAAAAATTTTTTCAAAATGAATCAGTTAATAGTGCTGCTCCAGCAGAATTCTGCACTGAAATCCATTTCTCAAAAGAGCAAACAAATTTTTTTATATTCAATTTTGAAATCTGAAATGGGGCTAGACATATTGTCAATTTCCTAGCTGCCCCAAGTCATGTGACTTGTGCTCTGATAAACTTCAATCACTCTTTACTGCTGTACTGCAAGTTGGAGTGATATCACCCCCTCCCTCCCCCCCCAGCAGCCAAACAAAAGAACAATGGGAAGGTAACCAGATAGCAGCTCCCTAACACAAGATAACAGCTGCCTGGTAGATCTAAGAACAACACTCAATAGTAAAAACCCATGTCCCACTGAGACACATTCAGTTACATTGAGATGGAAAAACAGCAGCCTGCCAGAAAGCATTTCTCTCCTAGTCAAGTCACATGACCAGGGGCAGCTGGGAAATTGACAAAATGTCTAGCCCCATGTCAGATTTTAAAATTGAATATAAAAAAATCAGTTTGCTCTTTTGAGAAATGGATTTCAGTGCATAATTCTGCTGGAGTAGCACTATTAACTGATGCGTTTTGAAAAAAAAATACCATGACAGTATCCCTTTAATAAAAAACTCAAATGGAAAAAAACTTAATTCAGTGGGTTCGGGTAAACAAATTCTAATTCATCGAGTTTTTTCGGGCAAAACCCTCCCAAAAAAATAATATGAAGGCTATTGACATCTTCAAATGGCTCAAGGGACCTCTGCCGCTAACTAGTATATTTTCGGATTCAAGCTATTTCCAGGGTCGGAGTATAAAACATCTCAAAAATTTTAGTTTTTTTGAACCTGAAACATAGATTTTGTCCAAAAAATCACCACGAAAACTCACATTTTCATGGAAAACACATCTACCCTAAGACTGTACAGTCTTTTTTGTTCTCTGGAGTACAGAATTTGCACAGTTTATTTATGCTCTGACTACCTTTCTCTGGAAGCTCGTATTCTAGGCCACCCTCCAATGATGAATATATTCTCACTGAATTATTATCCTTTAATTATTCTTTGTTTACATGCCACTAACATATAAAACAATGCTTTACAGAGTTTATTCATCATTCAGATTTCTTGCTCAATTGGAGAAAAGTTTAAGGTCCCACTCACACTGACACCCACGGTTACCATTTATGGGTTTGGCCATTGTTAAATAGCCATTTGATTTGCCCAAGAAGGAGGCACTGGGACTGAGATGGAGACTTTAGCATCACAATCCAGCTGTGAGTCAACTCCTCTCCAGGGGTATGCATACGTTATCATTAGAGCATTTTACTCCTCACCTTCTCACTTTCATTGTCTAAAGCAGAAGTGGCTTCATCCAACAGTAGCAGTTTGGGATCCCGAACAAGAGCTCTGGCAATGGCAATCCTTTGCTTCTGTCCTCCAGACAGCTGCGTTCCTTTCCCTCCAACCTTGGTGTTGTATTTCTGGTGATGAAAATAAACCCTTATATAAAGGCTATATTTCTCTCTCTAGGCAAAATAGTCCTTCTGCTAAAATATCGGTCATACAAAAATATGAATTCCTGCTCACCTCAGGGAGTCCTTCTATAAAAGAGTGGATATTGGCAGCTTTGGCTGCACTTTGTATTTCCTCCATTGGCACGACTTGGGAGTTGTCTCCATAAGCAATGTTCTCAGCAATGCTGCAGTCAAACAGGACAGGCTCTTGAGACACAATTGCAATTTGTGAACGGAGCCACTGGATATTGAAACATTTGGCATCCAAGTCGTCAAACAACTGCAAGTTAAAAGTGATGAGTCATTAAAAATTAGAAGCACATTTGTAATTTTTCTAGTGTCAGTAACCTCTGTTCCTGATCAGGCACCTTCTAGCAATGTTCTGCTGTCCCACTTGCTCATCAAGCTCATAGCTAGAATCACCACCCTTTCATTTATTGCAATATGAAAGGCATGACAAAGTACAATATATTTTTATATAAGGTCCTTCTTCCCTTCACATATATACAGTTCTCTTGAACTACTCCATTCTTCAGAAGTTCCAAATTGTGCTTTACAGCATTACACCCTAATTTTAAAGTCCACCTCTCCCCAACAACCACCCTTGTAGATCAGCTCCTCATATTTCGTGGTTTCCTATCCAACCTAGCATCTCTAGCATCATCATCTTTTATCCATCTAATATCAAAACTGGTTCATTTACTATGACAAATGGCAATATGGACCTTAGTTTGACATGTTTTCTTACCACATCTCCTTGGTATGGATCATAGAATCTTTGAAGAAGCTGAATAGAGGTACTTTTCCCACATCCACTGCTACCTACAAATGCCACCGTTTGCCCACTCTGTATTTTAACAGACAATCCTTGGAGTACAGGGACATCTGGCCGAGACGGATAGTTGAATGCAACTTTGCGGAATTCTACAGATCCTTGGAATGTTTCCTATTTTTTAAAAATACGGATTGAGTCACTTAATAATGTAGCCCTGAGAAGGTTAAAAGCTAAATTCCAGCTCTGGTATATCTGGCATGATGTAGGCCTAAGCTAACGATATGATCTGCCTTACACATTGATGTAAACCTATAGTAACATTATTAACAAAATATTTAGTTTCCAACTATGTGGCAAATTTACTAAGCGGCGAAAATTCGCCAGCGATGGATTCGCAGGCAGCTCAACACTTCGCCAGGTGAAAGTTCGCTCAGACACCGCTAATTCACTAACATGCAAAGTTGCGTCCAGGGCACCGAACGCTGCCGAAGTTGCGCAAGCAGAGCGAAGTTGCGATAGCGTTGGCTAATTTACATACGGCAGCTAGTTAAAGTTGAATGAACGTATATGTTGCAGCAAATACATTCCATAACACAAGCCCAGGGAAGCTTAATAAAATAAAATTGAGTTGTTATATTGCCCTACACATGAGCCCACTGTATAGATTATGTGCCATATGTTAGGAAATGTAGGGGGGAAGCCGCTTACCCCAAAAAAATGTTACGCTCTTTTACAGCATATCACCCTGAAAAAAGGAAAAGACGCCAGCGTTTTTTGGGACTTTTTCAACTAAATTTTCAACTAACTTTTTAGGAAGTCGTTTCTACTCTATTGCACTTCGCCTGGTCTGAGCTGGCGAAGGCAAGTCTGGCGCAAGAGGTAACGTAACGTTCAGTAAAATCCGCATCTTAGTGAATTTGGGCAGTTACGTCCCTTCGCCAGAGCGCAATTTCGCCTGCTGATTGAGTGTGAAAGAGTGCCATCGTCAGTCTCTTTCGCTAGCAAAGTTACGCCTGCTCCCATTAGTAAATCGGCGAAGTACCGAAATGACGAATTGTCACCAGCGTTAGTCACTTCACCCTTTAGTAAATTTGCTCCTATGTTGTGCATTTGACCCTTTAGCCCTTTCTCTACAGTTCTGATACTTTCTTGTTATAGTCTCAGTCTCTAAATCTGGCCATATACAGGGCAATAAAAGATACAGACTAGGCACTTCCAGACCAAGTAAGCTAAAATCTACCATATATTGATCAGGCAGGTTTGGATTTCCATCAAAGGACCGTTTTAATATGGTCCTCTCCAAATGGGTCTCAGTAGGCCCTTATTATGATCCTTAACTTTGGCTCTCAGGCAGAGTGATTGGATTGTCCCAATTTGGTCCATAGTTTGGTAGGGGCAAACAGTATCCATTTTTTATACTTTTCAGGCTGCACTTCTTTAATAACTGAGCCCTTTGATGGCAAATGACTTACTGGTGTCTGCCCTTGGTGACTATAGCTGTCAATAGCAGGTTCTCGATTAAACAAGGCAAAAAGATGAGAAGCAGCAGATTTGGCCTTCGAATAATCAGGTGCGAAGGATAAACTCTGCCCAACTGACATAGCTCCATAGGTTACAATGGCAAATACACTGAAAAAAAATGGGAGAAGAATATAGGTTTGAAAAAAAGCAAAATAGATCAGTTTAGGATAACTCTTTATGATAATCCAAGATGTATTGGCTAATGCTAAGAACACCAACATAAAAATAAAAATATTACAGTTTGGTTTTAATTAACCCATCACTGCTTTGCACCTTGCTATACCAGCCATACTTATCCAATCCCAATGCTGGTTAAAATCATGGCAGACTGTCAGACTATACCTGCCTCATAATAGGAGTTGCAACACTTGCATGTAAATCCCTGCAGGCAGTGGCATTCTTATCTCATGGGAAAAAATCTGAGGGGCCAGTTTACATGGCAGATAACAGGTAAGAGTTGGATATGAAACAGGCGTTGTATATCATACATTCCCCATTTTACTTTCAGTATCCGGCAGCTTTAGCCATTGACCTTACAGGCTACTATAAAGTGAAACAGCAACAAAGTAAATAGGAATGAGATAGTGGTTGTTTCCTGTCATCGGAAAACATGTTTTTTTCAAAACGCATCAGTTAATAGTGCTACTCCAGCAAAATTCTGCACTGAAATCCATTTCTCAAAAGAGCAAACAGATTTTTTTATATTCAATTTTGAAATCTGACATGGGGCTAGACATATTGTCAATTTCCCAGCTGCCTCCAGTCATGTGACTTGTGCCTTCACTTTAGGAGAGAAATGCTTTCTGGCAGGCTGCTGTTTTTCCTTCTCAATGTAACTGAATGTGTCTCAGTGGGACATGGGTTTTTACTATTGAGTGTTGTTCTGAGATCTACCAGGCAGCTGTTATCTTGTGTTAGGGAGCTGTTATCTGGTTACCTTCCCATTGTTATTTTGTTTGGCTGTTTGGGGGGAAAAGGGAGGGGGGTGATATCACTCCAACTTGCAGTACAGCAGTAAAGAGTGATTGAAGTTTATCAGAGGACAAGTCACATGACCTGGGGCAGCTGGGAAATTGACAATATGTCTAGCCCCATGTCAGATTTCAAAATTTAATATAAAAAGATCTGTTTGCTCTTTTGAGAAATGGATTTCAGTGCAGAATTCTGCTGGAGCAGCACTATTAACTGATTCATTTTGAAAAAAGTTTTCTTTCCCATGACAGTATCCCTTTAATAAAACAAGTCTGCTTGGCAAGCTGTACGGAAGCAGCTAAAAGCTTGAGTTTGAAGGGGAAAGTATAACCATGTAGGATATCTTTCTCCATGCAGAAACAATTAAGAGCCTTTCCAAAAGAGGGGATCTGCAAGGTAAAGCAGTTACCAAGTCTTATCATGGGGCTTGATTTAACATTGGTGTCAAAAACTTGAAAACAGTGATCAGTTACAGAAGAACAACTTACAGAATTAATTCCTCCGCATTCATTCGTCCGAGTTCCAACATAAGACCCCCAAATCGAAAGGTTGCCGCATAGGAAAAAAATATAAATGACTGGCTGAGTGCAAAACAAATGCCGTATACCTGAGCTCTCTTCTGGGAATTCCTGCAATACATGGAAAATTAAATACATATCATCTGGTGAAAACGAAACCAGTAATTTATAATTCTTAGATGTAATACCATCAATTGAGCAAAACCCAACAGGTTGGACTACTTTGAAGCTTTTATGTGAGATATTATTCCTTTGAGTAAACCTTTTCTGCCTTCATTTACAATGTGGTACAATCTATTGGCTGCCTGTTCTAACTTTTGGAGGAGTCCCCATAAAACACAAGAACAAAGCCATTAACCATGGAAACAAGAGACTAAGAATATCTGATGAGTGACTGACCTGTATGGTTTCTGGAGGCTCTCTGAGTACATTCCTTCAAAGGTTCTTTCTCTAGTTAGTGATATGACGGTTTGAATATTATCCACAGCTTCTGCTGCAATCTGTGTTTTTAAAAGCAAAATTGAAAATGTATTTGGCACCAACATATTCTTGGAGAGATTTATTTATATAGATTTATAGAAAATCTTGTAGCCTATAGTAACCAAGTGGCAGGTAGTAGAAGGTATTTCCAGGGTTACTTTACCAAGTTGCTCAAAAAACAACATACAAAAATGACATAGCACATAACGTGATGGCAGGGCCAAACTATTTCTTGAGAAACAAGAGCCATAGATAAAGAGCAGTGACTCCCTGACAATGGAGATAGGCAGGGCCACCATCTGAAGGAATGGGGAGAAAAGTCCAACCTGGAGGCTTCTCACTTTTTTTTGCAAAGGCTACTTAACAACTTAGCTAGAGGGCCAATGACTGATCCTTCATGATGTCTATAAAGAATTGGTTTAATAACTGTTCCATAATAGAAACTGTCCTTTGGATTTGTATCTACCTTTTTGACCCTAACGAAGTCCCTTTGATAATGGAGACCTAAGGCAACCAATCATCACCTTGAAACAGGTCTTTAAAAAAGAGCACAATTATTCTTTTTTTAAATAATCAATACTGCACTGCAAAATGAGATTGCATCACACAGGACACATAAGTGGACCAGCCATAACTAAACACTCCTGCTCCCCTTTACTATGAATAGACCCTTGTTGAAGTGGACTAAACATTGTTGAGATGGTTCTTCAGATTTGTGGACAGAAAGTATATCCTTTTCTAAACAGTGGAAACCCTGGTTTGTGTGACACCAGTATCTAAGCACTCATAGTTCACTGCCTCTTTTGTAGCATCTTTTTCACTCACTACAACTATGTGGTTGAGCTACAAGCCAAAGCTGAGCTATGTGAGGTGCCAGAAGGCAACACTCCCAGGTCTTGTACCCAGTCCTACAGTACATACTGTATTCCTGACTGTGGTTTAACAACATGGTAACTTCCTCCACTAACCTCACACTGTGCCTGAGCTGCCCTTAATAGTTGACCTATCTGCCTATCACATCTAAGGCAAGCTATTAGAGGAACTAACCCACCCCTAGGTAACTCTAACCCAGAAAAGCCTGGACCTGGACCTGTTTTTTCCAACCTATTCAACCCCTCACTTAGGTTGTTGGGCTTTAGGCAGAGATTCCCTACCAAAGACTCATGAGCAACATGTTGCCCACGCCCTATTGATGTTTTTCCCAGTTGCCTCAAAGCATGTGCTAGTTTTTAAATTCCTGGCCTTTCTTGACATGCCTTCTTAGAACAGTGATAATCAGAAAAGCTACATTCTAGGAGATGGTAGCATTTGTTTTCACCTGTCTAATTTTTATTGTGGAATCTCCCAGGAATCAAAGATAAAAGATCAAAATAACAGTGACTGTTTAACATCTAAGAATTGAATTGACATTTACCTTTCCAGCAGCCTGAAGCTCTTTCTTATCACGATTAGCAAAGCCAGTAAGAGCTCTGGTCTCAAGTAATCCAGTTACCCCAATGAAAGGAGTCATTGCCAAAATCAGAAGGGTCAGTTCCCAGCCATAGACAAAGGCAATTATGACAGACACTCCCATACAAGCCACATTCTGTGCAATTAATCCGAGTCTGGAACCAGTAGCCTGGATTAATTGAATGGAAATAAAAAAAAAATATATATTTTTTTTAAAAAAAGGACAACGATAAAAGTGCAAGGCTCATTTATAAAGATTGAGGATCAAATTTTATCTGCGATTCAAGAACGTCGTACTGAAAAAAAAAGACCATGAATATTTTTAAATCGATCAATTAATGGATAAAAAAAAAACTCAGTTGAAGAAATTCAGGGTTTTTTTTTTTTAAGAAAAACTCAAATTCAGTAAATCACCCAGATTTCTCTGAGGGAGTGGAAGAGGGAATGGGGAATCCTGATGGTTTTGAAAGTACGGATAAACCGTATCAATTCCAACTAATCAACATTGTCTGAGGCATTGTAGGACCGACCAAAACATCAAGGGGCCGATTCACTATGGGTCGAATATCGAGGGTTAATTAACCCTCGATATTCGACTAGGAACTAAAATCGTTCGACTTCGAATATCGAAGTCGAACGATTTAGCTCAAATCCTGCGATGGAACAATCGAAGGATTATTCCTTCGATCGAACGATCGAAGGATTATTCCTTTGATCGAACGATTAAATCCTTCGATTCAAAGGATTTTAATCCAACGATCGAAGGAATATCCTTCGATCAAAAAATCTCAGGCAAGCCTATGGGGACCTTCCCCATAGGCTAACATTGACTTCGGTAGCTTTTAGCTGCCGAAGTAGGGGGTCGAAGTTTTTCTTAAAGAGACAGTACTTCGACTATCGAATGGTCGAATAGTCGAACGATTTTTAGTTCGAATCCTTCGATTCGAAGTCGAAGTAGTAGTCGAAGGTCGAAGTAGCCCATTCGATGGTCGAAGTAGCCTAAAAAACACTTCGAAATTCGAAGTTTTTTTAATTCGAATCCTTCACTCGAGCTTCATGAATCGGCCCCCAACTGTTCGGAGGTATTGAATCCCATAAAAACTGTAGGGCAATATTTTTTTTCCCAGTGGATTCGTTCAGTATTGATAAGGTATTGCTACTAATCAAAGCTCAACCTAAAGCAAATCCTTGATCTGCTAAGTTAAATGAAGAAACAATTAAAAATGTAGATACCATCTGAATTTGGGAAGCATCAGTAGCGAGTCTTGTTGTTAAAGCCCCCGTGTTATGTTTCTTGTCATCAAACCATGACATTTCCTATAGAATAATATAAGACAAATGTCATTAGTATTATACATAGAGGGGCACTTGTAGCTACTGCCGTATCAGCAGTCACATGGGGAATTAAGGGTTAAGCTTACCTGGCGCAGCATGGCTTTGAATGCCATCTGTCTTACTCTCATTGTTAGAACTTCCCCTGATCTTCCGAACATAAAACCCTAATAAAATAACAGCAAAATTACAAATAACACATATTTATGAACATGATTTGTCATCCTGTTGAGAAAGTGTTGGTTTATTGAAGGAGGTTTATGCTTAGTAATGCTTATGATGACATATGCAATTGTATGAGATATACAGGTATGTGACCTGTTATCCAGAATGCTCGGGACCTGGGGCTTTCCAGATAATGAATCTTTACATAATTTTGATATTCATACCTTAAGTCATGGATAATTTGGATAAAATGGAGTCTATGGGAGCCTTTCCATTAATCAGAGTCAGTTAATAAGGGGATATATTTCTATCTTGCTCTCACTTGATAACATAAGAAACCCTTATAAACACTGAAGTAGTAAAATTGGTCCAATTTTGCAAAATTTTAATAAACTTCCTCTCCAACAAAATGTTTGAATCCAATTCCACTTTTACACCAAGGGGCAGATTTATCAAGGGTCGAATTTCGAGGGTTAAAAAACCCTCGAATTCGACCCTTGAAATAAAAATCCTTTGAATACCGAATTCGAAGGATTTACCACAAAAGCTTTGATCGTTCGATCGAATAAAAATCGTTCGCTCAAATGATGAAATTGTTAGAATCGAACGGTTCGAACGATTTTAATCAATCGATCGAAGGATTTTTATTCGATAAAAAGTGCTGGGGAAGGTCCCCATAGGCTAACATTGCAGCTCGGTAGGTTTAAAGTGGCGAAGTATGAAGTCAAAGTATTTTTTAAAGAGACAGTACTTTGATTATCGAATGGTCGAATAGTCGAACGATTTTTACTTTGAATCATTCGAATCATTCAATTCAATCGAATTTGACCCATTCGATGGTCGACGTACCCAAAAAAAACCTTCGAAATTCGAATTTTTTTTATTCAAATATGTCACTCGAGCTTAGTAAATCTGCCCCTAATTGATATGATCTTTTTTCTCATGTGCCTAATAATGTTGCCCCAAAATAGGGCTGATATAGCGTTGGCAGTTCAGCCCTTTCTTTTGGGCAAAATGAGAGAAGAAGTCATCATTATTTTCCTACATAAATGAAATTTCTTTCACATGACATGAGCCAGGACATTGACCTGGCTCAGGGGAAATATTTTTAAGTTTTTAAACATGCCATTGTATCATCAAGTAAAATCACAAACAGTTACTTTACCTGGAGAAAATACGTCAGGAAAGACGTTACTCCAATAACTACAAATATGATGGAGTATAAATTAGCTTCGCTCTGAATCCTTTCGGGATCGTTAGTGCTAAAAACCTGGTCAGGGCAAAAAAAAAAAAATATCAAAATATTAGAGAATATATTATATATTAACTTTATAATGCATATATAGTTCTGGATTGGGTTATTTAGAGAGGAATGCTTAGATAAACAGTATATTGTATCTTTATATAATGTTACTAAAAAAAAACATATGATTGGATATATAGTAAGTTGATATAACCTCCCAGGGATACATATAGCCTAAGTCCCTTTCCAGACTCTGGTTGCTACACTAAGTGGGTGTTTCCGTGGGAAAATACCAACCCCACTTCTCCTTGGTGGAGTACAGGTGCACCCCTGGTGTATACTATAACAAGAGCTAGGCTGTAACCCTGATTTCACTCAGGGCTTCTGACCCTTGAGCTTTGTCTTGGACCTCTAAACTGAGGCCTACCTCAACCTCAAGCCCTCTGGCAGATCCACCTCCAGCTAGAGTGGCATCAAGGGAAACAAAGAGAGCCATTTGCTCCTTCCAATTATATACCTGTGGACAGGAACTGGTCACAAGAACCTTAGGCCAGAGGGAGACACTCGGCAGAGGAGACAGAACCAAGACTTCCTGAATTAGTAGTGGAATTAAACCCTTGAGTCCCCTACAGAATGATAATGTTGGATAATCTGATCGAAATGACATTCCCTTGGATCACATTTGAACAATCTAAACAGAAAATCCCACCACATGGGAGATCATCAGGTGACCTGAAAGTCACAGGGCAGGAACCCTTGTTCTATCTGTGGTCAAAGAATCGCTGTACCTTTGTGCCCAAAGCTCCCAAGATCTGCTCAATAGTCCTTGTTTATATAATATATATCTGGAACGGTCCAATTCCTATGACGGACGAATGGCTAGTGTCAGAGGGTTGATATTTGTCACCCCCGCCCTCTATGACGCCATAACGCTATAAGGCCCAAGGCAGGATGGACTAAGGGTCTACTGTGGACAATGGTCAATAATATAGCTTATACTAGGCCATACAAACAAAAGATCATCACTCTGTTACTTAAATTCCAGAGTGTCTGTTGGGGCCCCTTTCTACTGAAGTGCTGCTCAGATTACTGGAAATACCACAATGGCCTTGGTTAGCCGATAGCTGATTGCGAGGCTGTGGACCGTTGGAGCTAGGCACAGTATGTTACAACATTCCTTTGATAACATGTAAGACTAAGTAAATCATTTAGACATTAATTGTACAAAAAGGAGACAGACTATGTATGGTATTTCCGTGAAACCCTTGTCACAATTATTGTAAAAGCCTTCTGAAAGCTATATAATGCCTGGACCAAGAGGTGGGTCTTTGGTAAGTCCTTGGCTGACATTCTGTGTGTTACTCCAACAGCTTACCCAGACAAAACTGTTATGTTGTATTATGTAAGAATAAATTGCCTGACTATTACTAAAGGTTTTCCTTTACTGAGTTTTGTCTTACACGAGGTCAAAATGGTATTACTAAAAATACCATCATCCTGCAGGCAGAACAGGTAGTTTGCAGTGCAATACACCAAGTTGCCATCACAATAATCAAATATGTTAATATTTTAATGTTTCGTCGATCACGTAAGAACTTATGTGACACTTACAGCTGAAACTTTGGCAAAAAGGATACAAAAGGCTGGATGCACTCCTCCATTGATTGTGGCCGCCAGAGTCCCCAAAAGTATATAAGGCCACTCGGATTTGTTTAGTTTCAGAATCTTGAAAAAGGAAACTTTAGGGAGAGGTTCCTGGAAAACAGATCCAATCATGAGCAACTTTTGGTGAGTTAAATACAGCTATGGAGTCGTTATATTCACATTTCTGACTTTTTTTTTACATAAGGCAACGTCATTATTTTAATAGTTCATGAATTATTTATTGTAAACTACAATGATGCAGGAATTCTGGAGGGGGAAAACACTGCATTGTGGGAAAAGAAAACATGACAAAAAATTCCAAACTATGCTTGGTCAGTAAATTTGCCAGTTCTACCAGCTGGTGACTGTGATCCTTTCTTTGGCAGCATGTGGCAATTTGTGTTTTGTCGGTCCTCTCCCAATGCAGAGAATTTAGACCATTATTATTATTATTATTATTCTGTGAAAGATTAATGAACTATAAGTTAAAAAACTTTGAAATTTGACCATCAAATAGGCCAAATTATTATTATTATTATTATTCTGTGAAAGATTAATGAAATATAAGTTAAAAAACTTTGAAATTTGACCATCAAATAGGCCAAATTAGATAGTCGAATTTTTCTGTCAGTTTTCGGTAAAATTCTGTAAAATTTTACTTTGAGTCGAAGTCGAGGTAGCCTATTTGATGGTCGAAGTACCCAAAAATTTACTTTAAAATTCTATTCTTTTGAATTCACTCGAATCCACTTTGACCCTTGATAAATCTGCCCCCAAGTGTGTTATTACCTCTTTCATGTCCTCTTTTTCCTCTTGTTCATCTAAGTGTTCAGATCGAGTGGATATTTTGGAGTTGAGGCGCTGTACAAGTGACGGCTTTCTTTTCAACTCGTTCTCTGCTGTCTCTGTCTGCTCGTTGGCTTCTGCTGCTTGAATGGACTGAAAGATATGAAAATTACTTAGAAATAGGATGTTATTATTATTATTATTATACTTTATAGATAGACCGACAGATTGATAAACAGACAGACGTACCTGGGCTGTAACTAGTGAGTGGTAAATGCCTTTCTTCTCCATTAATTCCATGTGGGTCCCTTGTTCTGCCACAGCCCCATTTTCTATCACGACTATAACATCTGCTGTCCAAACTGTACTGAGACGATGAGCTATGACAATGGTGGTCCGGCCTGCACTGGCCTGTAAAAAGAGAAAGTGAAGGCATACTTCAATAGCTATATTAAAGGGGGGACCTCTTAAAACAGGTTAAGGGTTAGTTCACATGAGGAGATTCAGGGAGATTTTGTCGCCTGGCAACTAATCGCCTAGAATTCTGGACGACAATCTCCCCGAATTGCCTCCTCGTGTCTACCCATCCGCTATGATGAAAAGTCGCCTGTGCTAAATCACACGCGGCACAGCTTTTTCCGAAGTTGCCCGAAGTTTCCTCGTGAGGCGACTTCAGGTGACTTCTGAAAATGCAGCGACTTTTCATCATAGCGGATGGGAAGACACGAGGAGGCAATTCGGGGAGATTGTTGCCCAGAAGTCGAGGCGATTAGTCGCCAGACGACAAAATCTCCTCGTGTGAACTAACCCTTAATGTTCCTTTAGCTGGCCATTCAGATCAAGATACAATGTTTTGCCAAGTCAGTAAGGACCAGATCTTTATCTGAGTTAAATGAAATGAAATGGACCTAATTGGGCCAACCTAAAGGTCATAGGACTTAATGAAGTCTTAATAAAGAATTTGATGCAGTTCTCTGTCAACAGCGAAGTCTGATCAGTTGCTGATTGAGTCCCCAGTTAGGTATATGTAAGGAACTGTCACTATCTGTCCTTACTGCTGCTCCTAAATGAAAAATCAACATCATCAAACTAACCAATTGGATTGCGAGATGCAAATCCTCTATAACCATGCCCTTCTACTCCAACTTTTCCTATAAAGTAACAATATGGCACAGGAAAATAAACATTACCTTCTCTAAGGCATCTTGCACTAGAGATTCACTTTCAGTATCCAGAGCGGACGTAGCCTCATCCAGCAGAAGGATCTTAGGGTTCCGCACCAAGGCTCTAGCAATGGCTATCCTTTGTTTCTGGCCTCCACTCAGCTGTGCACCTCTTTCTCCAACCAGAGTGTCATATTTCTGTGATTCAATACATAATAAAGGCAGTGTTAGTGGGAATTTTCAGCTAAAACGGATGTATGTATGTATATTTTTATTTGTAAAGCGCTCCTTGAGGGCAAAGCACCGTACAGCAAAACAATAAATTAGTAGTAACAAACAAGGGGTTATTGAAACAAAAAGTAACTACAGTATAAGTGCATTATTAGAAATACACTTCACATAAATATAAAATGAGAGATGAGTGGAGGATAATTCTGGCAGCAGTCTTTAATACAGACTGTAGAGGGGAGAGATGGGACTTAGGGAGGCCAGTTAGTAGAAGGTTACATTAATCTAGTCTGGATTGCAGAGAACATCAGTACAGATAGACGAGGTAGAGTGAGGGGAAAGGAGAAGGTGAGAGAAGGCAGAGTGTAAATAAAGCAGCAGACTGGGGAAAAAGGAGGTACAGAAAGTGAGAGGAGGTGACCATAATGAAAGAAGGAAGATTGAGATCAGGTAGGGGGGATGAGAGGAGATAGATTAAGGAGGTAGAGTCAGGGGAGATAGAGATGGATGAGAGTGGCAGAGGAGGTAAACTGAAAGAAGATAGAGTGAGAGGAAGTAGGGATAGCTGAGAGGAGGTAGAGTAAGTAGAGGTAGGGTTGGATGAGAGGAAGTAGAGATAGCTGAGAGGAGGTAGAGTGAGTGGAGGTAGGGAGGGATAAGAGGAGGAGATAGAGTGAGAGAATATAGTGATGGTAGAGTCAGAGGAAGTAGGAGTGGATGAGAGGAGGTAGATTGCAAGGAGACTTGTCCCACACAATGTGAAAGATTGTGGAGTGGAATGAAAGGGAGCAGTATCTAAAGGAAAATTTAACGGCAAATAAAAACAGCTTATTTCACACCCTACAACATGAGATTTTTACTATGCGTCTAAGCCTTAACATTTTGCATTTAAGACACTCACATCTGGCAACGCCATAATGAAATCGTAGGCATTCGCTTCCTTCACTGCCTTTTCAATCTCCAAATCAGTCACATTTTCTCTTCCATATTTGATGTTGTTTTTAATGGTAGTTCCAAACAGCACCGGCTCTTGGCTGACCACCCCTATGAGTTCTCTGTAATGTCCCACATTCAGCGACCTGATATCGTGGCCATCAACTGTGACCTGCAAAAGACGTTTGGAATCAACTCCAGTTGCCACTTACAAGGATGGTGTATAATTGGAAAGGGGTCATTTACAAACGCATATGCAGGTGTGCAAAAGGCAATCTGGGCCACAAATCATCCCATTCAAAGGAGCATTTGTATCCAGTTTACCAACCACAAGTCTGCTGCATCTCACCCGCTGTGGGAAGCCTGAAGCTATTCAGGGCCGGATTTAACTTTCTTGCCCCCCTAGGCCCAGCTGCTGTGTCACCCCTCCCCCCAATCTCCTGGAAGTAAATTTTGATCCACATAAAAGAACATAGATAATACACAATAATTGTGTATAAAACATAAACTATCACAAATTTTGCCTACCTTTGTGCTCCAAACTCCAGTGGCAGTGTAAATTAAATATTATGAAATAAAAAGCCCATTTTTGGGGGGAAGCGCCTTATATTAATTTCAGCAGCACCATTTGTTCAAAATCTATTTGTTATAAGGCAGACAGCGCATTCGCATTATTATTTATATAATTAACCTACCAACTGACAAACAATTCTGTAACTATTTCCCTGCCTGTTGCTGCATTTTTAAATTGCAGACGAAGATGATTGGATCCAGCCCGACAGATTCAGATGAACTTATCGGCCTGTGCGCAGCTCTGTGGCAGAGCTGAGTACTATTGCTATATCTCCCGGGCTAAGCCCAGAGTGACGTCACACGCTCACTGCGCACGCCCGGAAGAAGATAAGCACCAGTTCTCTCTTCGCGACAAGATAAAGAGTTCATTATGATTGATGTGGTTAAATAAAGCACATGTGACCAGGTCAGGGCAACTATGTGTGGAATGCCAATGTCTTTATGTAAATAAATGTTACAGAATCGCTGAGCTGCTGGTTTTGTGTGGTCTGTTCTGTATATGCTGTTGCCTGCTTGCCGCCCCTAAACAGCTTGCCGCCCTAGGCCCGGGCCTAGGTGGCCTCTCCCCAAATCCGGCCCTGAAGCTATTGCTGGGTCCAAGGTGGCAGTAGCTCCAGGGTTTCCCCAGCATCAGTCGGTGAAGTTATGCAACATTTTTGTCCTTTGTCCTCTGCTGCTCCTTGCAAGTCAGAATAACATGTCAGTAAGCAATTGGGTTGAGGGCAGAAGAGGGAGATACCTTTTGCTCCTCATGAATAAAAAAACTTAAAGCACTGACAGCGCTATATAAATAAATGATGATGATGATGATGATGTGGGGTGACTACATGTCTCTATAGCTGCATATATAAAATGACCCCCAAGATCTTTAGAGAAAACAAATAGTTTTTACCGTGCCCTCCTGTGCGTCATAGAGTCTCTGGAGAAGCTGAACCGTTGTACTTTTGCCACAGCCACTTTGGCCAACCAAGGCCACAGTTTGCCCAGATTTAATCTTTAAATTTAGTCCTTTTAAGATCTACAAAAAGAAAGAAAAAACAATCTTATTACGGCAGTATTATAGTATTCCCTTCCCCTTCCTTATATTAGCAGCGTGCTGATTATATATTACTTGCACCTACTGTATATATGGCACCTAAAATTCACTATTAAAATAACAATGCATTGGTTTTATTATGTAGAGAGAAGGGGGGGGCAATCAGAAATTCTTGTCCTTTTTTCTGCTTTTGAATTTAGAGCTTCAGCACTGAATCCACAATTACATTGGTGAAATATCGATAAATAGTCAATTTCAGATTATTATATTGCTTTCTCACCTGGACGTTTGGTCTTGAAGGATAAAAAAAATGAACATTTTTAAATTCCACGTTTCCCTTAATTTTCTCCGGTTGATACCCTTCTGTCATGTAGTTGTCTATTGTAGAAGTCTAACGCGAAAAAAGAAAAATTGATTAAAACCATTTTTTTTTTTTGGAAATTTATTAAATAAACAGGAAAGGCTGTTCTGGTTTCCATTGCAATACACTAGTAATAAAACTAGTAAATAACTTACACAGGAGCTTCACCAAAACAAAAAATATGAATATGAATCATAAGTTTGTTACACATGGAACAATCAAGTCCGACATTTTGGGGCACATTTACTTAGCTCGAGTGAAGTATTAGAATAAAAAATACTTCGAATTTTGAAGTATTTTTTTGGCAACTTCGACCATCGAATTGGCTACTTCGACCTTCGACTATGACTTCGAACGTTTCAAACTAAAAATCACTTGACTATTCGACCATTCGATAGTCGAAGTACTGTCTCTTTAAAAAAAAACTTCGACCACCTACTTCGCCACCTAAAACATACCGAGCACCAATGTTAGCCTATAGGGAAGGTCCCCATAGGCTTTCCTAGCATTTTGGGATAGAAGGAAAATCGTTCGATCGATGGATTAAAATCTTTCGTACCGTTCGATTCGAAGGATTTAATCGTTCGATTGAAATATTTTTCCTTCGATCAAAGGAATTGCAGTAAATCCTTCGACTCCGATATTCGAAGTCGAAGGATTTAACTTCGAGGGTCGAATATTGAGGGTTAATTAACCCTCGATATTCGACCAATAGTAAATGTGCCCCTTTGTCTGATTTTGAGTTTGGGGCCGGGGAGGATTCTTGAATAGAAAGTCTTAATAATATGTGTTTGGGGCAGTGGAAGCCAAAGACATCTGTATGGTGATGCTTGACAACATGGCAAGGTAAATTTAAATATTAGGGCTCATTTTACAACCACAGCCACAACTACAACCATACAATAATGGTCACAACTTTGTATACTATGGCACCATTTCCAAAAATGCTTATTGCAGTTGCGTCCCGTCTCCTCTTCTGAACGGTGCCTACAGTGTGCCTATTGATGCAAGGGAAACCCTGGGATACCCTTATCTTCAACCAGGGCTGTATTTACCATATAGGCAGTGGAGAACTTGGAGCTTAAGGAGGGTGGCCCATGGGTGAGTATATGGTTGAATGTGTATGGTGATAATTCCAGGGTTCCCTTTGTGAGCTGGGTCTATAGATCCAGTAAAGCAGATGCAAATGTCAAAAGAAAGCCAAGGCTGAAATTAATGCTTTTCCAAAATAATGCCAGGGCAGATAACTTGACCATCAGAGCTTTGTCCCATAGGCCGACAGGCCCCTTGTGACAGAAAAATAGACTTAACATGTAAGAGCAGAAAAGCCTTTTCTGGCAAAGGTTAAACATTTGTATGAATTATGGAGCTACAATTGGTCAATGACCTACAATGTGGGTCAGCTACACCAACGAAACAAGAGAAAATGATGAGACAAAAGGGCTGATTTTGCATAGTACATGGGTGTGCTGTTAACAGTCTCCCTTTTTGAGTTTACCTTCTACTATAATTACAGCAATAACACAACTAGCTTTGACTTCTCAGTTAAGGGTAGGGTGGGCTGAGTGGGACTTTAAAAGGGGGTTTGAACATGTGTAAATGTTTACCCCCTTGACTGCCCTTGAATGCATTTGTAGAGAGGCAGGGTTCACCTCAAAACCTTTTATGGTCCCCAAAACTTTGAGATGGCCAGTTTTATAGACATATGGGGGGAATATAAGATTGGTCGCTAAAGCAAAAATCTGTCACAATCCGTTCACAATACAAATAAATGTTTGTGAACAATTTTGCCTTTGTGAACACTTTGCTCCCCATGCGACAGTAGGATAGTGATTGCGAATTTTATAGTGTGCACAGTGTATGTAATAAAACGTCTTAATGAAGAAGTGGTTAAATTTGCTCCAAAAGTTTACACCACCTTCAAGTAGGTCTTAAAGGTTCACAATTAAGATTTGCAATGCAATCAAAGCCTAATGAAGAATATTACATTGCAAATTTTTATTTGTAAATTTGCTCGCTTTGCAAACTTTATTACATTTCCCCCCATATACTGAAAATAATTAAGCAAATTAAATTATTTGTGGGAGGCTATCAATAAAAGGCTCTCCACTGAATGATCTCTTTTTGGGGAGGCTAAGCCTCCCTGAGTCTTCATTATTCCTACATCTTCATTATTCCTTCATTTATTATTCCTAAATGTCATTTAGGTCACTTACGTGGAAACTGATTAAAATACAAAAATCTCGTTAATTTCAAGTAAAGGCAGATCAATGCTCCACTCTTTGTGTAAGCCTTACCTGATCCATGACATTAAAGATTTTATAAGCGGCGCCTCGTGCTATAGAAAATGCCTCGAGATGAGAAGAAGCCTGGCCAATGCAGTAGCTGCTGTTAATCACGCAAAAGAAAATCTGTTAAGAGAGGAATCAAAATGTTAATCATTTATGGGATTTCCAAGACTGAGTCGGAAAAATTTGCACCAGGTTTAGTGACCCATAGCAACCACTCAGAACTTGGCATTCACTGATTGCCTGCTTGAAAATAAACATCTTATTGGATGCCATAGGTTGTTGGCCAGGCCATCCAGTTCGAAAGCACAAGACATAGAACATAAATGTCGTTATTGGATATCGATAAAAAAGTACTATTTAGCCTACCACAAGGGCATCTCCGATGGTGTATCCTTTATTTTGAAGAATGACAGTCGTGCCATACCAAAATCCAAGCCCGTAAGAACAATAAATAATAAATAGCATAAGGCCAAGTGCCAACTGGGAAACAATGGCTTTTTTGATACCAATCTTTTTTGCCTCTTCCAAATTATTTGTATATCTGAAAAATAAAAAAAATGCCAAAGTTAGATCTCCATTATACTGAAGGTGTGCACCTTAGACTCATCTGAGACAGGATTTATATAGAAAAATAATTGCTATATAAATCCTAAGGGTCTGTTAAAGAGATAGTCCGCTTTTGGTCTTGGAAAGAGTGATGGATGTTGGAGACCAACATCATGCTGAATGGCTTCAGGCTGACCGTTCATGGTTTATTTACAAATCTAATCTTAAATTTAGGTATGTCTAGGGATTCTACATTTTGGGAGTAGAGAATGAATACAACTTGAAGGATAATTAGGATGAGGTCTAGGAATGCTTATTTGTTGGCTCTAAATACTCTAAATACCCCATGTAGACAAGAATTAAGATAAATTAAGGTCAGATTTGTGTGAACACATTCCATGTCCTTAATATTGGTGGAAAAAATGTAAAGGGTGGTAATATTTTAATATATCCATGATGAACTGCTATTTTGCGGCCACATTTGTTCCTCATTTGACATTTTTTATGATTTTTTTTCCTATTTTTGGGTGGTAAATTTAATAAGATTGTACTCATCTATATAAAATATATGAGCTTGCTTACGAAGTATGGGAAGTATGCAAACAAAAAATCCTTTCTATTGCAAAGGGACCACACCTTAAGTAGAATATTTATGCTGCACGTAATTTTAGGGGTTCAATTTCAAGACTATAAGCTGCAAAATTGGCCCATTTACATTGTTGACCAAATTAAACCGAATCTGTGTCATGAGCAAAGCCAATAAAAAAGATGAACAAAAACCTAGAAATGTAAAACCTTTTTATTTCTTTTTCTTGTCCTCCAAATGCCACAACGGTCCTTATTGAGGAGAGGACTTCTTCTGCTACTGCTCCAGCTGCAGCATATGCCGAAAGCTCCTTACTTGTTAGCGATACCAGCATCTAGGTATAAAGGGGTAGGTAGGTCAAGAATTTGTATTGGCAACAACTAATAACAGAACTGGTTATCTGCTATATCATTGTCCAAATAAAGATTACTGAAATTACAGATACCACAGTTGGCCTTACTTCTGTTCTAGACATAAGACCAGAACCAGTCTTGGCCGCCTAAAACCAACAAGAGAATACTTGCACAACAATTACATGTAGACAGTGATTAATGTAATTTATTTCATATATACTTATGGTGGAATTAAGAAAGCGATAATAGTAAATGTTTTGCTGGGGCCCACTAGAGTTGGGTCGACCAGGGGATCTTCTCATACCCAGAGAGGCCAGAAAGAACCTGCACAGGATGGTTACACCTACCTTAGAGCTCACTGCAGCTGACAGTGCAATTAGCGGACTTGTTGCTATATATACAAGTGCAAGTTCCCACCCTATGGCAAGGGCTACAATTATTCCAGATATGAACGTTGAAACGTTTTGGAATAGATGACCAATTTTGTCTCCAATTCCATCATTGATTTTAGTAATGTCCCTGAGAAAGATAAATATATATAGATATAAATAAAAAAAATGCAATAGCGTAGTAGAGTAGTAGCACCTCCTTAAAAGTAAATCTCTTACTCGTTGAGCCGGGTGTTGATTTCTCCAGGTTTATTGATGTCGAACCAACTCATTTCTTGAGACAAGATGGAATGGAAGAAAGCTTGCCTCATTTTCCGAGTCTGTCTTGCAGCAGCTAAAACCCAAAAGGAAACTTGGGCGTAACCTGCAACTATAACGGCAGTTCCTATTGCTACATAGTACAATGCAAAACTGGGGAGAGAGGAAAATTCCATATTAGAAACAGCAAATATTTACATTGTTTCCTTATTAAGACTTAATAAGTAGAAGAGGAAACTGAAGCCTACAACATTTTGATGAGTATGCTCTGTATTTTCTTTCTGCACATTCATATTTTGCATATGAAAAAGACTTCCTTCTTGTTTAAATAGTCCAACCATCCTAGATTGAACTTGTTGGAAGTTTCCAATTATGAGGGAGCAGCATGAAGGCCAGGAGAAGTGAAATATGGAGCGAGTGCTGTCTTTCTGGATTCTCTTAGAATTATATCAGTGTCTAATATTTTCATATTTTTGTAAATTGATCCAAGCAACAGGGGTCTCCTCACATTTTGGATTTTCAAAAATACTTCATTCCAACCGTTCCTGCATTAGAGGAACATACATCATATTAAAGGACACTCTACATTATATCAGCTTCCACAACTGATAGTTAAGGAAACCAAAATGCAGGGGTTCTTTTCTCAAATAGCAATAAAGGCTTCCATTGTGTATTATTATAGTAGTGATGCTGAGCTTCTGGGTTGAGACCCAAAACTTGGTCCTCTTGCTGTTTAGGGTGGGTCTCCATGATCCATAACGTGAACTTTCTAAAACATAATAATTACTTTTGTATTATTGTTTTATTATTGCTCTATTGCAATTTACATATTTTTTTCGTTTTGTTATGACCCGGAGTGAACAGCAGGATACATGTTCATTTGTTCCTCAATATTTAATGAATTACTGAGATCAAAGATGGTCAAGTTCAAAGGATGCAGGAACCCTAATCCATGACATTTGGGGGCCGATGCATCAAGGGTCGAATATCGAGGGTTAGTTAACCCTCGATATTCGACTGGGGAATGAAAATCATTCGACTTCGAATATCGAAGTCGAAGGATTTTGCACAAAAAGTTCGATCGAATGATCGAAGGAATAATCCATCGATCGAACTATTAAATCCTTCGAATCAAACGATTCGAAGGATTTTAACCCAACGATCGAAGGATTATCCTTCAACCAAAAAAATTTAGCCAAGCCTATGGGGACCTTCCCCATAGGCTAACATTGGGTTCGGTAATTTTTAGGTGGCGAACTAGGGGGTCGAAGTTTTTTCTTAAAGAGACAGTACTTCGACTATGGAATGGTCGAATAGTCAAATGATTTTTAGTTCGAATCCTTCGATTCGAAGTTGAAGCTGTAGTCGAAGGTCGAAGTAGCCCATTCGATGGTCGAAGTAGTCCAAAAAAAACCTTTGAAATTCGAAGTTTTTTTACTTAGAATCCTTCACTTGAGCTTGGTGAATTGGCCCCCTAAAGATATTGAGTGGCATCCCAAGAATACTTTGGTTGATGATTGTAGGATCAATTTTTAGAGCAGGGCATTTGCAGAATCAGATTTTTGGGGAACAAACCATAGATGAAAGTAGATGAAACTATAAAATACATGAATGGGGCTCATTTACTGGTAGTAGGCATATGGTTTTCAGTAGACAGAATCCATTCAGATATTTGCTTTGAGAATTGTACCTGTGGTGGTTACTGCACTGTGCCAAGTGTTAATAAATGAGGAACAACTCAACAGCAACTCCAAAGCTTTCCTGCATTGGGGGTCCCTAAGTTTTGACTATAAAGGCGGTACAACTGCAGTAAATCAGACTTACATTGCCATCTGTTCTCCCAGTGGCTTGAACTTGTCACATTCTGCTGTAAATATAAAACGAGCATTTTATTACAATGAAAAGGTCACAATATTATCGTTTTTTGCTTGGTTTTAGAGCTATTTGTAAATAAAATTGCAATTGCAAGATGTGTATGTGTGTTGCTTTCTGCATTGCTCTACTCTAGCCAAGACTCCTTCTGTTACAATGAGTGAGAACCAGACGATAACAGACAAAACACTGAGTTAAATTTACAAAACAACTCTAAAAACTATAAACATTAATGGACCAGTAGTCCCCCCTTTTCAGTGAATAGTGCTTTTGCCTATTATTTTAATTTTCAGAAATATGTATGTTTTTTGTTATATCTTAGAAGATAAAAACACAGACTGAAAGTAAGTCATTCTAACTCCCTGGCTATCATAAGCTGGTTAAAACAAATCAATAGTCCTCTGAGAAGTTCTCTGTATAAACAAACCCCCTTCTTATCCCCTGTCTGCAGCTTTTAGGTTTTAAGATACAATACAGATCAAGTTTACTTGCCAGATCCTGAAACCGAACTGCACCTAAGGACTGGTTTGTGCTACAGGTATGACTGCAACTCTAAGCCTGGCTGCTGGGAGCTGTAGTCCAACAAAAGCTGGAAGTTGATATATTGTGCAGCATTGGATTACATAATAATGTTTCCTTTTAGATTAGTGCCCCATACTTCCAACAATACCCAGGGTCCCTCAAATCACTATTATTAAATCCAATTTAAACCTGTGTAGGAGATATAAAGATTTGTAAGGATCCCTATACCTGTACCTCTGCCCAGGGAAGAAATGGGTTTCCATAGGCCATGGGGTAGTTCCTATTGCCTAGTTGATATAGGAGAATGTTCTATCTCTTTGGTGTCTATGAGGATATGGTATCTGGTTGGATGAGAAGTCTTACTTGTGTTTTGTAGTGATGAGTTGAAGCACAAAATGCTGTCAGTTACTTGTCCGTACACCAAGTCCATCATGGGAAGGCAGACGCCATTTCCTGCTGCGCCAATCAAACCAACGATCATTAAGAAAATATCCAGCCTGTCTGCAAAACGGAACTAGCAAAGGGAAACAAAAACAAAATAGAAGCATGATATTTTCGTATCAGATGGCTAAAGGGGACTCTTCTGCTTTGCCAGAAAACACAATAGTCTTCCTGACAAATTGTGCGTAGTACAGAAGAATTCTTATACTGACATAGATTTATGATAATAATCTTTACAGGTCAGTGGTTGTCAAACTTTTTGAAGCTCAAGACCCGTCTAAAGGTCCAACCTTTGGCCAGGGGCCTCCTGAGCTCATGAAGTGAGTACAGATCTAGGCAAATGTTGGTGTGTCAGTCATTCAGACATAGTTTGAAGAATATCTAGGACAGTAAATACATATTCACCCCAGATCTTGCCCCAATTGACTTTCTAGCTGGGCTTTCAGGTGTATCTAGGAGAGAAAATGATCATTGTCCCCATTCTTTCTACAACTGGCCTTCACGATGATCCCCATTGCCACCGTTCCAAGCCAACCTCACAGTTCAGGAAACACTGATATTGGCTATGAGCAAACTCTGGGTGTTATTCCTGCTAAATTGTGCTACATACAGGGGAACACTCCTGACTCCTCATAACACTGACCCTACTGTCCTATGTGGGAATGTGATGAGGACCTTAGATTGTAAGCTCCACTGGAGCAGGGAATAATGTAAATGAATTATAATAAAACAGTAATGAATATTTTGGCTTCTAGTAAATAAAGGATAATAATAACTGCAGGCAAAACTGAATTCAACTTACAATTTGGATTATGCCAACTGCTCTTTTCTTTTCTCGTTTCTTCTTATTTTCATTGACGACCCTTGGAATAAAACAGTTATTTTCACTTTGATGTTTAACGGATTCATAATAAAAATGAAACTGGCTGGAGGACAGAAGAGCCAACCCTGTAAAGTTGGACTTTCTGAAAAAATGAGGGTTGCGGTTTCAATCTTCAATTCTCATGTAGCAACACAAGTACTTAATTTAATCTGATTAAATACAAATAATCTCTTGGCACTCTGTAAACATGGCTGTTATTGTGTTCATGATTAGTGATGGGCGAATTTATTCGCCAGGTGCGAATTCGCGGCGAATTTTCGCGATTTGACGCCCACGAAAATTCGCGGAAAAAATTCGCCGGCGTCAATAAACGGGCGCCGGCGTCAAAAACGGGCACCGGCGTCGAAAAAACGGGCACCGGCGTCAAAAACGAGACGCCAGCGCCGTTTTGCGAATTTTTCGCCATTTCGCGAAATTCAAGAATTTTTCGACAAAGCGAAACGGCGCAAGTTCGCCCATCACTATTCATGATATACTACACTATATAAACCTTTTTTCCTAAAAAAAAATACACTTCTGATACCATTTCCTCAAACCTGCCGCCATTCACCACCCACATTATTTTTACTTTTACATTAGAGGAGAGGGGAGTGGACTTTGGTCGGTGGGACTCACAGGGTCTTTTTCCTGGATCCTAGTGGCCCAGTCCAAACCTGTTTATAGATGAGTTTTTATACCCTTTCCACTGGGAAATACACTTGTGTATTTTGTTCTTGAAAACATAGGGGCAGATTCACTAAAGGGCGAAGTGGCCGTCGCCAGAAATCGCATCCGCCGAGACATCACCAATTCACTAACCGGCGCAGAGCACAATTCGCTAGCGAAAAAGACCGTCGCCAGCATTCGTTCACACTTTTTGCTCTGGCGAACGGTCGTCGCTTCACAAATTCACCAAAGTGCGGTTTTTATTGAACGTTACCTCTTTCGCCAGAGTTTCCTTCGCCACCTCAGACCAGGTGAACTGCTGAAACAAACCTACATCTTCCTCAATCTTATGTCAGTGACATCATATCCTGTACGCCGGAAAGTCATAAAAAATGTAAAGAAAACGCTGGCGACTTTTCTTTTTTTAAAGCCTTCAAAAGTTCTGATATTTAAAGATTTTTGTCTGATATTTAAACATTTTTTTTAACACATTTGACGGGCATGCCACATATATTTTAGGGTGGGCTCATGTCTAGGGCATTAGAGGAGCTTTTATTTCTTTATTAAGGTTCCTTGGACATTTGTAATTAGGGATGCACCGAATCCAGGATTCGGTTCGGGATTCGGCCAGGATTCGGCCGAATCCTTCTGCCTGGCTGAACCGAATCCGAATCCTAATTTGCATATGCAAATTAGGGGTGGGGAGGGAAATCGCGTGACTTTTTGTCACAAAACAAGGAAGTAAAAAAATGTTCCCCCTCCCGCCCCTAATTTGCATATGCAAATTAAGGTTCGAATTCGGTTTGGTATTCGGCTGAATCTTTCACAAAGGATTCGGGGGTTCGGCCAAATTCAAAATAGTGGATTCGGTGCATCCCTATTTGTAATAAAAAGTGGCCACTTCAAGCATTTGCATCAACATCTCTAAAAAAGACGTCCACAGGACTTTTATGCGCCTCCCCTATTCAAATTAACCTAAGCGTAAGATCACTAGTGAATTATTGCTTGGCACAAACGTACTCTAGCGGATCTTCGTTATGAAATGCTCGCTAGCGAAAAGTCGCCAACATTTGGTGCCCAGGACGCAACTTTGCATTTTAGTGAATTAGCTTAGTGGTAACGAATTTTCACCTGGCGAAGTGGAGCGGAGTGTGGCGAAGAGGTCACTGGCGACAATTCGCCCTTTAGTGAATTTGCACCATAGTGATATTACACAACTACTCAAGTAGTATATGTACATATAAGTAATTCAGTTATACCTAATATAAATTAGTCATATCATCTGGTGGCCAATCACAGCTGTCACACTGAATAAAGGGACCCCTGGGGTGCAGTAATAGGCCAGGGCTTGGGAGAATGGAAATAACATAAGGGTAAGTGCCCACTCTGCGCTGAACTAACACAATACACAAAGAATACAATCTTCTGATACATACGGGTCATCTTGTGCCATATCCTCACACTTTTTCGCATTATTATTCCCCATATTGATAGGAGCCTCTGCTGATATGGCGGCCACTGCTCTTTTATGGGAACGTCACTCACACACAAACTGCAGAGAGCTCAGTTGGCACAATGGGACTCACTAGAGAGACAAGGAATCAGTTAATGAGTAGAAGAGCCATAAAACTCATATGCACAATCCAACGTCCAGCATTGTGTCGCTATTCCTCTCTCAGCATCTGTTTCTCCTCATTCTCTCTTCATGCAGCAGTTGGGTGTCAGATATTCACTGACAGTTACATCCAGTATATCTTATAGGGGGGCTCCTTTTGCCTAGAAGTAGCGATGGGCGAATTTATTCTCCAGGCGCGAATTCGCTGCGAATTTGCGCGATTCGCCCGAATCACCCGTGAAAATTCGCGGAAAAAATTCGCCGAGGTCAAAATTTTTTTTAGAAAAACGGACGCGTTAAAAACTAGACGCCGGCGCCGGTTCGTGAATTTTTCGCCATTTTGCGAAATTCGCAAATTTTTCGGCGAAGCGAAACTGCGCAAATTCACCCATCACTGCCTAGAAGATGTATTATAGCTCACTCTATTAAAATCACCAGACATCATGTCTCTCTACATGCAGAATTTGTGCAAAAGGCAGTTATTTTGTTAGATTTTGTTTGCACTGGAATCAGTTATTTGAGTGAGCTCTAATTCATCTTGCTAGGAAAGGAGCTCCCTATAAGATATATTGGATCTAACTGTCAATGAATATCTGACACCCAACTGCTGCATGAAGACAGAATGAGGAGAAACAGATGCTGAGAGAGGAATAGTGAAGATAAATTTGATTATTTTAGAAACAATGCAGAATTTGTAATTGATTGTATTTACAAATTTTCTTTGTTTCAAAGTTTCAGTATGATGAATCTCATATTCAATTTTCATTCCCCTTTAAAAACAGACCAGCCCAGGGTACTCTACAATGACCCCTGAGCTGGGCACACAAAGAGAGTATTATGTATATTCTCTATATACACATGTACCAGCTTAGGGGCACCTGGGAATACAGTAAATATGGCATTGCAATTAAATACCCCACTCCAGGTTGGGTTTTTTTAAGGAGAGTAATAATTTAGCAACATTGGTTACACAGGGGTGCAAAATGGCACTGCCCAGTTGTCTTCATAGGCAGAGGGGGATTTTTGTGTTTAGGGAGGCTAGTTAAAGTTAACTTTTACTATTTACTAAGTTTACTATGAATGGCCTGTTCTTATCAGATTTTCAAATGGTCTTCATTTTTTATATTACCTTCTGACTCTCTCCAGCTTTCAAAAGGAGGGGTCACTGACCCCAGCAGTCACAATAAATGTCTATCCGCCAACAATGTTATTGTTACTTTTTATCACTTATCTTTCTATTCAAACCCTCTTTCTTATTCATCTTCCAGTCTCTTATTCCAGCCACTGACTCGTTGCTAGGTTAAATTGGATCTTAGCAACCAGATAGCTGCTGAAATGTCAAAACGGAGAGAATAGTTCAAAAACGCCAACAAATGGAGAGAAATGTCTATGAATATCACTGTCTATCTCATATTAAAACTTAAGATAAAGGTGAACTACGTCTTTAAAGAGATTTTTTACTCGATAACTTCTTAGAATCCAAAGTCCACTTTCGTGTATAATATTCCAGAACACAGGGCAGGATAAATGTGGTGGTAATTTCATGTAAAATAACTCCCAGAACACCCAGGTGAAGTCACTTTACCAAAATCTGAATATGTCGGTGGTATAAATGTAAAACATACAATAACATTCATGTCTATTCACACATCACATTCTGTCATTGAAGTACAATCGCCAGTAACCTTCTGACAGTTGTGGGGTCCAACAAGCCAGAATTACTGTATATAATGAAATGTATGATAAAGGTTAAAGACATCAGAAAATAACCATTTTATTATCTAACATAACATTAGCAGGAGTCCGTTAGCATTAGAAACTCTAACTGACAGATTAAGAAGTGACAGTCAGGTTTAGGGACTTCAAGTGCCAATTAATTACAAAAGCAGAACTATCAGCAAAAAACGATCAACATGACCTGTAGGCAACTTTTAATGTAGATTAAGATTTTGAAAAGAACATTTTTAGTGTCAGTATCAGTTTAATAAAGTTTCCTATTTATTGCACAAGACGGCACTTGTGCTCAGTAGATCTAACGTGCTGTACAGTGTGGGGGCAGCAGAATTACTGACCTGATCCTGAGAGCGAGTCTGAGAAAAACCTTAGTCAGTCGGGAGACTTTATAGTCGAAGTGACAACGTGACTCACTGGGAAGTCAATCACATGATGTCAGCTCTGTGTAACCTCATTAATATTGAGCAATAGCCTCACTGCCTCTGATCCGCCTCCTCAAAATCATCTCAACTCTCATTTACTCTCAGCGCCACACTCCTCCATATTCCCTTTATATCTTCTCATTGCTGCTCTTTATACTTTACTTATTACACATTACCTGCCTATAATGCTAATGATAATAGAAATAAAGATAATAGATAGATAGATACATAGTTACATAGTTAAATTGGGTTGAAAAAAGACAAAGTCCATCAAGTTCAACCCCTCCAAATGAAAACCCAGCCCCATACACACACCCCTCTCTACTTTTATTTAAATTCTATATACCCATATCTATACTAACTATAGAGCTTAGTATCACAATAGCCTTTGATATTATGTCTGTCCAAGAAATCATCCAAGTCCCTCTTATAGTCATTAACTGAATCAGCATCACAACATCACCCGGCAGTGCATTCCACAACCTCACTGTCCTGACTGTGATGAACCCCCTACGTTGCTTCAAATGAAAGTTCTTTTCTTCTAGTCTAAAGGGGAGGCCTCTGGTACGGTGATCCACTTTATGGGTAAAAAGGTCCCCTGCTATTTGTCTATAATGTCCTCTAATGTACTTGTAAAGTCTAATCATGTCCCCTCACAAGCGCCTTTTTTCCAGAGAAAACAACCCCAACCTTGACAGTCTCCCCTCATAATTTAACTCTTCCGTCCCTCTAACCAATTTAGTTGCACTTAGTCTCTGCTAGATAGATAGACAGACAGACAGATAGATAGATAGATAGATAGATAGATAGATAGATAGATAGATAGATAGATAGATAGATAGATAGATGATAGACAGACAGACAGAAAGACAGACAGACAGACAGACAGACAGATAGATAGATAGATAGAATATATAGATGATAGATAGAGATAGATAGAAAGACAGACATTCAGACATATAGATAGATAAATATAGACAGACAGATATAGATAGAC
This sequence comes from Xenopus petersii, assembly GCA_038501925.1. Lineage (NCBI taxonomy): Eukaryota > Metazoa > Chordata > Amphibia > Anura > Pipidae > Xenopus > Xenopus petersii. Next base: position 166,340,709 of record CM076680.1, on the reverse strand, counting down.
ATAGAGAGATAGACAGACAGAGATCGAGCGAGAGAGAGAGATGATAGATAGATAGATAGATAGATAGATAGATAGATAGATAGATAGATAGATAGATAGATGATAGATAGATAGATAGATAGATAGATAGATGATAGATAGATAGATAGATAGATGATAGATAGATAGATAGATAGATAGATAGATAGATGATAGATAGATAGATAGATAGATAGATAGATAGATAGATAGATAGATAGATAGATAGATAGATAGATAGATAGACATATAGATAAAGACAGACAGATATAGATAGATAGACAAACAGATAGACAGAGAGAGAGAGAGAGATAATAGATCTCCTACATTATTTCAAGAGCCAGAACCAAGCGAGCAGTGGATATAAAGACCCGGACAGATGCTGCTTTCAATGGCAATTACATTTGCAAATAACTAAATGAAATAAGTAATGAGTGTATAATGTAAAGCTGCTTAGAATGACTCCATCTATCATTATGAGACTGTGCCTCTCCTCAGCAGCCAACAGAGACACTGCCTCTCAAACGAGAGACTTAAAGGAAAACTATACTCCTGAACAATGTCAGTCTCTATAAATATGTATGGCATATATAGCCCTCTGAGATCATATGATTCACATTGCACACAAACAAACCAAACAAACCATACATGTTAGGTCACATGATTAAATAAACAGAGTTGTGACTTTTGTTTCCACACTACTTCCTGTTACAGTTAGAGCTGTGGTATTTCTGGTCAGGTGATCTCTTCCTGTTACAGTTAGAGCTGCGGTATTTCTGGTCAGGTGATCTCTTCCTGTTACAGTTAGCAGTGTCGGACTGGGGGGCCCGGGGCCCACCGGGACTTCTGTCCAGGGCCCCCTTGCTGCGCCGCACCTTACCGTGCAGTGCGCTCCCTTCCTTCTGTGTGGTGCGCATGCGCAGACGTTGCGGTGCTGGCGCGCATGCGCAGACGGCGCGTTGCTCCGGCTTTTTTTTTATTTTACATAACACGATTGGGGGTCTGGCCCGGCGGGGGCCCATGACGGGTCGGGGCCCACCGGGTTTTTTCCCGGTTTCCCGCCGGGCCAGTCCGACCCTGACAGTTAGAGCTGCAGTATTTCTGGTCAGGTGATCTCTTCCTGTTACAATTAGAGCTGCAGTATGTCTGGTCAGGTGATTGCTTCCTGTTACAGTTAGAGATGCAGTATTTCTGGTCAGGTGATTGCTTCCTGTTACAGTTAGAGCTGCAGTATTTCTGGTCAGGTGATCTCTGAGGCAGCACACAGACTATCACAAAATGGTGGTTCAAGGCAAGAGATATAAAAGGGCAATATTTACTGATATCTATATTCCAGTTCTGTAGAATTCTTGCATTGGCCACTCAATACAATATAAACTATATGTGCTTAAGTATTTATTGTGAGGTATAGTTTTCCTTTAATGTTGGCATCACTTCCCGGGTTCCTTTTTCCACAAATATGACTGGCAGCCGTGTGACCCCCCAGTTGTGATACCCGTGAGGTAGTTGGGTACAGAGAGACACCGACAGGGAGAAATCTGTGATTAGTGGGCAAACAAGGTGTCGTTGTTTCAAATTCATTATATTTGCAGCAAAAACTGCTAATATTGTCAAAAATACAAAAAAACATGCGAAAGTAATCGGAAGAGTTGTCGGCAATATTTATTAACTGGAGGGATTGAATATGACTTTGATTTCATGTAAAGGTCAACGTGTTGCCAATATCATTGCACTTTATGTTTATTCATTAACAGAAGACTTGACTTCTGGGCTTGTTTCCAGCCTCCTCCCCAGGACTTTGTGACCTGCTCTGCACACTGCCCCCCTTCTAACATATTCTGTGGTGCAGGGTCAGACTGGAGCATTGGGGGCTCACCAGGACTGCAAAACGATGGGCCCTCCTGGCAGTCACCAGGGGCCCGCTTCAGACATGAGAACTCCCACTACACGCATGCATGAAAGACACAGCTCCGGGCGCAACAGCTGATCCCCCGATCCCTCCGCCAGCAGGGGGGCAGGTCTGGGCCACCCCATCGGGTTTTTTTCAGGGTAAATGCCCTCTGTAGGGTGACACTTGTCTGTTTTCTTCTTTCATCTCACTGGTTCTTATCTCCCATGATTTTGGACACTTTCCAGTTGTTGAATTTATTGGACACTTTCCAGTTGTTGAATTTGTTGGGTTACAAAGATCAGCCGGGTTATTTACTTACTGCCTTTTATTCATACAGTGCCGACATATTCAGCAGCGCTACAGTGTCCATCACTCGCATGACCCCGCACCACTGGAGCTAACAATCTGTATTATTTACTCCCATTGATCGGTTTAATAAGGAGCCAAATAATCTATGTTTTTGGAGTGTAGGAGGAAACACACATGGAGAACATACATAGGTTCATATATATGAAACACAGACAGTGATCAGTCTAACTCACACTGTAGCCTTGAGCAGCTGCCGTAGACACCACTGTCCCATGGCTCAGTCTAACCCACATTCTGAAGTTGATTAGCTGCCGAAAACAATAAAAAGTCAATATTTTTACACAAAGAGAAAGAGAATGGTGTCTACGGCAGCTGGTCAACACCACAGCGTGAGTTACACTGATCGCTGACAATTTCTTTCTGTGTTTCGTGTACAAATTGTAGCCAAATATTGCCTATGGTTGCCATTTAGCCTTCAAAACAGGGAATCACTTATAGATGTATGTTAATTGGCTGGGGCTAAAAATCTCTTTGCTATTTTACTTTCGTTTGTATAAATCGAAAAAAAAACCACCAACACAAATGAAACTTTGATTTAGAAATAACTTACCGAATCTCCGCGTGCGCTCCGCTTCAGAAAGCGATCGGGCGATCCATCGTGTGGCACTCGATTTGACCTCCCTGCCTTCCTTATAGGAGATAGCCAGGGTGGAGAAATCGAGCGTCGCAAGATGGAACGTCGCCTTTTCTGAAGAGGAGCGCAAGCGGAGTTTCGGTAACTTATTTCTTAATAAAGATTTTTCGATTTTAAAGTTTAATTTGTGTTGGTGGTTTTTTTTTTTTTTGATCTATACAAACTAATTTTTTTTTAAAAAAAATGATGTCACTGGTCCTTTAAAATGCTAATAGATAGTGTAGTGGTAGTGTAGGCTTTAAAGTTCCCTCCTTTCCCACTAGAGCTCCTGAGCGAAGGGTAAGTGCACAATGGTCTTACTATTTAGTCACGGAGGGACTTGATTTTAAACGCACTACAAACTAATAATGCTCACATAGTGTAGAACTCATGTACAATGAGGGGCCTTGACGTGGCACGTGAGCTTATATATTTTGGCCAAAGTGTGGTACTAACACCTCATTTTTTTGTAATTATTTTTTAAAGGCAAACCGAGCGCCGGCAAATTTTCTCTTTCTCTTTGGGCTCATATATATGAACTGGACATAATGTTTTGCATGCATTGACATCATTTATTAATGGTACTTCCGTGTCTTGCATTTCCCTCCAGCTGTGCTTCCACCAGTGCCACAGTCCAATAAATCAAAATGTGGTAACAAAAAGGTCAGAAGCAGATTTTTTTTTTTTTTATTTGAAGATTTTAGAAAAAAGAAAAAACTCTTACAAGCATAACATTAGCACATGTACGATTGGTTCAGTTACATTATCTTAGAGTGGTATAACAAAACTTGCAGGCACTGCTATAGACATAGCTTTGCGTTACCAATAAACCTTTGTATTGAGCATATAAGCGTATCATTGTCTTTATTAGTGCTGTTGTCATGTGCTCAACCTGTAGTATGGGGTAAGTATTGGCCAATCCACTATCAATGCTTCGCATAGGTCCAAGAGGCGAGGAAAAAAGTAAACAATAAAAGTAATAGTGAGGGGAAAGAGGGGAGAGAAAGTGAGGAAGGGGGATCAGAAGGTGAGAGCTGAGGAGCCAAACCATTGAGTTAGTTTGAGTCTGTTTGGGCTGTCTCGAATTCAGCCCAGGGGAGCCATAACAGTGCAGTTTTGTATCCTGTACCTTGTAGATATCCTCTAATGGTTTCCATGTTTCTTATCCATTTCACTTTAGTGATAAGGGCCTGTTGATTTGGTACGTAGGTGCTCTTCCACTTGGCGGCTCTTAGCGTCTTCGCTGCCGTGAGTATATGTGTCGCTAGTTTATTCGAATCTGAAGTCTTCAGTGCTGTGAGAGGTAGGCCCAACAGGAATGATAAGGGGTCGGGGTCTTTGGAAAGTTTAAAAATGGCAGATAAGGTGCGGTCCACCATTTTCCAGAATTCTCGAACAGTCAGACGCAGAATTTAACTGCAAAAAGTTGTAGTGCGTTTAATTACACAACATGTTTCAAGCAGGAGCTCTTTATTAGGTGTAACAGTCCCGCCTCCTCTACTAAATCACACACCAGTGGCCTATTGACATAGTGTGACCCTGCAGTTACTGGCGCCTTCAAGCTTGAAGTAATTCCAGGTAGAGTCCTGCATTGGGTTGGGTACCCTTGAAATGCCTGCAACTTTGCCAGATTTTGGGCAGAAAGTTCCCAATTCCCTGACCATGTGAGCAGTCCTGCTTCCCTAATACGATTTCAGGCTTTCATTTCCCCCACCACCCTGAGTTAAAAGTTATTTCCCCCCTGACCTGGTTAATCTGACTCCATAGTGACGTCACTTCTGGCCGACTGTGATGTTTGGACCAGGCACTGGTTAAAACGTGAAGCTTTATAAACAGTAAGATCCTTGGAAAGACTTTCTGAGTCATGGTTTATGAACTTGTGCCAAGTTGATAGGAAATAGAAAGGGTCAAAGGCTCATTATTGTGACATAGTTATATAATACAAGTACAGTGACGTACTTCAGTGGTGTATGCTTAATGCTGCCTCAGATAATAGTGTTGATGAATGATGTAATGACTGATGATGAGAAAAAAGTTTAATGTTTGTCTGTGGCTTTAAGGATGTAAGAATATAGTAAAAAGACCATCCCCGATGAGAATGTGAAGCTTCTTGAGTAGAAGGACCTACATGTATGGCTTTGGTTTTGAAGGTCGGGTTTTTTGATGGGTGGCTACCATTAGTTTAGGTAGTATCAAGTGACTCCCTCAGTTATATAAATATTGAAGACATCTGTATTCTACTAATCCTCCTTATTAAAAAAGGAGGAACTGTTCCTGGGGAGGCACCAATCCAGTTGTAGTAGGCAATGGAGGCCCATAAATGAGACGGTACTATAGTATCCACAGATAGTAATAATTAGCAGACCAGGGAGGCCAAAGTCATCCCAAGCTATGATAATGGGATCAGTGCCCTAGTGATTTACACCAGTGTAGTAACCTGATTGTTAAGTAGAGGGGAAGTCATTAATGCCCAAAAAGGATTTGCAGATGTGCCCTGAGAAATAAGACATTCCCTACCCTTGTATTTCTGATTATTCATTGCTACTATGCTGTCATCTCTATGCTGACGATACTCAGATCTATCTCTCATCTCCTGATCTCAACCCAGGACTCCTAACTCGCGTCTCCTCCTGCCTGTCCGCTATCTCTACCTGGATGTTGCAACGCTACCTTAAATTAAACCTCTCTAAAACTGAAATGGTTCTCTTTCCTCCAACTAACACCAGTAGCATCCCCGAAGTATCCATCATAGTTAACAATTCCACTATCACCCCCTCTCCCCAGGCCCGGTGCCTTGGGGTTATCCTAGATTCTGCCCTGTCATTCACCCCTCATATTCAGTCACTTATTAAATCATGTCACTTCCACCTAAGGAACATATCTAAAATACGATCATTTATCACCCAAGACGCTGCCAAAATTCTTATTCACTCTCTCATCATATCGCGTCTAGACTACTGTAACTCTCTTTTAATTGGCCTCCCCCTCCAGAGACTGTCACCTCTCCAGTCCATAATGAACACTGCTGCGAGGCTCATACACCTCAGCAACTGCTCCTCCTCTGCCTCGCCATTCTGTCAATGCCTGCACTGGCTTCCGTTACATTTCAGAATCAAATTCAAATTAATGACACTGACTTTCAAAGCACTTCATAACTCTGCTCCACCCTACATCTCTGAACTCATCTCTATATACTCACCCACTCGCTTACTACGCTCCTCTACTGACCTACTACTCAACTCTTCTCTCATTACCTCCTCACATGCTCGCATTCAAGGCTTTGCAAGGGCTGCACTCCTCCTCTGGAACGCTCTCCCACGGTCTGTCCGACTTTCTCCCAACCTTTCTGCTTTCAAAAAATCTCTGAAAACGCACTTCTTTCGAGAAGCCTACCCTCACTCTGCTTAACTACCAAACGCAACACCACATACAGTACCACATTTCTCACCCACTTACTTCGATCTTGCCCACTCCCACACCTTGTGTATTACTCCCTTCCCTTTAGACTGTATGCCTATGCATAGGGCCTTCCTCACCTTTTGTACCTGTATTGATTGTGATGTTTGTTACTCCATATATTCTATATATGTAATTCGTGTGATGTAGTTGTATAATCACATTTACTTTACAGTGCTACGCAATATGTTGGCGCTATATAAATACATGTTAATAATAAATACTAAAACTGTGCCTGGCTGTTCAAAATATTCAGACGTTTGCCTTTCCAACATCTGATTCCAAAATCAATTAATATTATGTTTGTCTTCTTTTTGAAGGTAAATAGGGAATGATAACAAACTTAGATTGAAACCATAAACCTTCACCAGAACTCTCACTTCTTGCCCCCGAGCCCTTAGGTAGTCAGTTAAAGTGGCAGTATAATAGCTAATCATTTACTTTCTATTAAACTATACAGTATGTCTCATTCCAAAACCAAGGGTATTGATATGAAGCTGGTCCTCCTTTTGCAGCATACCAGCCTCTAGACGTCTAAAACTGGCCATAGATGTGCAGATTTACCTTCATATCAGACGAACGAGCGTTCGGTGCCATCTCCCGACCTGCCACTAACCGATCAAATAAAGTAGTAAAAAGAACAGATCAGCCGATGTTCTGCCCCTGACGGCAATCGTAGGAAAGTTATGTCCGACAAAAGATCGGCAATACACGCAGAGATAATATCAGCAGCTGACAGAAATTTTCTAACCTGTCCAATCGACCGATCGCCATCTCACGAAAAATGTCGGGACACTCCACACACGGCCCGAAAATCGTTCGAAACAGAGATTCGTACGATCAGATCTTTGCATCTATGGCCAGCTTAAGAAGGCTTTTCATTAGATATAGGTTTATTGACACTGAGATTTTCTTCCACTCAGTCACAAGAGCATTAGTGAGGTTGGATGATTGTCCTACCAATTCATCCCATAGGGTTCAGTTGGATTGAGGTCAGGGCTCGGTTCAGGAAAGTCAGGTTCTTTCAGGTCCATCTCAGCAAACCCATTCTGTAGGGGCTTTGCTTTGTGGTATCATTGTGCTAAAATAGAAGAGGCTTCTCCAAACTGTTACCATAAAGTAGGAAGCATAGAATGGTCAAGAATGCAAACTATATGTTGTCATACATCCTACCTGCATTGCTCCTACTAACAGACCTCCTCCCTGCTCAGTGTCCCATATGATTGTTGGCCTCCTGCCTTTTCCATCTCCCAACTTCTCTCAGACTCCTCCATAACCCAACACTGTCACACCTACTCCCTACGATATACCTCATTCATTCTCCGACCTCCTCTCTGATCCTATTTCATATGCCGTAAGACCTCCTATCCTGGGTCCCATCAAAAGCACAGTGTCTATTCTAAGGCTACTATGTTATGAAATCTAGGTATCTAGTAGAAGTTTGAAAGTAGAACCAAAACTGGTGACCTGCAACTCTTTATTTAGATACAACATGCAAGAAGTTTTTGGACTGATGGCCTTTATCAACAGTGCAATTAAAGTCGCTGTGCAACTTGTCGCTATGCAGTCCAGAAGAGTCCATTTTAATGTTAATATTAAAGTCCATACGCCACAGCAGGAGTCATCAACGTTCATAACAATCCTATTGTGAAGTAAGGTGTCCAGAAGTTCATAGAAGGATCACCTAAAAAAACCTGTTCAACAAGAAACACCAAACATTCACATTTCTATCTGTATTAAATCACTGATTACATTAACAGTTATTACCCGCTAGTCTTCTGCAACTTTAAACAACTTACCCAAAACCATCTAGAATTACTGGTGCAGAGACTAGCAGGAGAATTTTCTGTAAATGATTAAAGGAAACATCCGTTTGTTGGAACCTTTTGGTTAATGTGTATCTAATACTCCATTCAGCTCAATCAATGATTGATCAATGTTTCTTATTGCAGATATACTGTATGTTCTTTGAAACCCTTTACTGTTCTTAATGTTTCTCCCACATAGTCTTCATCACAGGGATATTTTAGATATTAACCCATATGGTCGGTTTGATTAGCACCATATACTCATATACTGAAGGATACTCTGAGCAATGAACCCTTTATTCTGCACTTGCAGCAGATATAGTATACCCTGTTCTAAAGATCATATGATTAGCCCTGGTGCTTTTAAATTAGAAGGAAAGCTACCAAAGCAGTTTATTGCCAATAGATTAGCCACAATAGTGCAAGCTATAACACTATATTTATTCTGCGGAATGCTTTACCATACCAGAGTAAACAGCTCTAGAAGCTCTCTCTGTTTGTTTAGAATAGCAGCTGCAACATCACTTCCTGCCCGAGTCTCTTTCTGCTTGCCCATAGCTCTGGGCTCAGATTACAGCAAGGGAGGGGGAGAGAAGAGCAAACTGAGCATGCTCAAGCCCTAGCCCTGGAGGTTTTAGCTAAAAACAGGAAGTCTGATACAGAAGCCCATGAGTACACAATAGAAGGAAAGAAATGCTGTGTTTCTTTTGACAGAGGACTCAGAGCAGCATTACTTTGAGGGTTTACTGGTGTATTTATATAGACCTTTCTAATAAAGCTTACTTAGTTTTAGCCTTTCCTTCTTTTTTAATTATACTCTGCTGCTCTGCATTAACTGGCAGGTGCATCCTTTCCCTAATCAGCTCCCAGCAGAGGACCCTTGTTTCAACCATGAGCTGGCTTCCCTACTTGCCAGTTCATAGGTCTCCATACCTGCTAGACAACGGGTCTACGTTCCTGATTCTAAGTTCCAGTCTTACCCTGTTTCTGGACTCTCTCCCGTGCTGGTATTACTCAGTTCATGCTCCTGTTTCCCTTTTTGGCTAGTGTATGCCTGTCCCTGGACTTTTGTTTACCTTGAGCTGCTGAGCCAGTAAGTTGTTCACTGTACATATATATTGTGGTAGAGTGACCAAAGAGATGTGTAGAAAGCTGTGTTTTGCCTTTCATTTCTCTACAGTAGGAGATGTAAGTTTCTCTGTTTAAAAATGTTAGTAGCCAGGTCCTGGAAGCTGGAGTATACTGGAAGGAACAAGCAGACCAGATACTCCATTCCATAAGTCCAGCTCGCAGAATTTAATTCAAATGAGACTGTCAGGAAAGTCTCTCAGAGCAGGCCGGCTACCTGTCTTTGTAAGAAACTCCCAGAGGGGCTGGGGGTGCTGCCTGACACTGCTAGGAGCAGAAGTAACATGTGACCAAAAGTGAGTGACCAAGAGAGACTGAGGAAAGCCGGGAGGCTGCACAGTGATCCCAATAAAAGTGTTTTCTTACTGGTAGTCTTTTTTTCTCTTGTTTTACAATATCATGCCATCTTGTGGTTGGTGCTTGATTGGTGGTGGAAATTTCATCATTTCAGAAGGTACATTTTGACGAATCAGCCAGTAACAAGAATGTTACGAGACTGTCCATGTATTTTCTGCAACTTCTATTCACCAAGGTAGCATTCAGTTGATCAGAAGTATTAATTTCAGTCAGGAATGTTTTTGGGTGATTCTATTGTGATTCGAACATTGGCATTCTAGAACAGCAGAGGATATTACCAACGGCCTTTAGAATTTATATTTAAAATAGTGTAAGCATTTCCGTCTACTAAAGTAAGCCATAGATTTTAGCCAATAAACAATGATTTTGACTACATGAACCATGAATAAAGTCAAATTGCTCTAGAATTTATCGAGGAACTGGAAAAAGACCACAACACACAAGCTTATTTCAGACTTTAATCCTACGATCAAAGCACCGAGCACTTCACCATAATAAAAAGGAAAACACGAGAGACGTACAACCAGTATTTACACAATTTGCAAGTACAGAAATATGATACATTACTGGGAAGTTCTACTCTTGCTGTCAAATCACGGAACTTTATCGATATTTCTTTGAATTCCCTTACTCAAAAGTTGCAAATCACAGGACACACGACAAGGTTAAAATACACTTCAACACAACAAATAATTTTAGTGTTCTCATTGTTATGCCACCATTTCAGGATTTTATGGGAAAATGTTAAATGACACACACACAAACAGTCTTGGGTTTAAATAATGAAGGACATAAATACTGTTCACGTTATCTACATTAATCCAGAAGAGGCTGAAGAACATCCTTAATAAGGCATTTTGTTTTAGAGAATTCATATTTACATTTTCTTACGTGTCAGAAATCCTCTCATGCCAAAAGAACCAGCGAAACATAGATCAACCCGCAAGGTGCAGAACTTCTTTGCACTTTGGCAGTAAAATATAGAATTTAAAATTAAAAATGTAAATTTTTTTTAAAAAAAGAACTTTCCTGAATAAGATCCCAAAATTAAAGGAAATAAACATTTTTTTTTTAATATGGATCACTCGGCTTATTCAGATCTCCGTTAGAATTGCCAAATGAACGACAGAATGAAGAATTTCTAGAAACTTTACCATCACAATCTCAACATATATTAACATTTATAACTTGTAGACTGAGGCGCAGATTTATCAAGGGTCGATTTGAAAATTCAAATTAAGTTTTTTCTTTATAGCCAAAACTATCAAATTCGACAAGGGCGTTATCCAAATTTAATTAAAGTTTTTTTTTTCAAAATTTGAATCTCCAGATTTATCATACACGAATTTGACTATTCGCCACCTAAAACCTGCCGAATTGCTGTATAAGTGAATGGGAGAGGTCCAAGGATCAATTTGGTGAGGTTTGTAGCCTTCCTGACTAACTTGAATCAAATTCGATTCTAGTTCTCGGGTCGATCCATTTAACCCGAGTTTTAAAAATTTCGAATTTTGAGTTCATGAATTTGAATGTCAACCCTTGATAAATCTGCCCCTGAATATAACTTTTAGACTTAATTATGCAGAATATTTGATTTGCTGGGATTCAGATGTTAAACAACCTAAGTAAAGATAAAAACATTTTAAAAAATCTTTAAAAAGAATATTACTGGAGACATGGTGGTATATTTTCCAAGGGAAAAATACAATGGCTAATCAAAAACGATGTAGTCTTCATAACTGTTGGCTTTAGCTGCATGGATTTGTTGCACAGGGAAGGCTAAACTTCAAATTAACATAAAGGTAAGAGCATTTAATCAGTACTCAATAATCAACCCAAAACAAATTGGGAAGCACCTTTAGCCTGAATTGATTTCACCAGTGGGCAACAAATGGAAAGTCACGTCTAATGTACTAGACAGGCAAAATCTAAACAGATTCCTTCTGGGTGTGAGAAAATGGTTTGGGCCGATAAAAGCTCCCGACAGACCGAGTCGGCAACTTATTGGCCCGTGTGTGGGGCCATCCGTCATCCTCTCGATCGGGCAGGTTAAAAAAACCAGTAGATCGCCACTGCATCTGTGCGTTTGTGGTCCCGCGATCCGACCACCCGTATCGGATGCATTATGATCTGATTGTTGGGTCCTAGAGCCGACGATCGGATCAGTCCAATATCACCCGCTTCAATGTAGGCATATCGGGGAGAGATCCACTCCTTTGGCGACACAATATGGCCACATTAAGAAGTTACTGAGAAAGTGCCCTCAATATTATGACTGATAAATGCTAGTGACGTATGCTCCTCTAAAATCAGTTGAACTACCAAGGGGAACCATACCCAAAGTGGCATTAGCCGATGGTGTAAAGTATCAAATTTTGTTTTTCTTACAGTGGATTAATTGATAAAAAGGGAAAAATCAGATTTTGCTACTTTTTGTAAAGTACTGGTAAGGAGCAAATTTATCAACATACAAATTTAGCCGCTATACGAGGTTCTTTTATGCAAAAATCTAAAGTTTGCTTTTGTGAAAGTCACATTTTTGACCACAAAAAAAAAATAAATCTCTTTTCCCTCCTTTTTAGATCAATTTGAACTTTGACAGACTTATTGAAAATGATGGGTAGAATATAAATGAGGTTTTTTTTCATGTTTTTAAGTGATCACATTTTTGAAATTAAGAGTTTTTCAATAAATAAGCACACATTTGAGACTTTAGGGTTTTTTGTTTTTTTTTAAGAGAAAAATATTTTAGTTATTTTTGATAAATTACCCTCTAAGTGCACAGTAAACATTTAAAATATGTACCGAGGTTGTAAACATACAAACATTATATATAGTCAAGTACTGAAAAAATAAATAAATACCAGACTTTACTTACTGAATATCTAGTAATCACCCCATTTTAGTTTGTGAGCACAAGTCCTTGGTTACAGAAAAAAGGGGAGGGGGGCACTAGAAAACTATAATATTTCCACAGAAACTGAAACGGATACTAAATTATTTAGTTTGAAAACCTGTCATTGATCATAGGTAAGTACATAAACATACAGAAAGATGAACACAACACAGATTACAATCTTTCAACTATACAATATTTGTAGAGGCATACAAAAATAAAACAGAGAATAATGTTTTTGTAATTTTGTAAGTATTTCTAGTTAAGATAAAAAAAAAAGTTCCTCTTTTAACTTATAAAAATGCATATAAACATCTACCACAAATTAAATTTGGAAATCACCTGGGATGTATTAAGAATAAATGATGATAATCAGTGTATAAAGTGCTATCAAATATAACGAAATCCTTTAACAAATACAATAAATGGATTATGGATGCGCAGAATCCAGGAGTCGTTGGCTTTTTTCAGCAGGATTCGGATTCTGCTCAGTCAAACCAAATTTTCATATTTTAATTAAGGGTGGCGGGAAAATGCGTGATTTTTGTCATAAAACAAGGAAGTAATTTTTTTCCCTTTCCACCCCTAATTTGCAAATGCAAATTAGGATTTGGCTCAGTTTTCAGCCAAATCTTTCACAAAGGAATCCAAAATAGTGGATTCGGTGCATCCCTAAAATGGATATCGTAAGAGAAAAAACAAAAATACTTTGGTTTACAGGTTATATATGTGGACTGTATATAATTTTACATTTTTAGCAAATGTAGAATACAGAAAAAAGTACTAAAAAATTGTCTAAATCTGTCTAGACATGAGGAGCTTTATGGTAAATGTCTTGAAATTAGGGATGTTTCTTCTTTAGAATTACATTATTGTCAATGGAGGGAACCAATTTCTGCCCTTCACATTTAGTGCATGGGTTGTGGTTCAGTCTGTATCCCAATTAAAGATGGCGGCTGCTGGCTAGTGCTTGTGGTCACTAGAGGTCTTGGATTTAAACGAGGAGGCATGGAGTTAACTGGGCGGATTAATGGGGGAGGCAGCTGGTGAAGAGTGGGCCTTGGCTGAACAAATCGAAGTGGTGGTGGTTGCCGGTGGAGAGCTGGAGCAGCCGGTAATGTTGGGCGAAGGAGAGGTGGAGGCTGATTTACGGTCGACATAGAAGTTGCCTGTGCTGGAACAGAGGAGTGTGTTGGAGGCGATTGGTCTGTGTGTGGTGCTGTCTGGTTGCCCGGCGTCTACAAGAAAAAGATGTAAAAAGATACAAATGTAGACATTTTATAAATCATCTTGTATACAAACACATCTTTTTTGTATGACAAACTAAATGAACTTTAAGCAATATATAGCAAGTAATGAATGTACACAAAGTTGTCATACTTAGAAAAATATTCTTGCACAACAAACAAACAGCAAGATTAACGCTAACTTCACGAACAGTTTATACTGCTCAATACTACCTGTTTAACTACGACAATATAAGTCATAGCATAGATCAACAAGCGGAAAAACTTCTCAACTCAAGGCTGTGGATACACAAACACACCTCCTCTTCTTCATCAGTGCTTTTTCCTGATGGCACATAAGAAGTGTTTTTTGTGTCATCCCCTAAAGCAGAAGCATCACCATTAGAGGCCTGGGTTCCTTGTTCTGCTTCCCATTCCTGCAATACCTCCTCTAAGTTAAACCGACGCCTGTAGTTTACAAAGAAGTTCTTCACTTGACCAACAGTCTTGTTGCCAATTACATCTGCAATAGCTTCAAACTCTTTACCATATTTGCGGACACCTGGAAGGCAAAGTACAATATTCACCAAAAATGGTATGAGGTCTTGTGTTTATGTTAGAAAATGTTTAGAATTTTGCTTGAGGTTCACATCTAGCCCCTCTCCACCCAAAAAATAATCATCCACAACATCTTTAGAAACTAAAATGTAGTATGCATGAAAATGTAGCTATAGGAAGTGATGGTGCCATTTGATATTATTTGTTTAGCGAATTTAAAAGATGGACACACTAGGTCTACAAGGGTGGTAACTTTTCCCCCACTGGAAATGGGCAAATGGTTCCAGAAACCAAAATTAAATGGCTATTATCGCTAAAAACATAGGTGTATACTGCCCTTTTCTTTAAAGCGATACTAACACGTTCCTATAAAAATCATAGGAACGGGTCAGTATCAAGTAGTTGCTTCGCCCGGAATAGTTCCCCTCAAAGCCGCCCTCAGCCCGGTGAACCTGCGTTGACCTGACCCTCCACCACTGCTAAAAGATCTTCTGTGCTGTTTCAGTGAAGCTGGGCTGTGGGCGGCACTAATCCTTCCCATAGGCTAGTTACGAATGAAAAGAAGACTTCAGTCTATGGAAGAATCGATCTGCTCCCGAGCCCAGCGTCATGGAAGCAAGGCAGAAGATCAGTTAGCGGTGTCAGCGGTTCGGCTGCACAAAGGTTCACGGGGCTGGGGGTGGCTTTGAGGGGGGCTTTCAAATTCTGGGTGCAGCAACTGCTTGATACGGACATGTTCCTATGAATTTTATAGGAACGCGTCAGTATCGAATTAGTTTGACTTAAGCTTTTTTTTTTCTTATTTTGTATTGAAGTTTTTGGAAAACACATGAATTGCATGCAGCCTACCAAAGGTCTACTTTTACTGCCTCATCTTATATGTTTTGAATTTCATTTTTTCCCAAAACCAGATCACAAAAGAATATTGAATGAGTGTTTCAATGATTGTATTGTTTTATTCTCCAAACCAATAGCATATTTACAAAGAAAATGGATTGGGAAAACTGGATTTATTTTGAAAATCGGGTTATTCCATTCAAGCTATAAAAATAAAGTAGCTGCAGTGTTAAATATTCACCTCCCATGAACTTATAGAAAAGCTTTCCAAATTTTAGCTCCTAATTTTATAGTTTGAAATCTTTTGGGTTAATATAACCCAAAAATTTGAGTTTGGAGAACTCTCATTCGAAATTATCCGAATTCATTATTTTAACCACCAATTTTTTAAAAACGTATATGGGAATTTGCCCCTTCATGTCTAAGGATTGCAGGAGTTTTTGGATAATTGTTACAGTTACAGTACCATAAACTTGGGGAACATGACTAAAAATAAGGGAATGTTATAATGGCAACTGGTTGTAACAGCCAAAAAAAGCCCCCAATAAAAAGGCAAAAGACAGCACTCCATAAGGGTTGAGACAGTCCTAGGTACCTGTAGACCACTGTATGTTCCCAGAGAGCATAGTTGAACAGTTACCTTGGGTTGAAAAAAGCCAAACCTTCAAGTCCAAACCTATACTAATCTATATATAAATCACAATAGCCTTGGATATTATGCTTGTTCAAGATATCATCCAAACCACTCTTGAATGCATGCAGACTGTGCCATGACACATCATTCAACAAGGCATTCCACTGTGAATAACCATTTTCATTGCTTCAAATGAATGTTCAGTTTCTCAAGTCTACAGGGGTAGCCTCTGGTTCTTTGATCTTCAATATTAAAAGAGATCCCACACTATCTGTTTATAATGTCCTCCAATATCCTTTTTTTAGACTAAGGCCCATAGCCCATGATTAAGTGCCCTGGTGGGTACAAAACGCGTAGGGCGGATGGAAATGCAAGTATACATTTTTAACTTTGTAAAATAAAGATGTATTTTTAAACTTTTCTGGTCCTGTGGATCCGTTTGAGTGCCGGGCAGCCCTGATCTTTCTTCGACTTTTCTGGCGTGCCACTCCCTAAACCTGGGGGTCTGGGGCAGTGCACCCAGACCACATCTACTACTTGGTGAGATATTTACAATATATTCTGGGGCACCTTGTCTCTCTAAACCTTATGTTTTTATCCCTCATTAGTAGCCACTGAGTGATTCTGCCTAAAGTTATACAGCTTGTTATCCGCAAAAATACCCAAAATCCTTCTCAATAAAGGGATACCCCCAACACAGTACCATTTAGGGGCACATTTACTTAGCTCGAGTGAAGGATTAGAAGGAAAAATACTTTGAATTTCAAAGTATTTTTTTTGGCTACTTCGACCGACTACGAACTAAAAATCGTTGACTATTCGGCCATTCGATAGTCAAAGTACTGTCTCTTTAAAAAAAACTTCGGCCACCTACTTCGCCACCTAAAACCTACCGAGCACCAATGTTAGCCTATGTGGAAGGTCCCCATAGGCTTTCCTAGCAATTTGTGATCGGAGGAAAATCGTTCGATCGATCGTTCGATTGAACAAATTGCGGTAAATCCTTCGACTTCTATATTCGACCAATAGTAAATGTGCCCCCAAGTGTATAAATCACATGATATTTTTACCTTGCGTGTATCACAAATGAACCTCATAAGCATTAGAGAACAAATTAATGAGCAAAGGACCAATCAGAACCCCTCACAGTCCATGAATACTTAAATTAGAAATGGTTTCATTTACCACTACTCTTTCTTTATGGATATAAAAATAGCTTAAGAATAGATAAATACTTTATTACAAACCACTGTCCTTAATGTAATCAGCAACCTCCTGTGCGGTACTATATGAAATGCTTAAGCAAAATCTAAGTAGATCACATCCACTGCCATCCCAATGTCAAGGATTTTGTTCACCTCCTCATAGAAGGCAATTAAATGTATCTGGGCAATGTCTAGTACACATACCATGCTACCACAGACTTATAATATTATCATATACAATGTATTAAAGTATCTTATCACTTTATTACCCGTCCAAATGCTATTTTACCACTGGTCAAACTGACAGGATTAAAGTTTTCAGGTTGAGAATGGGATCCTGTTCTAAATAATGGCACAATACTAGCAATTCACCAAGCTCTGCTTTTTCACCTGTTTCTCATCTACCAATTTACCTCCCTCTGATACTAAGTGTCCCTCCCTTTCTAGATTTTTTTAGCTGTTTACGTATTTTAAAAATAATTATGAATTTACTTTACTATTCGCTGCAATGGACTTTCCATTCTCTATTTTAGCTTGTCTCATTGCTTTTTTGCATGCTTGTTATTATGCTTGAGCGTCTAAAAATATTTGCACCATTTATATAGTCAAATAAAAAAAATAAATGGCAATGGACACCACCTGCTTTCTGTACAAGATATGTTTTAAAAGCTTTGAGAGTGGCTGGAAACGTTTTAAGAACGTTCGGATAATAATTTCAAATGTACAGACAATTTGCCCTTTGATAAATTTGCCCTTCTGGGAAGTTCTGTGCTAAAACAGGGAAATATACTAGGGGGCCCATTTAATTAGCTCGAGTGAAGGAATAGAGGAAAAAAACTTCGAATTTTGAATGTTTTTTTTTGGCTACTTCGACCTTCAATTCGAACTAAAATCTTTGACTATTCGACCATTCGATAGTCGAAGTACTGTCTCTTTAAAAAATACTTCGACCCCCTAGTTTGCCACCTAAAACGTACCGAGGCCAATGTTAGCCTATGGGGAAGGTCCCCATAGGCTTCCTAACAATTTTCTGATCGAAGGATAATCCGAAGGATAATCTGAAGGATAATCCTTCGATCGTAGGAATAGCGCTAAATCCTTCAACTTCGATATTCAAAAGGATTTCAATTCAGCAGTCGAATATCGAGGGTTAATTAACCCTCGATATTCGACCATAAGTAAATTTTCCCCTAGGACATAATAATTATGGCAAAATTTGCAGACAATTAAAAATTTTTCCACTGGCAATATAAAATAAAAAAAATTTTCTCCAGCCTGATAAATTTGCATACATTTGTATGCATTTGTTTGTATAAATAAAAGAACAACAACATTCCACATTTACCCTTTCGTACATATATAACAATGTGTAAATATTAGCATTTATATTGCTTCGAGTTCATGTGTTCACAGATTACATTCCAGTGCATGGAAATGTGGAAAGAACTGTTACAGCAAGATACAAAGATTTGAATTCTGATAGGTTGCCAGGACACACTCTAGTTTGCACAGAATTTCATAAAGTACAAATTAAGGGAAGGATTTGAGAAATCAAAATAATTTTATAAGTTGTCTTTATGGGTTTCTGTGTTTTTCTTATGTTTATTTACGGTTGTCATCTAATAATAAAATAGGACATGTTTGCAAATTAAGATTAGGATGCTGCAACGTTGATTTTTAAAGGAGAAGGAAAGTCTTCTTGCACTTGGGGGTGCCAAATGTTTCGTTCTACTGCGCATGCGTCTGCCCCGGGAAATTTCAAGAAAAGAAGCAGCCGGAAGTGGATCGCTTTGCAGGGGTCTAACATTTGGCACCCCCAAGTGCAATACGACTTCCTTTTCCTGTAAACATTAGAAATTAAAAGTTTAATATAAAATAAACCGGGTATATACAATAGAAATGTGATGCCTCTCAGATGGACTGGCCACCAGCTTTATCAACTTCCACAGTCCTCCTATTTTGCTATAATTGAATTACTAGAAGAAAGTATGACTCAGAGTCTAGCCAAACCAACAGGGCTATAAACTGTACTTTCCACAGCAAGCAAGCGATAAAGAAGATTCCTAAGCCTGGCCCAGTTTTATTTCCTTCAGATGCTAACCTGTCTAGGCTGCCAATGACAGTTTCCTTATCGCCTCCCTCAGGCCTCCTTCTATGTTATAATCTCATTATTAAAAAGACACATGATTTAAGAGGAGCCTAGACAGCCTAACAGGGATATAAATGTTACTTTCCATAGCAGGGGCAACTCACAAGCTATAAGCTTGACCCAGTTTGACAATCAAGTAAATTGAGAATTGGTCTTTTGATATTCCAGAAGATCCACCTTGAAGGCCAGTAGGTTTGCTATATGGGGTGATTGCTTATCTCCTAACCTAGACATATTTGGAATAGAAGGCTTTTTATGGCATCACAAGGCACACAATTTAACATTTATGGACAGAATAGACGTCTTCGGGCAATGAAATGATCAAATGTCTTCCTTATATCCAAGATAAGTGGTTTTATCTGGACAAATAGGCCACACATGTAAGTGTGCTAACTGGCTGAAAATTGCCAGTTAGGTTGATGAATCAACCCCTATGTACAGAGGATGTACGATGACCACAAGGACATGCGTGAAGACCTTTCCGAGCACCAGCATGTGGCCAGCATGACTGATACCAGTCCTTGCTTATGAGTTCAGTCTTCTGCATCTGAAGTAGCTATGGCCATGCTTTATTGTTTGTGTTCCAGAAGAAATGATGACAGTCAGGGACACCTGATGTTGACCGCTTAGCAGATTTCTGTATGGAGAGAAGCAATCTCGACTCTTACTACCCAGAACAATTAGCAAATGTGCAAATTATTGAAATCCTTGGTAATAGTGACCATAATGTTCTCATTTATGGGTTGTTGCAAAAAAAAAAAAAAAAATTACCCTGGGGCAACAATGACTCCTTCAATTTCAGAAAAGCACATTTTAGTTCATTACTTCAGAGAATCGTTTTCCACGAAAAACACAGAATGGCTGACATTTAAAATACGAAATCGTTAAGAAATGTAAGACCACCTTATTTGGCTTAATCCAGAATTAAGGAAGTTAATAGGAAAGAAAATGAAGGCATTTCAAAAGTGCAACTCAGAGGGGGCAGAAGCTGTGTTTAATGAATATAAACACTATAATAATTGTTGTGAAGCAGGAATCAGAAGGAAAAGATAGAAAGATGACAGATAACAGATTGCAGCAGAAGCTACGACTATCAAATCTGCTTCATTAATTATTTTCGTCAGCATATACAATAGAGGGGTCAGAATTACCAGAACCACACAACTGAGGCCCATATGGCTCAGTCAGTGGTTGACACAGATTAATGTGAACAAGGTACCAGGGCCAGATGGAATACACCCTTGGGTAGTGAAAGAGCTTAGTTCAGTTTTAACCAGGCCAGGAATTGTTTTACTTGTGCTGCTCTCCAACTCTGTTTACATTTGAATGTGGCTCATGGGTAAAAAAAAAAAAAAAGTTGCCCCTCCCCCTCACAGTAAGTTCTTAAGTAGATATATTTGCAATAATAGCAGGATTACAACCATGTTTTCATTTACCTCTATCCTTATAGTGGGGGCCCTGACCAAATGTTGTATAGACAGTAGGAATGCCTTAAACTCAAAACCACTGTCCTAGGTTTTCTCATTGCCTCTACAGAGAGCTGCCAGCATAGGAATTCCCCTATATAAAGCACTTACCAACCAGTGGCTCACGAGCAACATATTGCTCACCAGCCCCTTGGATGTTGCTCTCAGTGGCCTCAAAGCCGATGCTTATTTTTGAATTCCAGGCTTGGAAGCAAGTTTTGATTGTATAAAAAACAGGTGTACTGCCAAACAGAGCCTCCTGTAGGCTGCCAGACTACCAAACAGCCAATCACAGCTCATTATTGGTACCTCCAGGAACTTTTTCAATGATTATGTTTTTCTACAACCTCTTTTAAATTTGAGTGTAGCTCAAGAATAAAAAAAACCTACCCGGCCCCCGGCTTACAGCACCTTCTTAACTAGATATATTTTAGAATAATAGCAGGATTACAGTGCAGTTTTGGACTCCAGTCCTTAAAGGAACAGTAACATCAAAAAATAAGTGTATTAAAGTAATGAAAATATAATGCAGTGTTGCCCTGCACTGATAAAACTGCTATGTCTGCTTAACACTACTATTGTTTATATAAATAAGCTGCTGTGTAGCAATGGGGGCAGCCATTCAAACGAGAAAAAGCTCAAGTTACACAGCAGATAGCAGTGTGTCTAATGGTGTTATCTGTTATCCATTAGTTAACCTGTGCCATATAGCCATTTTTCAATTTCCGCCATTGCTCCACAGCAGCTTGTTTATATGAACTATAGTAGTACTTATCTGTTATCTACTGTGTATCCTGTGCTTGAATGGCTGCCCCCATGGCTACACAGCAGCTTGTTTATATAAACTATAGTAGTACTTATCTGTTATCTACTGTGTATCCTGTGCTTGAATGACTGCCCCCATGGCTACACAGCAGCTTGTTTATATAAACTATGGTAGTGTTTCTGAAGCAAACACATCAGTTTTACCAGTGCAGGGCAACAGTACATGATATTTTCATTACTTTAAAACACAATTACTGTTCCTTTAAGAAAGATATAAATGAGCTGGAGAGAGTGCAGAGACTAAGTGCAACTAAACTGGTTAGAGGGAGGGAAGAGTTAAATTATGAGGGGAGACTGTCAAGGTTGGGGTTGTTCTCTCTGGAAAAAAGGCGCTTGTGAGGGGACATGATTAGACTTTACAAGTACATTAGAGGACATTATAGACAAACAGCAGGGGACCTTTTTACCCATAAAGTGGATCACCGTACCAGAGGTCTCCCCTTCAGACTAGAAGAAAAGAACTTTCATTTGAAGCAACGTAGGGGGTTCTTCACAGTCAGGACAGTGAGGTTGTGGAATGCACTGCCGGGTGATGTTGTGATGCTGATTCAGTTAATGACTATAAGAGGGACTTGGATGGATGATTTTTTGGACAGACATAATATCAAAGGCTATTGTGATACTAAACGCTATAGTTAGTATAGATATGGGTATACATAGAATTTATGTAAAAGTAGGGAGGGGTGTGTGTATGGATGCTGGGTTTACAATTGGAGGGGTTGTACTTGATGGACATTGTTTTTTTTCAACCCAATTTAACTATGTAACTGTTTTCATATACCTCTAACCTTGTTATAGTGGTGGCCATGACCAAATGTTGTATAAACAGTAGGAGTGCCTTCAACTCAAAACCACTGTCCTAGGTTTTCTCATGGTCTCTACAGAGAGATACCAGCACAGGAATTCCCCTATGGAAAGCACAATTCTGCTGCAAATCCGAGGTTACGATGGCCCATTATGGAAACAAACACTATGGCTATGTATAGGTGCACATTTAACAATGAAATGATCAGCTTTCTTTCATTCATAAAGAAATGAAGAAGGTGCAACATTCATCCCCCAAAATCTCATATAGTTTAAGGTTTCAATATAAACAAATGGGAATCTGAATCAATTACAGGGTATCAGACTCACCCCTATAAATATCCACAATGACACAGCCCAAAGCTACAGCTAAACAGTTTGACCCTGTCTTTTAATCTAAAAGCGGGACAAGAAGATACATACACAAATAGGTCACACGTGTGTAAGTGTCACACTGGCGGCTGAAAACTGCCAGTTAGTTTTAAGGGTCAAATCCTGTGTATAGAGGATATATGATGGCCACATACTCTTGCAGATCATCCAAATTGCAAAACACTGACCAATCAAAGTCCAATTGTTCATGTATAGTACTTGGATGTTAAGGGTGAATACAGTGTACAATAGTCACCCAGGGTGGCCAGCTTGATTTTCAATTTACCTTTTTTCCCCCCAGTTTGTCTTTGCAGCTAAAGTAGCCATGGTCACTGCCATGATTAGGGGGTTATTTATTAAGGTTTGAGTTGTGTTTTCCTATGAAAGTTTGAGTTTTCGGTTAGTTTTTTTGGTCAAAACTCACATTTTCGGTATTAAAAAAAAACAACCAAATTCTTCAAGATGCATTATATCCCGACGCTGGAAATAGGTTGAATCTAAAAATACACCATCCAAATGTAGGAGTCAATGGCAGAGGTCCCTTGACCATTTGAAGATGTTAATAGCCTCCATGATGCTGGAGTTTGAGGGTTTTGCCCGAAAACTTGAATAATTCAAGTGATCCGAGTTTTTTCCCGTGGAAGTTTTTGGGTTTATCAACTCAAACTTGCAGAATCGATTTTTTTCCATTCTAATTTTTTCTTAAATAAGAAAGTATTTAAGTTATAAGTTTATTTGAGGTATAAAAAAACTCAACATACCACCTTTTATAAATAACCCCCTTATTGTCTGAAATCCAGACAGTGTCAGACTGGAACACCAGGGGCCCACCCAAAAACCTTAGACCAGGGGCCCACTCTCAGTACTATTATTATTCTTCCTCTCCTCCATTATCCATTATTCTATCTATTTAGCCCATTTTTCTCATAGAAATAGGGAATGACCATGAAATAGGCCAAATGTTTAGCAGCAGGAGGGCCACTGAATCCAGAAGAAACAATACCCTTTAGGAACACCTGATGTTAAAGGAACAGCAACATAAAAAAAAAAAATTGCTTGTACTTAATGAAAAAGAAAACACCAAGACGCTTTTAACTTTAAATTTGCAAAAATTATTTTTTAAGAAATAACTTACCGATTTTCCGTTTGCGCTTCTCTTCAAAAACTGCAACAGGGTGACGATCCATCGTTCGGCGCTCGATTTCTCCCTGCTTTCCTTATAGGAGATAGGCAGGGAGGAGAAATCAAGCGTCGCACGATGGATCGTTGCCCTGACGCCTTTTCTGAAGAGGAGTGCTAGCGGAGTTCTTAATAAAGACTTTACAATTTTAAAGTTAAAAGTGTCTTGGTGTTTTTTTTTTCCGTTAAGTAGAATTTTTTTTTATGTTACTGGTCTTTTAACTGTATAGCAGATTCTGTATGGAGAGCAGCAAATCTCCACAGAACCTCAGACTGGCCATCCCATGGCTGCCAGAAAAATAATGGCCAGAGGAACTTTGTTGTGCCATATTGCTTATGCCAAAATAATTAAACCACTGCATGGCCATGTATACATACAATATCTGTTATTTAAAGAGAAACTCTCAGTAGAGTTCATTAACGTTGAATTATTTTGAAATGAATCTCTTAGTCTCTAGATAAGTATTATTATGGGACGTCAGAAAGTTCCTAACTTACCTCTACAGAAGCTATCAATACAGCTTTCACTCAAGTATAAATTCAACTATACAAAGGCCTGCTCTGTGCACACACATGATGAGAATATTTATTTTAGGGATGCACCGAATCGACTTGTTTTGGATTCGGCTGAACCCTTTGTGAAAGATTCGGCTCAATACAGAACCGAATCCGAAACCTAATTTGCATATGCAAATTAGGGGTGGGAAAGGGAAAACATTTTTTACTTCCTTGTATTGTGACAGTCACGTGATTTCCCTCGCCACCCCTAATTTACACATGCAAATTTGGTTCAGCCAGGCCGAATCCTGCTGAAAAAGGCCGAATCCCAAACAGAATCCTGGATCGGGTGCATCCCTAATTTATTTACTATACAATGTAATTACTTCAAAAAACACTTCTAAATAGAAAATAAAAGGTTTACATGAGACATAAAACTTCCATAGAACTCTCTTCTTGCCCTCTAGTCCTTCTGTACTCAGCTCAAGCTTTACTATCACCGCTACACTAATTAATCTGGCTATTGAACTTTATGGCCAAAAGTATCAACTGACAACATCTTATTCCAAAACCAAGCGTATTAATATAAAGTCGGCCCTCCTATTGCTGCATTAAGGTCTCTACCCTGCTGGAAAAGCCTTCCATGTGATGTAGGACCATTATTGGTGGAATTTGCTTCGATTTAGCAACAAGAACATTATTGAGGCTGGGAACTTATAATGGGCAATCAGGCCTGGCTCACACTCCGCATTGGATCAGCGCCTAAAACAAACGGAGAAAGCAAAAAAACAAACAAAAATATGGTGTAGTATTTTAAGTTCTTTCTGGAGCACTCAACACCAAAAACTTGGCAAACACCCTCTAGTCCACTCGTAGAGTAAAATCGTTCAAGTTTATTTTAGTAGGTTAAAAACATTACAATCCTGACGCGTTTCGTACCGAAGATACGTAGTCATAGGCATAACATTCACTGTATCAAACCAAAACCTTTCAGGGCAATTCTTCTCCTTTGGGAAGGACTTATGTTTATGTGACTAAGACTTGTGGAAATAAATGTGAGATGTTTTTCAAAAATAAAACCGTATTACACTATGAGATTTCTGTATCCTTATGTTGGAGCTTGGCCCGTGGAGACGGGGAGAATATTGGTGACCACTACTACATGTGTTAATCTTACTACAATCTTGTAAGTAGCCATTTTTGCCAAACTTAATGAAGGCCTCTGAAAAAACCTGATTTAACTACACTGGTGTGCAAAACTATTTGCCCCCTTCCTGATTTCTTATTCTTTTGCATGTTTGTCACACAAAATGTTTCTGATCATCAAACACATTTAACTATTAGTCAAAGATAACACAAGTAAACACAAAATGCAGTTTTTACATGAGGGTTTTTATTATTTAGGGAGAAAAGAAATCCAAATCTACATTTTCATGTGTGAAAAAGTAATTGCCCCCTGAACCTAATAACTGGTTGGGCCACCCTTAGCAGCAATAACTGCAATCAAGCGTTTGCGATAACTTGCAACGAGTCTTTTACAGCGCTCTGGAGGAATTTTGGCCCACTCATCTTTGCAGAATTGTTGTAATTCAGCTTTATTTGAGGGTTTTCTAGCATGAACCGCCTTTTTAAGGTCATGCCACAACATCTCAATAGGATTCAGGTCAGGACTTTGACTAGGCCACTCCAAAGTCTTCATTTTGTTTTTCTTCAGCCATTCAGAGGTGGATTTGCTGGTGTGTTTTGGGTCATTGTCCTGCTGCAGCACCCAAGATCGCTTCAGCTTGAGTTGACGAACAGATGGCCGGACATTCTCCTTCAGGATTTTTTGGTAGACAGTAGAATTCATGGTTCCATCTATCACAGCAAGTCTTCCAGGTCCTGAAGCAGCAAAACAACCTCAGACCATCACACTACCACCACCATATTTTACTGTTGGTATGATGTTCTTTTTCTGAAATGCTGTGTTACTTTTACGCCAGATGTAACGGGACGTGCACCTTCCAAAAAGTTCAACTTTTGTCTCGTCGGTCCACAAGGTATTTTCCCAAAAGTCTTGGCAATCATTGAGATGTTTTTTAGCAAAATTGAGACGAGCCTTAATGTTCTTTTTGCTTAAAAGTGGTTTGCGCCTTGGAAATCTGCCATGCAGGCCGTTTTTGCCCAGTCTCTTTCTTATGGTGGAGTCGTGAACACTGACCTTGATTGAGGCAAGTGAGGCCTGCAGTTCTTTAGATGTTGTCCTGGGGTCTTTTGTGGCCTCTCGGATGAGTTGTCTCTGCGCTCTTGGGGTAATTTTGGTCGGCCGGCCACTCCTGGGAAGGTTCACCACTGTTCCATGTTTTTGCCATTTGTGGATAATGGCTCTCACTGTGGTTCGCTGGAGTCCCAAAGCTTTAGAAATGGCTTTATAACCTTTGAAATTGAACTCAGGTGTGATAAACCACAGTTAAGTTATTTTTTAACAAGGGGGGCAATCACTTTTTCACACAGGCCCATGTAGATTTGGAGTTTTTTTTCTCCCTTAATAATGCAAACCTTCATTTAAAAACTGCATTTTGTGTTCAATTATGTTATCTTTGACTAATAGTAAACGGTTTTTGATGAGCAGAAACATTTAAGTGTGACAAACATGCGAAAGAATAAGAAATCAGTAAGGGGGCAAATAGTTTTGCACACCACTGTATACACACACAATTGGAACAAAAAGGAAAAGTCTCTTCTAAACTCACACTAGTGACTTTTATATTTCCAGCACAGGGTGCTCCAGAAAGAACTTAAAATACTACAACATATTTTTGTTTCAGTTTGCTTTTTCTTTCTCCGTTTGCTTTAGGCTCCGATCCAATATTTTTTATGTGACATTTGCATGCAGCTGAGAGACTGAAAAGGAACGGCAGGGGAAAGCTATTCTAAAGGACTAACTATTCCTAATTTTTATTGTTTTATTGTCACACTCAGCATTCCAATTCATCACACTTGTTATGATGGGTTGTAGTCACGGCTCTGTGACTTTATTCCCATCTATGGGAGCCAGTTCTGTATGGAACTCGCTGTGTTCCATATTTGTTATTATATTGCTGATACAGGAAAGGGCTTTTTCCCCAAACTTTACTTTTACAAGACCAGGGGTTCTACACAATTGCACAAATTAGATTCGGGATATCCAGACACTTTTACCCATATAGTGTACCTTATCATGCTTCTTGTTTTCGGAGATCAGTGATCAGAAATGTGGTAACACAAATATTTTAACAATCACATGGACAAAGGAAAGTGAGGTGAGTGACACTTGGCATGGAGAGGGCTGCTGCGGATTATTAAAAATGTAGCCTATATGTTGCTAAACTACAGCTCCAAGCATGCTATAACCTTAACAATGTAACACAGTGATCCCCAAAACCATGGATTCATATATTGTAACCTCCGCACACCTGTAATTCACTCTCCCTGCTTATGGTGGTGCTGGACTTCCGTAGACCGGGCAAGGTCCCTTAGCAACAGTGAAAATAAGTAACCGGATCCGCACACACAATTTTTCGGGGGAATATCTCCTTTTATTGTGCCACCAACAAGATCAACATTTCGGGGGGGGGGGGGGTTAACCCGCCCTCATCAGGATAACAATACATGTGCAGAGAACACCTTTAAACCCTTAGCCCCTCCTTTTTTACCCATGGTCCCACATTCCAGTGAAAAATGAACCATTTGAGTGTTGACCGAAACACAACACATACCATTTTTCAAGCATTTAGTCCAATTTTTGGTAATGTCCATTTTCTTAAACAGTTCGTGTGGGTCCAATTCCGGATTATAATCCCAAAAATTCTACTCTTCCAAAAATCACTTAAATTACAGTAAATCTAAAATTATTATTACAGAAAAATAGTAACTACTCACAGCCAGTGGGGTTGTTATTTAGCCTTAATTCTCTACGGATTCCCCCTGGCAAGTCTTATCTGTGAAAAAAGAAGGGATGATCAACATACATATATAGATTTAAGGAAACGTGAAGCTAAAATTTTCATTAAGACCCTTCGACCAGAGCATTTTCAGTTTCCAGATCCAAAAAGCCTCACATCTTAATAAAGACTTTTTATTATCTTTACCTGCCTCTTTATTTACCACCTCGAGAATCTACCATCTTAGTTGAGAAGTATTGTGTTTTACTTCAAAAAAAATGTTTGGCCAATAAGGTCTCTTTTTTGAACCTCTGTTTTTCTTTTTTTCGGCCAGTCTCAGTACCTTCCTAATTTATTTCTGGTTTGAAATTTCTTAGAACACTTTTTGAAGTAAAACACAATGGGGGTCATTTATCAACACTGGGCAAATTTGCCCATGGGCAGTAACACATGGCAACCACTCAAATTGCTGGATTCATTGTCCTACTTGCAGCGGCTTTTAAAAGCTAATCACTGATTGGTTGCTATAGGTAACTGCCCAAGGGCAAATTTGCCCAGTGTTGATAAATGAGCCCCATTATTTCTCAACTAAGATGGCAGATTCTCGAGGTGGTAAATAAAGAGGCAGGTAAAGATAATAAAAAGTCTTTATTAAGACGTGAGGCTTTTTGGATCTGGAAACTGAAAACGCTCTGGCTGAAGGGTCTTGATGAACATTTTAGCTTCACATGTTTCCCTTAAATCTAATCCCTTCTTTTTTTCATAGATAAGACTTGCCAGAGGGAATGCATAGAGAATTAAGGCTAAATAAAAGCCCACTGGTTGTGACTAGTTACATAACTAGTCATTTAGATTTACTGTCATTTGAGTGATTTTTGAAGAGTAGAATTTTTGGGATTATAATCCAGAATTGGACCCACACGAACTGTTTAAGAAAATGGACAATACCAAAAACTGGACAAATGTGTTGCGTTTCGGTCCACACTGAAATGGTTAATTTTTCACTGGAATGTGGGACCATGGGTAAAATGGAGGGGCTAAGGGTATAAAGGTGTTCTCTGCACATGTATTTTTATCCTGATGAAGGGCGGGTTAACTTCCCTCCCCCCCCCCCCCGAAATGTTGATCTTGTTGGTGGCACAATAAAAGGGGTTATTCCCCGACTGCTAAAAATTGTGTGCTGATCCGGTCACTTCTCTTTACACTGTATTCCCCAACCAGTTGCTAATTAGCAACATGTTACTCTACAACCCCTTGGATGTTGCTCCCAGTGGCCTCAAAGCAGGGGCTTATTTTTGAATTCCAGGCTTGGAGGCAAGTTTTGGTTGTATAAAAAACCAGCTGTACCGTCAAACAGAGTCTCCTGTAGGCTGCCAGTCCACAGAGACTACTAATAGCCAATCACAGCCCTTATTCAGCATCCCCAGGTGCTTGTTTCATGCTTGTGTTGCTCCCCAACTCTTTTTACATTTGAATGTGGCTCGGGAATAAAAACACAAAAGTTTGGGGTCCCCTGATGTAACATATGCTGTGAGTTAAGTCCAGAAATCAAGGTGAACCAACACCATTACAGAAGGTTTATGTATCATTTGAAGAACAAATAAAAGATTTATGAATAACTGAAAAGCTTATTTTAACCTTGGAATAAAAGCAACACGGGATTCTGAGTATCATGCGAGCATAAATGCCTCTCCGCTATTTTATTTACGTACCTTGTACAGCAAGCAGCTGCTCTTCTGTGGTCCATCGCACATTTACTTTCTGATTCGACTAGAGAGATGGGTGGGGAAAAAAAGATTTTTTTTTTTTTTTTTTTTTTTTTACACAATAAGATGGATTAAACGAATTTGTATTGATAAAGATCCTCAGAGGCAAAGAGTGGACCCACTGGAAATTTACCTCAGGTGGTCTGAATTCTTCGATTCCGCCTTCCAGCTTCTGTTTAAGGGCACTGTTTATTTGCTTAGCGTTCTGAACCTGAAAAACAAAATTTACACAAAAGCATCACTTACGTATAAGTAATATTAGCGCCAACACTCTAAATAAAGAAATCATACCAATGGAAAAAGACACAGTGTGGGAATGAAGTGTGGAGTCTTGATCTGAATGTAAGCAAACCTAAATATTAGCTTGAGGCAAAATGTTGCAGCAATCACTGGATCTCTGTTTAAAGGAGAACTTAAGCCTAACTAAAGAAGTAGCTAGAAATGTGGTACATGATGGGAGGTTTTGTAATGGGGAAAATATTCTTATAAACAGGTTATTTTTACTCAACAATTTGAGAAGTTGCTAAAGTAAAATGAGCAGCTACTTCTTCTAATGCAGATGGCTAGGATAGAGTCTTGCGCGGAACCAATTTCTAAGACCCGGGACCCGACCCACAACCCGCATATTTAACCACTTTGATCCTCTACCCGTCCCGCAACTGCCTTATCTGCAACCTACCAACCACCATCAAACAGGTAGTGATGGTGCTGCAGACCGGAAGTGACGTCATCAAAAGTGGGCGGGACAGAAAGTTTCTTAAAACTTTAAAAGGAGTAAAATATAGACAATATTACATAAGACAGTGCTGTCCAACTTCTGCGGTACAGAGGGCCAAAATTTTACTGGCCTATGTGGCTTTTTAACCACACACACTGTAAACCAGACCCATATTACCACAAGAACTTTTAAGACCATATCCACATTAACAGTGGTAGCACACCAAAAAACCAAATGGTTGGTGCTCACTGCAGGGAACGGCGTTTTGGCGCATGCGCAGTAGGATCATTTCGCCGGTACGGATCTACTGCGCATGCGCCAAAAGTAACGCGCATGCGCAGTAGATCGTACCGGCGAAATGATCCTACTGCGCATGCGCCGTTCAAAGCAGGAAGAAGATCGTGTGGAAGAAGATGTCGTCTGTGAACTCCCTGGACTGGACCTGCGCAGAAGGGTAACAAGTTAGGGGCATTTGCCCAGCGGGACGGGTAGGCCAGGGGGTAGGAGGAGGTTTGCGCCGACTAGGTTTCCTTCCCCTTTAAATCCATATGCCTCAAATAGACCCAGCATGTGGGGGGCCATAGAAGGAGGGTTCGCGGGCCGCCAGTTGGACAGCCCTGACATAAGATAAGACGTTTGGATGAGACCCGCAACCCAACCTGCGACCCGCGGGTATACTCACAGGGCAGCCATCAGGGGGGGACAGGGGGGAGAGTTGTAGGGGGCCCCGAGGGTAAGGGGGGCCCCGGCCACACCACACTTACTTGATTAGCCGGGCCCCCCATCTTTCTGAGAGCTGCTGACTTCGGGAAGGCATGGACGTTTAAGGGGCCCGGGCCACCAATTTTCTTATAATGTGGGGGGGGGGGGCGCCCTGGCCACCCAATTTTGGCCACCAATTTTTTTTCTCATGTGGGGTCCTAGCCACCAATATTTTTTATGGGGGGGCCCTGGCCACAAATGTTTTTTTTATGGGGGGCCCTGACCACCAATATCTTTTTATTTTTTATTAACATGTGGGAACCCTAGCCAACAATATTTTTTTTTTGTTTTTTTACTGTGTGGTGGGGAAGGCGGACCTGTAGGTGGGACTTGCAGTTGGCGCAGCCCAGGGGGCCCAGGAAATTTTTTCGTATGGGGCCCTGCGATTTCTGATGGCGGTCCTGTATACTCACACCTGAAAATCCTCCCCTCATTCCGCAGGGTGCCCGATTTTTTTGCGGGTAACCCACAGGTAGCCAACCCGCTGCAGGACTCTAGGCTAGAAAGCTAGACATTTTCCACTTTGGTTTCACCCTTTTTCCCTCATAATCAATGGGAGTACTTCTTCATTGTGATGTATAGCAAAGATAAGCTCATTGGTCGGTAGCCTGAAAGGAGCATAAAAAAGTATATCTGTCCTGATGTGTGCTTCTCTTGTTTCTTTAAGGGCAGGGGGTCCCCAACTTCTTTTTTTTTTTACCCGTACATCACATTCAAATGTAAAAAAGTTGGAGATCAACATAAGCATGAAAAATGTCCATGGGGATGTCAAATGAGGGCTCCGATTGGCTTCTTGGTAGCCCCTATGTGGAATTAGAAGTACACGGTTTTTGTGCATCAAAAACTTGCCTCAGAGTCTGGAATTCAATAATAAGCACCTGCTTTAAGGCCACTGGGATCAAAATTCAAGGGATCAGAGAGCAACATGTGACTCCAGAGCCACTGTTTGGGGATCACTGTTTAAAGGAGTACTAAAGAAGTAGGTAGAAATGTTGTACAGAAATGCTTCTGTACCAGCCCAAGGCAACCACATCCCTTTAGCAGTAAAGATCTGTCTCTCCAAAGATGCCCCAGTAGCTCCCCATCTTCTTTTCTGCTGATTCACTGCACATGCTCTGTGCTGCTGTCACTTACTGAGCTTAGGGAGCCACTCACAATATACAGTACACATAGAATAGAAATGTCACAATATAAGGCTGATTAGTAATTAATACACATAATTACTACATGACAGCACAGAAACCAGTGCAATTAGCATCAGAATTTAATAATCAGCAAACCTGTAGCATCAGCTTATATTACAGCCAGGGAAGCTCATTTTCTGCTGGATAATTAGTGACGAGCCCTAAGCTTAGCTTCTCAACAGCCAATCAGAGCCCACTGAGCATGTGAGTGTCACAGACACTTTCCAAGATGGTGACCCCCTGTGACAAGTTTGAAGTCCTGGATCATTGCTGCTATTGATTATGTGCAAGGCAGTTCCACTTGCTACTTTGTCTGGTCTTTGGCATAATCACTTAAAGGAGCGGTATGGCAGGTGAAAGTCCATAAGGATTAGAGCATTATTACCTGCCGCTTTAACGATATTAACTCCATGTCCAGTTGTCGGAGAATGGTATTTGCTGCGTTGGGACTACACGACACGGCTACCACATCTTCCTTGGATATGTACATGCCTTTCGGGGGGCGGCACTTAGATCGTTGAGAATGGTGGCGGTGCAGTAAACTCTGGTATTCTCTTCTGCCGAGAGCCACCTTGACAGGCTGGATATAGGTCTCTGAGCTTGACTAAAATGAGAAACAAAAATGTGTGGGAGGAAAAAAAAAAAAAAATAGGATTTACTTTCAATCAAACACAGACCAGTTTCGTTAAAACTAACAGCTAGTCGGACAGCTTGTGGGAAAAAAAAAAAAGGAAAGTGAAGGAAAAAGGTACTAAGGGTATAGTGGGCACAGAGAGAAGCGTGCAATAGTGAACTGACAGTTGCTATCGTAAAATTATACAACTGGACTTAAACCCAATCTCAGTCCATAGACTAATCTAAACGGATGTCTTAACTGAATGTAAACCCTTAAAATAAATGACTGTACACTGCTCTCTCCAGAGCATTTTTGCAACCTACATTCATTATTTCTTTCTAGGTCTCAAGATACTAGCAGATTTTCCACTACTAACAGGTCAGATTTTAAAACCGCATCGCCTGCAGAGATTTTCAGCTGGGTACAGTTGGCAGAAAATTAGCTTAGTCGGCATAAGACAAGTCATGAGATGTTACTCTAGTTTATAAAATGCGGTTGGCCAGTTCTAAGCAGACCAACATCACAAGGCTAACTTAATTTTCTGCAAACTGTAGTCAGCAGGCTGAACTAAACAGCAGGTGGTGCTGTTTCAAGTTCATAGTAGCCGTGTAAGAACGGACTTTAATCTTTAACAAAATGTACATTGCAAAAGTGCTTAAAGGGATACCGTCATGGGAAAAAATTTTTTTTTTCAAAAACTCAGTTAATAGTGTTGCTCCATCAGAATACTGCCCTGAAATCAGTTTCTCAAAAGAGCAGATTTTTTTAGATTTAATTTTGAAATCTGACATGGGGCTAGACATAGTGTCAGTTTCCCAGCTGCCCCAGTCACGTGACTTGTGCTCTGATAAATTTCAGTCACTCTTTACTGCTGTACTGCAAGTTGGAGTGATATCGCCCCCTTCCTCCCAGCAGCCTAACAACAGAACAATGGGAAGGTAACCAGATAGCAGCTCCCTAACACAAGATAACAGCTGTCTGGTAGATCTAAGAACAGCACTCAATAGTAAAATCCATGTCTCACTGTGACACATTCAGTTACATTGAGTAGGAGAAACAACAGCCTGCCAGAAAGCAGTTCCATCCTAAAGTGCTGGCACTTTCTGAAAGCACATGACCAGGCAAAATGACCTGAGATGCACCTACACACCAATATTAAAACCAAAAAAATACACTTGCCTGTTCAGGAATGACATTTTATATTGTACAGTGAATTATTTGCAGTATAAACAGGGTAATTTAGTAATAAATCATGACAGAATCCCTTTAAAAAAAAAAAAAAAATTGTGAGCAACTTGACATTAATTTGTTTCAAAGGTTTACATTCCCTTTAAATGTCTAGAGAATAAAAAAGGAGAAGAGGTTGAATTCAGCTTTATGGGTAAAGGGTTCACTGAGTACATGGATGAATGTCACAATGGGCATCAATTAGAACAGCAGAAATAGATTATCTTATAATAAGTAGTGTTGTATCTTATATAGTGAATAAAGTACCCCCTCTTGTAAAATATAAGGGTATTTTAAGTTAACGAGGAGTTTCACGACCATATAAAAACACGAGACTGAACTCCGAGGTAACGTCTAATATCCTCATATTTTGCAACAGGGGTTACTTTATTTATTGTAATACACAAGTTTCAGTGAGTCATGTGACATCAGAACTCTCCGTTTTCTAAGGATATAATTTACAAGATATTCATGGCTTTTGTGTATTATTATAAAATACAGATTTAGAGATACACTGTAGAGCTTTCACTTGGTTAAAAGAAAAGTTCTGCTGTGTCTAGGGGATGCTTCTTTCAAAAGTTATTGCAGTTAATAAAGTGAATGAAGAGCAGGGCTGTAGATTTGTAGGTGTAGTACCGCTTCTTACCACTTTAATGCATCGGCCATTGTTCTCCATAGGGTTGCAAAGGAAAGGGCCAGAGTCTGACATGTGCTACAGAAAAGACATTGATGTTTGAAATGGAATAACTTTTGAACAAAACATCATTTTAATCAGATGGAATAGCGCTACATAATACAGACATGACCCTAATCCTAATATTTCCCCCACATAAAAAATAAACCCTGATACAAAACACCTATGTCAGCATCAATCTTTGGTTACTTGATTTTGGTTCAATGAAGCACTGGACCAATCAGCCTGTGGCCAAACGACGGCTGCACATTGTCCGACTTGGCCAGCCATACAGATGGCCAATGGGGCAACAAAAGCAGATGTAAACAAAGGACGTGAAGGATCTCCTGATGCTGCATACTTGTTCTTGAGAACAGGCATCAGCAGATCCAGGTGGTCAGCTCTGTCATTGAAGGGCCACATGTAGCCCCCAACAATCCAGATATGTAGCCCTGTCCTTGAAGGACCACATCTAGCCCACAACATTCCAGATATGTAGCCTTGTCCTTGAAGGACCACATCTAGCCCCCAACATTCCAGATATGTAGCTCTGTCCTTGAAGGACCACATCTAGCCCCCAACATTCCAGATATATAGCTCTGTCCTTGAAGGACCACATCTAGCCCCCAACATTCCAGATATGTAGCTCTGTCCTTGAAGGACCATATCTAGCCCCCAACATTCCAGATATGTAGCCTTGTCCTTGAAGGACCACATCTAGCCCCCAACATTCCAGATATGTAGCTCTGTCCTTGAAGGACCACATCTAGCCCCCAACATTCCAGATATGTAGCTCTGTCCTTGTAGGACCACATCTAGCCCCCAACATTCCAGATATGTAGCCTTGTCCTTGAAGGACCACATCTAGCCCCCAACATTCCAGATATGTAGCTCTGTCATTGAAGGGCCACATGTAGCCCCCAACAATCCAGATATGTAGCCCTGTCCTTGAAGGACCACATCTAGCCCACAACATTCCAGATATGTAGCCTTGTCCTTGAAGGACCACATCTAGCCCCCAACATTCCAGATATGTAGCTCTGTCCTTGAAGGACCACATCTAGCCCCCAACATTCCAGATATATAGCTCTGTCCTTGAAGGACCACATCTAGCCCCCAACATTCCAGATATGTAGCTCTGTCCTTGAAGGACCATATCTAGCCCCCAACATTCCAGATATGTAGCCTTGTCCTTGAAGGACCACATCTAGCCCCCAACATTCCAGATATGTAGCTCTGTCCTTGAAGGACCACATCTAGCCCCCAACATTCCAGATATGTAGCTCTGTCCTTGTAGGACCACATCTAGCCCCCAACATTCCAGATATGTAGCCTTGTCCTTGAAGGACCACATCTAGCCCCCAACATTCCAGATATGTAGCTCTGTCCTTGAAGGACCACATCTAGCCCACAACATTCCAGATATGTAGCCTTGTCCTTGAAGGACCACATCTAGCCCCCAAAATTCCAGTTATGTAGCCTTGTCCTTGAAGGACCACTTCTAGCCCCCAACATTCCAGATATGTAGCTCTGTCCTTGAAGGACCACATCTAGACCCCAACATTCCAGATATGTAGCCTTGTCCTTGAAGGACCACATCTAGCCCCCAACATTCCAGATATGTAGCTCTGTCCTTGAAGGACCACATCTAGCCCCCAACATTCCAGATATGTAGCTCTGTCCTTGAAGGGCCACATCTAGCCCCCAACAATCCAGATATGTAGCTCTGTCCTTGAATGACGACACATAGCCAAGGACAATCCAGTCAACATGGCAACGCAGTGCTCAGAAAAGAATGTATCTGCAAATTCATCAATAATCGAGCTGTAGGTCTTTCATCAAATGAAAAATTAATGGTTGTAAAATTTACAAAGCAATAATAATTATTCAAAGAGATAACTTTATTGACACTGAACCATTAATTTTCCAAGGCTGTAAGGGAAATAATTCCTTCTCCCCACAAAGGATTTGGGCTGGTGATATTGTCAATTGCTGCGGTTTCCACAAAAAAACCACTGCATTGTGTGGGAGGTTCCAATTTTTAATACATGATATTATACAAAATAATAACAAGAGTAGGGATGCACCGAATCCAGGATTCGGTTCGGGATTTGGCCAGGATTCGGCCTTTTTCAGCAAGATTTGGCCGAATCCTTCTGCCCGGCCGAACCAAATTTGCATATGCAAATTAGGGGCAGGAAGGGAGATCACGTGACTTTTTGTCACAAAACAAGGAAGTAAAAAAATGTTTTCCCCTTTCCACTGATTCAGATTCGGTTAGGTATTCAACAGAATCTTTTGTGAAAGGATTCGGGGGTTTGGCTGAATCCAGAATAGCGGATTTGGTCCATCCCTAAACAAGGATTTTTGTACCGGTATGGGATCAGTTATCCAGATAGCTCCAACTTACATTTAGGCCACCTCCCATAGACTCCATTTTTATCAAATAATTAAAATTTTTGTGTAATAATAAAACAATAGCTTGTACTTGATCCAAACGAAAATATAATTAATCCTTATTGGGGTTATTTAACATTTATATTTGGGTATGAAGATCAAAACTACAGAAAGACCCCTTATCCAGAAAGCCCCTGGACCTGAGCATTCTGTATTAACTATATATATATATATATATATATATATATATATATATATATATATATATATATATATATATATATATATATATATATATATATATATATATATATATATATATATATATATATCACAATCATAATACATACACCCGTATAATCATTTCAAGGAATAAAATGAACAATGTTATCTTTACCTCCTTTTTTGTTTCTTTTTTAGGATCATAATCACTGTCATTGCTGTCCTTTGGATTTGGCTCTTCCAGCTCCTCGTCACTGGGTATAAACACAATAGAATCTTCAATTTAATGCTGGTGCTTCAATGACAATAGAATGTTCAATTTAATGCTGGTGCTTCAATGAGAGTCACTTGGCAGATAAGTTTATAATCGGTGACATTTGCACTGATCTACACTGCACAGCACTGCATACACAAGTAGATATATATATATTTTTTTTTTTTATGAATGAAGTACTCCCCTTGTAAAATATAAGGATATTATAAATTCTATAAAAGCACGAGATCGTGTTTTTATACGAGGTCATGGAACTCCGAGGTGAATTCAAATATCCTCATATTTTGCAACAGGGGGTACTTTATTTATTATAATACACGGTTTCATTGAGTCTAATGACAGAAATGACATCACATTTTTTCCAGGGTTTTTTTTCTGTTTTCACATTTCTAATCTCTAAGACAAGGAAAGGCTTTACCTCCATCCCACATTAAATTATAGTTTCCCCTTGTCTGGGTGAATATTAGCCAGCCAAGGCTGCACCACACTTAGCGCCACTTCATCACTACGCTAATTCACCAAATGCAAAGCTGCGAAATGCTGAAGTTTCGCTAGAGTTCTGTCAATTTCCCAGCTGCTCCAAGTCATGTGACTTGTGCTCTGATAAACTTCAATCACTCTTTACTGCTGTACTGCAAGTTGGAGTGATATCACCCCCTCCCTTTTTCCCCCCAGCAGCCAAACAAAAGAACAATGGGAAGGTAACCAGATAACAGCTCCCTAACACAAGATAACAGCTGCCTGGTAGATCTAAGAACAACACTCAATAGTAAAATCCCATGTCTCACTGAGACACATTCAGTTACATTGAGAAGAAAAAACAGCAGCCTGCCAGAAAGCATTTCTCTCCTAAAGTGCAGGCACAAGTCACATGACCAGGGGCAGCTGGGAAATTGACAAAATATCTGGCCCCGTGACAGATTTCAAAATTGAATATAAAAAAATCTGTTTGCTCTTTTGAGAAATGGATTTCAGTGCAGAATTCTGCTGGAGTAGCGCTATTAACTGATGTGTTTTGAAAAAAAAACATGTTTTTCCATGACAGGATCCCTTTAAGCATATGTCATAAAAATGGTGCATGAGCCAAGTTTGTAACTCCCCCTAGACATGAGCACAGTTAATACTCTTGTGCTGGAGGCAAGACAGGGAAAGTGAACAGAGCACAGACAACAAGCAGAACATGAATGAATACTACTTGGAGATCTTTGTCTATTTTCCAGCATTAAAGGAGAAATCAACCTGTGAGGAAAAGAAAACCCTACCCCCCCCACCCCAGGTAGCCCTCCCTCCTTCCTCCCCAAAGGCTAACTACCCCCCCAGGGAGATGCCCCATACTTGCCCCTCGGCGCAGATTCTTCAAGCGAAGTTCCACGCGTCCATCTTCCGGCTCCTCTGTAAGCTGACTGGGAGATCGGTATTTCTGCGGTGTTTCACGATTTGCAGCAACTGCACATGCGCAAAATTACAAGGAACTTGCCGATCTCTCAGTCAGCTTACCGAGCAGCCAGAAGATGGATGCGTGGAACTTCGCTGGAAGAATCTGCGCCGAGGGGTAAGTATGGAGTAAGGGGCATTTCCCCGGGGGGGCAGGGAGGGGGGTCTACCTGGGGTGGGGGGTACAGGGTTTTTTCCCCACAGGTTGATTTCTCCTTTAAGTGCGCGTCACCAGAGCAACTCATTTTAACGGTTTCTATTAGTTGGGGATGTAGGGTTAACCGCAAGGTTAATTTTATGTAAGTGATCCATATGGGATTTTCTGCACATGCGCCTTTTGCGAATCCCATACCTGGCGCATGCTCGGGGGATCGATGCATTGTGGGTATATTTCTTTCTCTGCCCATCGGTTTTGCGGAAAATGCAGATTTACAACTAGTACATGGCATCAAAGTTGAATGACTAAGGATTCAGGTGTTTCTTTTCAGAGTTAAGACTTTCCTTGTCCTTTAAAGGATAACCAACCCCTAAAAAATGCATCAGCCTTAAGTTTGAGCTTGTCAATAGCAGCAATGATCCAGGACTTCAAACTTGTCACAGGGGGTCACCATCTTGGAAAGTGTCTGTGACACTCACATGCTCAGTGGGCTCTGATTGGCTGTTGAGAAGCTAAGCTTAGGGCTCGTCACAAATTATCCAGCAGAAAATGAGGTTGGTCTGTGATAGTGATATACTGAATTACTTAGACAGGGGCCCAGGGAATGTGCACTGACCCATTTGGTTATGTCAGTAGCACTTCCCTTATACTTATATACATTTCTACTTAGCAATGCGGGTGCTCCCACAACCCCCCTTTTGTATTTGGTCTGTGATATAAGCGGATGCTACAGGTTTGCTGATTATTCAATTCTGATGCTAATTGCACTGGTTTCTGTGCTGCCATGTAGTAATTATGTGTATTAATTACTAATCAGCCTTATATTGTGACATTTCTATTCTATGTGTACTGTATATTGTGAGTGGCTCCCTAAGCTCAGTAAGTGACAGCAGCACAGAGCATGTGCAGTGAATCAGCAGAAAAGAAGATGGGGAGCTACTGGGGCATCTTTGGAGACACAGATCTTTACTGCTAAAGGGCTGTGGTTGTCTTGGGCTGGTACAGAAGCACAAAACATCATGTACAATATTTCTAGCTACTTCTTTAGTTAGGCTTTAGTTCTCCTTTAAGGGTTCAGAATTACAGAAGAACAACTTTACCCACCTTTCTCTGGGATTGGATTTGCTGGCTAACTTCCGCGCTTGCCTGTCCATCAGACTTGTCCGCGACCGCGTTTTCTTCCAGGAATAGTAATACTTCACAAGGCTTGCAATCGACTTATCTGGAAGCTAAAAAAAAAAAAAAAAAGGAGGGTTTGGCTCCATTACGGCTTGCGAATCCCATTTTGCTACAGTTTCCGTCTTGCGGCCAGTTTTAACGGCAGGGACACACAACGATTTTGGCTTTACCATTTGTTGAATTCTATGAAAACTCTTGCCATGAAAGCTAAAAGCTTGTTCGAAGAGAACTTTGTCTTCAACTGTCCATTCATCAGGAAACGGAGTGAAGTTGGGTAAGTCGGCCAAGGACCTCTCGATGTTGTGTTTGTGCCAGAACAGCATCCCCAAAGCCTTGAAAAGGAGACAATAAGCTTCATTTCTGGGTACTGTCTGTAGGTCAGAACATTGCTGAATGAACATATCTACGGATCAGTAGTGACCAGTATATCAGCAGATAACTAGTGATGGGCGTGAAAAATTCGCGGAAAATCGTGAAATCAGAAAGTTCACTTAAAATCATGAAATTCGAAAGTTTTCACGAAAAAAAATCGATCAATTTGAACGTTTTCACTAATAATTCAAGCAAATCAAACCTTTTCACTAAAAAAAAATCAAGCAAATCGAACCTTTTCACTAAAAAAATCAAGCAATTCGAATGTCTTCACTAAAAAAAAAAAAATAATCGAGCAATTCGAAAGGTTTCACTAAAAATTCTAGCAATTCAAACATGTTCACTAAAAAATCTAGCACTTCGAACATTTTCACAAAAAAATGGTGCAATTCGAATGTTTTCATGAAAAAATGGTGAAAATCAGAAATTCGCCACAAATTATTGCCAGCCGAATTTATTCGCCCATCACTACAGATAACACAAGGATTTCTGTTAGCCCTATAATGACCACTGGAGGGATCAGGGCAATTTTGGGGGGGCAGTAGGGATACACCAAGTCCAGGATTAGGTTTGGAAATCAGGCAAATATTTAGGATTTGGATTCAGTTCATCCAGACCCAATTGGCATATGCAAATTAGAGGTTGGAAGAGAAATCACGTGACTTTTCATCACAAAAAAAAGTAACAAATCTTTTTTGCCCACTTTTTCCTTTCCCTCCCCTAATTTTGCATATACAAATCTTTCACGAAGGATTCGGCCGAATCCCAAAAAGTGGAATCGGTTCATCCCTATGGCAGTCTAAAGGCCAATTAGGGTAAGATTTGAAGGTAGATATTCATGGAACTACAGCTGAAAGGTGAATATACCAATGTTTTCCTATAGCTATATTATTTAAAGGGGTGGTTCACCTTCAGGTTAACTTTTAGTATATTATAGAATGGTCAGTTCTAAGCAACTTTTCAATTGGTCTTTATTATTTGCCTTCTTCTCCTGACTCTTTCTAGCTTTGAAAAGGGGGTCACTTACCCCATCTAAAAACAAATGCCCTGTAATGCATCCCTAGTTCCATGATACGATGCTAACAGTATAAAAGAGCCAGGATTTGGAGAGGCTGAAGCCTGGGAGATGCTAGTCCAGGTATGGGATCTGTTATCCAGAAACCCATTATCCAGAAAGCTGCAAATTACAGAATGGCCATCTCCCATAGCCTCCATTTTATCCAAATTGTTAAAAATAATTTCCTTTTTCTGTGTAATATTAAAACAGTACATTGTACTTGATCCCAACTAAGATATAATTAATCCTTATTGGAGGCAGAACCAGCCTATTGGGGTTATTTAATGTTTACATGATTTTCTAGTAGACTTAAGGTATGAAGATCCAAATTATGGAAAGATCTGTTATCCAGAAAATCCGGAGCATTCTGGATAACAGGTCCCATACCTGTACTTACACTTGGGTTCCCGGTACATGAACGACATAGTACCTGTTCCACGTTATAGCCATGTTTCTCCTTTGCTATAGCGATATATTCATCTACTGCAAGAAAAGAAATGGA
This sequence comes from Xenopus petersii, assembly GCA_038501925.1. NCBI lineage: Eukaryota > Metazoa > Chordata > Amphibia > Anura > Pipidae > Xenopus > Xenopus petersii. The sequence continues at coordinate 166,297,978 of CM076680.1, read as the reverse complement.
GGTAACATACATTTAAACACTGGGTCAGAAAGTTCCAGTTAAGCAATAACTTGTAGAACAGAGAGAAGGGTGGCGATTCTATGCTCAGGAGGAAATGTATTTCTTCTGTGAAAGCCCGGTCCATGAGAGCAGTGGTATAATCCAGATTAAAAAGCTAATGGCAGGCTGGAAGTATGGATCTATCTGCTACAGTTACTCTTCTATAGGAAATGACTTGTGTTTGGTGACCATTCATGTCAATGGGATGCAGAGGTTAAAGGAAAACTATACCCCCAAAATGAACACTTAAGCAACAGATAGTTCATATCATATTAAGTGGCATATTAAGGAATCTTACCAAACTGGAATATATATTTAAGAAAATATTGCCCTTTTACATCTCTTGCCTTGAGCCACCATTTCGTGATTGTCTGTGTGCTGCCTCAAGGATCACCTGACCAGAAATACTGCAGCTCTAACTGTAACAGGAAGAGATCACCTGACCAGAAATACTGCAGCTCTAACTGTAACAGGAAGAAGTGTGGGAGCAAAAGACACAACTCTGTCTGTTAATTGGCTTATATGACCTAACATGTATGGTTTGTTGGTATGTTTGTGTGCACAGTGAATCTTACGATCTCAGGGGGCGGCCCTTATTTTTTAAAATGGCAATTTTCTATTTATGATTACCCAATGGCACATACTACTAGAAAAGTATATTATTATGAAAATGGTTTATTTACATGAAGCAGGGTTTTACATATGAGCTGTTTTCTGCAATATCTTTTTATAGAGACCTACATTGTTTGGGGGGTATAGTTTTCCTTTAAAATGTGCAAATTGCTGAATGCGGGTCGGCAAGAACTTAACGGATAATGGTCAGTAGTGAGGAGAGAATCTGTCCTCATTCACTTCAAACATTTCGCGAAGCTGCAAATAATTTGCGAAACAGCAACATTTTGCGAAACGTTTTGAAGTCAAAGGGCGTTTTTACACGCAACAAATTTCTACATGCGTGACAATTTTTCTCGCTCCAAATACATTAAAGTCAATGGGCGTTTTTTCTTATGGTGACTTTTTTGTCCGAATGCATTAAAGTCAATGGGTGTTTTTTCTTATGCTGACATTTTCTTATGTTGGGCGTTTTTTTTATTTTTTTATGGCGGCTTTTTTTGTCCTAATGCATTAAAGTCAATGGGCGATTTTTTTTTGTCCAAATCCATTAGTCAATGGACCTTTTTTTTGTCCAAATGCATTAAAGTCAAGGGGTGTTTTTTCTTATGCTGACATTTTTCTCCAAATACATTAAAGTCAATGGGTGATTTTAATTATGCCGATTTTTTTCTCCAAATGCATTAAAGTCAATGGACTTTTTTTTCTTCTGGCGACTTTTTTTGTCCTAATGCATTAAAGTCAATGGGAGATTTTTCTTAAGGCGATTTTTTTCTCCAAATGCATTAGTCAATTGACTTTTTTTTCTTATGGCTACTTTTTTTTGTACAAATGCATTAAAGCCAATGGGCATTTTTTCCTATGGCTGCAGTTTCACGAAAAAAATTTGCATATGGCGAAATTTGGAATTTCGCTGTGAATCCATGGCCGGTGAATAAATTCGCTCATCACTAATTATGAGCAGCATAATGTCCCATTAAACCAGAGCCCTGGGCATGAGGCACTCACAAACACAAAACAGTAGGGCTATCAGAGCAGATCAATCATTTGTATGAGGTTGGTTGAAACCCTCTCTTTCCTGAGAAAGGCAACATCAGAACAGTTCATCGTTTCCCTTTTGAATGTATATCTCTTGGACTGTACAGTCTGAAGGAACAGACCAGCAAGTGTCTCTAAGGCTCAGCACTGATTCCAGAACTATGGCGCAAATTCACTAAGCGCCGAACGTTAGCGTCAATTCGCTAGCGTTTGGCATTTTCGGTACTTCGCAAATTCACTAACGAACGCTGGCGTAAATTCGCTAGTGTTACTTCGCACCCTTACGCCAGGCGAATTTTCGCTAGCCACGTAACTACGCAAATTCACTAACTTGCGCAGTGTACTGAACGCTACCTTTTACGCCAGACTTCCTTCGCCACCTCAGACCTGGCGAAGCGCAATAGAGTAGATAGGGATTGGTTCATCCATGATCATTGTGGTGTGATTGAACGAGGGTCGGCAAGAACTTAATGGATAATTGTCAGCAGTATAAAGGTCCCTTTAAACCAGAGCCCTGGGCATGAGGCACTCATAAACAAAAAACAGTAGGGCTATCAGAGCAGATAAATAATTCATATAAGATTTGTTGAAATTTCAGGGGGGGGTGTTTAAAACTGAAAATGTACGGGGAGAAGTAGAATCAATGAATGGATTGGGAAAACTTACATTTAGGATCTGTTATATTATGATGCGGTGACCACACCAACATCTCTCCACTGTCTTTATCGGTGTACTTGGTTGCACCTGAAATACAGACGTACATTATTAAAGACTGTTCTTATTGAAGAGAGTAACGTTTAAGACCAGTAACCAGCTATGTCAGTGACCCCCCCCCCCCCTATTTACTGATCTGACCATGACAGGAGTGACCTGTTTCCTAAAAGGAGCATCGGACTAGAGAAAATCTACCTTTCCTTCTCCTTTAATTCTATTATTATAGAGTTTCAAACCAGATCGGTGTAGCCACCCTAGCTCAGGGACCGTTTTTCCTCCTCTCCCTCAGCAGATTAAAGATTCACATGCATTCCGCCATAGCAAAGGGAACTGGGATGTCAAAAGGAAGGTAGTCACATTTAAGGAGAGTTTAGACGTCCATTAACTAGAAGGCCCAGAGTATTTTTAATGGAAGTCCCTACTCCTGGTGGCCTTCAATGATCCATAAAGCTATAAAAAAAAAAAAAGTTTTCAATACAATCTCTGATATGATGGACATTGTAAAAGTAGTGTCACCTCCTGGTCAGACTGAATGAAATCAGAAACCTCTCTCTGAGCAGAGCAACATCAGAACAGTTCAGCGTTTCCCATCTGAATGTATTTCTCTCGTAGTATACAGTCAGAAGGAACGGACCAGCAGGTGGCTCTTAAGCTGGCTATAGAAGTGCAGATTGTAGCCTCATTTCATACAAACGATCTTCCAACCTGCAACCAACCACTTCCGATTAAATACAGTAGAAAAAGAACAAATGAGACGATGTTCTGGACATCACAGCAATCATACAGAACTTATGTCAGACAAATAGTAGTGATGGTCACCCATTGATACGGCCAGATATTAAATACATGCAGGGATAGTATTGTTAGCCGACAGTAATCTTCTATCCTGTCCCATCGACTGAACAACCGATCACCACACGCGGTCATGCGACTTTATCTTTGCGTCTAAGGGAGAAACTCCATGGGCGATTTCAGCGCGATCCAATGCGCAAAAATATGACGGAAATAAGGTAACAGATGGAAATGTCGGATGAAGTCGCAGTGTTCATCCAAAGCGACAATCATGTCACGTCGTACGAACGCTGTAACACCTTCCGACGTTCCTGTTGTTTACCTTATTTCCGTCACATCCGACGGAGTTCCTCCCTAAGGCGAGCTTAAAGGAGAATTCAACCCTCTCCCCCCCTACCCTAAATAGGCACCCCTCCCTCTGGCACTCTGGGCAAATGCCCCTAACTTTCTACTTACCTCTCCTTGCAGGTCCTGTCCAGCGCAGTTCACAGCAGCCATCTTGTCTCCTTCTGTCTTCTTCCAGTAGTGACCGGCATTTTCGGGTGCATGCGCAGTTGGAGGAATCTTCCGTGGCGGAGTTACTGCGCATGTGCCGAAAGTAGGGATGCACCGAATCCAGGATTCGGTTCGGGATTCGGCCAGGATTCGGCCTTTTTTAGTAGGATTCGGATTCGTCCGAATCCTTCTACCCGGCCGAACCGAATCCTAATTTGCATATGCAAATTAGGAACGGGGAGGGAAATTGCGTGACTTTTTGTCAGAGAACAAGGAAGTAAAAAATGTTTTCCCCTTCCCGTCCCTAATTTGCATATGCAAATTAGGGTTCGGGTTCGGTATTCGGCCGAATCTTTCACGAAGGATTCGGGGGTTCGGCCGAATCCAAAAAAGTGGATTCGGTGCATCCCTAGCCGAAAGTCACATAATTTCTGATTTTTTTTCCCGCAAATTTCGCGATTTTCAGCGCATGCGCAGTAGCTCTGCAACGAAAGATTCCTCCAACTGCGCATGCGCCCGAAAATGCTGATCACTACTGGAAGAAGACAAAATGCCGATCACTACTGGAAGAAGACAAAATGCCGATCACTACTGGAAGAAGACTGAAGGAGACAAGATGGCTGCTGAGAACTCTGCTGGACAGGACCTGCAAGGAGGGGTAAGTAGAAAGTTAGGGGCATTTGCCCAGGATGCCAGGGGGGATGATGAATTTGTCTATCATCAGCCTTTACTGCTCATTAATAGTCTAAGGAACACCACGTAACGTAGAATGTAATGGAAGAGCAACTATCTCCCTCGCATCACTGAAACCTTTAGCAAGTTATTACTTTTTATTTATAACTTCCCAAGCATTACCATAGAGCTGTAGAATAGACGCTAAATACAAGACACATTCAGCACACACTGATGCCCATATCTCTGCCCACAAGAGATTACAATCTAGACATGCATACACTGCTCCATGCATTGATTTGAACAAGAGACTGGAATATGAATGGGAGAAGCCTGAATATAAAGAGGAGTAATAAATAGGGATGCACCGAATCCACTATTTTGGATTCGGCCAACCCCCGAATCCTTCGTGAAAGATTCGGCCGAATACCGAACCGAATCCAAACCCTAATTTGCATATGTTAATTAGGGGTGGAAAGGGGAAACCATTTTTTACTTCCTTGTTTTCTGACAAAAAGTCGCTCGTTTTCCCTCCCACCCCTAATTTGCATATGCAAATTAGGGTTCGGTTCAGCTGGGCAGAAGGATTCGGCTGGGCAGAAGGATTCGGCTGGGCAGAAGGATTCAGCCGAATCCGAATCCTGTTGAAAAAGGCCGAATCCCGAACCGAATCCTGGATTCGGTGCATCCCTAGTAATAAATATCAAAAACAATAATTTTGTAGCCTTACAGAGAATTAATTTTTAGAAGGGGTCAGTGACCCCCATTTGAAAGCTGAAATGAGTCTGAAGAAGGCAAATAACTAAAAAAAAAAAAAAACTATAACAAATAAAAATGATGGCCAATTAATTTCAATGTGCCATTCTATATCATACCAAGTTACCTTAAAGGGGTTGTTTGCCTTCCAAAACTTTTTTTCAGTTCATCAGAAATAAAGACTTTTTATCAATTACATTCAATTTATTTTTTACAATTTTCCCAAAAATTAAGTTTAATAATTGAATCTGTTCTTTCAATCTGGCAGCTCAGTAATTCAGGTGCAGATTTTGAATTGTTACAATTTGCTCTATTAGTTGATCCATTTCTCAGCAGCTTTTCTGGACTATTAGCAACTATTGTATCAATTCTAACAGCTGCCTGTAATGAAACTCAGGGATTCTGCTCAGCAGGAACAAATAGAAGAAATGTATCAACTAAATGTATCCATTTAGAACAGTTTACAGTGTCGGCGACCCCTCCCTCGAGCTGGTGAAAAATTAAGCGTTATATTTTCATTATTAGAAAAACTGTTACAAATATAAAGTAATTGGAAAAAGGCTTTTTTTCTGAACTATCTAAAACCAACTGAAATGAAAAAAGCGTTGGAAGGTGAACAACCCCTTTAAATTTCAACCACCCTATTAATGAGATGCAGGACCCTCAAGATCTGCCTAGAAGTCTCATTTGACGCCCTTTTCTTAGTCCTTATCTAATAATAATCTAGGAAGAAGAGACGAAAGGTGAGAAACATGGATTATTGCTCTTATACATAGAACCAGACAATGCCCCATACAGGGCAATATAAATTGCAGACAGATTAAGTTTATTGGGCAGTGTATTGGGCCATCCGATGGGCTTCCCTGGTTGATATCTGGCTGAAAGTCATCCAGATGACGATCGGGCATGTTTAAAAATCCCATCTGATCAAGGACCGCAACGGTTCGTTGATGTGGCCCTCGATCCTACCGTCCATATTCTTGTTGTGCCCTAGGGCCAGGCCCGGACTGGCAATCTGTGGGTTCTGGCAAGAGGAGCTGCTATAAGGTGCCATAGAAAGTCAGTATTTAGTGGGCTGGTGGTTGCTGTTTTGGCCTCTGTGTGGGCTGATTAGGCCTCTGTGTACCTGAAATGCCAGGGCTTATTTTAATTCTCAGTCCGGACCTGCCTAGGGCCCACGATCGGATCAGCTCGATAACGCCCACTTCAATGTGGGCATATCGGGGAGAGATCCGCTCGTTTGGCGATATCGCCAAATGAGCGGCTCTCGCTATGTATGGCTATCTTAAAGGTGGCCATACACAGGGAGATCCGCTTGTTTGACAATGTCGCCAAATGAGCGGCTCTCGATATGTATGGCTAGCTTAAAGGTGGCTATACACAGGGAAATCCATTTTGAAGTGGGCGATATTGAGCTGATCTTATCGTGAGCCCTAGGGCACAACGATCGAATCAGAATGGAGGCCAAATGGGTGATCAGATCGAGGGCCGCATCAACGAACCGTTGCGGTCCTTGATCAGATGGGATTTTTAAACATGTCCGATGGACATCTGGATGACTTTCAGCCAAATATCAACCGGGGAAGTCCATCGGGCATGTTTAAAAATCCAGTCTGATCAAGGACTGCAACAGTTCGTTGATGTGGCCCTTGATCCGACCGCCCATATTCTCGTTGTGCCCTAGGGCCCACGATCGGATCAGATCGATATCGCCCACTTCAATGTGGGCATATCGGGGGGAGAGATCCGCTCGTTTGGTGACATCGCCAAATGAGCGGCTCTCGCTATGTCTGGCTAGCTTAAAGGTGGCTATACACAGGGAGATCCGCTCGTTTGGCGATGTCGCTAAATGAGCGGCTCTCGATATGTATGGCTATCTTAAAGGTGGCTATACACAGGGAAATCCGTTTTGAGTGGGCGATATTGAGCTGATCTGATCGTGAGCCCTAGGGCACAACGATCGGATCAGAATGGAGGCCAAACAGGTGGTCAGATTGCGGGACCACATCAATAAAAAGATTTGGCCACGATCAGTCTGGATTTTTTTACCCTGCCCAATCGACATCTGGCCAACTTTCAGCCACATATCGATCGGGGACGCCGGTCGAATTGGCCCACACACGGGCCAATAAGTTGCCGACTCTGTAGGCAGCTTTTATTGGCCCATGTATGGGGGCCTTAATAAATACACTGGAGTAGTTGATGGAAGGGAATACAGCGCTGATTTATCCATCCTCCAAGGATGTCATAGACTAACAGGGAGAGTAAGTCTTCCGCACATTTGCATCCAGCCATAAATAATCCTTGGAAGGTCAGACACAGCCCACAAGTCTCCGCTTGGACTGTCCTGCACTCATTTATGTCATCACTTTCGCAGATAACGAGATCAAACCAATTCTGGAACTATGGTCTGGGGCCCTACATGCGCTGCTTAGACTGGGAATGATAAAGGGCCATTGTCCAGATTATGAAGCCAAAGAGTAACGAATAAAGGCTTTTTAATTGTATCCGTGGATGGTGCCGTCCGCTACATTTCTTACATATTAAAGGTTGGTTGGAGAGGACAACGACTGACGTGCAACCGATTAATTCACAACAGATTGAAAAACTTGGGGGAGTGCTGCTTAATTGTCTTTCTATGCTTAGACTGGGAAGTCACGTTTCATCCACGTGTGGGCACCGTCCCGGATAAACGAGAAACTTGCCTCTCCAAATGCACAGGGGGAACCCTGAAATGAACAATAAACCCTCTCTAGAATTTGGGTTAAAATTCACTATTTTCCTACATACATTCAAGGAGGCATACAGGCGTAAGATTATCCTGCAGCGGGAGCCTGCCATTCCTGCATAGAATTATTATATCGATAGGAGCGGCCATGACTGCTCTCCCCGGCCCTCCAATGAAAGGCATCAAATCACAGAGACACACTGATATAAGAATTGAGCCTTATAGGCATTTACAATATTTGCAGCACGGATGACATTACTCAATATTAACTTCAATATGTCTGTTTTCAAAAAGGATCAATTTAACTGGACGAGCATTCTTCTTTCCTGCCACCAGAGGACATAGTCTCATGTTTCTCATTTAGCCAATTAGAAATAATATACTGTTTTTAAAGGAGAAATAAAAAAAAAAAAGTCACGGTGTAGAGAGCCAGAGCAACGGGAGGCATAAAGTGAAGGGTTTATTTGATTATGGTGTAACTGTCGGTGGTGGGGGGGGGGGTTGTTAATGGATTTTACTTAGTTACCCACCTTATTTATGAAGGATGCATTAAACTGGATTTGTGGTGAGAGTTCCCCTTTAACTGGCTGATGTCACAACGAGCATGGTAAAACGCAAAGCTGCGGATAAATAAGGCTCCTCCGAAATTAATAACTGGTCGTTATATTTTAGCGAGCATTATGGGAATGGGGGTGTATTTCCCCTTTGTGAGTGACCCCACCCCCCCCCCGTGCAGAGAGAGACTATCAGGGAGAAACAGCCTTATATACTTCTATTTCCTTGCGGCAATTCTGTGAGAGCGTAGGCCATAGTGTGACTGAGTATCTGCCTCCTGCCACACTCTCTTCTCTTCTGCAACAGCTCATAGCAACCTGAATGGCACGATGTGTTGCTAGGGACTCCTCTCCCGCTACTATGGTAACAGTTCTGATGCCTATTTCACGGGCGTATGGAATTCTATGGGTTCTGTTTGGCAAGTTCCGTCTCCAAGTCGTGCCCCCAACACGGAGCAGCCCCCAACTGCACATTAACCATAATCTTCTTCTTCTTCTAGGCCCTAGATACCCACACCAGATTCAAGGGCAAGTCAACAGCCATGTGTGGGGATGATATAAGTCGCCCCTGTCTGCAACTGCCCAATGCAAGCGACCAATGACCAGGGCTACAAAGACACAACTCCCAGCATCCCCCAAAAGCCATGTGCCCTGAAGCTGCAGATGTAAATCTAGGCTGCCCTCCAGCTGCCACATAGAGCTATGAGTGTGGGGTCGCAGGCAGTTGAATATGATGGATAGAAATAACCAGCCCACTGAAGGCAAGAGGTTCTGCAGCAGCAGCCGTCACTTCAGCCTCCCGCGCACAGAATGTTGGGGATTCCCCGGGGCCCTCCAGCAGCCACAACTCGCAGAATTGCAGCGGACTAACCAGAGCGGGTCGGACACACCCCCTCGGCTGCTCCATTGCCTGTGATATCCCTGAACTACAAGTCCCAGCGCAGCTGGAGGGCCGCCAGTGACCATTACACGGTGTGGGGATTTATTGTACAGACACGAAGCTCGGCCGGAGCCGCCCCGGGGGTTTCAGTGATACCGAGGCTACTACCCGCCAACGCCTGGGAACGGGGAAATACTCACCGGGATCGAACTCCGGGATCCGGGCCTGGAAATCCGCTCCCACCCGCATGCCGACATCTGCACAGGGAAGAAAAAGAGGACAGGCTATAGCCGGAGCTGCCATGGGCACTCGCACTCACACACAGACCTCAGTCGGCTCCGTGACAGCAGCAGCGAGCGCCTAATCCAGTCCGGGATTTCCCATTCCCTGCGCTTTCCCCTCTCTGTTCCCCACACTAAGAACAACGCGGCCCCAGGAAAGCCCGGACTGGATCACACTCCACCACTGACCCGGAGCCGCTGCGTCTCTCACTCATTCGCTCTAGTTCGAGGCTACCACAGTGCTCGTCGTCGTCGCTGCCGCCGCTCTCCTCAGAGTAATGGCCATTGGAGACACTGGGCGGATTCTTGGCTCGGTTCTTGCCCAGGAACTCGCTGCTCTTTTCCATCATCCCAGGCATGGCGTCGGCTCTGGTCCCGGTGCGTGTGTCACGGATCCCGGCTGAGGGGAGAGCGGGGAACTACTTAATATGGAAGCGGCGCAGTGACACGCAACCGCACTACCTCCTCCAGCCAGAGGGGGATCCGTGCGCAGCCGTGGGATACAGGCAAGGGGAGCGTGACCCGGCTCGTAGTGATGCGCCTTCCCCGCTGGGAGAGGGAACTGTGAGCACGTACTGTCCCTCTGCTGCTGCTACTGGCGGCTTTCCTCCCCGTGTGCGACTACAAATCCCATCAGCCCGTGTTCTCCTCCTATAAATCACCTCAGGAAAATGGCCATAAGGTGCCTGAGACTTGCAGTTGGTCATTCAGAGGGCCAGCACTGCACTTTAACTGGCTGTTCATTAGTATCATAGACTGACATTCTGAGACAAATAATTGCAGTTGGTTTTTATCATTTGTAGTTTAGCTTTTTATTCAGCCGCTCTCCTGTTTGCAATTTCAGCCATCTGGTTGCTAGGCTCCAAATGACCCTAGCAACCAGCTATTGATTTGAATAAAAGACTGGGATATGAATAGGAGAGGCCTGAAGTAATAAAAAGTAGCAACGACTATAAAGTTGTAGCCTAAGAGAACATTTGTTTCTTAGATGGGGTCGGTGACCCCCATTTGAAAGCTGGAAAGGGTCAAAAGAAGAAGGCAAATAATCTAAAAAAACGATAAAATATAAAATAATGAAGACCAATTGAAAAGTTGCCTCAAATTTGCCATTACATGACATACTGAAAGTTAATTTAAAGGGGAACCGCTCCTTTAATTGCATCTGGGATCCCGGGAGTTGTAGAAAATATGTAGCTGGAGGGATTGTGGTGGAATTCTCTATTTGTAGGTCCGTAGCATCAGGATTAGTCGTGGGCTGCTGGGAGTTGCAGTAAAAGAAAATCTCTAGAAGTTGGTGGGTGGGGGGTTGAAGTTTTGTATGTGGGGAGTGAGCAGTGGGATTCTGGGAGTTCTAATTAATTATCTGGAGGGGCAGAAGTGAGTTGCTGGGGGTTTGCAGTTCAATATCAACCAGAGGGTTAGTAGCAGGATACTGGGAGTTGTAGTAAAATAACATGGAGACATGTGGGTTATAGTTTGTGAAGTATCAGCAGTGGAATTCTGGGAGTTGGAGCTGAGGATTTAGAGGATTTTTGTGGGATTCTTGGAGTTGTACCAAAATAACATGGATAATAGCATACCTCCCAACTGTCCCGTTTTTTGACAGCTCAACCCCCAGTCCCCCGTTTGTACTGGAAAGTCCCTATTTCCTCTGCACTGAACAGCCAGAAAAAGAAACAAAGTTTCTAACTTAATTGGCTTTTGGCAGAGAGCCCAGAACAGCCACAGCTGTGGATGAGATACTTTTGTAACAATTTTGAGATAAGCAAATAAGCAATTGTAACAATATAAGATAAAGGTCCCTTGGGAGAAGTTAGACTCACAGCTTAAAGGGCAATTCACCTTCATTAGCAAAACTGGAAAAACTGGAAAAAAAACACAGAAATAAGTTCAAACTTTCATAACCTTCCAAATTTTGGACATGGTAATTAGAGGGTGTGGTCACACAAATGGGCGTGGTCAAAAACTGCCGCGCTGTGATGTATATGCTCCAAACACGCAGCAAATTATGCAAAAACAGGGGTTTAGTATAATAGGAGGAGACTTTAATAATATTATAGATCAAAAAATAGATACTACATCAACCTCAATTAAGTACCATCATTCTAATACTCAAAATTATAAGAAGAAAGAAACGGATTCCCCTTTAGCTAAACTTATAACCCAATTTAATTTCTATGACCCTCGGAGGATACTTAACCCCACAACTAGAGATTATACATTCTACTCACACCCGCATGGCACTTATTCAAGAATAAATCATCTCTTAGTAGATAAATTACTTTTGCAACATGTGAGAAAAGCCAAAATTGGCACCATCACATGGTCGGATCATGCTCCAATAACTATTTCCATAAATGAACCTTTAAAAGAAAAAAAAATAATAATAATTGCCGCACTGTGCACGCCAACTTTTTCATCCCTCTTTTTATTTCCAAAATGTTGGGAGGAACAGATAAGTGGGGGTTAGAATGCTGGGAGTGCAAGTCCATTCTCTGGAGGGCCCATAGTGGGATTCTGAGATTTGTAGTTCAATATCATCTGGAGGATTAGTAGTGGGTTACTGGGAGTTGTGCTTCCAATAATGTCTGGACACCTAGTTTAAAAGCTTTGGTGTGATCAGTGAGGTGTTGGCACATTTTTGGCAAAACAAAACGGGTCAAATTCACCCATCCCTAAGGGCCACCAGTTGCATTCTGGAATTTGGATACATGTGGGCGCTGGTAGTCGTAGGCCAAACAGTGGGATGCTGGGAAGTGTAGTCCAACATCTGGAGAGCAACACTACCATGCTGACATTCCAGCCACATCTGTAGGGTTGCTGGTAGAATTCTGGGAATTGTAGGCTAACGGCAAACAGAAGGCTGACCAGGAGGGTGTTGGGAGTTGTAATTAAAGGAACACCAAAAAATGAAAGTGTTTTAAACTCATGAAAATATAAAGTACTGTTGCCCTGCGCTGGTAAAACTGGTGTGTTTGCTTTATAAGGACTATTATAGTTTATATAAACAAGCTGTTGTGTAAACAACGGACAAGCTCTTTAGTATACAATGGGATTCTACAGAATTTATCTGTTGTCTACTGTGTATCCTGTGCTTGAATGGCTGCCCCCATGGCTACACAGCAGCTTGTTTATATAAACTATAGTAGTACTTATCTGTTATCTACTGTGTATCCTGTGCTTGAATGGCTGCCCCCATGGCTACACAGCAGCTTGTTTATATAAACTATAGTAGTACTTGTGTTATCTACTGTGTATCCTGTGCTTGAATGGCTGCCCCCATGGCTACACAGCAGCTTGTTTATATAAACTATAGTAGTACTTATCTGTTATCTACTGTGTATCCTGTGCTTGAATGGCTGCCCCCATGGCTACACAGCAGCTTGTTTATATCAACTATAGTAGTACTTATCTGTTATCTACTGTGTATCCTGTGCTTGAATGGCTGTCCCCATGGCTACACAGCAGCTTGTTTATATCAACTATAGTAGTCTTTCTGAAGCAAACACATAGCTTTTACCAGTGCAGCACAACAGTATATTAAATTGTCATTCCTTTAAAACACTTAGATTTTTGGGTGTTACTGTTCCTTTAAACAACATGTGGTGGCGCAGCAGTGGGGGTTGGGTGGTTGCAGGTCGACATATGTAAAGCAATCAGTGCAAAGCTGGGAGTTGTGCTTCAACTGGGTCTGGGGGCTGGTTTTTAGTATGTGGCCCCCTAGGGGGCCCAGAGAAGTGATGGGGGTGGGGATGAGTTATTTGGGGAATGCATATTTGCTCTCTATTAGTGATGTGTGGGTCGGGTAAGGCCCGAACTTGTCCTCCATCCACCTGAGCCCAACTTCTGGGTTTCATTTATAGACTCGACCCGCCCCATTGATGATGTCTCAAAAGGGACGGGGTGAGCGGCTATAAAAGGGGAAGCCGGCAGTGTAAGGCCCGCCACCCTCAAATGGGGGTGCAAGGTCGGCACTACTCGCTCTATACTAGGAGGTAGAGTAGCTTAGAATTTGGGGTGAGTGCTTATTTGTGCCCTGGGTACCCCTGGAACTATAGCAGGGTGGCTGTTACCCCATTGTTTCTATATATCTGTAACCTTGTTATGAGCTAAGGGGGGCCAGTCTGAAGGTCAGTTAGGGGGAGATTTGTGGTGAGTGATTATTTGTACCCTGGGTACCCCTGGAACTATAGCAGGGTGACTGTTACCCCAATGTTTCTATATATCTGTAACCTTGTTATGAGCTAAGGGGGCCCAGTCTGAAGGCCAGTTAGGGGGAGATTTGGGGTGAGTGCTTATTTGTACCCTGGGTACCCCTGGAACTATAGCAGGGTGACTGTTACCCCAATGTTTCTATATATCTGTAACCTTGTTATGAGCTAAGGGGGCCCAGTCTGAAGGCCAGTTAGGGGGAGATTTGGGGTGAGTGTTTATTTGTACCCTGTGTGTTCAGTAGATGTCTGTGGGTGCCCTATACACGTGTCTCGAGACTGAACTGATTCCCTGAGGACTGAGCTGGGACTATTCAGACATTGTCAGATCAATCAAAAATCTGATGCGCTAAATTCAGCCTCTCCCTCTAGTCTTTTTTTCTGCAAATTCTAATCTCGTGAAAATAATAACCGGAATCGCAGGACTGAACCGCAGCAACTGTTACCTCTGCCCAAATGTGGGTCAAACTGAACACATCCTAGAGGATCTCCCAGTGGGCCCCAGACAAGAACAATTTCCATCGGGTTTTTCTGATTTCCATTGTAGGTCCTTATTTATTATTATTAACATGTATTTATATAGCGCCAACATATTGCGTAGCACTGTGATACCTTGTATTTAGCCATGTCTGTATCTACGAGGCCCATTTATAAAAAGGTTTACTCATATTAGAGCTTTTTGAAACCACAATTAAAATCTATTTCTCTAAAACCATGAAAGTTATTCTGATTATATTTGGTCATTAAAAAAGTATGAACGGAAAAAAAAAACCACAGAACGATGCGCTAAAAATATGTCAAATTTAAGGTCAGATTTATTAATCATCGAGTTGTGTTTTCTACAAACATATCGCATTTTTGAGGTTATTTTTTTGTCAAAAATCGAATTTTGCAATTTTTTTCTAGATTTATTATATCCCGACCCTGGAAATAGCTCGAACCCCGAACTTGTTGATTCAAGTTTTTTCCAAAATTACAAACCATTTGAGTTCATTTGAGGCCTAAAAAGGTTTTAGTTGGCGAATATTTGAATTAATATTGTTGAGGTGTGATAAATCTCACATTCAAATTCGGGGATTAAAATTTGAACGTGTGAATTTTGACACCAAAAATGATTAGAAAATTCTAATTTACTGTTTGACCCTTAATTAATGTGACCCTGATTGTTAGAGTTTTAGAGAAATAAACCACATATTTATAGAGAAAAAAATACAATTCATGAAAAAAAAGGAATCCCATTGTTCTATGGTTTAAAGGTGCTAGAAGCCCAGTTTGAAACTGCATGAGGGTTGCCATCCCCTTTAAGATGTTCCTATCAGTATTTCTTTTAATTATATAGAACAACCCTTTGAAGTAATAGGATTAATAACCCATGCAAGGTCCATTCAAAGATTTCTCAGATTTATCAAAATGGGAATTTCGATTTAATAAAAACTCGCCCACGTTCTATTCATTCCTATGGGATTTTAGAAGCATATTTATCAATGATTATTAGAACTCACCATTTGATTAATACGCTTCCTAAAATTCCCCTTGGACTGAATAGAATGTGCGTTCTGGAGTTTTAATAAAATCTAAACTCTCATTTTGATAAATCTGCCTCTTAATGTTCAAGTTCTCTAAAAAAAAATAGAAAAGTTTAAAAATTTATTTGATTTCGGGGGTTATTTATTAAAATCCGATTGCCAAAAACTCGAAAAAAATCTTTTTTTTTTTTACTATAAAATTAGAATTTTTAGTAAAAAAAAAACAAACAAATTTTTTCGTAATTTATTATAACCCGAGGATGGAAAAAGTCTAATCCAAAAATCCGGCACCTCAGACCTGAGAGAAGTCCTAAAAATATCCAGATCTGTGCTGGGTTTCCTGCAATAAGCCAAAGTTTTTGTGGTTTTCAAACAGAAATCCGTTTTTTGGGTGGAAGATCCAAAAAATCCGAGTTTTTGGGTGGAAAATCCAAAAAATTGATTGAATACTCTTTATGGCTAACATACGTGAAACTGGACTGAACATTACAATGGGTAGGAGAAAGGTAGTTACTTTGAAACGTTATGCACTGTTTGTATACTATGGGGCACATTTACTAAGGGTCGAATATCAAGGGTTAATTAACCCTCGATATTCGACCATCGAAGTAAAATCCTTCGAATATCGAAGTCGAAGGATTTACCGCCAATACATCGATCGAATGGGGACCTTCCCCATAAGCTTTCTATGCTTTTTTTGATAGAAGGAAAAATCGTTAGATCAAACGATTAAATCCTTCAAATCGAACGATTCGAAGGATTTTAATCCATCGATCGAAGGATTTTCCTTGGATCAAAAAAAGCATTGAAAGTTTATGGGGAAG
The DNA here is from genome assembly GCA_038501925.1 of Xenopus petersii. Classification (NCBI taxonomy): domain Eukaryota; kingdom Metazoa; phylum Chordata; class Amphibia; order Anura; family Pipidae; genus Xenopus; species Xenopus petersii. The sequence continues at coordinate 166,281,856 of CM076680.1, read as the reverse complement.
GTCCCCATAGGCTAACATTGATGCGCGGTAGGTTTAAAGTGGCAAAGTAGGTAGTCAACGTTTTTTTTAAAGAGACAGTACTTCACCTAGCGAATAGTCGAAGATCGAAGTAGCCTATTCGATGGTCGAAGTACCCCAAAAAAACCTTCGAAATTCAAAGGTTTTTTACTTCGAATCCACTCGAGCTTAGTAAATGTGCCCCTATGTATTGCAGTGATCCCCAACCAGTAGTTTGTGAGTAACATGTTGCTCCCCAACCCCTTGGATGTTGCTCCCAGTGACCTTAAAGCAGGAGCTTATTTTTGAATTCCAGGCTTGGAGGCAAGTTTTGGCTGTATAAAAACCAGATGTACTGCCAAACAGAGTCTCCTGTAGTCTGTCAGTCCACATAGGGACTACCAATAGCCCTTATTTGGCACCACCCAGGAACATTTTTCATGCTTGTGTTGCTCCCCATATTATGTTTCTGTATTTTATGGTGCATTATCGGAGCAGGCCACAAGATGGCAATAGTCTGCTGAGAAATACGTCTGGCCAGATGTTGGAGCCGACACACTTGTTGGTGTAAATGGATTGATAAATAGTTTTGGTTAGTTCACACTGAGACAAACACCTGAGGAAGGATATGTATATCCAAAACATGTTGTGTATGAAAAAATAAAACAACGCTGAACTTGATGTGCTTCTCCGGAGTGAAATTTATGCTGATCCTGGAAGATGGATGGTCCTGGCGGTGCCATTACTGTTGAGATGAACCCTGTTACAGATTAAAGTGTGGGAGGATACCACTAAAATTCTAAATGACCATTCTATAGCACACTACAACCTTTAACTTAAAGGTGAACCACCCCTTTAAGAACATATATCAGGTCACCATTCAAAATAATTGCCAATATCACTATTTCTTTATGGCAGCCAAGTCTGAAATAGGTAGGTCAGAAAATGCAATGGGTCAGACCCCCCCGAAACATTGCATTTTCTGTTAATAAACGCAAGGGATTGTCCCTGCTTGCACCTGCCCTTTGAGTGCCAGTGATTTATTACCCATTTGATGTTGGAGGGTGCCGACCCCTTCGTCACCGTGCACCGGGCAATCAACACGAAGGCCAGGGAGTGCGAGAAGAGCTTTTCATCTGAGCAGTCTGAAATAACCAGACCCTGGGACACAGGGATACCGAGATTTATTTCAGTAAGTTAAAAGCAAAAGGTCCTGACGCGTTTCCTATCCAACGATACGTAGTCATATTTATACGCTGAAATAAATCTCTGCGTGCTGCACGTCCACCGCCATCCCATGCAGCTTTACTTCAGTAAGTTAAAAGCTTAAGATCCTGACGCATTTCGTATCCAACGATACGTAATCATATTATTTATATGCTGAAATAAATCTCTGCGTGCTGCATGTCCACCGCCATCCCATGCAGCTTTATTTCAGTAAGTTAAATGCTTTAGATCCTGACGCGTTTCGTATCCAATGATACGTAATCATATTATTTATATGCTGAAATAAATCTCTGCGTGCTGCACGTCCACCGCCATCCCATGAAAATTTATTTCAGCATAAGATCCTGACGCGTTTTGTATCCAATGATACGTAATCATGTTATTTATATGCTGAAATAAATCTCTGCGTGCTGCACATCCACCGCCATCCCATGCAGCTTTATTTCAGTAAGTTAAAAGCTTAAGATCCTGACGCGTTTCGTATCCAGCGATACGTAATCATATTATTTATATGCTGAAATAAATCTCTGCGTGCTGCACGTCCACCTCCATCCCATGAAGATTTATTTCAGCATAAGATCCTGACGCATTTCGTATCCAACAATACGTAGTCATATTATTTATACACTGAAATAAATCTCTGCGTGCTGCATGTCCACTGCCATCCCATGCAGCTTTATTTCAGTAAGTTAACAGCATAAGATCCTGACGCAAGTTAACAGCATAAGATCCTGACGCGTTTCGTATCCAACGATACGTAGTCATATTATTTATGCGCTGAAATAAATCTCTGTGTGCTGCACGTCCACCGCCATCCCATGCAGCTTTATTTCAGTAAGTTAACAGCATAAGATCCTGACGCGCTTCGTATCCAACGATACGTAGTCATATTATTTATACGCTGAAATAAATCTCAGCGTGCGGCACGTCCAACGTCATCCCATGCAGTGAATTCAAATCTCAAGTCGATACAAAAGATGGAGCACCGTGGAAGCCGATTTGAAAATCACAATTTATTCAAAACATTAAAATCTTCAACATCACAGCAGCATAACTGAAAACTTGGCTGGTTTCATGGCACCTGATGAAGTGGCGGGGTGCCACGAAACGCGTCAAGCGGGCAGCCAAGTTTTCAGTTATGCTGCTGTAATGTTGAAGATTTTAATGTTTTGAATAAATTGTGATTTTACTACATTTTCAAATCAGCTTCCACAGTGCTCCGTCTTTTGTATCAACTTATTTAATGGACCTGCAACCCATAACTCTGCCCTCATCCCTGAACAGCCACTTCTCCAGGGCTCCACCATCATCCTCTGTCTTCTAACAGTAATCTCACACACTTGCACATCCATATATATATATATATATATATATATTTATTATTATTATTTTTTTTAACTAATACTACAGTGTGTATATTTCTTGTTCAGAGTTCAACCTATTTCCCTAGTATAGACATTCCCCAAATGTGGCTTTGACCCCAAATCAGTGGTTGGGGTCCCAGCCTGAACGCAAACTGGAGCTAGAAAGGATTAGAATGCTTTTTGACTCTACTAGATACCCTGGAAAGCCATTGTAAAGGAATTGTAAAGGAACAAACTGGGCAAATGGATAGGCTGTGTAAAATAAAAAATATTTCTAATCAGAGTGACTTGAGGGGGGAGGGGCACATGAGCCATAACTGTTCCATTTGAATCTGAGCTGAATGCTGAGGATCAATTGCAAACTCACAAACAGTTATGTCCCATGTGGCTCCCCTTATAGTCACTGACTAACTCAGAGTTAGAGAGCTGAAAAGCAGGAAGTAGTGTTCTGGCTATTATGTTACACATCCAGTCACTCCAGCCTTTATACATTACATTTTTGGCTAACTACAAACATGTTTTATTTTGCACAGCCTATCTAGTTACCAGTTTTAGAAATCGAGGCTGAACGGTTAGAAATGTTATAAATACAGGGTGTCAGCCGTAAAAAATTCCATATAGAACTGATCATGTGGCTGCCAAATAATGACAGCAGATATGATGCAATATGATCTCCCACCAGCAGATAGCGCTCTCATACAATACCATATTATATAGCACTGACACAATTACACAGCACTACAGCTACTCATTATTCATCAGTCCCTGCACCCATGGAGCTTACACTCATGGTCATCGCATTTCATTAGCAGACCTGTAATCTCCTTGCAGATAATGCCCAGGTCAGAATCTAACTCAGGTCTCCATTACTTCAAGTTGTCAGTATACAGCTGTCCAGTTGTTTCTTGAAGCTGTTGATGGCTCATAATTTAATTGTTTGTATCTATGCATCAGACATTGAGTTTCTAGCCTATGATCAAACAGCTGTTGCTGAACTACAACTCCCAGGACCTCCAACATGCAGAGCTGCAGTTCTCTTGTCCTTTGAGGCAATGGCTGTACTTGTTTGAGAGATATTATATATTTGTGAAAATTATTCCAGCGTTCCCCTGCTATGACTATGACTATGGATGTAGCCAGTTCACAATTATAGTTCACATGAATATTTCTTTAATTCTATTAATACACTGGACTTAGTTTTTTTTTCTCTAAGAGCCTCTGATTGATTGTAAGTTTGGGATTTTCTGCTGAGATGCTGTTGTATTTTCCACCACTAGATGCCGCTGTGGCACAAGCTTCTGACTGGAGTCCCCAAATGTTTTGGATGGTTTTTGAAGTTGATTATAGTTGCAGCACCTGCATCACAGACGCTGCTGCTTATGTATCTTGCGGATTTTGCATAGACCAATGACATAACTGGCGGTCTGTAGGTGCAACAGTCTTGCCCTTTATTATGGGGCAGATTTAGTACGGGTTGCATTGAAAATTCGAATTTCAGAATTTTTTTTATGGTCAAAACTGTCAAATTCAACTAGGGAGTTATTCAAATTCGATTCGAGTTTTTTTTTTTTTTTTTTTAAATCGATTTTCGAGATTTATCATACTCTGGCCCTTTAAGAATTCGAATTCAACTATTCGCCACCTAAAACCAACCGAATTGCTGTTTAAGTAAACGGGAGACGTCCAGGGATCAATCTGGAGCTGTTTTCAGCCTTCCTGACATTCGAGTTTTGAATCGAGTTTGATTCAAATTAGGTTAAAATTTTCAGGTTGTTTCAATTCATCCGAGTTTTAAAAAAATTGATTTTAATAATAGATTTCGATTGGTCGAATTTTGAATTTATGGGAGTTTTTAAAATCAAGGGTCGAATTTCGAATTTGAAAAACTTCGAAATTCGAATTCAAAAAGACCAACTGAAATAAAATCAATGTTTTTTTGGCCTAATTGGTCAGTTTTTGATCGAATAGCTCAGATTTCAATAAAATTCGAAACGTAAGAATTTAAGTGATAGCGCATTCAATCGAATTTCCCCCAAAAAACTTTGATTTCTCAAAGTCCAGCAATTGACTTCAAGTGGGTTCTACGAGGTCCCCCATAGGCAAAAACAGCAATTCGGCAGATTTTAGATGGCGAATGGTCGAAGTCGAATTTTTAAAGAGACAGTACATGATAAATTTAGATACATTTTTGGAATTTTTTCAAATTAGAATCGAATTTGGACTATTTCCTAGACGAGGTACACAAAAATTAGCTCGAAATTCGATTTTTTTAAACCTTTGATAAATCTGCCCCTATGTGTCATAATGGATTGGCCACTTATATTACATTTTTCTTACACTTGTTAGGGGAAGGAAATATTTATTTGTGGGGATGGGCTCCTGAGGTCCCGGGTGCAGTCGTATGCCCCCTTTAGTTACGCCCCAGACAAAGGTGACGTAAATCATATACAGGTATGGGATCTGATATACAGAATGCTCAGGACCTGGGGTTTTCCGGATAACAGATCTTTCTATAATTTAGATCTTCATACCTTAAGTCTTCTAGAAAATCATGTAAACATTAAATAAACCCAATAGGCTGGGTTTGCTTCCAATAAGGATTATATATATTATATATATTATATCTTAGTTGGGATCAAGTACAAGGTGCTGTTTTATTATTACACAGAAAAAGAAAATCATTTTAAGAATTTGAATTATTTGGATAAAATGGAGTCTATGGGAGACAGCCTTTCTGTAATTCGGAGCTTTAAGGGGTTTTTTTAACAGATCCCATACCTGTATCAAGGCCAATCTGCACTTTGCAAGTAGGCTCCATGCTTGCACTGTCCAAGCTTCTGAAATAACTCATGTCATATAACTCCTACTGCATCTCCCAGTACCTTACACATTGATTTCCCTTAGCCTAGGGCTGTAGGCCCCAGGGTCAGATATGAACCTCCTAGGGATTATTATGGGCCCTGGTCTACTCAAGGGCTCCACAGACCCCCCTTAATCATTAAAGGAACTAAAGCAGTAGGTAGAAATGTTGCACATGATGTTTTGTGGTTCTGTACCAGCCCAAGGCAACCACAGCCCTTTAGCAGTAAAGATCTGTGTCTCCAAAGATGCCCCAGTAGCTCCCCATCTTCTTTTCTGCTGATTCACTGCACATGCTCTGTGCTGCTGTCACTTACTGAGCTTAGGGACCCACTCACAATATACAGTACACATAGAATAGAAATGTCACAATATAAGGCTGATTAGTAATTAATACACATAATTACTACATGGCAGCACAGAAACCAGTGCAATTAGCATCAGAATTGAATAATCAGCAAACCTGTAGCATCAGCTTATATTACAGCCAGGGAAGCTCATTTTCTGCTGGATAATTAGTGACGAGCCCTAAGCTTAGCTTCTCAAGAGCCAATCAGAGCCCACTGAGCTTGTGAGTGTCACAGACACTTTCCAAGATGGTGATCCCCTGTGACAAGTTTGAAGTCCTGGATCATTGCTGCTATTGACAAGCTCAAACTTTAGCCTTGTGCAATAAGTTCAGGATATAAAATATGCTATTTTTAGCCATAATCATTTTTAGGATTTAGTTCTCCTTTAACCTTCTACTGTCTCTAACATCTTCTGTAATTCCATAACCAATGCCTTACTATCATTAACTCTATACTTTCCTTAACTACTGCATCCCACTAATTAGCCATCACGTGTCAATATCCACTTTTAATGCCTGTTAACCAACCACAAGTTGTTATTAACCCACTAGAGAAAAGCTTCCCAATATGTGGAGCTGCTCTCCATAGTGGAGCCGAAACTGAAGGCCAGATAGGGCAAGATTCAGCAGGAGTGATCATAAGTTGTTTTAGATATTCCCAACCACAAGAGCTAAATGGGGCAAGATTTGGGAGAAATACTTATTTTGCTAAATACTTATCTGTACCTTTGTAACAAGATGGGGGTGGAGGTAGGGGCAGACAAGATGTTAGATCCCAAGTAGGACACTTAAAGTGGTGGTTCAGGACCATATTTAAGCATGTATTAAGTATGGCCAATTCTAGGCAACTGTTGGTGTTTATTATTTATTTTTTTATAGTTTTTTTTTAATTATTGCCCATTTCTTTTGACTCTGTCCAGCTTTCAAATGGGGGTCACTGACCCCATCTTAAGAAACAAATGCTCTTTAAGGCTACACATTTATTGTTATTGCTACTTTTTATTACTCATCTTTCTCTTCAGACCTCTCCTCTTCATATTACAGTCTTTTATTTATATCAATGCATGGTTGCTAGGGTTATTTGGACCCTAGCAACCAGATTGCTAAAATTGTAATCTGGAGAGCTGCTGAAAAAAAGGCTAAATAATAACTCAAAAAACAGAATATCTCTCTCTGCATCATACTAAATGTTCACTTAAAGGTGAACAACCCCTGCCCTACAATCTGTAGACCACTCGTCTGTTAACTAAAAACTGATATTGTTACTAACACTACCTTCTACCATCTTGGACCTCCTAAACTCTTCTGTAACCTACTAACCACCAGCCACTAACTGTCATTAATTCTCTGCTGCTCCCCGCAAACCAGCCGTTGAGTATCATTAACTCATCGCTCTCCCTAACAACTCTCTCTCCCAAAAGCCACTAATCAGTACCTACTTGATATTCAAGTAAATATTTGTTTTAACTAGGGATGCAATGAATCCAGGATTCGATTTGGGATTCAGCCAGGGTTCGGCCTTTTTAAGCAGGATCCGAATCCTTCTGCCTGGCTGACCCTGAATCACAATTTGCATATGCAAATTAGAGGCTGGGAGGAAAATTAAATGACTTTTTGTCACAAAACAAGGAACTAAAAAATGTTTTCCCCTTACCACCCCTAATTTGCATATGTAAATTAGGATTCAGCTCGGTATTCGGCTGAATATTTCACGAAGGATTCGGGGGTTCGGTTGAATCCAAAATAGTGGATTGAGTGCATCCCTAGTTTTAACCGTGCTACTGCGTTTATTCAGTAAGGAGATACCTGTTTATTATTAACCTATTTTGTCTTGAACTGTAATGTACAATATATGGATTTAAGTGTGTGTGATTGCCACTAATCACTTATAATTTCTTACTACAGGTATGGTATACATTATCCAGAAACCCATTATCCAGAAAGCTTCGAATTGCAGGTAGGCCATCTCCCATAGACTCCATTATAACCAAATATTTAAAATGTTAAAAAAAAAAAAAAAAAAAACATTTTCTGTGTAATAATAAAACAGTAGCCTGTACTTGATCCTAATGGCAATATAATGAATCCTTATTGGAGGCAGAACATTCCCTATTGGATTCATTAACATTTTACATTTTTTTCAAGGTATGCAGATCCAAATTTTGGAAAGATCCCTCATATAGGAAACTCCAGGTCCAGCCATTACCATTTTATTCTTTTTAGGGGCAAAAATCTTCAAATAATTTTGAGGCTCAAGTTTGCACAAAACCGCATTTCCGTATATAGAATGATTTCTGTGCTTCTGCCTGTGGAATGGATGAGATGTGATTAGGGATCATATGTTCTTCACTTCCCCCGAAGGAAAAGACAAGGCTTGTCCCATTATTGCCCATTCCACATCTGTATCCCTTGTCGGGTAAAGCGTCTGTGACAATGAAGCACAGAATGAGCTCTACTGCAGCGATGCCTGGTTAGAATGCGGAGCATGTTAGACACATTCCTAATCAAAATCAGGAGTATGGATTGTATATAGGATGGTGAAAGTGTCAGCAAGACTAGACGGTAAAGCAGAGAGGATGCTGGACATTGTAGTTGGATCAAGGGAGATGACTGGGTTATTGCGTCATCAGGTTTGAATTAGAGCTTTCTTGTGGGGGACCCCAGTGGAGACCCGCTGACTGGTTGTAAAATTATGGGCACTAGGATGTACTATTTCCTATTTGCAAGAGGCTTGGGGGAACAGTACCAATAGACCATCTGAACAAGTGTTTAAAAAAAGAAAAGGCAGAGTGAGATAGGAGGGGGAGTGCGGAAGCCACAGAAATCCTTCTCAAGCCAAGAGCAGTTTTCATCTGCCGTCTGAATGACAGTTGCATGGAAATGTTTCCTTCAGGACCCTGGAGAGCTCAGCTCTGCACATACCCAATATGAGGGAGACTCAGCTGAGCAGGGGAACCTAGCAGGTAGGGGGTGGGAAAGGGACGAGTGGGGGCAGAGGAGGAGGAACTGGATGAGAGTGTTGGAGAGGATGACTGGGAGAGCCGCTTGTCAGCCACCAATTCTTCTCCTGCGATTGTAACCTGAATCCCAGGCAGGACCATGAGGACCTCGCAGAGAGAAACCAGAGGAATCCGGGTGCTTTCCATCTCCCCGCAGTCCTGAAACCCCTCCAGCTCAGGACAGTACCAGCCTGACCATGGCAGGGGGTCGGAGAGGGCTGGTCGCTCCCCAAAATACATTTTTGGAAAACATTGTCCGGAGATCTAATGGTAAGGACCCGGGAAGCCGTCTCTTTACTCTTCTTTCTCCCTCTGTCCAGCACAAAGCTAAATCAAATGTCATTAGGAGTCAGCAGCCTGCGAGGAGTTAATGGTGCAGATAAAGACAGGACCGGGATGCTCTACTTGTTTAATATCTTGTGCCACCTGGGATTTGCTCTGTTCTGTTTGCAATGTTTAACCCTTTCTATGAAAGAGCATTGGATCTGGCTGCCACCAGTTAAGGAGCATCTGTTTATTTTAAAAGTGTGAGATACTGGTGGAAGGTAATAAAGACTCAGAAGTAACAGAGACAAGAACATGGTCTTAGATAGGTTTGTACACGCATCATGTGTATCGCACACGCGAGTGAGTGTGTGCTTGTGAGTTCGGCAGAAATGTATGGGCTAAAATTCTGAGAATATAAATTATAATATAAAAGTTGTACTGAGAAGCAACGGGGAGTGACTGTATAGTAGGATTGGGGACCTTGGGGTGTTAATGCAATGCAAGTAATGTGTTGTCTCCTTACTGTGCTGGTGGGGGGTCCAAACATAATGTTATAACAGTCCAACTATTCCTAAAGGCATGTAATGGTGGGAAATACAACTGGAGGGCCAACGAGAGAGAATGGGGGGGGGGGTGCTGTCAGTGTTAGAAGGTTGGGAAGTCCAAATGAGGAGCAGGGGTTAAGTAAACTAAGGATGTCCAATCAGGATCCCTTAAGCTGTTGTTGAACCACAACTTTTGCAATCAACCTGCCAGCTGGACTGCAACTCTCAGCACCCACTGAAAGCCTTTATCTGCTGGGGATGCTGGGAGTTGTAGCTCAGCTGTCTGCATTTTTCTGAAAGTTGTGGTTCAACAACACCAAAGGGACATAGGCTGGACATTCTTAATGTTTATGCAAAAACAAGAATCTTCACCAATATGTTATGGGTGCAGTACATATCCCCCCCAAAGCATCCTCTTTAAAGTTGGGGTCCAGAGCAATTTCCCTTTACTTCTCAACCCTAAACCCCTTGCTTTCTAGTGTAACAGAAATACTGGACATATAATAGGAGCAGAATGTAGGGGAACAGTATGGGCAGCTTTTGGGTGCTGCAACCTGACATCGTCGTCTTTTTAATCTCCTATGATTGGCTTCAATCCAGGGGGTTGAGAGATACATAGCAAGGCAATTGAATAAAATACACACTTAGGGAGCGGGATTTGTATAATATATGCAGAATGATTATTATTACTAATAAACAATAGCAGAGCCTCCCTGGAGGGTAACAATTCAGAGATGCCTTAGAAAATGTGTATTATACGGATACTGCAGCTGGAAGTGTGGATTATATTAGTATTGCAGAGGGAAGAATCGCTGTGGGTCCCTATAACTGTATTTTATTCCATCTGCATCACTTGTTTGAGGATCCTCCGTAACAATGACACACGGAGCGAGTTACACTGCAGCACTGGCTGGTTAGAATGCAGAGCATGTTAGGTGCATTCCTAATTCAATCAGCAGCAGTGCAGGGATGGTGCATAGGAAGATCAGGGAAGGTTAAAGGGTCAGCAAGACAAAGCAGGGATTTCTAACATGTGGTCCTCAATCATTGTACTGCAACTCCCAGTGTCCCCTGACAGCCAAAGACCGAGCACTGGGGGGATATCCAATGTCCCCTCCAAGGTGAGCCAGCCAGTAAGGGGAAAAACAGCCCATACAGAACATGTTGACAATTTATAAAGAAAGTAATACTAAGGAAAAACATCCTCTGACTCATTGTAAAATACAGCTATGCAACTGGGAGTTTTTAATTGCTCACTCCTCTTTTAACTCTTTCCAGCCTAAAAAAAAAGAAGCAACAGTGGGCATGTTACTATGTGACTCACCATAGCCACTGGGCAAGCTATAAAAAAGATTTATTCAAACTGCAGCCCTAGAGCTGTCTTTAAACTGCAACCCCTCAATAGTATTTGGCTGTCAGTGAGATACTGGAACTTGGAGTTCAAGATTTAAAGTTCCTGCTTGGCTAGAGACTCTGTGATTTAAAATGACAGCAAAGAGAATTAGGACTAGAGTAGAAAAGCTACAGAAATCCATATTGTCCGGCTGACAGTTGCATGGAGATGTTTCCTTCAGGACCCTGGAGAGCTCAGACATCCATATCAGGGAGACTCAGCTGAGCAGGGGGACCTAGTAGTTGGGAGGTGTGAAGGGGATGAGTGGAGGCAGAGGAGGAGTAACTGTGTTGGATGAGGAGTGTTGGAGAGGATGACTGGGAGAGCTACTTGCACAGTCACTGCTTTTATTCTGCTGTTGTAAGCTGAATCCCAGGCAGGACCATGAGGACCTCACACAAGGAGAAACAGGAGGAATCTGGGTACTTTTCAGCTTAAGACTGTCCTGAAAGTTTCCAGCTCAGGACATTACTGTCATGACCGTGGCAGGGGGGCGTAGAGGGCTGGTTGCCCCTCAGAATACATTTTTGGAGAACATTGTCCGGAGATCCAATGGTAAGGACATAGGAAGCCATCTCTTTACTCTTCTTTCTCCTTCTACATAGGGACCAGGAGTAAATGGTTCAGCACAAGAAATGACTCAGATATTCCATGCTGCCAGCCTGCGATTGATTTGTTTGGTTTCAGTTATAACCCTTTCAATACAAGAGAAGCCAATCCCTGTGGCAAATGTTTAAGGAACTTATGCTCTCTTTGTTTAATGACCCACAGTGTGAGATGGCAATTGATGGCAAAATAAGGTAAACAGACTTAGATCTAATGAAGACATTAATGATGCCCTGTGCTACTTTATACTTCTTCTGTGCGTTAGTTTTTAGTTAGGGGTGTATAAGGCATGAGGTGTGTCTTTCAAGTTTTTTCCCTATTACAATCTAATCTGGGGTCAGGAAGTTGAATACAGGACCTTCTGTTAGTTTATATATGGTTGTGTTTGTATGTGGTTGGGTTAGGTGTGATCTCCGGTGTTGTTAGCTCCTTCATATAGGAGATGATGTAAGCACTTCAAAGATGGCATGACCCTGTTCCATACAGATAAAAAGAATCTAGGAATCTGCTTGCGTGTAAACGTCCCAGTTAATTACAAGGATCCTCCTTAATTTTGGTTATTTTGGGCATTATAGGGCCCTGGTCTTGTTTTGGATTGAAGCATGTTTGCTAAAAAACCGTCCAGAGAGGTAATAGAATCCCATTGAAGCATGCATGCTGGTCCCAGAAAATTAATTGTGATTCAGCAGAAAGTCTTCTATCCAACTTCCCAGATAGTTAATGGATTTCCACTGAAGCAGATTTATCATCCCGAGTTCCAGATCGTTACGATGAGCCTGCTGAATTTTGATTGAGATTTTTCCTCCCAGACAGCGGTTAGGTGGGATCGCACTGAAGCATGCTTGCTACCTTGCTTCCCAAATAAGGTTCAGTTGCAGCATACGGTCCCATGGCCTCAGTTATTGAACACCACGTGTTGCTCCAAGTGATGCTTCACAGATAAATTGGAAATCATGGACGCACCAAAAGACTTTTCTACAGACTCTGTTTAGAGGCAAAGCCAGCTCTTGGAAGATCTCCATCTCTGCTCCCAAGTGGCGTTTTAGGATAAAATAATTTGACCAACTGAGCATTTCCATTTAAAGAGCTCTCTCTTGCTACATATTGTGTACATCATAATGCCTCAGATCACTCTGCTCCCCTTACTCATCTATATCTCGGGAATGGAGCATGGCTGATAACATCTACTTCAAACTACAGGGTTATTGCACTTTATTCCCCTAGTATGTTTGGTATTTTAGCCAACTTGAATCTTTCCACTTTACTTAATATTTTATTTTGTAGCCATGAATGTATTTCTATCCTGGATGTTCTGTATGTCTTCTTCAGCTGCCTTAATGTAGCTATTACCAGGTATCTTCTCTGACCTAGGTCAATGGTTAGTTATTACTGGGGGGGTTTTTATGGTTCTTCCAACCCGAAGCATGACTACCTTCACCATTGGGCAGATCCAGTTTGGTGGTCAGATTTATTAGATTTAATTATCCTTCTAGATAGAGTTTATTCAGATTCTAGTTGAAGTAGAAGGTTGATTATAGGGATGTTTTGTTGATTACTTGTTGACTCTGTAAGAAGAGCAGTCTTAGTGGTGGTGACTTCCATGAATAAACTGACTTTGTTGGGCTATATATTATTTAAATATTGTGTCAATGTCCATTGAGTAGTTTCTTTATGTATACTTATATGAAGTTGTTAGGTTCACTGTTTTTACTGTTTGCTAAGAGAACACACATTCAACTGCAATATGCTGCTAAACTTGTCAGATAATGCCAAGAGAAGTAGCTTTTTGGTGGCAACTTTGTTGACATAAAGTGGGGAAATATGGTAAATACCACACCTTTTGCACTTTTTAGATTGGGAAACTCCAATTATTATTATCCCTACATGAGTAAAAAGGTAGGGAGAATGCATCTAGAGGTTGCCTACAATAAACACACGGTATTCAGTTCTGCCAAGTTGGAAAATATGTATCTATATGTTGCCTTTACACCTGAGCATTGAGTGCAGGGAAATATGTTTGGGCTGAGCCAAGGCTGTGACATCCAGTTAAACTGGATTATATTTACTCTTGAATTTACTTCAATTACAAATAATTCCTGATGATTTTACCCAGGCTTAGGGCAGCATCACAACAGAAGTGACCTATAAGTGGCAAAAAAATGTTAATTGGGCTCTTACTGTCTTTCACATTGAACCAGCCACTTTGGTGCTGCCTATTATATTTTGCTGCCGTTTTCTGAAACATTTTTGTAAAATGTTGCTGAAATCTCATGATTTTGATTTTCCCACATATTTCCATAATGCAATCTGGTGGCTTGTTTTCATCTTCCCATAAATATTACATTTATAATGTGACAATATTATCAAACATAGACCATGTTTTATAGTTTAATTTACTTTTTGTAAATTTCAACCAAGTAACGTCCATTAGAGCTTTTTGCATTCTAGCCAACAGTTGCTGCATTGTTCTCTTGCTGAGGTTGGATTTAGCCAATGAAAGTGCAGTCACCCGCACTCACCCCAAGGACAGAAGGAGGGGAAGGAGACTGCAGTTATTACTGTTGTCTGTTTATAGACTGATTCATTGCTGTCATTCTCAAGGATTTAATCTTGAGATTAAACTCTAGTTTGCATTGAAGCTGTGGCCATCCAGCTCTTTTTGAACTACAGTTCCTATCTTACCAATTGCTTGTTAAAAGCTTCTTATGGCAGAGTGCCAAACACTTATGGAATTCCCACTCAGACCAACCAAAGAATTATTTATTGACGAAACATCTCATCTGATACAGCCTTATGTGTTTCATATTGATAAAGTTGGCCACAGAGCCAACTGTGATTGCCTATGACTAAGTGCTAGGTAAGCATGAAATGCATTAGACTTTTTGTGGGGAACTAATGCTCTTTAACTCAAGACAATAAATGTGATTTTTTAGTGATACTTTTAGTATTTCCTTTTTTGTAGTTTGTATATTACCTCCGTTGGTCCCTACGCGCTTCATGCTCCATTCACTTCGTCATAAGCTATAGGGTAGCCTTTGACTAAGTGTACAGAGCAGAAAACTCATAAGGCCGTACCCAAGATAATAAATAGGTCTATTGTGTATAGATACAGTATCCATGCACCACTACCCACCAAAGGCTGTTTCCTGACCACTTTAAGAGTGGACAGACGATGACTAACTGAAAGCTATTTTACAACTTATGTTGTGATTGGCTACTGGCTCATCTAGCCCTATGAATATTTATAAATTATGATTAGTTACTGACTCATCAAGTCATATGAAACTTCTTGTGTTGCAATTGGTTACTGGTTGAAATAACCATAGGAACATTCTTATGTTACAATTGGTTACTTGTTCATCTAACCATATGAACGTTGGTTATTGGCTCATCGTGCCATAGGAGCATTCTTGTGTTATGATTGGTTACTTGTTAATCTAGCAATATGAACAGTCTTATTTTGTGATTGGCTGCTGGCTCATCTACCCATACTTGCTTGTCAAGCCATGAATGTTATTGTGTTATGATTGGTTACTTGTTCATCTAGCCATATGAACATTCTTGTGTTACGAATGGTTATTGGTTCACCTAGCAATAGGAACATTCTTATGTTGTGATTGGCTGCTGGTTCATCCAGCCATAATAATATTATTTTATTGTTATTGGTGACTGGCTCATCTAGCCAAAGGAACATTCTTGTGTTCTTATGGGTTATTGGCTAATCTAGCCAAAGGAACATTCTTGTGTTCTTATGGATTATTGGCTCATCTAGCCATAGGAACATTCTTGTGTTCATGGTGGTTTATATTGTCCAAACTGGCACAGTTATTAAACTACATCTCTCAAATGATCACAATTATTGTCAGGAGACACCACTTTGCTTTTGGATATAACAAATGAGTGTGGCTGCAAAAATGTCTACTATAGTATTTAGTTACTCTTTTATATGGGCTTCTATCTACCTGAAAGAAACTTTCCATAGCCTAATGATAGTAAAACTAACATTATTTGTACTGGGGAAAGGCAAAAATCTCAGCTGGCAAGAATTATATTCCTGAGTTCCCTGTTTTTTGCTAATGAGGGAATAGCTATCCAACATACAGTAAGAGCACAAGGAACTTCATTAAATAATTGCTCAATGCTGCTTTGTGAGGGTAGCCATTATGGTTGGTGATGTCACGCAAATTATGATCTAATGGGCTCATTTACAAACTATATTTGCAAATTGCCTGCCGTGCTCATAGGACCATTCACATATTAGCTGTGATTAGTCTAGTGCTGTGAAAATAATACCTCTGATTGGTGTTAAATAGGAATGTTTAACGGGGTACTCAGCAACATCGATATTACAATAATAATGTTCAATACGAGGCCCTTCAGGAAATCAGTTCCAAATCAGATCGGCCTGTAAGAACTCTTCTCTTGTTTTAATGCACTCCTTTCTAATGCACTTCATTCTTAGGGGACAACGTTTACCTTTGATATTTAATTTATTGGGGGCGTATATATATATATATATATATATATATATACATGTCATGAGAAAAGTGTTGTTGAAAACCTACTCAGTGAAGCCATGCCTCTGTCCATTCAAGGGGACCATTTGAAAAGTACATTTATATGAATATACTGTATGTGGTTATGTTTGTGAATGACATGTCACTTCAGAGTAAATGCTTACCTACTGAGTCTATAGATCCTCTGTTGCTTTATTTTGTTCTTGTTCTTAATGGTAACATTGCTTGTTTGCTTTCTGGCTGTTAGGAAAGACTCTCCAGCAGTGAGGGAGTTAAGCAATCACAACTGGCCAATCAGCAGCAGTGGGAGGCCTTAAATAGTCTTGCTTACGCTGGCCAGTTGCCAGTACAATTGGTTAAAACGAGCACGCAAGTTGCTACTTGTTAGCCGTTCCTAGAGTGATTCAAAGTTTCAATTGTGTATCAGACTCGGCTAGATTTGACCCTGCTTTCGGTATCTCCTTTTGGCTTAGACGCTTCGGTATCCTTGATTCCCGTGTATGTCCTCGGTCCGGCACTGACCCGTCTTCGGTTTCCCCTCCAACCCGTGACCCGCTAGCTCAGCCCCGCTAATTTACTCCGTACACCCGCTCACTGCTCTCAGCTTCAGCACCACACAGGTGCTGTTGTAATCCCGGGCTTCCGTTCGGGTGCGCCCGGTGCAAGCTCACCGGCAAAAGTTGCCCAGTTTGAAACTCTAACACTGGCTCTGTTTCTGGGAATGCAATAAGAAATGTAAGGCTTGTTGGGTTGTTGCTTCCTCAAGACTCTAAGCACAATTATACGTAAAGGGTCTTCATAAAATAGCTTACAGCAATTCAACATTTTACACTTCAATGGACTTTGCAATGTCCATTGTATTGGAAGCAAACTACACAAACTACACAAGTCAAGTAAAGTGGTGTAGTTTGTTAAATGAAGTAAAAACTTGAGCATCTAACTACACCAGTTTCTGTGCAAGTTTTCTAGACTTGTGCTTTATTGATAATTTATATGCAGCCACTATACTTCATATTGAATGCACCCTCTTGTGATGTAGAATGTAAAAGTGGTTGGTCACCAGTTGGGGGGGTTGGTTGAAATTTGGGTGCTGGTCGGACTGGGGAAGTACACTCCTCCACTGTTCCCAAAGATTCCCTGACATGGAACCAGAAGCGCCCACACAAGTAGTGTACAGGGTGAGAAGACACGGGTACCGGTTGGACGCGAGTCCTACAATTACAACATTTTGCGGGTTAGGGTTGGGTGCAGGTTAAGGTATTGCAGATTAGGGTTGGGTGTTGGTTATCGTATTGCGGGTTAGGGTTGGTTGTCGGTTGAGTTTTTCCTGACCTGCACATCACTAACTTGCATGTTCCTTTAGTATCTCTAGTGGCTTCCAAACTAACTGACTCATATGAATAACCAAGAGTACGGCTGCCACTAAAAATGAGTTATTAATTCACTTTCCTATGCAAAGATTGAAAACTGGTGAGCAATATTTAAGCTTTATTTATATCTGTGGTACATTTATGTCAGTGAAATTTCATAACTTGCTCTCTGCTAATATGGCAGCACAGAATGAATGATCTGCTACTTGTAGGTCAATACATATTGTTGTTTTGTTACCTAAAGAAGTCAAGTGGCTTTGATCAGTTTATTTGCTCTGTATTGTGGCCAGGCTAATATTATTCACTCATTCCTCTTCTTATGCAAGAGGCTACTTTACGAGGGAGGTGTTATCCATTATTGCTACCTTAGAGATTAAGTGGTTAATCTTTCTAATATATAATTAATCTAAATATTACCAAAGCACTACAGCTTTAACTGTCATTGAGTGTAAACCAAGATAGATCCAACTAAACTAATAATCCATGTAAAACTGCATTGCACTAAACATGGCAGCAGATTAGAGAGATCTAGAGAATTCCAGTAGCATTAACAAGACTGCTGACCTAATGGAAAGCTTCTGGAGAATCTCCATGGTTCTGTTTCTTCATAAATATATCCCAGTTTTACACTGAGGAAAGATTATTTTAAGCAGTCTGGATTGGTGACATAATCAGGCAAGGGGGATTTCCAGAATATACAACATGTGAACAATAATTCAATAAATTGTGCCTTTGAGGGTCAGTATTGACACATATGCAAGCAATAGAAGATTTATGGGGATACAATTGTCAGCATGTTCCATAATTAGCATCACAGACAAAACTGGAGCAAATCACTAGTAACCCAATAAATATTTATAGTTGCACATCTGAGTATAACCTGCAACCATATAAGCTCAACATTGTTCTATATTTGTGTACTAAAAAGTATAATTTTTTCAAAGGGTTTTTATGCCACGTTCTATTCAAGGCTTAGAAAATAATGTCTTCTCCCTCTGTATAAAGTGTAAACCAGTAACTGGAGCTGGGTCAGTGAAAGGAGACTCCATGTTTCTACGGTACCTCTGCCTCCCTTCTATTAGGAGCAATGGGAAACTTGAATATGTACATCTGACTTCAATCAATCCCCATACTAGAGACCTTTCTGAGCCTCACTTAGTGGACCCTTTACCTACAATGGTCTTGTACCAAAGCTCCACCAGCTTTACCTGCAAACAAACTTTCTAGTCATCACCCATCAGATAAACCAGAAGTGCTGTTATGAGGGCATGTAGGAAGGTTAGAAAGGAATGGGAGGTTTTGCTTTTAGAAAAAGCTCAGTAGACCATATTAAGCCAGAACCTTTCTACACTCTATTACACACTGGCTTGCCTCTACCACCCCTGCACTGCATGTACTTGACCCACTGCTGGGACTGTAATGCATAGCCTAAGGCCAATATACTATTTGGAGATTATTAGCCGCTACATCTTCTTCATTTCATTAAGCAGGTTCAATAGATTGGCATGCACCCCTGATCTCATGGTCTACTTTGAAAAAACAATACCATCAGTGTTCTTTTTGTTTCCATTGCATTGTTGGCCACCAAGTTGAACATGAGGATCACTGCAATTTGTTTATCCTCATTTCTTGGGCAATAGTGCACTTGGCCTACAACAAATTAGAAGGAAGAATATTGGTCAGAAAGAAATGATTGTGCAAAAAGGCTTAAAATACAGCCAAATGGAATGAGCTGGATCTTGCCCCCCAGCTGCATTATTATGCGTGCTAAATCCTTCTGTTGACCTGTTGTTCAGCTATAACTCTAAGCATAGCAAGCACGACTACTCCTGATTTTATATTGAAGGTTCACATATGGAGAATTGATTATGTTTGTGATTTTTTTTTTTGCTGATGGTCCTGAACAGCAGGTGTCCTCTAGTGTTTGGAAGGAGAAAGGCTGCCGAGTGAGTCACTGGTATCACAGCTCTGGATTTTGTGAGACAAGGTCAACAGCTGTTTTGAATATACACATAAGAAATCTTGAATTGGCTCAGATTTATAGTTCCCTTCTGTTCATGAAGAATGAAATACTGCATGTTATACTGCTGAAATGAAATACAGGATATAATGCCAACAAGTGCCAGCTGGGCAACTCTGATGTTTCTCTTGCCATCTTGTCCTAGTCTACCTTCTAGAAACTCCCTACCCTACCCTGCAGGTCCCAGTTATACACAGGACCCTTGTCAGTAGCCTCTATTAGGGTGCCAGAAGATAGAGTGCAATACACTGAAATGTGTGGGACAAGCAGTAACTGAAAGTCTTCTGCTATGGTGGATTTTGGGAATCTATCTATATAACAATGTCATTTCATTCTTACCAGTGAATATGAATGGGTCCATTCTGAGATTTGGGGTCCATTCTTAGATTTGGGGACCCAA
The DNA here is from genome assembly GCA_038501925.1 of Xenopus petersii. Taxonomy (NCBI): domain Eukaryota; kingdom Metazoa; phylum Chordata; class Amphibia; order Anura; family Pipidae; genus Xenopus; species Xenopus petersii. The sequence continues at coordinate 166,261,943 of CM076680.1, read as the reverse complement.
ATCAAAATCATTCAACTCTTCTTTGACTCTTAAAAGAATGCCTGACAGTTAGGTTGGTTCTTAACATTGAAGCCAACCCCCAAGCAGCTTGAGTTTTTAAGAAGGACATCTACCATTGTTCACAAATTTCTACAATCAATAGAATTTGGTTTGTTGCTTGTAATTACTGGCAACTACTAATTACTTTTGGTAATTGGTAATCTGGTCAGTTGGCCCTATTAGCGTCCCAGAAGATAGAGTGCAATACACTGTGTGGGACAAGCAGTAACTAAAAGTCTTCTGCTATGGTGGATTTTTGGAATCTATTGTTTATTACAATGTAATTTCATTCTTACCAAGGTTCTTCCCAGTGAATATAAATGGGGTCCAATCTGAGACTTGGGGACCCAAATCAAAATCCTTCAACTCTTCTTGACTTTTAAAAGAATGCCTGACAGGTTTTTTCTTAACATTGAAACCAACCCCCAAGCAGCTTGGGTTTGTAAGAAGGACATCTACCATTGTTCACAAATTTGTACAATGAATAGAATTTGGGTTGTTGCTTGTAATTACTGGCAACTACTAATTACTTTTGGCAGTAACTATAATTTTAGCAATAACTATCGTCCTCCCTTATACTCGGGAATGAGATCTTGTGGAAAAAGGCAATTGAGTTCTTTCACTGAAATGCATAAAAGAGACATCTGCTGCTTATTCCTACATCCAGTCCTGCCTCTGTTTCATTGTTCTTAGTACAGGACAATACCTGTGCTGATGTGGTTTTGAGGTACATATTGAGTGGACTGGCAAACCCATGTGATTTCTGGGGGTATTTCAGAATTTTGAAAAGGTTTGACAGTGCATGGGTTTGTTTTTTTAACACACCTAAGAATTATTTTGAGATATTTATCATTATCAATCAAATTGATCCCTATGAATCTATTAATTAGAACTCTGTTGGATATCCTAGGAAATCATTTGGGAATGCCATTGTTCCATCTGTAGCTCTCTGCATGGTCTAAGAGCGAACATTGGGGTTGGCTATTTCCAACTGGCCACACTCCTGATATGGCCATATAGCTTATTTACAACAGTGTGAAAAATGCAATTTTACATGTAAATCCCCATGTGGTTTACCCACAATGCAGAGTTTCCCCCCACAATTTCAATGGCCTTTCATTAGAAAAAGGCATTTGCTGGAATTGTATCTGATACGCAGTGCTGGGCGAATTTCTCCCGAAAAATTAGCAAAATTCCCATGAAATTTGTGAAATGGCGAAAAAATTGTGAAACTCGAAAATTGACGTTAAAGTCCATGGGCGTCCAAATAGTGTTGACGTACAGCAATAAATTTTGCCAATTTATTCGCTGGCAGCGAAACACGGAAATTCACAGCGATTTTATTGGATCATCACTACTGATACGTTAAAATTAGTGCCATTGTATGAGAGTTCTTTAATTGGGGGCTAAAATCTTCATAGAGGCGATGGCGTCATAAGTTTGTTATTCTGTTGACTCAGCCTGCTGTTGGAACTCTGGAATTACTGCCACATTCAGGGAGGTGACAGTTACAGGGTTCCCATGCATCAATAAGCAAACTTGCACACAATTCTTTGTTATGAACTGGCACTAAGCCTTCTTGTATGTGAATTACAACAGGAGAGCTATGAGAGGTTATACGGATAAACTACAAGAAAAACATTTATATTGTTTTCCATTATACAAAGGGTTTTTAAAAAAAAGCACAGTTGCCCTTTAATACAAACTAGAGAGAACAGATCAAACGGGCTTTTGTCTCTGTGAAATCAGAACAAGATTAACATATGTGGCTGCAAGGAGACCGGTCTCTGCGCATTGCTGTCCCTGTATTTTCAGATTTGAATACCCCTGATGCCCATTGCCCATGGGATATGCTGGTAAATCTAAATCAGAAACAGGAAGGAGCTGCTGTCAAATGCTTCAAAAGGCAACAACTTGTAAAAATAAAAACAAAATCTGCTTCAATAAAATCCTTGTAGTCAGGGAAGTCGACTCCATAGTCTTCAAGCTACTCCTGAGCTGTATCTACCAAAATCACCATGTTATATGGATATATTCTTGGGGGGGGGGCAACGATTACAAAATGCTTTGTCTTTACAGGTTGTAAGAGAATATAAAATATATTTGCGCAAAAAAAATGTATCACATCCACTTTTAACAAATGTGAGGGCTCATTTACAATAATAAGTATAATGATGGACAATGACGTGCTCCTTTTAATGCGCATGGAGCTCAGAGTTTAAGTGTAAGCTCCAGGGTGCACAGGCAAACCTGCCCTGAGCAGTCGATATATGACTGAGCAATATCTTTAAGCTTCAAGATAACATACAGCAGACTATAGTAGATTGTACACTAAAGATTTAGAATTATCCAGCTACCTTATAGTGCAGGAGAGGCCAATGGGGCCCACTAAGTTGAGCCCTGGGCAAAGCCCCCTTCTTGGTGTTTATTGGAATTGATCTACAGAGTCCCATCTCCCCAAAAGCCTTTCTCATTAGACAACAGGCGTCTTCATGTGGTAGGGCTTTGCTCTGCTTTAGGCTTGTGTACAGCAAGACAGATGCATTGATGTTGTCCACCCCCATGGAGCATGCACGTGTCCACCCCCAAGGAGTATTGCTTGAGTCCACATCAAGGAGCATTAATTATGTCCACCCCCAAGGAGCATTGCTTGTGTCTACCCCAATCAGCATTGCTTATGTCCACCCCCAATTAGCATGCACGTGTCCACCCCCAAGGAGTATTGCTTGTGTCCAACCCAAGGAGCATTAATTATGTCCACCCCCAAAGAGCTGTGCTTGTGTCCACCTCCAAGGAGCATTACTTGTGTCCACCCACCCCCAAAGAGCATTGCTTGTGTCCACCCCCAAGGAGTATTGCTTGAGTCCACCTCAAGGAGCATTAATTATGTCCACCCCCAAGGAGCATTGCTTGTGTCCACCCCCAAGGAGCATTGCTTGTGTCCACCTCCAAGGAGCATTGCTTGTGTCCATCTGCAAGGAGCATTGCTTGTGTCCATCTGCAAGGAGCATTGCTTGTATGCACCCCCAAAGAGCATTGCTTCTGTCTGCCTTAAGGAGCATTGCTTGAGTCCACCTTAAGGAGCATTGCTTGTGTCCATCCCAAGGGACATTGCTTGTGTTTACCCCAAAAATTATTGCTTGTGTCCACCCCCCAAGGAACATTGCTTGTGTCTACACCAAGGAATATTGCTTGTGTCCACCCCAAGGAACATTGCTTGTGTCTCCCCAAAAGAGCATTGCTTCCCCCTCTGAGGCAAATTGGAGAGGCTTCAGATGGGATTTTTTGCCTTCCTCTGGATCATCTAGCAGGTTAGGCAGGTTAAAAAAAAAGTTAAAAGTTTGGACTTGATGGATGTGTGTCTTTTTTCAACCTAACTTACTATGTTACTATGCTTGTGTCCACTTTAAGGAGCATAGCTTATGTCCACCCCCAAGAAGTATTGCTTGTGTCCATCCCAAGGAACATTGCTTGTGTCTACACCCAAGGAGTATTGCTTGTGTCCACCCCAAGGGGCATAGTTTGTCTCCTCTCCAAAAGCCAGTGAATGGAGCCATTTCATCAAAAGACTTTCATATATCCAGGAAGCACCTTTGGGTCTATCTATCCATCTACCTATCAGGATTGAAAAACACAAATGCAGACAGAGTCTACTCAGCTACAGGAATACATCTAATATGTAAGAAGAAAATATGGAATATAACAAAAAAAAAATCTGACATCTATATCCATGGCTACTCTAGTCTAGCTTGGATAGTTTGAACTCCAGAGAGTTCATATATTCACTACTGTCTGTCTGTCTGTCTGTCTGTGTTCAAAGTACTTGTCATCTGTTGCTCTCCTCTGCTCCATTGTTTCTGCTCTTGAGATTCTCTTAGCTTGATGCCGTTGGGTTAAGTAAGGTCAGAGATGAAGCACACAATTTGATTTGATGCCCCATTTCATGATTTGTCTCTGTGTTTGTGTCTGTGGATCATTTCTTTTATTCGTCTATTTACAACACTACATAGTGCTGCAGTGTAAATCACTTATTATATTCTATGCACGTGTCCTGTTGCTTAGCACTAAGGGTTAATAGATCAATGCAAAAATATTATATATATATATATATATATATATATATATATACAACATTTATAATACCGGCTCAAAGCTTCATATGAAAGAAGAGAAAAGAATGAATAATATAAAGTCTTGTTCTGTGCAAATAATAAAGAGCGATGTCCTTGTACTTGATATTTAGAGAAATATTTCAAGGCTTTCAATATTGGCGTTTTTAGAGGACTGGAGACCTGCCAAACATTGCTGTCTAATGATGTACTTAGATCCCAGGAACCTTCCAACCCTACTGCCAAATGTACAGTTTATTGATAGGGGCCAAGAACGCATCTCGCTGCTGCATAGAAGGGCTTGGCAACTACTGTCCTTCTAGGTAATTGTGAGTTCTATAGTCAAAAGATCACTTTTTAAAAACTGTGGGGCATGTTTACTAACATTGGAGATAAATATCTGGAGAGATTTCTGGAGATGTTGCCCATGGCAACCAATCAGCAATTAGATTTAAACAGCCAGCAAAGATCTGATTGGTTGCTATGGGCAACATCTCCAGAAATCTCTCCAAATATTTATCTCCAATGTTAGTAAACATGCCCCTGTGTTTGAAGATCAGTGGAATTATTGCATGTCAACTTTGAATTTTTTGTGCATTCTTTTATGAATGGTGGCATAACTAATGATGACCATTCACCTTAGAGAGAGAACATTATCCCATAGAGAAACATCTTTTTACTGTATTTTCTATCTATAGACATCAATTTAGTCTGTAATGCTGCATTTGAGATTAAAGAGGAGCTCTATAAGGCCTGTCTTACAAAAAAGGGAGGAGAGTTCACAGAAATGCTAAAAAAAATGTGTGGCCCCATACTTAACCATGAAAAACATGGGTGTCTAACCTTGGGTCCTCTGGCTGTCGTAGGAACTGATGGATGGCCTTGCAGATACATCAGGAAGCAGGCTCAGATTTTTAGGAATGTCACCAAAGTCTGGATGTAGTGTTCCTAATTATAAGGGTGGGGAAGTGTTATATTCACCCTAAAAAACATTAATCCGGTAGCAAAATGCCAAGGCCTTATTGTTATTCCAAGGGGCAAGGTATCAGACCCATTAAGTCCTCCAGTATTATCTTGTACTTTGTTTTCACAATTAAACTGAGTTTACTGGTGTTTTGAGATGATGGTGGTGGGTGGACAGTAGATTCTGTGTTTGTTTGTTGCTTTATCATTTCCCGTACTTTGTGCCAAGGCAAGGGGATGAGGACCATCTTCAATCACTGATATGCTCCATCCGACCACCCCTTGCAGGCTCCAGTATTTGTTTCTTTTGGGACTGGAATGGGTGGAAGATATAACAGTCATAATAGAGCTGAATTAGTCATAATTCTTGCTCTCACTGGTGGAGGATGTACATTTATATCTATTTACAGATGCAAACTTTACTTAGTGTGGCTATACACAGGCAGATTAAAGCTGCACGATATCTGTCCTTTAGACCAATTCGGCAGTTTATCTGCATGTGTAGGGGACGTTCCAACGGGTCTCCCTGATCGATATTAGGCCAAAAATCAGACAGATATCGATCGTGCAGGTTTGATTGTTTTGGAGAATGAGGACCACATTGGTTAGTTGATGCAGTCCTTGTCCCATCAGCGCCCATTTCTTTTGTTGCAATCTGAATCGGCCCTAGGGCTGAATGATCGGATTAACCTGATATCGGGGTGGCCACCTTTAGACTTTGAGCTAGCTTTCTATGTCCCACCATGACGCTCAATTAGAAAAAATTATAACATACTTTTCCACTGAAATCAATGCCGTGGGTGCTCCATCTGTATTAAGGCTGTCAGGGTTTTCTGGGAGTTCTCCTTTTGTAACAGAAGGGGACTCCAATTTTTACATCCCTGAATTACTTAGTTACTTCTGAAGCTGAGGATCAATGACACTCCTAATGATGCCTTTATCTGGTCACAGTTGGATAGCTGGGTGGAACAGAGCAATCTTCTCGCCGCCCAGCTCTCTTTCTTTGACCTGTCTAATGTATTGTCTGGAGTCTCACTGATCTATTAGATAATGTCTGGTGCACTCTCCTTTCAATAAAACACTTTATGAACTGGAATCTAAAGATCTTATTGTGATTTTCAGTTCCACAGCCTCTATGCAGCTCATTTCTCTACAAGATTGATTGAGCCTCTCGCTAGATTAGGCCTCTGTGGGGCGCAGCCAGACACTGGGGGGATATCTATTACGTTTCTCTGTGAATCACTGTAACAGCAGATGTATAACAATTAATAAAACAGACAAATCTTTACTGCAATAGGCATCTAAATCATAACTGAATGCATATCAAGATCTATTAATGCAATATACAATACAATATCTATGCCATCAGATTATATTGTCATTTTTGGGATGTAAGGAACAGTAAGAAGATATCGGTGGAATGTAATACCATGAACAAAGTGTGCACAGAGTTTAGGATGCCATAGCAATGAATCAGCCCTTTACTGGTCACCTGTTTAAAACGATATATGACATTGGATGCTACATGTTGTAAGACCTGGCGTAAACTAATTGGGGCTCATAAATCAACACTGGGCAAAGTTGCCTGTGGGCAGTAACCAATCAGTGCTTGGCTTTTTTGGGGGCAGCTGCAGGTAGAACAATGAATGCAGCAATTGGATTGGTTGCCATAGGTAACTGCCCATGGGCAATTTTTCCCAGTGTTGACAAATGACCCCCATTATCTTTTAATGCATTATTTCAGTCTGTGTGTGTTATGCACTCTTAGCAGCCGGTAATTATTTTTTTGTCTTTCCAAGATAAGTCATACATGCATGGGTGTCAAGGAAGGGTGTTTATGGATTGCCCAATACATTAGGACTGGCAGAACCAGGATTAGGTTTGTGAATAAACCATAGAAGGGACAGGCTAGTGAATCTTGGACCTAGAAATATACCTTTTGATATTTGTACCTTTTGATGTTTGTATTAGTGGTGGTAGGGGTTTGGACTGATTGCATTTGCATGGTGCTTTGTCTTAGTAGTTGGTTTTGACTGGCCATTCCTCTAAGGAATTGAATAAAGGCAGGCTCTTGTAGTCTTCCTTGAGCACATGCAGATGCAAGATGGCCAAAACTATACTATTTTCCTTCTACTTTGTCTATTCATTTTGCCATTTTTGAAATGAAACTGTTTTTTTAAGTAAATAGAAATCCGAAAATCCGGCATCCCAGACCTGCCGAGGTTGGAGGTTGTGTATAAGTCAATGGGAGAAGTCCTAACGATATCCTGATCTGTGCTGGGTTTCAGGCAGAAAATCCGAAAAACATGTACGATTTGAGTTTTCCTGCAGAGGAAATCTTTGGAAAAATGTATTGATAAATAAGAGTAGTTGGAGTAGTTTGATAAATTCCCCCTTAAATCTTAGAAGCTGGTCAAAATTATATAATAATAATTATAATATTATATACATGTACATAGATTTAAATAAATGGAAAATAAAGTGGGAGCAAGGGCAACACATTAGTGTGCCAAGGATGTTGGGACAGTAAAACAGACAGTGTTTGCCTCTAATTCTATGATTTATGTTGTTTTTTTGTTCAATTTACTATAAATCAATTGTGTATGTGTGTGTGCGCACCGCATTGTTCCTCTTTGATTCATTTGTTCTTTGTACAACATCAAAGTTATGTAAATAGATTTCTGAGAGACTTCATTAGCACTCAATTAGGCAAATGAATACATCGGTGAAATTATTTTTATTGTGGAGACAACAAGCTGTAAATGAGGACCTGTAGTATCTTCTAAATACCATATAAGCTAAATTAATAATGAAGTCTTCTTCATGAGGTGCTCCTCATATGTGCAGTAGATGGGCTTTGCCTTCCTCGACTTCTACTTTTTTCCCCAAATCAAGTTATTTCTCTAAAAAATTAGTTTTTTTATTTCTCTAAACTTCTAAAAATTTTAGAATCATAAAGTGTGAAAACCACTAAAAAACTACATAGAAGTCAATGGGAGCTGCGCTGATCATATAGAACCTTTTTTTTTTTTTTGCAATTTAGACTTTTAGAGGTTTTCGTATTTTGTTCAGCATTTGTACTTTTTATATTCAGATCTTATAATAACGTTCATGTCATTTCAAATACCTCCAAAACCACTAAAATGAGAATGTGGATAAATGGGTCTCTTAGAGACCTATTTATCAAAATTCTGATTTGTTTAATTTTAGAGCTTTATTTTCTATATTGTAGAAACTCAATTTAAGAAAACATAAAACTCGAATTGATAAAATCACTGAAAAAAACTCGAATTCCTGTTTCACTCATGTTAAATTTCGCAGTTCAAATTTTGGCTAGGACAGCTCCCATTGACTTCTACATGACCTCGCAAGTTTTTAATCAGATTGCGGAAAAACTCTAATTTTTTTTTCACTCTAATTTTTTGGGCTTTTTCCTGAATTTCTCTTATTTTTCTGGATTTTTTCCCAGAATTGCCCAAAAACCCCAGATTTTTGGGCTAAACCCAGCGCACACCACAAAACTTCAAATTGAGATAGGTGCCACTCCCATTGACTTATCTCAGACCTCAAAAGGTCTGAGATAGCGGATTTTCAGATTCAGGCTTTTTGGATCTTTTTGGATATAATAAATCTTGAAAAATTTGTCTTTTCCTCTAAAAAATTTAGTTTTCTAGTTTATTATAATAAATAACCCCCTTAATATGTTGTTCTTGTACTATTTGCAATTAAATATAGAGGTTAAATGATTTTCAAATAGAGATGGGCATATTTGACCTGTTTTGCTTTGCCAAAAATTTGTCTATGGGTGACAATTTTTTTTTGACATGCAACACTTTTTTTCTCCCATTAGAGTCTATGGGCGTCATTTCCTTGACGAAACTCTGCAAAAAATACGCTCATCCCTATTTGCAAACCATCCCATTCTGCTAACTTGTCATGCACCCCTGGTGATTACAATTGCTGATCTTGGACTGCACACATTCACATCATACTAAAAGTTTTCATTTTTACTAATTTGAACATGGGCCCGATCCCTGAGCAGCAATACTGTTGCATTAACACAGTCCCAGACAGTTGAAAGGCCCACTGGGAACCTCACAAAGATGGCGGCTGTTTTCAGGGAAGAAGAACATGGGACTGGGAAACAAGGGCAGCAATTGTAAGCACTGGAAGGGGGACGTTGGCTGACAAGTAGGCGCCCCAGTGATTTTTACTATCTTTATTCTTTAAGATGGAATCTAATTTTTTCTTAATTCTATCTCAATGGATGCCCTCAAGGACCATGGGAGGACCTTATGGTAAATAAAGCATTACAGAGAGTGTTATACGGTCCACTTATATATTTATTCACAGTTATCTTACCTCCCCTTAAGCACCTCTTCTCCAGTGAAAGCAACCCGAACTTGGTCAATCTTCCTTCAACGGAGACCTTCCATACCCTTTAACAGCTTAGTTGTTCTTTAATGGATATTCTGTATTTATTTATGGAGAAGAACATGCTCTAGATGGGGTTTTACCAGTGCTTTCTAAAAGGCATTAATTACCCTTGCCTCCTATGACTTTATACTCTTTTTTTAATAGTCACAGGGTAGCTCTATGATCACACATGGGTATGAGTGCTTTTATGTCAGCCATGGTGGCATCTAATGTCCGATTACTTTACAACAGGGTTACAAGATTCAGTAGAATTCAGGTCACATCACTAAATGCTTATTGTAGCGCTGACATTATTAGGCTACATTTCTAACATATATTTTACAGCATAATTATGGCTTTTGGAGTATATTAATTATAATTGAACAATTATATAAGTTGCTGTAGGAATGATGATTGCCAGTAGCTTGGTATCCGAGAGGTGGAATGTGTCTGTTTATGCGTTGCTGTAGGAGTGTTCTGCTTGTTGTTTTATTCCATTAAGTTAGAGGTATTACATGGTCACACAGACATTCTATTATGTGATGTGGCAAGAAAAGAAATTGTTCTGTTCAGTCAATGTCAGACAAGGCAATTGTACCTTGGCTTAGCTGGCGCTTTCCCTTTTACTTGCTGTTCTCTGTTCTCAAAGACTGATTGGGAAATTCGAAAATGACCAGAATGTTTCGGAGAGGTGAGATCCAGTGCTTTAACAATTCCAGTGGAAATACAATAACAGGGTCACATTATGTCGCATTAGATGCAAGGGGCACTAACGCATGTACAGTATCTCAGACTCAACTTTCCAGCTCTTGTGAGTTAAAACTTCCACGGTTCTCAATCAGCTTATGGGTTCCTAGGCAGTTTTACCAGGTAGAGGGCTGTGTGTTAATAATATCTGTGTCATGAAAATACCAAACAGGATATTTTTTACAGGATTTTTTCCTCAATGAAAATTGCACCTCCCCAGCCCTAGATGATGGTGATGGTGATTTACAAACTAGGCTGGTGAAATACCAGCTGGATGGCAAAACTATGGCCATTCTCCACCACTGGCTTCCCATGAACCCTGCAGTTTCAGCTCTGATTGGCCTTAACACATTCTAGAACCTGATTAGTAAACATATGAACCTGCCTGAACTGCCACGGTAATGGTCCACAATGGAAGCTGCTGGATTATGGAAAGAAATTATACTCTTTCTTAAATTAACAACTGTAGGTGGGAAATCAAGGGCTCTAGTTCAGTCTTTGCCATCATCCAGAAGTGGTGGAAGCTGCTATTTTTCCCAATAAAAGAATGCATCAACCTGACTTCCCAAATATTCTTTAATGAGTCAGGCCAAGAGTTACTCTACCACCAATAATATAGTGTTTTGCACAACGAAGTGCCATCCTCAATAAATAATGTCTTGGGATAATGTCCCAATGCCTTAGCATCTCTTAAATTGGAGGTGACTTACCTGTAAAGTACAAACAACAACTAATTTCTGGATATATATTAGGAATATCCAGCCCACAGCCTTGGACAGCCTTGAGTTGGCTAGCCTTCAGTTGTCAAGAGACTGCCTGGGAATTGTGGTCATCCTTGATTTTAGGAGGCTCCATCCTTCGTTCATTTCTTTTCTCCAACTATAGCCATAGATATAAGATTAGAGTGAAGAGGTTGGAAATAAAGAATGACCACAGATGTAATGTTAATAGAATAGAGCAGCTTTGAATGTCTTCATACCCGTAATATGAGAATACCCATTGGGTAAGCAGTTGCATGACTTCAACTACAGTGAATTAAAAAAAAACTATGTTTGACAATTGTTGCATTTGGTGATCACCTACTTTAACATGTTTTCTTTTTTGATTTTCAGTCTGGACATTGTCACATAGACAGACAGGTACAAAACCAGCTCTCCGCGGTTCCAATGTATCCATAGTAGTTTCTCTTGATCCCGTCCCTTCCTGCCATATTTGTTCTGTACCAATTTCTGTTAATTTACAAAACAATGGCTAAACCACTAGACTTTTGGTCAGTTTTTACTAATAGGGGTGTTATTCATCAAGAACATATTATATCGCTCTTACTCATTTATTGCCTTATTCCTTTCTGTGCATCATGTTATACTGAATCATTTGGTTTATTGTAAAATAACAAATCTTGGCATAGAACTTTAATGTCTTTAGAATGTGTTAAATAATTAACCCTGTGCTTTTGTACATGTACTCGCCCCATAATAACCCTTGTTGTAATTCTTTTGTTTTAGTCAGTGCCGTTTTTGGAGTCTATTCAACAGAACTCCTAAATTATCACATTACAAAACAGGTTGCAATTGGTATTTATTTAAAAAGAGAGAAACACCTGTTGCTGCCCATGCCACCTGCCATTGACATGAATGGCAACCTCTTGTCATCGTGTTTACAGGTGGATGTCCACCTACATTCTAGAAATCTGGGCTGTAATCTGATTTTATGTAAGGTGTTTGCCATTCAAGTCAATGGGGTATATTTATCAAAGAGTGAAGTTCCACCACTAGAGTGAAATTCCGCCACTCTCCATTCATTTCTATGGGATTTTTATAGGCGTATATATCAAAGGGTGAACTTTCACCCCTTGATAAATACGCCTTTCAAAATCCCATAGAAATGAATTGAGAGCTCTGGAATTTCACTCTAGTGGCGGAACTTCACTCTTTGATAAATTTACCCCAATGATGGGACTATGGGTGGTGAGAAGAAGACTTACTCCAGTGGAGAAAGTGCTTGGTGTTCCATTAGCCTGATCATTGATCCTTTACTAAAGTATTAGTTTCACCTGCCTCATAAATATTGCCAGTAATTTGGCCAGTTTCTGGTGAATAGACTCGTTGTGAAATGTAGTCATCCTTCTTTGTGTATATTAGGTTCTCCACTCCCTCGATCCCTTATGTACTCATATATTATATTATTTACATGCAAGTATTATCTCACATTTTTACTGCAATCTCTAGGATCCTCTAACCTGTCCCCGTGACTGTTGCCGGTTGCTTGGTGGCATAGCCCTGCGACAGTCACCCCCGAAAATGGAGGTTTAATTACATAAAAAAAAATTAAAGTAAGAAATAAAGTTGCCCAGTTCTTCCATAAAAAGCTGAATGTATACGGACTTGATTTCATACTGACTGTTTTTCATTTCTGTTTAAAGTTTGTCATGTCAACTTTATAAAGCTTTGATTGTCTATTACTTGATTCTAAATAAATAACTGATTTTTTTAATACTTAGAAGTGATGCAGTGCTTGGTGAAAACATGGTGAAAAAATTGCATAAAAAATAACAAAAAATCACAATAGTCATAAAATCAAGGCACTACATACTTTAAATCCCCCAAACCACATACCCACTTAATGATATTCAAAATATTTCAAATATTATATAATCTTTTACCAAATACAAAATAGAGGTAGACGAACATCTGATCAGGCCATAGTTTTAAGCCCAAATATGTGACCTGGGTTCCACTGCTTGTTAATGATGGTTCTAAATCTTTATCTCCACTGTAGTAGTATTCCAGTAATATTACCCCAAATTCAGGTACACTTCAGCCACATTTTTAAAACCCACAACATGCTGCAGCCTTTGAAGGAGATTCTTCTTACAACTGAATTGTTCTCTAATTACGAAACGCTCTTTTGTTCAACGCAAAAAGTTAATTTCCAGAAAGGCTCCTGACCTAATGTCTGGGATCACATTAAATTCACTTAGTAGATGGGCTCCCAGTTTTAAAGCTAATATCTCAGCTTCTGCATGGTATAGTCACTTGATAATCTCAGTGTGCATTTAACAGGCTTTGCCATGGTAGCACCTTAATCCTTTAAGAAGCTTTTATGTTGTTAAACAAGAGACATCTTTAGAGCCATGGTTTGAGGAACAATGTTAATGCCGTATGCAAAATTTAGCTTAGTTGAAAAGTACCTTAATCCATATGAATTTATTTATCCCAATCAGTCCCAGCACTGACCCCATTTCTCATATGGCAATTTTTTCAGACATTCTGGTTTCAATAATTTTTTAATGTTTCCCTACAGGCTAGATGTTTGCCATATTTCGCAAGTTCTCTTATTTATTCAGGGCAGGAACATTTTAGATGTATCCTTCATTTATTCCATAGGATCAAGTGGTGTAGCATAACGTTGCTTCAGATGATTTCTTTCTTCTCTGATGCATTTCTCCTTATCTGCTGTGCAGAGCATTCATCATTTATTTTTTTCAATGTGTCACAAATCCATAATGGCTGCAGCATATTGTAAAATGCAAGTTTTGCTTTATTTGAAAAAATAGAGGGACATACACATACCGATAAAATTGTATGAAACTGTTTCATATGATTTATAGTACACATATATTGCCCAGACGGTGTACCATGGATATCAGCCAGTTTGTGGAATGGACATGTTAGAAAATTTACTTCCTGCTGTTCCAACAGTTGCCTGAATAAACAGTAGCTGAAAAGCTTGTTGCATTTCATAATTTACCTGTTTCCATATCTTCCATGATACATTGATGCTAATTCATAGTTTAAACAGCAGAGAAGATCTCAAACAACAAAGTCCAACTCACAGTACCAAACTGATGACAGCAACATTTACGAGCTGAAGATGCCCAAACACACTCCAACACTAGGCCAAAGAAGGAAACGTTTCTTTTATTTCGGTTACTTGGTATACTTTCTACCTGTCAAATTAAATTCTTAGTTTTATGCTTGTTGCAACATGAAGCCAGCAAACCATTTTCTTTTTATATTTTGTTTTGAACAGATACTAATTTTGTTTTGGGTAATGCCCAGATAGTGGATTGGCCCATTGTCTACAGCAATGATGGATTTTGCAAGCTCTCGGGATACCATCGAGCAGAAGTTATGCAAAAAAGCAGCACTTGCAGGTATTCTTGAATGTTCCTGTACCAAATGGTTGAACCTGCATGTGATTGCTCATTTCTCTTCCTGCCATTATGATATTATTTAGTAGGCTTAATAAATTGATTTCATCATCTGAGAAAGGGCTCTGGGTTGCCCAAAATGTTGCTTTATTTTTATATGTTTTTGGAGTACAAAAATCACATTTGTGCCCCCTCAATATGAAGCTGGATTTTCAATTGCTATTACTCACTTTTTGCACAGTGTCAAACCTTTTCAGTTCAAACCCCTCTTATAGTTCCAACCTTTGGTCCTACTTAGTTCATGAAATAGGTATAGCATTAATCATTTAGTCTTATAAGACCCCAGATCTTAACCTAACTGACCATAAATCTAGGTTTCAAGTATATCTAGAAAAGCAAATAACTGGCCTTTAGGCTAAGCCCTTCTGCCACAGCTTCAAGGCCCATTAATCCATCAATTTGGGAATCTCTCATCTAACAGATGTGGGACTGTTCCACCAAGTCCACCTGGTTCTCCAGTTCTGTTATTGAGATAACTGATCAGTGAAGGCAGGACACACTTTGATATGGGATGCCTCCAAACATGAAATATGTACAGATATAGGAAAACAGTTATTGATTGAGGCGCAAATTCACAGCAAATTTAGCCTCCGGTGAATAAATTCACAAAACTGCAGCAAAAACTCCACTGTATCAAAAAAATTTGGGCGCATCAGAATAGTCGCACACATAAAAATTGTTGCGCGTCAAAATGATTCGGACGTCCATTCACTTTAATGCATTTGGACAAAATAGGCGTGTGTATAAAAACTGTTGAAATCGACATGCGTCAAAATTATTTTCTATTCATTGACTTCAATGCGTTTTGTGAATTTTTCGCCATTTCGAGGTAAATTTGCAGGGCAGATTCACCAATCACTAAAACAGTGAATTAATAATTTAGTCTTAGGCTAAATGATTAATGCAATGTTTTCCTATATCTGCGCCTATTTCATGTTTGGAGGCATCCCATATCAAATGTGTCCTAGCTTGATGGTCAAGATTTGTGGTCTTCTAACTGACCATCAAGGCTTTCTAGAAACAAATAACTGGCCTTCAGGCCAAGCCCTTCTGCCACAGATTTAAGGCCCACCAGTTTCTGGTCTAGCAGATGTAGGGCTGTTCCACCAAGTTGACCTGGCACCAGAACAAGGTGGGTCTTTACAGAGTGTTGAGTTCTCCAATTTGGTTATTGAGATAACTGATCAGTAAAGGCAAGACACACTTTGATATGGGATGCCTCCAAACAACCCTATATTTTTCTGTTTTCTTCCAGTTTTATGTACGGGGAGCTGACGGACAAAGAAACCACCGACAAAGTTCGACAGACATTCGAGAATTACGAAATGAATTCCTTTGAAATTTTAATGTACAAGAAGAACAGTTGAGTACTTATGATTGTTGATGTTGAATGTGCTGTTGTTTTTCTTGTTCCAGTGGATGGGTACACAGGACATAATCAAATTGTTTGGCTGAGTTTTCTTTTTCAGTGCTGCAGTGGTCATTAAACAGCAAATTTTGTTTTACTGGTCATTTGCCAAATCACCTCTGCTCGTTAGTTTCCAGTGGTAGAGAGGCTCTTGTACTTGCCAATCTTTTTAAATCCAAATTAACACAGAGCCGCCGGGAGAAGCAATGAATGTGTGCTCTTGGCTCTCTAATCATTCTCTCCATAAAGATATTTTATGCATATGGCTTTGTGGCTGAGATACCTAGTAGACCTGTGATGTTATAAAACAGTTTGAGGCTTGTAATGGCACTTCTTGGTGTTCTTCCCTGACTTTATATAGAGTAAAGATACAAATGAATTGAAAGAAGTGTCTCAGCCTCATAAAGCAATCAACTCATCCACTACTGTCCAGGGGGTCTATATATTATACTAATTTTACAATATTATAGCATACCCAGACTGTATTAACATGCAATGTATAGAGCTTAATCCTGTAACTTTAAAGTTTGGCATCTAATAAGCACTTAAAAAAACGCTAGAGGAGTCTCTATGTTTTATCAAACATTTTTAGTTATACAAGATATCAATGGTACAGTGGCAATGGTACAGTTTTTCCGGTAGAGGATCACTTTCCCTGTAATAAAGCAATAATAAATAACCCATCTTTGTTTTGTGAGTCCCTTTTATGTAGCTTTTGCATAAGGTCCAGATATGGTAGAATCAGTGTTGAGTTGTCCAGTGCATCACAAGCATCCACCGTTCAATGGCAGTTACGTTCACCCAAGTCCCACCTTTCCATCAGCTCTAATGCATTCATTTCTCTTTCCAGGGACGCCTGTTTGGTTTTTTGTGAAAATTGCTCCCATCCATAACGAACAGGACAAAGTTGTGTTATTTCTTTGCACTTTTAGTGACATCACAGCCTTTAAACAGCCCATTGAGGATGATTTAACAAAGGGTAAGTGCTGGGGATGTAACATTATGGCATAAATGTTCTTTCTGCATTTTTTACAGTGCAATGTGCTGTTATTTCGCATGCTGTTACATATCATAAATGTTATGAATACATAAATTATGAAACTGCCAGGGATTTAATGAGGAGATGTTATTGCTAATACGCTTATGTCAGTCAGTTATGGAATTTCCAAATCAGAAACCAAATCAGAAGCTGACTTCTTCATTAAGCTGCTTAGCCATTGATTTTTTTAACTGTACATTTTTGGTCGTAAATTTTTTCCTGTAAAAATGATGGGAATATGAAGTGGCAAATGTATCATGTTATCAGTGGGATGCCCTAGCTTTTATAAAGGTGCTACTGGCTCTCTCAGTCACTGTCTTCTTTTAAACTGTTTTTCATCTCATCCCAGTCACGTCTTGATAGTAAATTAATAACCCAGTCATCATCACATTAGCCATTTTAAAGTTGTTATTTGTTCACAGACACATAAGGGGTCAGTTACTATGACCCTAAACGCAAGTGCTAGAGGACTAAAGATGCCCATACAAAGGCAGATTAAAGCTGACGATTTGGGTCCTCTAAGGTGGCCATACACGGGCCGATAAAAGCTGCCGACAGACCGTGTCGGCAGCTTATTGGCCTGTGTATGGGGGCCCCCGACGGGCTTCCCCTGATCGAGATCTGGCAGAAAGTCGGCCAGATCTCGATCGGATGGGGTTAAAAATCCCGTCGGATCGCGGCCGCATCTGTTCGTTGATGCGGTCCCGCGATCCGACCGCCCGTTTGTGAGAGCTAGGATCCGATTGTTGGGCCCTAGGGCCCACGATCGGATCTGCCCGATATTGCCCACCTTGAAGGTGGGCATATCGGAGGGAGATCCGCTCGTTTGGCGACATCGCCAAACGAGCGGATCTATCAGTGTATGGCCACCTTTAGACTGATTCATCAGCTTATCTGTCCATGTATGAGGCCCTCTCCCAGACCGATATGTGGCCAAAAATCATTCAGATGTTGAATGGCAGGTTTAATTTTCCTGTTTGATTGAGGACCGCATTGGCTAGTTGATGAGGTCCTCATCCAGTTGGCACCTATTCCCTTCATTGGACCAAATGATCAGATTAGCCCAATATAGCCCTCCTTTGGTGGGCATATCAGAGGAAAGATCCACTTGTTTGGTGACCTTGCCAAACGAGCAGATCCACCTGCTGCTGTATGACCACCTTTAATGGTGCCCTCCAGTGTTCCTTAACTTGCATTTTTAAAATGAAACCTGATTTATGTGCCCCCTACCTTCTGTATTAATGGAAATATACTCAGGTCTATGAACGCCCAAATTGCAGTGAATGCCTTTTTTCCAATAGAATCCTCAGTTGACTTCCTTCATTCCCAAAATTCAGTCCTTTCAAAACTATCTCCAGAGAACCGAAACAGGCCAGCAGCAAATTCAGTCTTACAGGGGCCAATAAAATCCTCCATGATGCGAAAATAGGTCAGAGAGTCCCCCAAATGAATCTCCATGGATCACTTTACCTTTTTAGTTGTCGGAAAGGCATGTAACACATGAAATCAGATCAATGTTGGCCTTCTTGAACCAGATAAATGTAATGAAAGCATCTGCACCACTAATTCTTAGCATTGACATGAAAGAAGACATTGACCAACATAAATTGTGCAATACATGCCCCCTGAGTAAAATTACAACTAAAGGTCCTCAGGGGTCATATAGGATGGATTATACACATAGTCGCTGAGACAGAGAAGATAAAGGCAAAGGGGAAGCAGCTTTATCTGCCCTTTTAGGATTCTGGGAGTTACAGTAGCGCTGGAGGGCTGCTTATGACATTATCATGCCAACTTTGTTTTGCAAATGCCAAATATATTGGAGTGGAATAATTATATTAACTGTAGATAGACTGCACCCCCTCCAGTTCTCCCCCATCTCCTTTTCTGCAGCCCACGATTTTGAGTTGTAACTCAAGGCTGCAGGTTGAACAAGCCTCATATAAATTGTCATTGTATCAATTGTAACAGGCAAATTATAGCAGGTTCAATTCAATCAAAGAATCAGGATATCATATATGTATGTGACACAAACACGTTTCCAAAAACGCAAATCTGAGTCATTTAAGTAGAGTCCGTCTTCTTCCAATCTGTGACCTGCACTCATTTATAAAACCATTTGAAGCCTTTTATCTGTTGTCCTAATGAGATTCTGAGAGAGAGAGGTGCTCAGCGAGAGAGGATTTGGAGAGCAATTCTCCTTTATTTTGTTTGCTGCAAGTGATGCTCTCGCCGTTCTAAAAAAAGACATTCCGTCTCTAATGGAGTTAATCAAATACAGGTTTATTTTAGAGAGATAATTGCATGTTACAGATGGCCAGTTAAAGCCCTTTGTCTGCGGGAGAATTCATCTACTTTGTTAAAGGAAAAAAAATCAGAGATCTGATAAAGGATGAAGCCGAAATTGCCGCATTATCCCATTATTTTACGTAGATCGGATACTGAATTGGCATTGAGAAAGCACAGAATGTTTGGGGGGGGTAGAAAGGTCAGGGTTGTAGTTGAACAGACATTTTCTCGATTAATATATATCCCTTACCTGGCCCAAAATTCACTTTACTTACAATAGTGTCTCCTTCCTCTTCACTAGAAGAAATGTGGAGATAAAAGATATAAAATAATCTAATGGCTAAGAGTTTCCCCCATAGAAGAGTAGTTCATACTAAGATTTTTCAGCTTTAATTAACTAATTAACATCAATATCATTTTTTTACATTTGATCTGACATATAATATATTTCTATCCTGTACATGTAGAAATCTTTCCTTTGAAGGAGAAATCCTAGTTTTGTAATGCTGAATATGCATTATAAGCTCTGCTGTATTCAGCCATCTTGTATTTGTCTAAGCAAAGCTCCACCCAGATAGTTATATTCAATAGATCTTTAGATAATATTTATTTATGAACCAAAAACCTTATCAAACCCAACTGGGAGGCAGATTTATTTAAACTGGAAATAGAGTTTTTTTTTTTTTTTTTTAAAGGTCAATTTCGAAAAAGAATCTCAAATAAACTTAATAGAGATTTAATCATTAAGAAAATATCATAGCAATCAAGTGTATATTCAAGTGAAGTGTATCTTCAGAATCCGATTTTATACTACACTTTTTTCGGGATTTTTGCAGTCAGAGTTTATTAAATAACCCCCAACATATGTGATTTTTAAATAGCACCCAAATTGTCTACTACAAGGTATAAAATGAAAGCAAAGTCCTGATTGGTTGCTACAAGCAATTGTATTTGTACTATTGTACAAAGTGTACTAAGTGAACCCTTATATGTAAATATTTCTAGAGTACTTTAATTTCCTGGTAAATTACCCCTTGAATTTTTATAAAGAAAAAAAAACTGGTTTCATTTTGAGAATAACAAAAAGATCTATTAGTGTACCACATTTTAATGCTTAGTAATATACTAAGCATCTTGCTAATACAGGTACAGGATCTGTTATATGGAATGCTGTGGATCTTTCTGTAATTTGGATGACCATAACTTATATTTGCTAAATAAACATTTAAACATTAAACAAACCCTATATTATTGTTTTGATCCCAACAAGTACAAAGTACAGGTATACTGCAGAATCCATTATATGGAAACCTGTTATCCAGAAAGCTCAGAATTATGGGAAAGCCATCTCCCATAGAGTCCATTTTAATCAAATAATTCAGATTGTTTTAAAGTATTTCCCTTTTCTGTGTAATAATAAAACAGTACCTTGTACTTGATCCCAACTAAGATATAATTAATCCTTATTGCTGGTAGAACAACCCTATTGGGTTTAATTAATATTTAAATATTTTTTTAGTAGACTTAAGTTCACTGAAAGATCCCTTATCTGGAAAACCCCAGGTCCTGAACATTCTGGATAATAGGCCCCATACCAGTGCTGTTTGAAATCTTTTTTAAACAGAACAATTATCTTCTAAAAATGGACTCTTTTAATTCAGAGCTCTCTGTTAAAGGCTTTCCAGATAAGGGATCCGATACCATGGATATAATTGAGAGGGTACTATAGAATAGAGAAGAAAAACTAGGGGGTAATATATCCACACACATACAATGTTTGGTGCAGATCTAATAAAACAACGAATCAAGGAGGAGCATTGACTAGTCAGCTGTTTGAATTCAAACATCTGATTGGTTGTGTTACTAAAACAGTGACCTATGATTACATTAACCACGTACCATATATACCCGTACCATATATACCGAGTATAAGCAGAGTTTTTCAGCATCAAAAATGTGCTGAAAAAGTCTACCTCGGCTTATACTCAGGTCAGCGGTACCCAAGTAGCTGAGATTGCAGTCACTTTTAATCATTCCTATACCAACAGTACACTTGGGGAGAGACTGCAATATCCCACAATGCCCTCTGTTGGTTATATGAAAGAATAACAGTGACTGCAATATCACACAGCGCCATCTGTTGGTTATATGAAAGAATAACAGTGACAGCAATATCACACAGCGCCCTCTGTTGGTTATATGAAAGATTAACAGTGACAGCAATATCACACAGCGCCCTCTGTTGGTTATATGAAAGATTAACAGTGACTGCAATATCACACAGTGCCCTCTGTTGGTTATATGAATGAATAACAGTGCGCCCTCTGTTGGTTATATGAAAGAATAACAGTGACTGCAATATCACACAGCACCCTCTGTTGGTTATATGAAAGAATAACAGTGACTGCAATATCACACAGCGCCATCTGTTGGTTATATGAAAGAATAACAGTGACAGCAATATCACACAGCGCCATCTGTTGGTTATATGAAAGATTAACAGTGACAGCAATATCACACAGCGCCCTCTGTTGGTTATATGAAAGATTAACAGTGACTGCAATATCACATAGTGCCCTCTGTTGGTTATATGAAAGAATAACAGTGACTGCAATATCACACAGCGCCATCTGTTGGTTATATGAAAGATTAACAGTGACAGCAATATCACACAGCGCCCTCTGTTGGTTATATGAAAGATTAACAGTGACTGCAATATCACACAGTGCCCTCTGTTGGTTATATGAATGAATAACAGTGCGCCCTCTGTTGGTTATATGAAAGAATAACAGTGACTGCAATATCACACAGCACCCTCTGTTGGTTATATGAAAGAATAACAGTGACTGCAATATCACACAGCGCCCTCTGTTGGTTATATGAAAGATTAACAGTGACTGCAATATCACACAGCGCCCTCTGTTGGTTATATGAAAGATTAACAGTGACTGCAATATCACACAGTGCCCTCTGTTGGTTATATGAAAGAATAACAGTGCGCCCTCTGTTGGTTATATGAAAGAATAACAGTGACTGCAATATCACACAGCACCCTCTGTTGGTTATATGAAAGAATAACAGTGACTGCAATATCACACAGCGCCATCTGTTGGTTATATGGAAGAATAACAGTGACTGCAATATCACACAGCGCCCTCTGTTGGTTATACGAAAGATTAACAGTGATGGCAATATCAAACAGCACCCTCTGCACATGGTAGTGGGACAATGGGACAATGCACACAGTAATCCGTTTGGCAATTCTCTGTCACCATCAACTTTGCAAAGAAGTCCGGTTGATCGCTGGGGGGGTCGCTTTGGCAGAATGTGCGCTGCTGGGAGACAGGGCTGTAGTTGTGTCTAGGCTTATACTAGAGTCAATAAGTTTTCCCAGTTTTCGTAGGTAAAATTAGGTACCTCGGCTTATACTCGGGTCGGCTTATACTTGAGTATATACGGTATATGTCTCAGACTGCCTTGTATTCTTACAATTTTATGCAATATTGTTTTCTGGTTTTATCACAGTAAATATGAAGAAAATGTGAAAGACTTGTGTCCTGGATCAACAATCTCCTTTTTTTTTTTTTCAAGGCTGGGGGAAATTTGCACGCCTAACAAGAGCCCTTACAAGCAGCAGAGGAGTCCTGCAGCAGCTCGCTCCCACCGTACACAAAGGAGAGAATGTCCATAAACACTCACGCCTGGCGGAGGTACATTAATTCTTACACCAAGGTCCAACTCATCCTGGAACATAGTGTACCCCCTGTTATTGCACCAATATGGATCACACAATAAAGCTCTGATGACTAATATGTTTGCTACACACAGTAGTATAGAACAACCAATCAGATGTTTTCTGTCATTATTCTGACCGCATTAAACCAGTAAAAGCTAACTGCTGATTGGTTGCTATTGGCCAGGCAAACATTGCCTATGTTCTTTGAGAATCCCCCAACATATTAATTCTAAATATTCTTTCTAAATCATTCATGTGTGCCATGGGAGTGATATCAAATACACACTGTGATAGCCAAAGAGTATGAAGAGGTGGTGGGACTTTTAGTCCAACTACAACTACATCTGCAAAGCTTCAGGGTGGACATCCTTGATTCATGTACTGAAAATAACAATGGTTCCACAATATAATATGTTCTTTCACCATTTTCAAATAACCGAGCCCCTCCAAATGTGAATATAAAGTGGCCTCTTTGATTGTTCTTGTTTAAATTGCCACCAACTCTAAGATGTTTCCTCCCAAAGCCTTGACCTCTATCGTCTTCGCTAAATCCCAAGCCACTGGAACAGCTGGAGCTCATCCCTGAGCTGCCACTGCCTGGTTCCGCTGTTCCGGCAGTTAATATTCCTTCTCTCACTTTCCTTGTTTAACCGAGTGACTACAAAGCCTTTGTATTCAAGGATGCACCTTCCTCATCCACACTTGGACGGGCAATTGCTGAGATAAAAGCATGTCTGTAAAATGCTCACCTTATTGAAGATCTCAATGAGTCGTGTAGATGTTGCAAGGATACGGGACTTAACAGCAGAAAACAACAGGCAGCATAATTGATTACTCCACTTTATTTGTCAGCCTTTGTAATTCACTACCTGCGCCCTGTTTATTACTGAGGCAAAACCTCACCCTGTATTGTCTTCTCGTTGCTTGCTCTGCCTTGCCCAACACTTCAAGCATGGTAGCATTGCAAAAAGGCCACATTTAGGCAAATAGTTAATGCCTTTAAAGCAATGATGCTTTGTGGGTTAGCTAGTATCAGGGGTGGTTATGCTGGACAGGGATCTTCTGAGAGATGACAGGCCCTGGGCAGATTAACCCCATTATTTATAAAGGGATCGTCTTAGAGATGACAGGCCCTGGGCAGATTAACCCCATTATTTATAAACCATCTTGCTCTCTTGCTCCAAATGTTACTAAACAAATACTTCCCAGCATTTCCAGACAGCCTGGGAGTTCTAGTGTAGCAACAGTTGATAGCTGCAGAGTGGGCAGACCTCATAGCAATGCATACTATCCCTCAGTTACAGCTCCCTGTACCCTTATCTTGTATTCCATATACGATGGGATGCTTCGTAACTTGCCCTCATCAGAAAAGACAAGGCAGTAGATTGTTGGAACTGATGTTGGTTGGGTCAGTTCCGATATTAGGCTCTTATACTACTCACAAGGAAACAGATGCAAGAGCCCTAAGGGGAGCAAAATTGGATCAATAAACTGAGCACTGCATTCTGGCATCAAGAGCTGAAACCACCGCCAGCCATAAACAGGCAATAAATACAATAAATCAAATGAGGTTGTTGCCAAAACTCACTCTACTTTCCATAGAGATATCTTGAGAAGTGGTGCACACAGCATGCATGGGCAATTTGCAACTATAAAAGGATACCAAGCAGTGCTACCCAGTGTTGTCAAACAGAAGTGACCACTAAGGGGCATTTTTACTATCTGTCCATTGGAAAACTACTTTGCCATTTTCCATAGTTGAGAGTACATTCATTATTTTTGTGTATGACACAGGGATTTGTAAATAGTCAAGCAACTCCCTGAAGGAACTTCCATGATGTCTTCTTCTTATACACAGATGGTACATAAAAGCTACATAAACTCCTGTGCGACCTCTAACTCTATATATTATTCTATTTATGGGCCCCAGTTATTGAATTAGAATATTTAATGCATTCTCTTGAATAGTGATCCCCAACCAGTGGCTCATGAGCAACATGTTGCTCACCAACCCATTGGATGTTGCTTCCAGTGGACTCAAAGCAGATGCTTATTTTTGAATTCCTGCCTTGAAGGCATGTTTAGTTGCATTAGGCTGCCAGTCCACATAAGAGCTACTAGTAATGACCCACAGCCTGCATTTGACACCCTCCCCCCGGAACATTTTTCATGCTTATTTTGCTCTACAACCTTTTTTACATTTGAATGTGGCTCAAAGATAAAAAATGGTTGGGGACCGCTGCCCTAGGGCTTCATTAGTGCATTAGTTTGCAGATATTTTAGTTAAAGGCTCACAAAAAAGAGTCTTTAGACCTGAAAAACATTAAGTTATGAACAAGTATTAAACCACAGAAGCCAAACATTTATTTATTGTCTTTTACATATTTTTACACATTTATATGCTATCAATTGTTCAATTTATTCTTTGTAAAACCCCATTTCACTAATGAAATTAAGCCTGCATATTTTAACCCTATGCACTATACACTAAAACAGTATTAGACATCACCCTGAGGTTTGCACGATCATCAGTAATAATATGTATTGTAGGAAATGAATGAACCCCAAAGTTTATAATATAAATGTATCAGAAGACAACTTGACCTTTGGCCTTAATCTTTTTATATAGTCATGGAACTCTTTTGTGATCTCTAACATCTATATCTATATATTGTGCAACATATATAGTATTATTGTGTATATTATTTCACATATATTTAATAATGGTGTATTGAATTTAACTTACACATTAGAATTTAAGCATGCTGATTGATTATTGTTTAATTCATACTTATCAGGTTTTTCAAACATCACTTTGTTTTGTGTTCTTCAGGTGCTGCAACTTGGTTCTGAAATTCTTCCTCAATACAAGCAGGAGGCTCCCAAGACCCCGCCACATATCATTTTGCATTATTGTGTTTTTAAGACCACCTGGGACTGGGTCATTTTAATTTTAACTTTCTACACTGCTATTTTAGTTCCTTACAACGTCTCCTTCAAGACCAAGCAGAATAATGTTGCATGGCTTGTGGTGGATAGTATTGTGGACGTCATTTTTTTGGTGGACATTGTCCTCAATTTCCATACAACTTTTGTTGGACCTGCGGGTGAGGTGATATCTGACCCAAAGTTAATACGTATGAACTATTTGAAGACGTGGTTTGTGATAGACCTCCTGTCCTGTTTACCATATGATGTCATCAACGCTTTTGAAAATGTGGATGAGGTTAGTGATATTTTTATTCCTTCCTTTCATTCTTGAG
Organism: Xenopus petersii; assembly: GCA_038501925.1. Taxonomy (NCBI): domain Eukaryota; kingdom Metazoa; phylum Chordata; class Amphibia; order Anura; family Pipidae; genus Xenopus; species Xenopus petersii. The sequence continues at coordinate 166,235,721 of CM076680.1, read as the reverse complement.
GCCTGAAGAAGAGACCACAGCAATTCCAAAAGCGTATATGTTCTTTGTGCACGTGTATGGAGACCCACTTGTCCCAGCTGGTATCCATGTAGAATAGATATCGATCAGTTTTGGGATCTGCCTACATACCTTGGCCAGAGCATGGTGCATCAGCAGAGGCAGCATCTCTTCACTTCCTCCTGGTCCGTTCATTCTGGCTGTTTGCCCCATCGATCAGAGCAATAGAAAGGCAACCGTAGCATGTATGGCCCCTGTAATGCTTTCCATCTATTTGGCCCTCAGGTCAGTTGGTAGGACTCATACCCAATTGGCCTTTGTATTTACATTTTAATATACAAAAGGTATCACTTACTCTTCACTTTGCTGTTTTGATAACAGGCCATCATGGTACAACACCCATCCGTTCCGGCAGTTGTTCAACAACATTTGGGGGTTTACAAGATAAACATCCCTCAGATAAGCGTCACTAGCCTTTGAGCCTCTTCTTCTCTAACTGAGACCCTTCTTCTGTTTTATCAGTTTATTTTTGATTTCTGTATAGAAGTAACATACTTATGTCACTAAGCCCAAACATTGCACATCACAGACAGCTTAGAACTTATTTCTAGGTCGTACCTTCAAAGTCTCTTTTGAAAATCATAGAGCCAAGACCGGCATAGCAAAATCATTCAGATCAAGTAAAGCCTGTGTCCTTTCAACAATAGAGTTGTTAGAAAGGCATGAAGTTATCATGAGCAGAATTCATAAACATTCTCAGCTTCTGCTGATTGATGATAGGTCTTTAACCTGCTACTGGAAGGCAAAACAAACAATGATGTAACCTTAACTGCAGTGGTGGTTGTTAGTGACCATCCAGCCTTCCTCAGAGCTTTTCATTTAAGGTGAAAAAGAATTTTTACAGAAAAACACTGACCGTTGGGTCAGACTGTAGCAATAAAAGCATGTTTTCGAGGAAATTGACTCTACAGTGTGCTTTTCAGACCTCAAGTTCTAGCTGCATTGCCCATTGCTTTGCACATACAGAGAATGATCTTCATCACAGGGGGGTCCATTAAATCGGTAGCCTACAATGAGAAATCTGATGTTCTGATCAGGCAATAGGATTCATATAGACAGAAGCCATACAGTGTATGTTAATTCCAGCTGGAGTAAAAAGGAGTGGGAAAAATTGCTGTGAAGCCTGTGTAAACCATTTATTCCACCATGGTTATTGAGATATGGTTCACTGTCTTCTTCACCTGAAATGATTACTTATTTGCACTGTCCATGGCTTAAGAAATGGATTGCATGACATTTGTTCTGTGCTGCTTCTTCTTTTTGTCTCCGCTTTAGGTGATGCTTTGCTTGTAATTAGGAATCCAGGATTTGGTTCTGTATTCGGCCAGGATTCGGCCCTTTTTAGCAGGATTCAGATTCGGGTGAATCCTTGTGCCTGGCCAAACTGAATAAGAAATTAAAAACATTTTTAGCTGCTTGTGGCTTTCTTTTTCCCTCCCCCTCACTGATTTGCATATGCAAATTAGGGGTTGGATTCAGTTCAGTATTCAAACGAATCTTTCACGAAGGATTCGTTGCATTCCTGCTTGTAACCCATGGACCTGAGCACTATTCTATTGCTCCATAGGAAGGTACTGTACCTCTACCCTGGTTGCAGCCCTGTTGGTTTGAGTGATGTTTTTGAGACATCTCTTTTTAAACTGTGAAGTTCTGATATTCTATTCAATTCCAACATTTTCAAACTCTATTAAAAACTTACTTTTAACTTACTTTTAAAGTACTTTTAACTGTTGAACCTTTTCTGTACACTGTCTGACTTGCCTAAGAAAATGTAGTTCAATTCCAGCGGCAATTGTTGAGATATGATTATGTATCGAGTGGGCTTATTACTGTTATGAATATTATCCCGAGCAACCATCAAACAGACAGCAGCTACTTTCGATGATATACAAAAGGGAAAGCAAATTTTCTCTTATTATATGTAACTAAGGATATCATGTTCAAATACTCAGTTGAAATAATTTGCTCCAAACCTCTTGAAAAGAGAAGGGCTTCTGAAATAAATCTGCTGGCTTCTTTGATGGTTCTATGTTCTGCTGCTGATAAGCAGGTATTTGCCTTATCTGCGCTCCAGCAAGTTGCAGCATCTGCATCTGGTTGAATGAGCAGAACTGCCGATGTAGGAATGTAATGGCTTCACGTCCGCTGGTTTGAAATATGCAGCTTTCACTCAGTGACTGATTCATATTCAGATTGATTAGCTCAGGGAGAAAGTCAGAAGGGAATATTGCATTAAGAATCCTATTCAAGGGATCGTGCTCAGCTTACAGAACTTGGAAGAGCTTTAGAAGACGATCCACTTGGGTTTTTATGACGGAGCTTTGCAATCCATGTGGGTGGCTGTTAGAGAAGGTCAGGAAATGCTGAAATTCTTCTACCTTGAGAAGAGCAATTAAACAGATTCCTAGTCAACCACCCCATGTGAATCGAATTAAGTTATGCTGAAAACATTGGTGCTGCGATTTGGTCACTTCCATTGCAAGTTATTACCTAGTATTAGAAAGCACCAAATTATCCAATAAAAATGAACCCCTTTTGTAACATCAGCTTGCACATTCAAAGCATAGATCTTTTTATGAAGTCACCTTACATGGCCACACTGGTCAATTTTGTGACATGTTCTTGGTCAAGTAAACTTCCTTCCCTATGTGGCCTCAAAAATACACGTGTTGTGGGATCTAGATAGTAAAGACGTGAATCTGTAAAATGTTCAAAATGTTAAAATGTGGGGCTTCGACTTTGCTAGGAAAGTTATTTGACTCTTAAAAATGATCTTCAATGAACGACACGCAACTCCATAGAAAATGCTATAAAATTCTGTTTCATATATTTGGCACTTTTAACCTCCAATGCGAGTAGAATGAAAAATGGCTGTGAGCGTCTGACTCCACACATTATCATATTCAGTTGGCCTGATCACTGTTGCATGGGATTCATATATACCTACGGTAGAGCATATAAATAAATGGCTTGTGTCGATTGTGTTAAGTAGCTATTACTAGGCTGTTGAACTGTAAGATACATGGATACATTATTCCTGCAATAGGTTGAATTTGATGTTGAAGTGTGTGTTCAACTTGGCTATTGAGGTGGTGGTGAAGCTCTTTGGTTGGTTGCTTTGGGAGCTAATTGCATGGCTGACAACATGGCTTGCTGCCCTTACTGGGTCATACAGGTGACCCATATAATATATATTTTGAAAAGAATGTCCAACACTGGGTATTCCTGATTGATTATTTTTGCTGATCTCACTCTCCAGAACACCATTTCTCATAATTCTGCCTCAGTCACTGCCCTCTGACCTCTGAAAAATCACCCATTATGACATTATTATTATGAATTATTCAGAACAATAGGACCAATGAGAGCCCAGTGCTATGAAATGGACAGAACTCGCAAGCTAAAAAGCTGCTGGGCACACTTTTATATGTAATTCTCTATAGTGTTTGCTTTTATTGGGCCCATAAAAATGCTATAGTGCTGAGGTCTCCTAATCTCATTTTCCTTTTACTTTATTTTGCTGATGATTTATCTACTTTACTGGAGAACTTTGACTTGAAATTTTGAGTTGCCATGGTGACCCAGAATAGGATCTTAACTCTCATCAAAAAGGAAAAAGTCTCTTTGAATTAATTTACTAAGTTCCACATCAACAGTTAGGAGGCACCATTAACTATGGATTTTGAAGCTGGGGGTGAACATGGATATATTGTATGGTCAAATAAAAGGTCACTGGGTGCTTTCTGGGTACGTACCCACCAGCCCATGAATGCCCATCTGAAGGGGTTTTCTTTTGCACCCCACTTGCAATGGATCCACCTGGTTGTTAGGTTTCTTTACCTCTGAGAAACTAATGATCTTCTCTATCATTTCTATATTTAAATAGTGATAGCCTCTCAATGACCCTACACTGCAACTCCAAGCATCTCATCAACAGCCTAGTTCTACTGGGTCATTTATAGTAAAGCATTTTCCCTGCCCTGGATCTCTGTCTAATTTCAAATGATTTTCTTATCCTTGCCCCCACCCTAGATTATTTTGTACACACAACCTCATGAACACAGGATCATATATGTCTACTGTATAAACAACAATATATATCATTTGTGGTATAGTCCTTTATATAGTGATCTTATATTGTAAGACTGTTGTGTGGTTCAGCACCACGGAAAGCAGCCTTGGCCTGAAATCTTAGCCTGACAGTTGTACCTGACACTCGCTGGCTTTCCTAAGGGCTTATTATTATTATTATTATTATTATTATTATTAATGTCCCTTTTTTAAATCTGACATGTCTAAGTCCATATGCTCATTTTAAACGTCATGAACTTCATGCTCTTGTTGCCATTCTCTATTTCATCAACAACATGATTCTATTGTAGACCCTTCCGGTTTTTAAACACATGCATTCTGGGAGTTGTAGTTCCCTAAAATCTGATTGATACCAGAGTTAGAAATTTTCAGCCTCACTTATCTAGTACTCCTAACTTTAGTTAATATACCACAAAACAATTTTTGACCTCAGTTATTCTAACTTTTAAAAATCTGCCAAGAACCTGATAGAACTTGATTTTTTCTCCAAGTTACTACTGCGTAACTAAAATGATCATTTTAAAAACACTGCAGCCCTTGGACTGTATAATTCAAGGGCTCATATATGACTGTAATTGGCCCACATAATAGATGTGTTTGGTGAAGTTGTGTATGTTCCTTTAAGCTGGTGGTAGGTCCAATAGACCTGTTCCTAAAGAATCATGTCTAGATGTAATTTTGACGCCTAGCAGCATCATTGGGTCTGCCTAGAAGCCTCCCTGCCATCATATTTATTTATATATATATATATATATATATATATATATATATATATATATATATATAATTCTCCAATGAGTATCCGCACTCCAGAATGAAGAATAGAGAGGGGTGCACGGTAATTTTTGCATACACCAATAGTTTCCAAACCACCACTCCCTTTAGTGAAAAAATTAAATTTTTATTATTACATAGTATCTATTTCCAACGTTTCAGTCCCTATTGGGAAGTTTTTCAAGGAAGTCCGGAGCGATTTGGAGGCGTTTGAAAGTACATATCGTACGGCATTGGCGTCAAGCAGAGAGGTGGACTGGGAGCTTAAGCTGCAAGAGCAGAATGGCAAGTATAGAGCTGAAATTTTGGCTTTCAAGAACTCTAAGCGACTTAGAGTAATGCAGGATTATAAAGAGAACCGGGTTTACTGGTGGCTATCTGGAGGCAGCGATCACTTGAAATAGATACTATGTAATAATAAAAATTAAATTTTTTTCACTAAAGGGAGTGCTGGTTTGGAAACTATTGGTGTATACTGTATATATATATATATAGAGAGAGAGAGAGAGAGAGAGAGAGAGAGAGAGAGAAAGAGAGAGAGAGAGAGAGAGAGAGAGAGAGAGAGAGAGAGAGAGAGAGAGAGAGAGAGAGAGAGAGAGAGAGAGTGAATAATAGCCTACTGTTCACTTTTCCCAGTCCCCTTGTATGTCCTGAGTCTCCTGGTATGAGAATGGTATCATTCGGTCCCTTAGTCTCTCAGTTGGATTTGCTGACGGATGTGAACATTCATTAACCTCAATTCAGATTTTCCTATTTACAATAACTATGTATCAGTTGCTCCAATGTTTCCATCCACATATCACACATGTCACACATATCACACATGGCCTTTGTTTAACAAACATTTTCCCCTTTATTATGCCTTTAGCAGTATTTACATTAACCCACCAGTGGATCATTATAGGACTGCCTGAAAATTGCCTGAAAGATAAAAACTAATCAGCGGGGCATTTATAGGAGGAGACGTGCGATGTACAGAACTAATTGACTGGAAGAACGGAGTTCTGGGGCTGAGTGTTGCACGTAGATTAGGATGTTTTATTTCAGTTAATATGTGCTTTTATCTGAGAACATTACAGTGATGCTCGATAGACATATGCCGCCTTACACAATTAGAGGATAAAAGAGTGTTTGTAAAAAATAAAAACAAGAAGGTGATATGATAGGTGTATGATAGGACTTGGTTTTAATAGTCTTCTTAAAGAAAGTCTTCTTTGTATTCTGTCCCCCCATCTTTCCCCCAAATCCTTCTGTCTTAAGGTGGCTATACACTATAAAACGAGCGGATCTAAATGGATCTTAACCTGATATACCCACCAAAGGCAGGGTAATATCAGGCTAATCCGATCGTTCAATCCTATGGCCAAAAGATGGGATAACAAGGATGACAATGGGTGCCGACAGGACAATGACCGTATCAACTAGACAATGCGGTCCTCGATCGCAAGAAAAATCAAACCTGCCCGATCAATATCTTGGCCAGATATCAATCAGGGTGACCTATGGAACGCCCCCTGCACAGGCAGATAAGCTGCTGAATCGGCATGTATGACCACACTTAGCCTAGACTTTTGGCATAATCCCTTCACAATAGAATGTCCTGACGCTTGATGTAGAGCAGAAGTAGTTCCCAAACTGTGGGGGTGTTCCCCCCTAGAAGGACTAAGAACCTTGGCTGAAGGGTTCAAGTCTGTTTAAAAAGATCAAAAGATCGTAGGATTTCTACCCCTGTACCAAGTTTAGCCAAGTATGAAAATCCCCAGGACTGGCAAAAACTACATTTGCAAAAAGCCCCAACATATACAGTTTTTAAGTAAGAGTATAAACACCCAGTTTTACTATATTTGGTATATTTTGCCAGGAGCATTAGGATAATTATTGTTTTGTCAGAAAACAATGGAGCAAGGCAGGGGACAAAAGCTGGCCATAGACACAACAATCCGATCGTACGAATCGTGGATTTGTACGATTTTCGGACCTTGTGTGGAGAGTCCCAACATTTTTCGTCCGGCGGAGATCGGTCGTTTGGTCGATCGGACAAGTTAGAAAATTTCTGTCGCCTGCCGATAATATCTCTGCGTATATTGCCGATCGTACGATTTTCAGTGGGAGACTGTCACTAGCTTTGTCTATCGTACGATTGCTGTCAGGGGCAGAACATCGGCTGATCAGTTCTTTTACTACTTTATTTGATCAGAATGGTAAGACTTTGATCTTTATGGTTAGTGGAGGGTCGGGAGATGGGAAAGTCCGATTGTACGTTGATTCGTACGATCGGATCTTTGCTTCTATGGCCAGCTTTAGAAATGCTGCTCTGATCTTAAGGATGGAGGGTGGATATGCTATAAAGAAAACCCCACCTTCATGCCACGATCTAAAAACAAAATCCTCAAAAGAGTGTGAAAGGCTTGAGAGTGGCAGCCCTGCTATAATTACTATATTGATTAAACTCTTGATCAACTGCTCAAACAGAGGAGATTTACATAATAACCTCTAAACCAGACTAAGCGAATGAAACCTAGACTTATTTCGTAGGCAATGTATTCTCAATCTGACCAAACTTTTTTTACTCTTTGGTTAGCAGATGTATCATTAGCCGGGATGCCGTAATGTTCTGAGCTGCCAAATGGGGTGAGAATTGAACTGACAGGTGTTGCAGTATGTTTATTGGCAGAGGTGGAAGTTTCGTTCTTTCCAGGATCACCATCCTTCCAATCAAACGCCGGTGCCAAGTTCCAAGCAACACTGCCGTTAACGACCACTGGCACTAGTGAGAAGTGAAATAATTAAAGTAGGAAAGAGCATTTGAAGAATATCTTTAATCACTTTAGCACAAGCCATATACAGACTGTCGGCCTCCTTTTGTTTTTAAACTACAAGTCCCTGGTTGATTAATTAGGGTGCTTGGAATGAAATGCACCAGCAAATGCTGCAGATGCACAGATACAAACAAACTCCTGAGTTTTGTTCTTGTTTTGTGATCATGGCCCTCTATTCCTCCTATTAATGTATTATAACCCATTGCAAAATCCATAGCGACCAACCAGTGGGTAACATTTAGTGATCTTTAGATCAGTTTGAAGTATTGTTACTGGTTTCCAGATGTGGGAAAATACTATTCACATACTGTCCACTACATTCGCACAGTCCCAGAAAAACTACCTCTGGGTGTCTCAGAGTGAGATCTCCAAGAACCTTTTTGCATTTTGATCATTTTTAAGCCAGTGGTTTCCAAGCTGTGGGACTAACCCAACTGGTGGAAGCGCTGGAGCGTTGGTTGGGGGCTCAGCCTGAAGGCCAGTTAGAGGGAGATTTGGGCTCTTGGCCAAATTTGCTCTCCTAGATATTACTCTTCTAGATCTCTCTTAGATTTGGTATCCACCATTCTTTGCTGTCCTAGTTGCTCTTGGAATCAGGGTCAAATGGCCGATCAAGCCATTTTTTTTCAATGATAAGAGTTAAATAGGACCTTGAAAAAATGTTGGACCTCATAGGGGGTAAAACTTGGAAAAAAAAGCCCAGGAACCACTTCTTTAAAGTTTCACTTAATTCTCCCTAACAACAGTGGGGTTAAATTATATCTGTGACTTTGTAGATGCATTAGTATGGGTCTTGGAAGTTAAAGGGATACTGTCATGGGAAAAAAAAAATTTTCAAAATGAATCAGTTAAAAGTGCTGCTCCAGCAGAATTCTGCACTGAAATCCATTTCTCAAAAGAGCAAGCAGACTTTTTTATATTTAATTTTGAAATCTGACATGGGGCTAGACATATTGTCAATTTCCCAGCTGCCCCAAGTCATGTGACTTGTGCTCTAAAAAAACTTCGATCAGTCTTTACTGCTGTACTGCAAGTTGGACTGATATCACCCCCTCCCTTTTCTCCCCAGCAACCAAACAAAAGAACAATGGGAAGGTAACCAGATAACAGCTCCCTAACACAAGATAACAGCTGCCTGGTAGATCTAAGAACAACACTCAATAGTAAAAACCCATGTCCCACTGAGACACACTCAGTTACATTGAGAAGGAAAAACAGCAGCCTGCCAGAAAGCATTTCTCTCCTAAAGTGCAGGCACAAGTCACATGACCAGGGGCACCTGGGAAATTCACAAAATGTCTAGCCCCGTGTCAGATTTCAAAATTGAATATAAAAAAAACAGTTTGCTCTTTTGAGAAATAGATTTCAGTGCAGAATTCTGCTGGAGTAGCACTATTAACTGATGCGTTTTGAAAAAGACATGTTTTCCGATGACAGGATCCCTTTAAGGTTAGCGCTGTCCTATTCCAGAATTCTAGACAGCTCACCATTATGCATTTCAAGAACACCCAAACATGTTCTAATAAAATAGCTGTGCCCAGAAAAAAGAAACTTTCCAACCTAATATCTCCTCAACAGAAAAGGTAGATGGATGTGGTCCTGAATAAGCAGCTGGCAGCCCAACTGTTTCACTATTTTTAGAAATGTCTTTGGGGTAGGTTCATCAAAGGCTTATTCTCTTTATCTTATATGAAATAATACTAGCATTATCATTTGTGCCCTTCTATAGAAAACGTGAAGTGGGTTGGTCTGACATCAGAGAGATTCAGCCTTTGATGGACTTCTTGTTTGTGATGGTTTTCCAACAAAGTGATAAATAGACAAAAAGGAACGTTTCAATCTCTTAAATTGATTTATTTCAATTATTTTGTGCAAGTATTATAATGCTGGTAATGCAGTACAATAACACATTCGTGTTTTGTTTTATTTTGATTTTAAACTGTATAGCACTTGTGTATCATGTCCTGATACACAAGAGATTGCAAATTACGGAATTCAAGATTGATGGTTTATAGCAATTTAGTTTGACACTATATTACTTGGCATGGAATTTTCATAATATGGAAACTATAACTAGTCGTTGGAGAGGAATTTTGCCTAAAATGGTAGAAGTTAGAAGTAACCATGTCGCGGGAAACGTCAGTAAGTTGATTCCCGTGGTGCCCAATAAAAAGAGTAAATATTTTAGGGGCTTATTATAATGTTTGAATTTCTATTTTTTCATGAATAAACTTTTTTCTCTAAAAACGTGGGTTGTTTAATTTCTCTAAGGCTGGAACTACACGGTGTGCGTCCTTCCGATCCGACGCGATGAGAGGAAGCGCAGGAGTCACGTCGGATGCGGCGAATCTAATGTAAGTAATACAAATATCACATCTGCAAACTGATTGTATCCGACACGACTGTTGGATGAAGACTCAATGTACATCGTTCGCATACAACAGTCGTCGGATACAATCAGTTTGTAGATGTGACATTTGTATTACTTACATTAGATTCGGCACAGCCGACGTGACGCCTGCGTTTCCTCTTAACGCATCGGATCGGAATGACGTGCACATGTAGTTTCAGCCTTAAACTGTAAAAATTTGAGATTTATAAAGTGTAAAAACCACCTCCAAAAACTAGGGATGTAGCGAACTGCCGATTTGATGTTCGCGAACACCGGCAAAAAATGCGAACGTTCGCGGACAGTTCGCGAACTTCGAACACCCGCTAAAATCGTTCGATTCGAACGATCGAAGGATTTTAATCATTCGATCGAAGGATTTTCGTTCGATCGAAGGATTTTCATTCGAATCGAACGTTCGAAACCATTCGATCGAATGCTTTTCATTCGATCGAATGCTTACAATCGTTCGAACGAATGGAAATCGTTCGATTTTTAGCGGTCGAAGGAATTGGAATGGTCGAACGAATCGAATGCGAACCCAAATTGGCGAACGTCGTGCGACGTTCGCGAACATTCGGCGGACGCTAACGGTCGAAGTTCGCGCGAACAAGTTCGCCGGCGAACAGTTCGCTACATCCCTACCAAAAACCTTGACTAAGTATAAGCAGTCCAGGTCCCATAGAAGTCAATGGAAACTAAGCTGATCCTACTGGACCTTTATTTTCAGCCACTGAGACTTTTAGAGGTTTTCAGATTTTTATTCGCCAGTACTTGACAGGAAAACTCCAATTTTTATAAGTTTTTCTATTTTTATTCAGATTGTTCAGTGGTTTTTTTTTTATTCATACTTTTGGGGGCACATTTACCTAGGGTCGAATATCGATGGTTAATTAACCCTCGATATTCGACCGTCAAAGTAAAATCCTTCGACTTCGAATATCGGAGTCAAAGGATTTTGCGATATTCCTATGATCGAACGATCTAAGGGATAATCGTTCGATCGAACGATTAAATACTTCGAATTGAACGTTTCAAAGGATTTTAATTCATCGATCGAAGGATATTTAGGAAATTGTTAGGAAGCCTATGGGGACCTTCCCCATAGGCTACCATTGGCCTCGGTAGGTTTTAGGTGGCGAACTAGGGGGTCGAAGAAATTTTTAAAGAGACAGTACTTCGACTATCCAATGGTCGAATAGTCGAACGATTTTTAGTTTGAATCGTTCGATTCGAAGGACAAAGTAGCCCATTCGATGGTCGAAGTAGCCATATTCGACCATTCGAAATTCAAACTATTTTTCCTCTATTCCTTCACTCGAACTAAGTAAATGGACCCCTTAATATTCAAATATGTTTTTATTAAATAACAAGGTGTTCATGGTTTTAGAGAAATTGAGTTTATTTGCGGTTTCAAAAAACTCTAAAACCACCAGAATGTTGAGAGTCTTCGCCTTGGAAAGCAATGTTGTAGTTAAAATGTAGTCCCTGTGTAAAATGTATAATAAAGCAATAAATGAATCAGATAAATGTGAGTGTAGGACTGGCCAGATATGGGATGACTTTGACGTAGCTAGCTGCTGATTGGTTGCTATGAGTTTCTAAGCCTGGACCATCCTGCATCCGTTTTAACATTCCTCCTTTATGTCAGGTATGGGACCTGTTATCCAGAATGCTGGCAACCTGGTGTTTTCTGGATAACAGATCTTTCTTAATTTGGATCTTCATTCCTTAAGTTTACTAGAAAACCATGTAAACATTAAGGTGCAGATTTATCAAAGGTCGAGGTGAATTTTCGAATTAAAAAAATTCAAATTTTGATCTATTTGTGTGTACCTCGACTAGGGAATAGTTGAAATTCGATTTGAATTTGAAAAAAATTTGAAAATTTGAATATCAAAATTTATCATGTACTTTCTCTTTAAAAATTCGACTTCGACCATTCGCCATCTAAAACCTGCCGAATTGCTGTTTTAGCCTATGGAGGGCCTCTTAGAACCTATTTGGAGTCAATTGGTGGATTTGGAAAAATCAAACTTTTTTCAATCCAAAATTCAATCTAATGCGCTATTCCTTCAATTCAAACTATTCAAATTTGACCGAATATGGACCTATTCAATCGAAAACAGGCCTTTTCGACCCAAAAAATACTTTGACTTAATTTCGGTTGGTCTTTTTGAATTCGAATTTGAAGTTTTTTCAATTCGAAATTCGACCCTTGATAAATATGCCCCTCAATTTTTCCAATAAGGATTAATTATATCTTAGTTGGGATCAAGTACAAGCTACTGTTTTATTATTACACAGAAAAAGGAAATCATTTTTAAAAATTTGGATTATTTAGATATAATAGAGTCTATGGGAGACGGCTTTTACATAGTTCGGAGCTTTCTGGATAACGGGCTTCTGGAGAATCGATCCCATACTTGTACTATAATTTTCTAGTTCTAAATCTTTTCATTTCTTAGTTTTCATAGACAATAAAAAATAATAAAAAATATAATAATGAAAAGCCAGTCATTTGGGCAAACGTTGGCTAGAAATATATTAAAATATTAGGATAAGATTTCATCTGGCAGCCACTTGCTATTCATCTTTGGTTATATCTTGTTCTAATACTATCATGTGTTGTTGCAGGGCATCAGCAGTCTATTCAGCTCATTAAAAGTAGTACGACTTCTTCGGCTTGGACGTGTGGCTCGGAAATTGGACCATTACATTGAGTATGGAGCAGCGGTGTTGGTCCTATTGGTGTGTGTTTTTGGGTTGGCGGCACATTGGTTGGCCTGCATCTGGTACAGTATTGGAGCTTATGAGGTCATCAACGAGGGCACTATTAGAACTGAGAGCTGGCTCTTTCAGTTGGGAACATCTATTGGAAGTCCTTATCGCTTCAACTTATCTGGTTCTGGAAAATGGGAAGGTGGGCCAAGCAAGGATTCTGTTTACATCTCATCGTTGTATTTCACCATGACTAGCCTGACGAGTGTTGGATTTGGAAATATTGCACCGACCACCGATGGAGAGAAGATCTTTGCCGTTGCCATGATGATGATTGGATGTAAGTACATATTATATTTACCTTCTTTAACTAGAAACATGACCTAAGTATTGTATAGTGAAACATGAGATGGTGTAATTACAGGGGGTGTAAGGAGTAAAACTGTACATGGGCCACATCCCTTGGGGCCCACCGGAGCCACTATAAGGTAATCACGGAAATTTTTCCGGAGGGAGTGGGGCCCCAGATGCAGCTTATTACACCACTGGAAAAATAAGTTGATCACTGAAACAAAATGATAAAATATTGGGCTTGTGTTATTCTAGTAGGTATAAGAAAAACCACAGGGGCGGTTTATCAATTTTAGAAGAGTTTTTTGCTTGATCATAATTTATTTTCTCAGTCTCTAGAAAACCTCAGGTAGGAAAAAATCTATCCATTAAGCCCTAGTCAAGCACAACGAAAATTACATAGTTCCGTTCATTTTTACAATTTTTTTCTGTCAGAAAATCAAATAGCATGAATGTTGAAAATACACGTCGTAGTGATTTCTATAGGCCAAGTTTTAGCTGCAATCTTGGCTTATGCAATCTCTAATTTTATAAATGTACCCCTAGAATCTCTTACAGAGACTCCCAACAAATGTGTTAACGAATAAGCAAATATAACTACAGTATTGTACACTTAGGGGCAGATTTATCAAGGGTCGAATTTCAAGTTAATGGGAGTCTCTAAAAACTCCCATAAACTCCCATGAATTCGAAATTCTAAAAAAACTGACCAATAAGAATGTATTTAATCAGATAATTGTATAGACCTGCAAACTCAAATTGAATTCGATCTAATTCAATTTCAATTCAAAAGTTTTGACTTTCAAAAGTCCACCAAATGACCTCAAATAAACACCTAAAACACCAAATTGGCAGGTTTTAGATTGCAAATAGTCAAATTCGAATTCTTAAAGGGACAGAACTGAAATTTCAAAATTCAAATTTTGATTTTTTTTTTTAAAAACTTAAAATTTGGACTATTCCCTAGTTGAATAACACTAAATAAACTCCAAATTTAAACATTTTTAATTTGAAATTCAAATCTTTTAATTTGAAATTCAAATTTTTTAATTTGAAATTCAAATTCAAAAATTTGAATTTTTAAATTCGGAAATTTTCAGTTTGACTCTTGATAAATCTTCCCCTTAATGATATGGAAATGTGAGTAAAATATGCAGAGAAAAAAGATATGAATTCATAAAATTGGCCACTGTGACTTTACTAAGTCCAATAATAGGAAGTCAAATGCATTGTTAAATCTGTTATTTTAATTATGCAAATTAAAACTCACAGTGACAAGAGGGGTACCAAGTGTTGGTACAATAATAACACTTTAAAATTACAGTTTATTTTGTATCAATTTAAAAAGAAGACGGAAAAATGATAGTTTCATAGTTTTTATTTTAGAAAGTATTATTATTTTTAACTTCATGTTATTATTGTGCTAGATTATTATTTAATTGATTGTAGGAGGTCCCCCATAGCCTAAAACACAAATTCAGAAGGTTTTAGATGGCAAATAGTCATATTCAAATTCTTAAAGGGACAGTACATGATAAACGTGATTTGTAAGGATCTCTTGAAACTCTGCAAGAAGGTTACAGAGAATGAGCAAGATGGTAATCTGTTGACTAGTGATGGGCGAATAAATTTGCCAGGCGCAAATTCACATTGAATTTCTGCGTTTTCGCACTGGCGTATAAATTCGCAAAACTGACTAATTTTTCGGCAAAGTGAAACAGGACTAATTCGCCCATCACTACTGTTGACTGTTTGCAGCCTGCAGTAATTCAACCAGACAAAGCGAAAGCTTCTCACCAACCCACTCACATAGAAATGCTAATGCTTTGTTGACCGTATGTGGTGCTGAAGGTTGACCAGACCTGGTGATTAGTCATATCATGATGTGCAGTGTAGGATCTCTAAACTAGGATGTAGCATTTCTGATATACCCATAGCTGCAGCTAATCAGCAGATCTGGGTCTGATTTGGTGCCCATGCATAGGGCCAGATTGAGTTGATCTGATCATGGACTCTGAGGTTGAACATCGTTGGATCATTCACCAGGGTCTACAAAGTTCAGATGAGGACTGCATCAACACACTAAGTCCTTTTCTGAATTTTTCAACCTGTTTTATTTATATCTGCCTTAGTTTCAGTCAGATATTGGTTGGGCAGGCCTGTAATTGGCCCCATACACTAGCCAATAAGCTACCAACTTTATCTGGAGGAAACCGAGTTGGGAAATGTTATTGGCCCCTGTATGTCCACCTCTTGTAAAGCAGACCAAAAAGACAGAAACACCAGGGAATGGAAATATCCTATAACAATTTCCTTATATTGTGTACATTTTAAAATGTTCAGGACTAAAATATCTGACATATCAGTATCAACGAATAGTGGATCATATGACATTTAAGTCATTTAGACCAGAATTTATTGAAAGAACTTGATAAAAAAACATTCAAAATGTAATTGATAGATGTGTAAAGAATTGTGTAAATGGCCATAAAATTGAGCTAACGTTGAACAGGAAAAGACCAAAAAATGCAAAGTTTTGAAAGATTTCAGTTTTGATGTTTTGCTTTGACGATTTCCAGCCCTATTTATTTGGGCTACGGTATACATATTGATACAATTTATTTTTATATTGTATATTATACTGTATGAACAGTATTCTACTTAAAGTTTACATTTTTTACAAACCTTTTTCCAGAAATGATAAATGCTTTCAAGGTGCAGTGCTAATTTCCTCCTAAAAACCAAGCACCGTGCATAGGGAGTGAGTGGGAACAGGTCTAGTGCGTGGTTGGCAACTAAGCCTACTGTGTTGTGCAGATCTTAAACTCAAAGAAAATTAGCCTTTAAGAAGAATACCTTATTTACTCTACATGACTCCTACATACAATGAGCCTAATCAATGCCCATCTTAGTTAGTCATGCTGCTTAAAATACCAAAAAGTATTTATTTTTTGTGAAATGGTACAAATAAATGTTCCAGGTCCTTTCACTGTGATTGTTTCATTCCATCTTTGCCCACATTCTCTTCTGCTCAGAAACATTTAACTTAAGTGGAGGTTTCTAAGAACCTGAAAGGCAGTTTCTGCTTCTGTTCCAACATTTATGTGCAACAGCATCTTTCCAAACTGGCAACCTGGCTGCCTAAGTGGCAGAGAAGATTTAGGGGCCCATTTATTAAACCTCAATTTTTTCTCGTTGAGGTTTTTAGGGGGGAAAATAGAATTTTTTGAAGATTTATCATACCCCAAAGCTGCTAAACATCTGAATTCAAAAATACACCATCTCAAACCTGTTGAGGTCATGGACAAGTCAATGGCAGATGTCTCTGAAATTGTTTCTTGACATCATGATCTGCGCTGGATAATCTGAAAAAGTTGAGTTTTCAAAGCAAAAATTTGATAAAACAGAGTTTTATGATCGGTAATCATATGATATGAATTGATGCTCTATTTTGTTGTGATGTTTTGTTTCTCTGATTCTTTCGAGAAAAATTATTGATAAATGAGTTCAATTTGTGGAAGGGAGTTTGGGCAACTTTGTTTTTATAAAAACTGAGATAACTGTGAGTTTTAGTTTAGTAAACTTAGTGTGAGGTCATGCACCTGAGAATTAAAAATATGCAAGCTGCTTATACACTTGATGGGACTACATTAGGCAAATCCTTGGTGGAGAAGAACCTGGGGATACATGAGGAGAATATACTTGGCTGGAGCAAGTCAGTCAAAAGCAACATTGATGGATGTTGATCCCAACTGACCTCTCCAGCAGTAAGAAAAGTGAGTCTTTCAGTTAATGGATGAACAGTGTTCCTATCTATTTTGTGAGAGTTGAGTACATAAGGCGGGGTCCCCAAAGTTTTTGACCCATGAGCCACATTCAATTGTAAAAAGAGTTGAGGAGCAACACAGGCATGAAAAAAGTCCCTGGGGTGCAAATAAGGGCTTTGATTGGCCATTTGGTAGCTCCTATGTTGACTGTCAGCCTACAGGAGGCTCTGCTTGGCAGAACACCTGTTATGCAACCAAACTTTGCTTCCAAGACAAGAATTCAAAAATAAGCTTCTGCTTTGAGGCCACTGAGAGCAACATCCAAGGGGCTGGTGAGCATCATTGAGCCACTGGTTGGGGATCAAGAAAGCAGAGCTGGTACTGGGGTAACATTTTCAGAAGCAAAATAAAAATTTTTTTAACTAAAAATATATTCCTTGCCATTATTCTTAGGCATGTGCATTTACAATACCTTTTATGTTAATATATATTTCCATATTAAACAAATTCCATCTTGCTGTATAAACTATTACACATGGCATAGATTTTGCATAAATAAAACACAAATGCAATGAAAAAAGTGCATCTACGGCAATATAAATAAGCGGATTATGTTCCCAAAAGATTGCCAGGGAGCCTTTTGTGCGTGCGAATGCTTCTGACGCACTTGATTGTGTTGAAGTTCCGTACTGGCGCTCTTTCACGCAAAGCTGCTAATAGATTTTGCAACTTGGAGTTGCACGCTTTGTAAACCTGTCAGGGTTGGTGATAGGGTGATCAGCCTCTAATAACAGTGGTAACTAGGCATCTCGCCAGCAGGGGGGACACTGGTTAACAAGAACCACCATTTGCAGAGAGTGCTCGGCCGAACCGAACAGGACATGCAGAAGAATTTCACGGAATTGTCTGTATGTGCACTGGAAAACTAGATTATAGCCTTGAGAGTTATCCACAAGCAAACCCAACACACTGTGTTCAACTGACCAGTGGCCTACCCTGCTGGATCTCATCCATTAAGCTGTTTAATTCCCCCCCAGTTTTGGACAATTTGGGCAGGGTGATCCTTTAGCACCAGTGCTGGGTTTGCCTTAACTTCATGTTCTCCCCCCCCCAAAGGGGGTATATTCTTATAACCCCTATGACATCTTATGAATACTTCATGTTGGGCAGAGAACACTTTTCAAATGGAATAGTACCCGGACTTGATGTGATTACATGTCTTGGACCCCAAGTTCTTTTGTTTGTCCTGCTTTCCACCTTTACTAATAGTTTTGGCCTTGTTCTTTCTTCTTTTCCTGGTTTTAACAAAGGCCCAGTCTGGATACCCGCATGTTTTAAGGGTTCCTCTGAGGTGTTTCAACTCTTTTGCCTGACCCTCTGTGCTGGTGGGAATCATGTCTGCTCTGTGTTGTAGGGTTCTGATATCCCCCGGTTTGTGATCTAATGGATGGTAGGATTCCAATAGCAGGTACTGGTCGTGTGGGTTGGATTCCTGTAGACCTCTGTTTCCAGCTTTCCACCCTCTCTGACTCTTATCAAGCATTCAACAAAAGTCAGCGTGTTATTTTGCATATCTTCACTTGTAAACTTGATGTTCCAAGTATCTTAACCCAAGTGTCATCCATGTATCATAACCAATGACTGGGTGTCATTTCTTTGAAAGCACCCAGAGACTTCCTTTCCACTTCCTCCATATAAAGGTTTTCCACAATGGGTGGAACTGGAGATCCCATGCTTGTGCCTGTAGAATTTATCCTTGTACTTTAAATAGCTGGTACTCAAGCATAGGTCCAATAAGGAACACACTTGGTCTGGGTTAAGTTCTGTTGCCTAGTATATTGTCTTGTAGCAACCATTTTTTCACAGTTTCGACCCCTCTGCGATGGGTATGCATCTAAAAAGGGAAGTAACATCATAGGACACCATAGTTTCTTCTGTGCCCAGTACTAACCTTTGGACTTTGCTTGTAAAATCCTAAGAATTCTGGATTGTATTTCCAATCAAAGGGGCTAGGATGTTGGCTAGGTATTTGGCCATAGGTAGGTCATATTCCAGGGTATATAACCACAAGTATTTTTGTACAGGTCATTTTGAATTGAGAAAGCAAATCGGAGAGAGAGACGACTTTAATGAAAAAGAAATTCCAGTTGATTTGACTTACTGTATTACTATACCTGGATGAATTAAGAACTTCAGAGATACTTTTTTAGTAGTATGTGCCCTTGTGTAATCCTAAATAGAAAACTGCCATTTTAAGTACTAAGGGCCGCCCCCTGGGACCATACGAGTTACGGTGCACACAAACAAACCAAGGGCACACATACATGTTAGGTCATGTGAGCCAATTACTGGACAAAATCTTTTACTCTTCTTCATGTTACAGTCAGAATTTCTTTATTTCTGGTCAGGTGACCAGGGAACAAAAAATGGCGGCTCAAGGTAGATGATGTAAAAGGGCAATATTTACTGTTATCTATATTCCAGTTTGGTAAGATCCTTTAATAGGCCTTTTAATATGATCTAAACTGTCTATTGGTTAAGTATTCATTCGGGGGTATAGTTCTCCTTTAATTAACAGTCCAACCAAAATATCCAACCCTTTAAATGATCTTTCACTGTAACTGCCAGCAGAAGGCTGTAATGAATGGCAAATCAGGTATAGAACAGAAATAAAGCATATAATAAATTAATTCAAATATAAGAATCCCAGACACAGGTATTGAAAATGGGAACAATGGGCCATGGATATAAAAAAGCTTAAAAAGGTTTTCCCTTTTAATATCACCACTCTGGGACATAGAAAGGATAATATTATAATCATGTGCTTTTGTACTAATTAATAAGAACAAATTGTTCTAAATTGATCTTATTCAGACAGATCACCTCGGAAAGCACACTTGCACTTTAATTTGATAAATATCAGTCAATATCAAGAATTGTTTAATTAAATTGAAATTAAAAAAATGTATTCAAAGGGGAAGTTCACCTACTTTTTTAAAGCCCCTTTAAAAAAAATATGCTACATTTTTGCCTGTTTTATTTTTAATGGTGGTGCTTACCAGATCAATGGGTCAAATCGATTCAATTGACCTGTCGATCGGACTTGTCGGACCACTTTGAATTGTTACAGAAGGCCTATATTGTTTGTATCGTTGGGAATCCTGCACGGTTTTGATAAATCGTCCTCCTTTGAGGCTCCCATTCCCCCTCCAAAGCTGCAAATATGTTTCTAGGAAAATATAATGAAGTCAATTATTCACTTATGTCCTATAAAAGCTGTCGGAATGAGGCAGGCACGAGTCCTCATCAGTATTCCAGGACCCAACCCTGCTCTTAGCATTATCAATTTTCATTATCAGTTTTCTTTATCAGTTTTCATTATCAGCCTTAATAAAGCATAATGGTTCAGTCTGATGCATTTTTTTCCTTTGGCATTTGCAATATTCTGAGTTAATGGACTTCAGCATTGATCTGCAGAAGGTTTGTCACTGGGAAGCTTTAGGAATATGCAGTATTTGATGCATACCCACTACAGGTATTGGACCTTTTATCCAGAATGCTCGGGACCTGGGGTTTTTCGGATAACAGATCTTGCCGTAATTTGGATTTTCATACCTTAAGTCTACTAGAAAATCATGTAAACATTAAATAAACCCAACAGGCTGGTTTTGCTTCCAATAAGGATTAATTATATCTTAGTTGGGATCAAGTACAAGTTACTGTTTTATTATTACACAGAAAATGGAAATCATTTTTAAACATTTGGATTATTTAGATAAAGTGGAGTCTATGGGAGACGGGCATTTCGTAATTCCGTAATTTACGGATAACGGATCCCATAGCATCTCCACGGGAGCTGCCAGAAACAGTATAGGCAACACGATCGGTGAGCACTGAGGGCTTAGATTTGATTTTATTAACTATTTATAAGGTCTCTATGTTCCTAAGTAGGTTTCCTCTGTGTATAGGTGTGCCGTCCATTATCCAGAAAGCTCCACATTACGAAGTACTCCATTTTAATAAAATAGTTCAAATTTTTAAAAATTATTTCCTTTTTCTGTGTAATAATAAAACAGTAGCTTTTACTTGATCCCCACTAAGAAACTAAGACATAGTTAATCCTTATTGGAGTCAACAAATCTTATTTGGTTTATGCAAAAAACTTGAAAACGTTTTTTTACTATAAAATCCGAATTTTTAGTGGGGGGGGAAACTTTTTCTAGATTCCTTATACCCCAAGGATGCAAAAAGTCTAATTCTGAAAATATCTTCAACCTGTAAAGGTCAATAGCAGAGGTCCTATTTGCAATTTGTAGATATTATTGTCTGCGATGGGTTTTGTTCGATAATCCGAACATTTCGAGCTTTTCTGACGATGTCACCAAAAATTCTGACTTTTCGGGAGTCAAAACTGAAAAATTCAGATTTTTTTTAGCAACAATCCCAAAAAGTTGAGGTTTTTCCAAATCCAATTTTTCTGTAGTTTTTTTAATGATAAATAAGACCAAATCGTAGATTCTAGTTTGGTTGGACTTTTTATTTAAAATGTAAGAAAAATTCGGATTTTGACAAATAACCCCCTTAATGGTTAAAATAATTGTTTAGCAGATGAAAAGTATGGAGATCCAAATTACAGAAAGACCCCTTAACCCCAAGGATTCTGGATAACAGGTCCCATACCTGTTATGATACCCTGTTACCTGTTACTGTACCCATACGTTATCCTTCCACACTCCAAAATCATACAGAGGGGTGTGTAGGCTTCTGATGTCATTGACCCTAGATTGTAAGCTCCACTGGGACAGGGTCTGATGTCAACAATATATATAATAATGAATATGTTGGCTCTATATAAATAACAGATAATATATTTTCCCCTTGCCTCAATCACTTCCTCACTTCTGACAAAATCTGCCTATAGCAAAACACGTAGTTGGGGGTGCCCTCATTGTGAGATTCCCAGGGAAATACAGAATAAAGTGTATGGGAGACACCTTCCCATAATTCGGAGCTTTCTGGATGACAGATCCCATACCTGTAATAAACTAATAGCAGAGATCCCCAGTATATTTTAATACAAAATCTATGTATTATCATTAGCAAAAAAAAAGCAGCCAATGGCTCTGATAAATCAGAAAGGATTAATAGGCTTTTGCAATGGAGGCTTTCTGTTTCATTTGGGGGAAAATGGAAAGAATGAAGAGGGTGTTGTTACTGCAGAGGATCAGGAGGGGGGATTTTCTTAAAGCCTGTACAGAAAGCTGCCAAAAACCCCATGGCAACATAGATATTCCCTGTACTTGATGTAATTCAGCGGGAACATTGTGAGGGTTTTGGCCAATCATGGAAAATCAGAGGCTCCCCACATGCCCTTCAACTATAAAGCTGAAAGCTGTTGGGTGCTGGAAAATGGAATTAAAGGAGAACTAAAGCTTAACAAAAGCAAACCTGTAGCATCAGCTTATATTACAGCCAGGGAAGCTCATTTTCTGCTGGATAATTAGTGACGAGCCCTAAGCTTAGCTTCTTTACAGGCAATCAGAGCCCACTGAGCATGTGAGTGTCACAGACACTTTCCAAGATGGTGACCCCCTGTGACAAGTTTGAAGTCCTGGATCATTGCTGCTATTGACAAGCTGAAACTTTAGCCTCGTGCAATAAGTTCACTATATAAAATATGCCATTTTTAGGCATATTCATTTTTAGGGTTTAGTTCACCTTTAAATAATATCTTGAAGGCCTCCACTTGCCACTCAAATATACATCTATTTATCTGTCTGCCTCTGTCTGTCTGTCTATCATCTATCTCTTTCTATGATCAACTGCCCTATGTATCTATCCATTGTCTACAATAATAATGTACTTATCCATGTAACTCATCTATATCTATCTGTCTGTCTGTCTGTCTGTCTGTCTGTCTGTCTATCTATCGTATAGATATGGGTATATATCATTTATGTGAAAGTAGGGAGGGGTGTGTGTATGCTGGGTTTTCATTTGGAGGGGTTGGACTTGATGGATTCTTTTTTCAACCCAATTTAACTATGTAACTATATCATCTCTCTCTCTCTATCTATCTATCTATCTATCTATCTATCTATTATCTATCTATCTATCTATCTATCTATCTATCTATCTATCTATCTATCATCTATCATCTATCTATCTATCTGTCTGTCTCTCTGTCTGTCTGTCTGTCTATCATCTATCTATCTATCTATCTATCTATCTATCTATCTATCTATCTATCTATCTATCTATCTATCTATCTGTTTCTCTCACTTATCATAGTTACTTGGCTATATTTATTATCATTTTATGGTAGTTGTTTTTTTTAAAGAATTTCTTGAGATTTTGAGTTTTTCTTGAATATGATACAGTGGGGGTGTTGCATTATCGGGACCCCCACTGGAGAGCAATAGCCTTATAATAATGGTTCTTTCATCAATAAGCCCCATAATGGTTCTGTCTGTCATTGCATTGCTCATGTTTTTCTCAATTAGTGCATCATTATTGCATCATTAGTGTATCATTAGTGTATCATTAGTGTATCTCTCATATCATATCTTATCCTAGGACAGTGTTAGCAATGCCCTGACCTCTCCAGCCCTGACCTCTTGTCATACCAACCTTTGCCCTGATCCACACAAACCCTGTTCATGTTGATGCCCATTTTCTTTTGGAAAGAGAGAAAACTTCAACCTACACCAGTAGCAAGTGTCCTATATTATATAGTGAATAAAGAACCCCCTCTTGTAAATTATAAGGATATTTTAAGTTACTGCTGAGTTTCATTACCTTATAAAAACACGAGGCCAAAGGGGGTACTTTATTTATTATAATACACAAGTTTCAGTGAGTCATGTGACAGAAATGACATCACAACTCACCTTTTATAACTGCTGACTTCATTATTCACCGTTTATAACTGATGACATCACTACTCACCGTTTATAACTGATGACATCACTACTCACCGTTTATAACTGATGACATCACTACTCACCATTTATAACTGATGACATCACTACTCACCGTTTATAACTGATGACATCACTACTCACCATTTATAACTGATGCCATCACTACTCATGGTTTATAACTGATGACATCACTACTCACCATTTATAAGGATATAATTTACAAGATTTTCATGGCTTTTGTGTATTATATATATATGTATATATTGTATATATATTATATATAGGAATCCAACAGCAGAGCTGAGGGGGTGCCCTTTTCCCTACCAATAATATCCCTTAGCCAGTAATTACCATTTAACTTTTACTGGACTGATGACATTAGACAAGTGACAAATCTTATTTGGTTTATGCAAAAAACTTGAAAACGTTTTTTTACTATAAAATCCGAATTTTTAGTGGGGGGGGAAACTTTTTCTAGATTCCTTATACCCCAAGGATGCAAAAAGTCTAATTCTGAAAATATCTTCAACCTGTAAAGGTCAATAGCAGAGGTCCTATTTGCAATTTGTAGATATTATTGTCTGCGATGGGTTTTGTTCGATAATCCGAACATTTCGAGCTTTTCTGACGATGTCACCAAAAATTCTGACTTTTCGGGAGTCAAAACTGAAAAATTCAGATTTTTTTTAGCAACAATCCCAAAAAGTTGAGGTTTTTCCAAATCCAATTTTTCTGTAGTTTTTTTTAATGATAAATAAGACCAAATCGTAGATTCTAGTTTGGTTGGACTTTTTATTTAAAATGTAAGAAAAATTCGGATTTTGACAAATAACCCCCTTAATGGTTAAAATAATTGTTTAGCAGATGAAAAGTATGGAGATCCAAATTACAGAAAGACCCCTTAACCCCAAGGATTCTGGATAACAGGTCCCATACCTGTTATGATACCCTGTTACCTGTTACTGTACCCATACGTTATCCTTCCACACTCCAAAATCATACAGAGGGGTGTGTTGGCTTCTGATGTCATTGACCCTAGATTGTAAGCTCCACTGGGACAGGGTCTGATGTCAACAATATATATATAATAATGAATATGTTGGCTCTATATAAATAACAGATAATATATTTTCCCCTTGCCTCAATCACTTCCTCACTTCTGACAAAATCTGCCTATAGCAAAACACGTAGTTGGGGGTGCCCTCATTGTGAGATTCCCAGGGAAATACAGAATAAAGTGTATGGGAGACACCTTCCCATAATTCGGAGCTTTCTGGATAACAGATCCCATACCTGTAATAAACTAATAGCAGAGATCCCCAGTATATTTTAATACAAAATCTATGTATTATCATTAGCAAAAAAAAAGCAGCCAATGGCTCTGATAAATCAGAAAGGATTAATAGGCTTTTGCAATGGAGGCTTTCTGTTTCATTTGGGGGAAAATGGAAAGAATGAAGAGGGTGTTGTTACTGCAGAGGATCAGGAGGGGGGATTTTCTTAAAGCCTGTACAGAAAGCTGCCAAAAACCCCATGGCAACATAGATATTCCCTGTACTTGATGTAATTCAGCGGGAACATTGTGAGGGTTTTGGCCAATCATGGAAAATCAGAGGCTCCCCACATGCCCTTCAACTATAAAGCTGAAAGCTGTTGGGTGCTGGAAAATGGAATTAAAGGAGAACTAAAGCTTAACAAAAGCAAACCTGTAGCATCATCTTATATTACAGCCAGGGAAGCTCATTTTCTGCTGGATAATTAGTGACGAGCCCTAAGCTTAGCTTCTCAACAGCCAATCAGAGCCCACTGAGCATGTGAGTGTCACAGACACTTTCCAAGATGGTGACCCCCTGTGACAAGTTTGAAGTCCTGGATCATTGCTGCTATTGACAAGCTGAAACTTCAGCCTCGTGCAATAAGTTCACTATATAAAATATGCCATTTTTAGGCATATTCATTTTTAGGGTTTAGTTCACCTTTAAATAATATCTTGAAGGCCTCCACTTGCCACTCAAATATACATCTATTTATCTGTCTGCCTCTGTCTGTCTGTCTATCATCTATCTCTTTCTATGATCAACTGCCCTATGTATCTATCCATTGTCTACAATAATAATGTACTTATCCATGTAACTCATCTATATCTATCTGTCTGTCTGTCTGTCTGTCTGTCTGTCTGTCTGTCTGTCTATCTATCGTATAGATATGGGTATATATCATTTATGTGAAAGTAGGGAGGGGTGTGTGTATGGATGCTGGGTTTTCATTTGGAGGGGTTGTACTTGATGGATTCTTTTTTCAACCCAATTTAACTATGTAACTATATCATCTATCTCTATCTATCTATCTATCTATCTATCTATCTATCTATCTATCTATCTATCTATCATCTATCAATCTATCTATCTATCTATTTATCTATCATCTATCTATCTATCTATCTATCTGTCTGTCTATCTATCTATCTATCATCTATCTGTCTGTCTGTCTGTCTGTCTGTCTGTCTATCTATCTATCTATCTATCTATCTATCTATCTATCTATCATCTATCTGTCTGTCTGTCTGTCTGTCTGTCTGTCTATCTATCTATCTATCTATCTATCATCTATCTATCTATCTATCTATCTATCTATCTATCTATCTATCTATCATCTATCTATCTATCTATCTATCTATCATCTATCTGTCTGTCTGTCTGTCTGTCTGTCTGTCTATCTATCTATCATCTATCTATCTATCTATCTATCTATCTATCTATCTATCTATCTATCTATCTGTTTCTCTCACTTATCATAGTTACTTGGCTATATTTATTATCATTTTATGGTAGATGTTTTTTTTAAAGAATTTCTTGAGATTTTGAGTTTTTCTTGAATATGATACAGTGGGGGTGTTGCATTATCGGGACCCCCACTGGAGAGCAATAGCCTTATAATAATGGTTCTTTCATCAATAAGCCCCATAATGGTTCTGTCTGTCATTGCATTGCTCATGTTTTTCTCAATTAGTGCATCATTATTGCATCATTAGTGTATCATTAGTGTATCATTAGTGTATCTCTCATATCATATCTTATCCTAGGACAGTGTTAGCAATGCCCTGACCTCTCCAGCCCTGACTTCTTGTCATGCCCTGATTTACACAAACCCTGTTCATGTTGATGCCCATTTTCTTTTGGAAAGAGAGAAAACTTCAACCTACACCAGTAGCAAGTGTCCTATATTATATAGTGAATAAAGAACCCCCTCTTGTAAATTATAAGGATATTTTAAGTTACTGCTGAGTTTCATGACCTTATAAATACACGAGGCCAAAGGGGGTACTTTATTTATTATAATACACAAGTTTCAGTGAGTCATGTGACAGAAATTACATCACAGCTCACCTTTTATAACTGCTGACTTCATTATTCACCGTTTATAACTGATGACATCACTACTCACCGTTTATAACTGATGACATCACTACTCACCGTTTATAACTGATGACATCACTACTCACCGTTTATAACTGATGACATCACTACTCACCATTTATAACTGATGACATCACTACTCACCATTTATAACTGATGACATCACTACTCACCATTTATAAGGATATAATTTACAAGATATTCATGGCTTTTGTGTATTATATATATGTATATATTGTATATATATGTTATATATATATATATATATATATATAGGAATCCAACAGCAGAGCTGAGGGGGTGCCCTTTTCCCTACCAATAATATCCCTTAGCCAGTAATTACCATTTAACTTTTACTGGACTGATGACATTAGACAAGTGATTAATATAATTAATTCTCTGGGTTTCTGAACCTGCACTAACTACATCTATCCCTGTTTGACTCTGTGTCCTATGAAGCTTACACTCTACTCGCCCTTGGGGACCTCACGGACAGAGATCTTCCTATAAATATAGATGAGTAGATGTTTATTTTCGCTATTTATTGTCTCCCCGGTGCCATTAGTCTACCCTGAAGCTTATCCAAGTCAGCCCGAGGCATGGAAGTTACTGGAGCTGTTTATGGGGAATGTTTAACTGTAAAACAATCAGAATTTAGAGCAGATACGCCATTAGCTGCCCGCCGGCCATTCAGCTTCTCTTTGTCTATTTGTCTGACAAAATCTTATAGTGTAGGAAGAAATTATTATAATGGCTACAATTAAGATATCTGCCACTCTCAGATAAAAATATCCTCGCATTTGCCTTTTTTATGTTCCAGATAACAACATTGGGTTATTCACAGACGTTGGTAAATTTACCCATTTATACAATTATCCTCAGCTGGTCATCAGATATTTCCAATGATTATTCTACATGTCATGTATACATGGAAGCTAACTGGCGATATCTTGCTGGCGGTTAATAGAGCTATGTACATTTAGGGGCATATTTATCAAGGGTCGAATGTCGAATTGAAAAAACTTCGAAATTCGAATTCAAAAAGACCAACCGAAATTAAGTCGAATAGGTCTGTATTTGGCCGAATTAGAATCGTACGAATCGAAGGAATAGCGCATTTGATCAAATTCGATTAAAAGTTTTTCCCCCCCAAAAAATTAGATTTTTCAAAGTCCACCAATGGACTCCAATTAGGTTCTAGGAGGTCCCCCAAAGGCTAAAACAGCAATTCGGCAGGTTTTAGAAAGTTGAATTTTTAAAGAGACAGTACATGATAAATTTCGATAATCTAATTTTCACATTTTTTGCAAATTTGAATCGAATTTGGACTATTCCCGAGTCGAAGTACACAAAAATAGCTTGAAATTTTAATTTTTTTCAATTCAAAAATTCACCTCGACCTTTGATAAATCTGCCCCTAAGCTTGTGTGCCCGGGTAGTTCAATGTTGTATGAGATTAGTGAGTCAATATGGCAGCCATGCAATCACCAGACTACCTATATAATGGGACAGTATGTAAGTACCTGTATAAGGAATTAATTTAGTTAATTAATTTAGTTCCCCAATAGTCAGATCTACTGTAAATGAATGTCCCAATTACAGGTATGGGATCTGTTATCTGGAAACCCATTATCCAGAAAGCTCAGAATTACAGAATTATTGTCTCCCATAGTCTCCATTATAATGAAATAATCCTAATTTTCTCAATAATAATAAAACAGTAGCTTGTACTTGATCCCAACTAAGATATAATTAATCCTTATTGGAAGCAAAACCAGCCTATTTGGTTTTTTAGTGTTTCAACAATTTTTTTAGTAGACATAAGGTATTGAGATCCGAATTATGGAAAGACCCCTTATCCGGAAAACCCCAGCTCCTGAGCATTCTGGATAAGAGGACAACATTTGGCGGTTATCATGATCCTGGGAGCTTCAGTTCAGTATAAATAATGGAAATATGTAACCGATGGCACTAAATAAATGCCTTTGACCTTCAAGGGACCCTTAACGGGGCGGTTCACCATTAACTTTTAGTACAGGTATGGGATCCGTTATCCGGAAACCCGTTATCCAGAGAGCTCTGAATTACAGAAAGGCCGTCTCCCATAGACTTTATTTTATCCAAATAATCTAAATTTCTAAAAATTATTTCCTTTTTCTGTGTAATAATAAAACAGTCGCTTGTACTTGATCCCAACTAAGATATAATTAATCCTTATTGGAGGCAAAACCAGCCTATTGGGTTTATTTAATGTTTATATGATTTTCTAGTAGACTTAAGGTAATGCAGATCCAAATTTTTCAACTTTTCAATTGGCCTTCATTTTTTCTTTTTTTTTTTTTTAGTTTTTCAATCATTTGTCTTCTTCTGACTGTTTCCAGCTTTTAAATTGGGGGTCACTGACCCCATCTGAAAAACAAATGGTCTGTAAGACTACAAATGTATAGTTGTTGCTACTTTTGTTACTCATCTTTCTATTCAGGCCTCTCCTATTCATATTCCAGTCTCTCATTCCTATCAATGCAAGGTTGCTAGGGTCATTTGGACCCTAGCAACCAGATTGCTGAAATTGCTAACTGGAGAGCTGCTGAATAAAAAGCTAAATAACTAAAGAACCACAAATAATAAAAAATGAAGACCAATTTTGGAAAAATGCAATAATAAATACGCACAAAACCTGAGCAGATTTGATCTGAGTTTGTGGTCGAAAATATTGAGATAAATTCTGACTTTGATAAAAAAAAAAAAATCCAGCATTTCAAGATTGCATATAAGTCAATAGGAGAAGTCCCAATGTTTTTTTGATGTGCGCTGGGTTTCGTGGAATACCCAGAGTTTTTGGGTGAAAAATCTGAAAAAATCTTGAAAATCGAATGACAAATCCGAAAAAATCGTGAAAATCTTGAAAATCGGATGGAAAAACTAAACCCTGGATGCAAAAATCACGTGAAATTTGTGATTTTTTTTAAATAAAATCATTCTTTTAAAAAAATCACAAATTTTTCAGAATTTATTAAACCCCTGGGATGGAAAAGTCTGAATCAGAAAATGCGGCATCTCAGACCTGTCGAGGTTGCATATAAGTGAATGGGAGAAGTCCCAATGATTTTTTGATGTGCTCTGGGTTTCGATCAATACCCAAAGTTTTCAGAAAAATCTGAAAAAATCTTGAAAATCATTTGACAAATCCAAATAAATCATGAAAATCAGATTTTTTCCCGCAAAGCAAATTTTTGGGAAAATGTGATAATGAATAAGTGCAAAAAACCAAAGCGGATTTGATTGGAGTTTTTAGCAGAAAATATTGAGATAAATTCAGACTTTGATAAATAACTGTGAGCGTTACACTGAAAAGCACGTAGATCAGCAGAATTTCTCTTTTTGACGGGGACGAGAGCTCTTCATTAATCTTTCAGCTCTTTCATGACAAACTCAGTGGAGCAGATAACATTTCTCATCTCGGAAGATCTGGTTTGGGCTAAAATAAGTGGACACATCATTTAGTTTGAAATGGTGGACAATCATTTATTCATTGTGATTATTTATTTATCGGCAGTTCTGCACAAACTGTCATCATAATATAAAAAAGGATGAAATGTGTCCAAACGGGGGACTTTTCTTAAGGGGAAACTGTCCTACTTTCGTTTCTTGTCTACTGTGAATAAGTGAGGCTCAATCACATGATCCTTAATCCTCTTTTTGAATTGAAATTGTTTCAGAAAGCATCTAGAACCTCTGTTTTATAATGGTGGAACCCCATTTTTATAAGGGTGGAATCTCATCCATAAAGCAGAGCAGAATCGCTGTAGTAAATTCAGATAGAATCAGCAATGGCCATTTAGAAAGACAAAGAATCACAGCGTAAAACCGACACAGAACAGTTTATTTGTAAAAGAAATTTAGCAGTTTTATAAAACTGCCTTAAAGCTAATGGCATGTTTATTACCCACAATGCAGTTCCCACCACCCACCCAGAATTCCAGCATCATGTCGGGCATTTGCCAAGTTGTTCTGCATGTTATTTCCCTAATTTTTCAATTGGGATGGTGACACTTCCATAATAGCATTAGCATCTCAATCACATGGTTCAAGTCAGTTCAAGTCACTACCCCACATTCACAACACTCTAATTATGAGAGTGGCACGTTGGCATCCCCCTCCTGCCTTATACCCATCTCCTAACTTGTGTGTCATTCCGAGGCACAATTTAGGGCATGTCGGTGAGCCCAGGCTGCAGTGATGCCCTGTATTAGCACCTTCCCTATACAGGTAGCTTCCCTGCACAGCAGATTTGCTGGAGATTTGCTGGAGTGACCCAACAGCCCCAAACAGAGTTTCAAAGCTGGTACATACTCCATAAAATGTGTCCCACTGAGACACATTCACTTACATTGAGAAGGAAACACCGCCGCCTGCCAGAAAGCATTTCACAAGTCACATGACCAGGGGCAGCTGGGAAATTGACAATATGTCTAGCCCCATGTCAGATTTCAAAATTGAATATAAAAAAATCTGTTTGCTCTTTTGAGTAATGGATTTCAGTGCAGAATTCTGCTGAAGCAGCACTATTAACTGATTCATTTTGAAAAAACATTTTTTTCCCATGACAGTATCCCTTTAAAGCTCTTTTTGCTACTCTAGGCCTTATTTACTAAACCCCACAGAAAAAGGGGGTTGCAAATTGCACCCATGGGATTTCTGGTATGACCTGCACTCTGCGCCTCTCACCAGACAAATATCAGGCCTTTTTTTTGCAATTTCTCTCCCTTCTTCGGGGCAAATTCACTAAGATGCGAAGTTGCGCCAGGCGCAACTTCGGCGCACTTCGCCAGGTGTAGTTTCGCCAGCGCTCCGCAAATTCACTAAAATCCGAAGTTGCGCACAGGGGTAGCGTAAGGTTTCGAAGTTGCGCTAGCGTTGATTCGCTATATAAAGCGAAGTTACGCTAGCGAAGGCTAATTTGCATACGGCGCGAAATTCAAATTTCAATGGAGGAACACGTATCTGCACTACAAATGCACTACAAAAAATAGAAAATCTTCAAATCAGCAAATATAAATTTTTATTTTGCCCTACACATGTGCCCACTGTCTAGGTAAGTTGCCATGAGTCAGGAAATGTAGGGGGGAGGAAGGGGAGCCCCAAAAAATTTTTGATCTTTTTCAGCCTATCACCCATCATGTAGAAAACACGCCAGCGTTTTTTTGGACTTAGAAAAAAAAATTTACTTTTTTTGAAACAATCCCTATCTACTCTATTGCGCTTCGCCAGGTCTGAGGTGGTGAAGGAAGTCTAGCGTAAAAGGTAGCGTTCAGTACACTGCGCAAGTTAGTGAATTTGCGTAGTTTCGTCACTAGCGAAAATTCGTCTGGCGTAGGGGTGCGAAGTAACACTAGCGAAACTACGCCAGCGTTCGTTAGTGAATTTGCGCAGTAGCGAAAATGCCAAATGCTAGCGAATTAACGCTAGCGTTCGGCGCTTCGCATCTTAGTGAATTTGCCCCTTCATGTCTAGTAAATGAACGCCCATCTGTGTATGAAGCTCTGTCTTGTCTCCAGATGAGTTTCAGGTGCAGCCAGAACAAACCTGTTGTGATTTTAACCTCATGGAATCCGTTAAACTGCACGAGTTGCTGCGTTAGAGCTGCCATGTGTAATCAGGAGATGCTTCTCTAATGCACAAAGACAAGTCCTGCGATGAATACTGTCAGGACTACTCACCATAGGAGCTCGCTATTGTTATCTTCTCTAATGGCATTGCAAAACATGGGAGATGGGCACACGACATTCCAAGTGATCTTGGCTAAAGGGCATTCCTTTTGACAACTGTGTCAATGAGATTTGCTTATAGTCACCTGAGACACAATAATATTTTACGGAACTTTGATGAGTTGTCTTCAAAGGCTAATGCAAACTATGCATGAATTGCAGGTTATTGTAAAGACCATTTACTTTACCATGATCTTGTCTGATCCAGATGTCTCTTTACTTGTTCTTGGGCGGATTTCAGCCAAATGTACAATTGGTAACCCACCAGCACACCCTGGCCTCTCAGAAAGAGTTGGACCAGTGCATGGTAAGAGGGATCAGCACCCTCCAAAATTCAACAGGAAAAATAAAAATGACCGGCACTCAGGACTCCATGCAAGCAGGACAAACTTCTGATGAAGGGTCATACCCCCGAAACGTTACATTTCAATAAACACGCAGGGTTTGTCCCGCTTGCATGGAGTCCTGAGTGCCAGTCATTTTTCTTTTCTGGGTGTCAGTCAAACAAATATATGTATTACATTTTATTATTACATGGAATGCACAGAGTAGAGCAACCAGCAGATACAAATCCATTGTGACATCATCTCATCACTGTAAGTGCCAGGCTCAGGCTGCTCTTCTTATTTACAGCCGCTGATAATCTGATTTTCTATACAAACCCAAGTACTTTGTGTTAGAGCTTAAAATGACAAAGAAAAACTGACCATAACTACAAATTTCTACAATGTGAACTGTAAGGAACAGTGATCTCTCTGCAGTAAAACCCACATACGACTAATGGGAAAGTAAGAGATTCCATGATGCTGTATTTCTTTTTGGCGATGATTTATATACAATGGTTCCTGCCCCAACACATTTTTTTCTTTTTCTCAGCAATCGCTTCTATCCATGCACCCCTCTGAGATACGGAACATATCCTCTTACTCCTATGGCCAACGATGCATTTGGAAAACCCCTTATCCAGAAAGCTCTGAATTCTGGAAGACCATCTCCAACAGACTGAATTTTAAACAAATAATTCACATTTTTTAAAATACGATTTCCATTTTCTCTTTAATAATAAAACAGTACATTGTTTTTGATCCTAACTAAGGCAAATAAATTCTATTGGGTTTAATTAATGTTTATATTATTTTCAGTAGACCTCAGCTCACCTGATAACCCCAGGTCCAAAGCATCCTGGACAACAGGTCCCATACTTGTACTAAACTACAGCACAAATGATTCAGGCTTTCAAAGTTATCCACAGTCCCATCTGCTGATCTTGTTCGGCCATCTTTTGAGTGTCAGTGGCACTGCACATGCTCAGTGAGCTCTGGGCTCCTGTTGAAAAGTTCAGCTTAAGGGTTGTCAGAAGTTTTCCAAACATTAGCAAAAAAGTGATGTTGCATCTGCCTTAAAAGTTGTTGGCACTGGGTTGAAATTAATCAATCCTAAAGTAGAATCCACTGGTTTCTATGTGTCCACAGTCTTTCATATTATGCATATACATGAAAAGAGAACCTACTGGGCCATCTTTGGAGGAACAGAGGCTTAATGCTGTGGAGGCTTTGAGGGAGTGTAGAAGCCTAAACCATGAGGCGGAGCACTTCTAGACCCATCATTTCAAATGAAAAAAGGAAAGACCCTCCAATAGCAATGTATTTGGGAGCCGCACAGCTGAGTGTTCCCTATGTTTTCCCATGACCAGCCATGACCTTCATTGGGAGACGCTGCCTACATACAAGAAGTACCACTGCCTATTAAAGGCTTTATCTAAATACCCCTCATTCTGCTTGTAAATGAACCAATAACTGCAAAATACCTAGATGAGCAAAATAACTATATTGTAAGCTATGTCTGCTTACCCACATAATATAAATGAAAGGCAAAGTAAAGGCAAATTAGCTAGAACTAAGAACCTTGAATAGATACTTTATGGTCTCTAAAAAGTGCACCCAATGAACCCTTTATGAAGTCCATTGTATATAGTGTAATGCAAACATTATGACAAGGTTCCTCTAATACAACTGTTGTCAATGATATTGTATAACGTGCCACTAAAGCAGCATCCCTGGCTCATTGTATGAAGACGATGTGATGGTACCATATGGGCTAGACAGCGGGCATCTGTGGGTGGATTAGCAGTACCTCTCAGTATATAGACATTTTATATTTACAGGGAAAATATGATCGTGTGTTTTAGTATTTCTCCAACGCTTCCGTCTGCTCCTGAATTATGGCTCCGGCAGTAGAACACACTGACAGAATAATAACCCACTGCACAGAAACATATTTTTAGTCCAGTCAAACTTTTCCCTGATTTTCCTTCGATTCCTGAATCCTAAATGATTTAAATGAAGTTTGTGAGGGTCTGAATTAGATGTTAGTGATTGTATTAAAAGAAGGGACGCGAATATGCACACCCCAATGTTTTAATTGTTCACTCATTCTTGCCAGGGCTGGAGAAATCACAACCTATGGTGGAGTATTGCTATTTACTGTACCTCCACAGGTATGGCTGTCCTACTTGTGGCCTGGTAATGGATGGATATGGTAATGTTTTACAAATCCACATACTATTCTGTATCCTTATCCTATAACAGCAGTCCAGTCTTGCTTTAGGGCAGGGGCAGAGATTAGAATTTCACAGGGTAGTCATTGTTCCCCAAGCTCAAGGCATGAGAGGGGTCATTTACAATAACAAAATCACAAACTTAGTGCTCATGAGCTCTACAACTTGCACCAGGCAGACAGCCCTGTCCTTGCTGGGCTCCTTTGCATCCATTCCTCACCCCTGCTCTATCTAACAGAGACAATGCTGTATTTATATGAAAAGCACAAGTTCTTCAGAAGCCATGATGGCAGGGTGAGGTTCGAAGTGGTGGAAAAAATATGATGGCTTGCACTTCTTTCTTTGGCCTTTGCACTTTCGCATCAGTGGCAAAACAGGCACAAAGAACAATATGTTTTGGAGGTTGCCAAAGGTTGGACACACTTCCCAGCTTGATACATTCTTCTACCTACAGAGCAGTAGAGGTCTTACTCACAAGTCAGCAGCTCCACTGCTCCAAGACCTGTAGATGTCTGGGGTCTGATGCTTCCCTTAGAGCAGAGGTAGAATCAAGCATTCATACTTGAACTTGAGCAGAATGCGTTCATTTTTGCTGCCCTACCTCATTGCTTAATGTGTTTTGTGATGGCTACTGGTTCTCTACATTGTATACACAACAGGCTGTTTCTTGTGATATGTGTGTGTCACCATTTCAATGGATTGCATTTGCATGCAGGATTCTCCCATGAGAGTTCTCTATGCTTCTTTACATGTCTGCAGGTCTGTCTTGGCTTGTGAGTAACATGTTGCTCACCAACCCCATGGTTGTTGCTCTCAGTGGCCTCAAAGCAGGTGCTTATTTTTGAATTCCAGGCTTGGAGGCAAGTTTTGGTTGCATAAAAAACCAGGTGTATTGCCAAAGAGAGCCTCCTGTAGGCTGCCAGTCCACCAAATAACCAATCACAGCCCTTGGAACTTTCTCATGCATGTGTTGCTCTCCAGCTCTCTTCACATTTGAATGTGGCTCACGGGTAAAAAAAAGTTGGGGACCTTTGTTCTAGGACAGGAGTGCACATACTTTACTAATGCGAGGTCTACTTTTAGTGATGTTGTCCCATTATGATCTACATCTATAAAAACATTGTGAGCATTCTGTTCCATGGAAAATATTACTTAAAAAATATTATAAATATTATTTAAATACCAAGTAATGGGAAAATGTATATTGCTATATTTAACAAACACCTATTTCTTATGTGACCGTAACATTATAATTATCTAAATGAAGAGCATGAAACAGGAGGGTGATTTCTGTTTGTTGACAGTGTCTTGAGATCTACTGATCACCAGCTAAAGGTCTACTGGTAGATCCCAATCTACCTTTTGGGCACCCCTGTTCAAGTTATTAAACCCATTCCTTTATCTCCAAGTGTGGAAGACAATCAGTCCATGTTGTGCTGCTGGTCATTTTATAGTCATCTAAGCTCTGAAGCTCAACACACTTGGGCTTCTGGCAAACCCATCACAACCTATCATTAAGCTCCAATCTACTAAAGGTAGAATAATGAAAGCAATACTCTATAGTATAGTTTGCACTGGGGACAAGTTGACAATGGGGAGATAAATAATGAGCACATTTCAGAATACAGATGTTCGTGATGTCGACTTCATGTAGTAATACCAGGGTCTGAATAATTAAGCTCTGACTAATTTAATCAGCTGAACAGCAACATAACCACATTCTAAGCAGTTACACTTGAGCTTGTAAAGACAATTGGTTCTGTTGTGGTCACTGTGCCCAGGCTGATATACTGCCTGTAAACATTGTTTTTCTGATTGCGTGCAATGGCCTCTAAAGGGAATGACATATTCTTTCATTACTGGAATTGCATTCTTGCTCTCTTCTAGCTATTATTTAGAGTGGTCTCATTAGCATAATATTGACTTCATTCCGCTCAATTCTTATTTAAATTCCATTCATTCCTCTAAATCAGTATTTCATTGGGTCAAAATTGGCCTCTGAATCAATGCACCCCTTGATATAGTCTCGGCTCTTGTTTTGGCACCCCAAATCACCCTTACTTCTTTGATTGCTGCCAATTGAAACCACATAAAAACTCCAGCATGTCTTCTATTATACTTGGCATGCCAATAGAGTAACTTCACATGCAGTTTGCTCAAGAGTAGCAATCCCTTTAACTCAAAGTAAAAATTCCCAAACCCAGAGAAGGATGAACTAGAGTCAGTCCCATTGCAGAAGATGGACTAAAGAACTAATTGAGCATTGGATACAGTTATTCTATTTAGTTTTTTCCTGGCTACAATATTATTTTCCTTATGTTTCTCCCTGGGACTGTAGCAGTAGCTCAGCAGAACAACATTTCACATTGTTCATTGTGTCTACCCCACACTTGTGTTGACATTTTGTTTTGAGATCGCTCTGACATTGTTTGGCTTTTTTCTCTTATCATTGCTTATTCTCTCCAGACTCTCACAGACACAGCTTCATACTTCACAGCCAAAGAGATGCTTTAACTTC
Organism: Xenopus petersii; assembly: GCA_038501925.1. Lineage (NCBI taxonomy): Eukaryota > Metazoa > Chordata > Amphibia > Anura > Pipidae > Xenopus > Xenopus petersii. Next base: position 166,197,569 of record CM076680.1, on the reverse strand, counting down.
TTCCCTTTCAGCTCTTTCTTGCTTGGAGCTTCTTTTGATGTCACACAAGACTGAACTGGACACTTAGGGACATACTGTATGTTAGCATTCTATATTTACTTTAGTAATTTGTGTTTATAAGTGGACCTGACTGCAGGTAGCACATTCTGTTTCATAGTTGCCAACAGTTGAAAATCATTTTCAAGGATAAGTCTACTTCAATGGCCTTTGCTCCATACAAGGGCACAGAGTGCCACACCAACCATACAGGACATAATGATTAGGCAAGGTAATTAAGTTAGTTTAAGCATGACTTTTTAGTAGCTATGGGTTATCAAGTAGGAATAGACAATGAAATCGATTTCTGCTCCTAAAATTATACTGTGAATTCCACAGCTAAAGTTGTTTTAGAAAGGAGCCTTCACATATGGTGAATATACGTTGTCTAGGCACATAGGGGGTTATTTCTTCTGAATGCCAAAACCCCAAAAAATCTGTGTTTTTTTTCTATAAAATCAGAATTTTTAGTGGAAAAAATCCTCAAATTTTTCGGGATTTATTATATTATATTATGGAAAAAGTCTGAATCTGAAAATCAGGCATCTCAGACCTGCGGAAGTCGCATATAAGTCAATGGGAGAAGTCCCGAAGATATCTTGATCTCCATTGGGTTTCGTGCAATAATAATCCCAAACCAGTGGCTCATGACCAACAGTTGCTCACTAACCCCATGGATGTTGCTCCCAATGGCCTCAAAGTAGGTGCTTATTTTTGGATTTCTGCTTTGGAGGCATTTGAATGTGGCTCATGGGTTATAAAGGATGGGGATCCCTGCACAACGGCAATAAAGGAGATTTTTTAATGGAAGATAAGGGTCATTTCACCTATGGGAAGCAGTTAGAACATCACCAAAATGTGACACTCTTGCACAGTGTTCCCCAACCAGTAGCTCTTGAGTAACATGTTGTTCACCAACCCCTTGGATGTTGCTCCCAGTGGTCTCGAAGCAGGAGCTTATTTTTGAATTTCAGGCTTGGAGGCAAGTTTTGGTTGCATAAAAAACAGGTGCACTGTCAAACAGGGCCTCCTGTGGGCTGCCAGTCCATATAGGAGCTACCAAACAGCCAATCACACCTTTTATTTGACATCCCCATTTGGAGTAAAAAAGGATGGGGATCCCTGCTCTTGCAGGATAGTCAAAGAGCTGGTTGGATGACCCTCATTTTTGGAAAGGCCCCAAAGCTGATCCTAGGGTGGCAGTGCTACCATGGCTACATACTGTACCTATCTGATTTAAGTAGTTTTAAATCAAGTTAGTGTTCTGGTGTTCCATGGTCAATTGATCTCCTAAAGACACTTTGGTGATATGTGCCAAGTCCAACTGATGTTCTTTCTGCCCTCATATGATGAACTTTATTTTTACAAGAGTAACTATTTCTTGACAGGACTGTTTTTGCCTTCTTAGACTGATCGGAATCCAATCCCATTCTAACTGTAAAAAATAAATCAAAATACATGATTTAATAACAATAATAGTGTATTTGTCAATCATCGCCCTAACTTGGTTTGAGCTCCCCATATTGGGCTAGCTCTGCAGTTTGGAAAACACTAATCTAAAGTGTTGGGTTTATGGATTGAGATCAATATCGAAAACCCCTGTTCTATATAATTCTGGGGGGCAATCCTCTTCAGTTAAGAAAGAAGGCAACAACTACTGTAAATCAAAGGATTTTATCTGTTTTAGCCAAGTATGGGTATTTCTATGGAACCCATTTTAAGTGAAAGCACAATTTTTATGTTGTTCAGTGAGTTTTCTGAAGAAAAGATGAACACGTGAGGAAATGGTTGACCTGGTCAAGATAGACCATGCTGAGTCAAACAAACCTTTAGTAATACTGACCTCTAACTGTTAACCCATTTTGATTCATTGTGTAGATTAACTTTATATGACTTTAAGTGTTGATGAGCAGTTAAAGTGCAGCTTGTCTTTTCTTGTTATAAATAATAAATAAAGTATAGGAAAAACCTTGTCACAAACCGGAATCAATATTGTATATGAGATTAGTAATTTTTGGGAGTCTTATCAACGTAAACCACCAGTTTAGAAGACATGGCCATAATTAGAAAAGTAGAGCAGATTAATTGGTAGCATATTGCTTATGAGCTGCGATAAATCCATCACTGTATAGCCAAGGGAAATAATGAGTATGTGTCACGGCCGGCACCCAATACCAGAACAAATGCCAAGGACCCTGGTCTCGGCTCGGCTTCACCAGTAGTGTGACCACCTTTGGGCTTCGGGAGCAGCCCTCAGCTTAATTGGGTGCCACCTGGACTTAACGAGGAGTACAAGGCGAGGAGTTCTGGCTGGCAAAGGGGCACGACCGGATAGCAAGAGTCTTTGGGCAGAAGGTCAAGGACAAGGCGTCAGGTGGAAACGGAACAGACCGGATCAGGACAGGCAGATAACAGAATCGTCAGGCAGGCAAGGGGTCAAAACCAGATAATCAGACAGACTGGATAAGACAGAAGGCTGGGTCGAGGCAGGCAGATATCAGAATCGTAAAACAGGCAAGGGGTCAAACCGGGTGATCAAGCAAGGGGTTAAGCAGGAAGAGTTGTCGTAGGCAGGAAAGAGTCAGGATACAGAATGCAGAGTAGTCAGGAACAGGCTGGGTCAAACACGGATAATCAGTCAGGATAGCAAATTCAGAAACAGGTAGCAAAAGCTCAGGAAACCACAGGATATGATCCTATAACGGGCACTGGCTACAGGTCTGAATGGGCCTTACATAGGGATCCAATTGGCGCCAAAACGTGCGCAATTTTGCGCCGTTGCGTGCTGGCGCAATCACTGTGCCTTTAAGAGGCGCGCCCTAGTAAACCAAGATGGAGCCGGCAAGGGCAGGATAGGAGCGGCGCAGCGGGCGTCCACGCCAAGGACGCGGTGTGGACCCTGCTGCCCCCTAGACCACCAGGGTAAGTTTCTTACAGTATGCATGGTCAGGACTAAAAGCAGGTGGCAATCATGGAAATGATGGATAGACACTGGAATGTAGGTTCAACAGAAAATGTTATAAAAAAAAAAAAAAAAGTAGTTTCTTTTGTTTAAAAAGCTTAGGCACCAATAGTCAAATTTAGTTTTCCACTGAACTGTTACTATAGATCCACTATAGATCCACAGTCAAAGTCCCTTCCCAGAGACTATAAAATTATCCCACTGTTACTATAGGCACCATCTCTCCCTACTATACCTGCTATCCCACAGTCACACTCCCTTCCCAGAGACTATTATCCCACTGTTACTATAGGCACCATCTCTCCCTACTATACCTGCTATCCCACAGTCACACTCCCTTCCCAGAGACTATTATCCACTGTTACTATAGACACCATCTCTCCCTACTATACCTGCTATCCCACAGTCACACTCCATTCCCAGAGACTATTATCCACTGTTACTATAGGCACCATCTCTCCCTACTATACCTGCTATCCCACAGTCACACTCCCTTCCCAGAGACTATTATCCACTGTTACTATAGACACCATCTCTCCCTACTATACCTGCTATCCCACAGTCACACTCCCTTCCCAGAGACTATTATCCCACTGTTACTATAGGCACCATCTCTCCCTACTATACCTGCTATCCCACAGTCACACTCCCTTCCCAGAGACTATTATCCCACTGTTACTATAGGCACCATCTCTCCCTACTATACCTGCTATCCCACAGTCACACTCCCTTCCCAGAGACTATTATCCCACTGCTACTAAAGGCACCATCTCTCCCTACTATAATTACTCTTCCACAGCCTTTGATGCTACTATAGGCACTTGTTGCAGTGCTGTTTTTCGGGATCCAGGACAGTCAACAATCTTATGTACTGTATAACTGTTGCAGATGAGTAGTGAAATAATTTTGCTGTCTGAATTGCACATTGTCAGTTTTTGTTGGCTTTTAGCTTTTTGTGCCAATGTAGAAGACACTTTACTGATTGATTTCTCACTGCCCCCAAGTTAGCTGACACATCCGGAGAGGTGAAACAGAGAGCAGTGATATATGTAAGTGTGTAATTAAACACTTTTGGCCCAAGAGGGCCTGTGTTCATTCACTGTTCATTCACAGTTCTAACATCACATTGGACTTATTGGCCTTAAGTCTTAGTGTTAAAACACTTGAAGAAATCAAATGAGAGAGAAAATGAGAGACCATTAGCTCATGGGTATTAACTGGCTGTTCTATACACATTTCATGCAATACCACAATGTATCACAATGTATATTCAAGCTAATTCCCTGTATATGATTGGCCAGTTGTGAATCTAGCTGGCCATTCTTAGTATCATATGCTCCTGTTGACTGTACAGGAGCTGTATTGTTTCTTTAACAAAAACCACAGTGTAGTAAGACACTGAGGGCCATCTGAGCAAAGATCAGCCTCTAATGTGGCTTGCACCATGTCCCACCAGCTCAGTTTAAATTGATATGATACATTTTCCTTTAAAATGAAAGCTGTGACTACAGTGCACTGTAGTGTGAAATTTACACCAGGCACCTGGAGAGATGACGACTCCTGACCTGAAGGAAATGAAGATCTAAGCAGCCCAAGAGGAGTTGCATTTAACATCATTTCAAAACCACCGTCTAAAACAGAGGTCCCCAACCCCATGCCAAATAAGGGCTGTGATTGGCTATTTGGTAACCCCTATATAGGTTGCAGAGCAACCTTTTGGTTAACGATTCTCAAGATTTTTCTCACTGTTGTTCGTACCATAAGAAAAAAAAATATTTTTATAGTTCCCAAATACTCAAGTACTGAAAATGGTTTATGCACTGAAGAAGCCATCCCCCTTTTACCATATATTCACTAGCTATTGTGGACATGTCAAACACTGGCCAGGTGAGCTCTGCAATCTAATTATCATTGTACGTTTGAGATGCTGAATGATGGTCTAGCCCTTGTATTTTCATACAATTTTGCTTGATGAGGGCATTGTATGGCATATGCATTTTTAAGCCAACACAACACTTTTTAATTGTTCTAAAAAACATTAAAATACCTGACTAATTAAATTTTCTGTTATAATAATTGTTTTTCACCATTGGTCAATTCCAACTTTCCTAATGTTGATCTTAAATTGTGTTTTTAGTGGAGTAGAGTAAACTGAGGGACTGGATGTTCTCTGCTGAGTTTCCACCACTGACAGCTGATAGATTCTCTGTTTAATCATTAACCCTTCTTTTAAAAGCCATCAATCTTTAAAAAAAATAGAACAAACAGATAAATCACACTGATTTAGCTACCAGTTTTAATTGTTTGTTTGTGCAGAAAGTCACTGTATTTTTGTTCGTTACTTCATTGTGAGCTTGGGCCAAGTCCTTGTTCCAAGTTTTGGGGCTGGAGTCCAGATGGAGCTGCAGTAGTGCTGCATAAGATTGGAGCATGGTTTAGAAGTTGAGGTTCTGGATACCTTGTTATTTAAATACAAACTGAATATATATCTGCCAACATACAATGTTAGCAAATAGCCTCCATGCTGTGTACAGTTGCTGGAGCTGAAGCAGTCATGGTTGGAGAGCTGCTCTGCAGTTGTAGATGGGTCCCTGGAGCAGTTGTAGATGGGTCTCTCATTTGTCGGGCCCTGGAGCCAATCCTGAGCATGAACAGGCAACATTGTGAGCTTGGGCCAAGTCCTTGTTCCAAGTTTTGGGGCTGGAGTCAAGATGGAGCTGCAGTAGTGCTGCATAAGATTGGAGCATGGTTTAGAAGTTGAGGTTCTGGATACCTTGTTATTTAAATACAAACTGAATATATATCTGCCAACATACAATGTTAGCAAATAGCCTCCATGCTGTGTACGGTTGCTGGAGCTGAAACAGTCATGGTTGGAGAGCTGCTCTGCAGTTGTAGATGGGTCCCTGGAGCAGTTGTAGATGGGTCTCTCATTTGTCGGGCCCTGGAGCCAATCCTGAGCATGAACAGGCAACCCTAGAGCCCTTCCAGGGGTTTAATTTACTATGCATAGCTATGAATTGAAGACTGTATGTGTTCAACAGGAGTAAAGGCGAGGGGAGGCACATAGATGCTCCCTAACTTGTTAGCGAGTGCTGGTGCACGCAAGTACTTTTAAAATGAGCACTAAGGGGCGTGCTTTTGCATCTGTGGTTAAAGTAAATGACCCTACAGTGTACCTGCATATACAAGATATCATGATCATTAAATAATTATCATTAAATACTGCTAATATATACCCAGCACTCTACATTTTTAAGAGCTTCAAATTTAGCCAATTACTTTCTTACATAAACACATATTGTATGTAGAACATAAAAGTAAACTGGCAACCCCAGTTCTTCTGTACTCCACTGGCTTTTAAAAGTAGCACCACATCACTGGTTCCCAACTTGCACCCCTAAGGTTGTTGTGAAAGCAGAATTTAGCATTTGTGTGTTGCTCTTCAAAAAGAAAGTCCTTGGCCAGACCAGTCCATGTTTATATTAATAATGAAGCCCTACAAAGTCTTATTTTGCTCTCTGCCATGCCATTGCTAAAGAAAGTCCTGCTAAGTAGGGAGAACCAAAAATGTCTGCACACAAGCTCAGGGGTTTAGTAATATATGGTTATTGCCCTGGGCACATAATCGAGCATATAAGGGTAGATGGTTGCCAGAAAACTCAATTGCCACTGCTGAGTATAATGATACAGCAATGCTATCCCACCATTCTATGAACAACTTGGTCCAAGAAAGATTTATGGAATTAATTTACAAACAGAACAAAGACCTAGAGGAAGGTCAGCTATACAGACAGTGTACAAGAATACCTTTAGATAAGCAGTTACATTGCAGTTCTGTCTAAAATGTTATATTGATGTCCGTTTATATTGTGATCTTATAATTTGTTCCTCTGTAAAATGGGATGCTTAGACTACATGGAATGATTGTTGATTAGATACTTTTATCATAAACACCAATTTTGTGCAGGAGAAGTAAAGATTTAGGTATTGAGCCATGTCCCTTTCTGCCTTTGTCCCATTTTAACATGACAGCAAATAGCAGGAGCCAGCAAATCTGGAAGTTTTTGCATCCAATGAGAAATATTAAGCTGTCAAATTAGTTACTGTTGAGATCTGTCTTATTCAAATTGAGTTTATGGGCGCACATCATGTCTTGCTGTTATCAGGATTCAAAAGAAAGGAAATCTGAGACTGGTAATGTGGAATCTCCAAGTCTGATAACGAAGGTCACTGAGAATGAAAGTAACTGTAGATTTGAGGACATTTTGTAAACAATAAAAAATTCCTTAATATAGAAAAAGTTCAAGTGACCATTCCAAGTGACCAAGATTCAAAGATCCAATAAAAATTGGTGACACTTCTTAGAACCCGAGCTAAAAGATCTCCAGATCTTCAACCTAGATCTAGTAACCCATATCAACCAATGAGAAGGTTTATAATACTCCTGATTAATCATGTCAGCCAACCAGAATGTACAATGCAACAGTGGCTGGGGGATGTCTTATTTAGAGCATGGTGCACAGTGGTGTGTTAAAGATCTATTGGATAAGATCACTTCCATGGAAAAATAGGCTGCAAGGCAATGTGTTTGGTGCACTTAAAGGAATTCTTTAGTTTAGTTGTAATATTGGTGTGTAGGTGCAGCTCAGGTCATTTTGCCTGGTCATGTGCTTTCAGAAAGAGCCAGCACTTTAGGATGAAACTGCTTTCTGGCAGTCTGTTGTTTCTCCTACTCAATGTACCTGAATGTGTCTCAGTGGGACCTGGATTTTACTATTCAGTGCTGTACTTAGATCTACCAGGGAACTGTTATCTGGTTGCCTTCGCATTATTCTGCTGATGGGCTGATGGGGGGGGAGGGTTGGGAGCTGCTAGAAGTATCCATGTTGTGCTGGTGTGTCCTGTATCCACAGACAGGAGCCTATGTGCTAAATAACTTCTGCAGAAAGATTTAAACGACCGCAAAAACAAGTCCAGGTACAGGCCGGAAATTCCAGGGCAGGGGACAGACAAACAGATGAGGGACAGGCCAAAGGTCAGGACGGGCAGAGTTCATACAAAGTCAAAAACAAGCTGAGGTCAATGCCGGGAGATCCAAAAATCAGGAGTAACAGGGAGCAGAGAAGAAACAGAACAGGGAAAGAAGGTAGCAACAGGACAAAATTTACCAGAAGATTTCAGGAACAGGGTAACAGGCTCAAGAACACGATCAGGATATCACAGGGCTTGGAGTCAGCAGTAGGGCCAATAATCCAGCATGGGGTGTTGGGGAGTCAGGTTTTAATAGCCCTTAAATAAGCAATTGCCCTCAGCTGGACAGAGGGTGTGTTCTAAGGAAGGCTGACCTGGAGGCAGCAAAGCAACAGGCATCACATCAGAGCCAGACCACCACCACACTGTCTCCTGTGGCTCAAGCAGGAGGAGCAGTGCCTGAAACATAACAGGTCCCTGGTTTGATACCAGGGAGTTCCTCACAGGAGCTGATATCAATCCAACTTGCAGTAAAGAGTGACTGAAGTTTATCAGAGCACAAGTCACATGACTGGGGCAGCTGGGAAACTGACAATATGTCTAGCTCCATGTCAGATTTCAAATATAAAAAAAAAAACGAATTGCTTGGATTTCAGAGCAGAGTTCTGCACTATTAACTGATGTGTTTTAAAAAAACATATTTTCCCATGACATTATCCCTTTAAGGTTAAAGGGCCAGAGCTTTGTGTATTCTATATCGACAGGGTCAGATTGGTTTTCCAGAGTACCAGAGGATATCCTGGTGGGCAGCCCAATCAGCCTTTTTTTATTTCCACCATAGGTTTATGTGACACCTATTAGATTTAACACTGTGAACCTCTAATAGTTGTGAGAGTGGGCGCTCAATACAAGGTTCCGTATCTGTCCGATATTTTACATATCCCACGGTGACCTGCAGCTTTTTTAATGAATGAAATAATGAATATATTTGTCATGTTGCAACTGTTCCAGCAGTCAATTGATTTGCACATCTTTGGAGTAAATAAATTCTATGGGATGGAAAGAAATTAAACCGTTCCTTTGCCCAATAAAATGCTTCCTTCACAGCACAATGACTCATCGTCAGGCAATTAATGTTTATATTTTCTCTCATATGGGCCTATTTATTTTCTTTGAATAAAACAATCCAGATTTTATTCTGATGTGATCAGACAGATGCTCCTTGCTGATCTCCCATATGCTCAGTGCTTTAGCGCATTAAACAAAGCCGCTCGTCTGTACAAATTCCCTCAAGTCACTCAGCAAAATCCTATTAACTGATTCTCACATTTCTGTTTATCAAAAGTAGTAAAGTGGTGATAATGTTTTGTTTTAAAAACAAAACTCATTTTTCTGTTCTATGGAAAGGTTTAGGTAAAAACCTTCCCCCGTGGTAGACCACCAGCTTCTGTCTTGAGTGTTTTCTCTCAGATTGATTTGGCCTGATACAGGGGTTGAGCTGGGCTTCTTGTGTCACTATGACCCCTCCAACTTCCAGTTTATCATTGGTCCAGGAGGTAATGCAAATAGACATTTCTCAAATACTCAAGATTTCTAAAGAACTCCTGAGTGTTATGGAGACATGCCGGTTCCTAAGGAGGAGAAGTCTCTAGTTCCAGTTGAAGCTGGACCAATATGTATACAATAGAAGTACATTATAAAACCATAATATTTAATCATGGTGCAAAGGGGTTAAAAAAACAGTTCAGTTTAATACAAACTCCAATTGAGTGGGGAGGAGATCTGCTACTGTGTCACATGTAGATGTCCATAGATTGCCCTTATTAGAGGTTCATATTTTCATTGTGTCGCACAGAAGACTGGCAGATGGACTTCACTGCAGGTTGGATTTTGATGCAATGACTGAGCTGAGAGTACAACTCATTTCTTAGGGTTGACTAAAAAGCTTTCATGACTCATGCAGTTAAACGCTTTAACACCAAACAGGACCAGCTTTAGTGCAGAGAGTGTAATTCCTGCTTTTTAATGTAATAAATCAAAGAAAACCTTATCTCCAGTATGTAGAGTACCTTCCTTTAAAAGGGTGGTTCACCTTTAGCTTTACTTTTAGCTGGTGTTAGAATGGCTAATTCTAAAAAATTTTTTTTATAGTTTTTGAGTTATGTGCCTTTTTCTTCTGCTTTCAAATGGTGGGGGGGGGGTGACCCATCTAAAAACAAATGCTCCGTAAGGCTACAAATATATTGTTATTGCTCATCTTTCTATTCAGGCCCTCTCCTATTCATATTCCAGTCTCATTCAAATCAATGCATGGTTGTTAGCGTAATTTGAACCCTAGCAACCAAATTGCAAATGCTTGTATGTTACTCTCAGTGGCCACAAAGGAGGAGGAGCTTATTTTTGAATTTCAGGCATGGAGGCAAGTTTTGGTTGTATAAAAACCATGTGTACTGCCAAAAAGAGCTTCCTGTAGGCTGCCAGTCAACATAGGGGCTACGAATTGGCCAATCAGTCACCCCCTGGATCTATTTTCATGCTTGTTTTGTTCCCCAACTCGTTTTACAATTGAATTTGGCTCATGGGTAAAAAAAGTAGTGGACCCCTGGCTTAAAGAATAGCTAAAGTCCAACAAAGGATTGAGCTGTATATTAGGCATAGGGCTTGTTATAAACACCTAGAAACAGTGTCGGACTGGCCCACCGGGATACCAGGAAAAATCCTGGTGGGCCCAGGTGTCAGTGGGCCCTTCGCTGCTAAACATTTGGTCTATTCCATGGTCATTCCCTATTTGTATGAGAACAAAGAGACTAAATAGATGGAATAATAAATTATAGTATGTAAAGACAAGAGACTAGGAGAATAGAGGTTGAGTGAGGAGAGGAAGAATAATAGTACTGAGAGTGGGCCCCTGGTCTAAGATTAATTGGCGGGCCCCTGGTCAAAGGTTTTTTGGTGGGCCCCTGGTGTCCCAGGCCGTCACTGCCTAGAAACATGGCAAATCAATAAAGGTAAAAATCCTGACCTTCATATTGGTTTCCAATTACTCCCCACCTTCCTCCCTTGTGCTCCAAATACACACTGTAAGATCCAATCATTTATTACAGAACAATGCAGGATGATCCAATCATTTGGTGCTCTGGTCAGTGATTGGATCATAATGGGGCCCTAGGTAGATCCATAAAGAGAGGAAGAGCATCAATATTCCAATGTCAAGTTTATGGCCATAATCTATATTCTCTAATGCTCTATAGAGCTTGTGGACATGTTTAACACCATCATTAGAAGGAATTGAGGTTATGTATGTATGTTGAATCATTTACTTCTACTAGAAGTAGAAATAAATGCTAAAAATAATTTATTTAGGAGCAGAAAAAAATCAGCAAAAACTCCCAGGTTCCAGGTTGTCTGTGTAGCCATGAATGCATTTCTGAACTAATTACAGATAAAGCAATGACACATCGTCTTAAAGTCCAATGAGCTCCTGGATGTGACCCGATTGGAAACAATGTGCCACGATGTGTTTGGTACAGGGTGCTCTGTATATGCCTTATTTCTGCCCCGCAGCCTGTACCTTTCAGCTTGAGTCCTACAGTACTTTGGTCTGTATTTACTGTATTTTCTAATCTCTTGCAAAAATGATTATTGTCACGGTAATGTTGAAGCAACATCGAATCTCAGCACCTTATCCAGTATTGTTACGTGAAGCAAAACATTCAATTGATTTAACCTTCAAGTAATCTTCATGATTCATTTGTCAAATTCATTGCGAGCATCGCTTATCGGCGTTTTATCGAAGGAGCAACGCACCGTCAGTCAGTTGGTTCCTTCTTATTATCAATGGAAGGAATAAACCTGCGTGTTTCAGAGCCATGTTTACCTTTTTAGGATATGTATAAAAATCATTTATTAAGTCAAGGTTAAAGATTATCAGGAGTGCAAGCTGCAACAGTAGTGCCAAACAACTCCAGCTCTCCAATGAGTTAATGAACTAATTCTGTTATTTGGAAGATTTTATTTTGTCCAACGCTTCTATCTCCGTTTTTTAGCCTCGTGCCCTATTCTAAACAGGTACAACCATCCTGTTGGTGTTCAGTGCAAATATTTATTGAACAGAGTTTTGACCAGGGCACCAATGTTTCCTCTTAGCATCGCACAATACAATCCTAAATAATCCATATAGATAATACATCTCTCAAAAGTAGGCTTTATAGAAAGTAAAAAAATGTTTTTCCTTAAAGGGATTCTGATTTTTATGACATCGTTTTTATTTCTAAATTACACTTACACTGTAAATAATTCACTCTACAATATAATATTTAATTCCTGAACCAACAAGTGTATTTTTTAGTTGTAATATTGGTGTGTAGGTGCATCTCAGCTCATTTTGCCTGGTCATGTGCTTTCAGAAAGAGCCAGCACTTTAGGATGGAACTGCTTTCTGGCAGGCTGTTGTTTCTCCTACTCAATGTAACTAAATGTGTCTCAGTGGGACCTGGATTTTACTACTGAGTGCTGTTCTTAGATCTATCAGGCAGCTGTTAACTTGTGTTAAGATGGCCATAGACGCACAGATAATATCATATGAAACTAATTTTCATACGATATTTGGTACGTGTATGGTGGGAAACGAGCCATCGGGCTGGATGCCAAATTTTGATCGGGTGCCTTTGAAGGCACCTAAACATCAGCCATTGTAAGTGCTGAATCGTCAGATACAGGAAGAATTCTATTGTTTCTACCTGTATATCTGACGATTCAGCTCTACACGTGTCTATTAAAATGAAAAATCTTTCTTGGAAAAATCTTTTCCAAGTAAGATCGTAATTGTTACATCTATAGGTGGCCATACATTGATAGATCCGCTCGTTTGGCGATGTCGCCAAACGAGCGGATCTCCCTCCGATATGCCCACCTTGAGGTGGGCAATATCGGGCGGTCGGATCGCGGGACCGCATCAACGAACAGATGCGGCCGCTATCCGACGGGGTTTTTAAACCCATCCGATCGAGATCTGGCCGACTTTCGGGCAGATCTCGATCAGGGAAGCCCGTCGGGGGCCCCCATACACGGGCCAATAAGCTGCCGACACAGTCTGTCGGCAGCTTTTATCGGCCCGTGTATGGCCACCTTAAAGGAACAGTAACGTCAAAAAATAAAAGTGTTTTAAAGTAATGAAAATATAATGCAGTGTTGCCCTGCACTGGTAAAACTGCTGTGTTTGCTTAAGAAACACTATTATTGTTTATATAAATAAGCTGCTGTGTAGCAATGGGGGCAGCCATTCAAAAGAGAACAAGCTCAAGTTACACAGCAGATAGCAGATGAGCTCTGTCTGTCTAATGGTGGTATCTGTTATCCATTAGTTAACCTGTGCCATATAGCCGTTTTTCAATTTCCGCCATTGCTCCACAGCAGCTTGTTTAAATGAACTATAGTAGTGTTTCTGAAGCAAACACATCAGTTTTACCAGTGCAGGGCAACACTACATGATATTTTCATTACTTCAAAACACTTTCATTTTTTGGTGTTACTGTTCCTTTAAGGCCACCTTTAGGGAGCTGCTATCTGGTTACCTTCCCATTGTTCTGTTGTTAGGCTGCTGGGGGGGGAAGGAAGGGATGATATCACTTCAACTTTCAGTACAGCAGTAAAGAGTGATTGAAGTTTATCAGAGCACAAGTCACATGACTTGTGGCAACTGGGAAATTGACAATATGTCTAGCCCCATGTCATATTTCAAAATCAAATATAAAAAAAATCTGTTTGGGGGGCGGTCCTTAGCCATGCTGCTGACCGGACGCAGAGAGTAGGAGCTCTGTGTTTTAGGACCTCTGCACTCCCGCACATCAGCTTCTAATAGCAATAACTTGCAGCACGGGATGCACACTAGCTGAGCCAGACCATGGGGAAACGGCAGAACCGGCAAAAACAGCGCACTACGATATCTCCCTACCTGCAGAAGACGCCGAGTCGGAGCCTGCGTCACACTCCCCAAGATGGCGCCGACTCTGATAGCGCGCCTCCGAGCTCACCGCACGCTGCTGCCTCTCCAAATCCCTCTGTGAGTACATCGCCTTCTATGGCCTCCCAGTCGCCACAACATTTCCTATCTGATAACCTCCCGGCCCAACAGCAAGCCGAGCAGCCCGTTACAGCCCAAATATTGGCAGACCAACTGGCGCACCTACAGTCCGCCCTGACGGCCACCATTACTCAGTCGGTTGCGGCGGCAGTAAATGTGGCCCTGAAAGAGGTCCGGAGGGATCTGACTGATCTGGGCGATCGGACTGATAAGCTAGAGACTTTCACAGATGATATTGCGCAGAGATTGATTAATACTGAGGAGGAAAATGCCGCCCTTAAAGGGGAAGTGTACTTATTACGGGACATGTGCGAAGACTTGGAAAATAGGTCGCGCAGACAAAACCTGCGGTTTCGGGGAATCCCTGAAGAGGTAACACCGGCAGACATTCCGGGTTACCTTAAGGACCTCTGTACTCATATCTGTCAGGACACTCCATCTGATATGTGGAGATTTGACAGAGCCCATCGCTCGTTGGGCCCCAAGCCACTTCCACCCAAACCTCCGCGTGACATAGTCACATGCTTTCACTACTACCAGGCCAAGGAGTTTGTCTTAGCGAAAACAAGGGCCGCAACTACAGTGAACTTTCGCAACCATAAGGTGCAGATCTTCACTGACCTCTCTCCCATCACCTTGACCAAACGAAGAGAGATGAAACCTGTCACACAAAAGCTTCGGGACCTTGGCATACCCTATAGATGGGGCTTCCCATTTAAGCTGGTGGTCAATCGAGCAGGTCACACTTACACCTTACAGAATCCTCAAAATGGCACTCGGTTCTTGAAAGCACTCAACTTGCCGCTTCAGGATGTCGCTTCTCCACCTCGGTCCAGCCCAAGAGAGAAGCCAGTGGTTACTTTTGCACCTCAGTGGCTTACGGTCCAGCAACAAAGTGTTCTGCCACCATTGGCCTTGAGCCCGTCGCCTCCACATGTTCCTTGAGGTTTTCCTGCCGGCTCTTCTCCACATTCTGGAGCCATATTGGCTCATGTATGGCTCTATCCGACCTGTGAGGTCCTTGTGAATGTCACGATGGGTTGCCTACTCTTGTGTATTACATCGACTGCGGTGATCCTTGGCATCACGGTTATTTCTCACCCCCTCCGGAGGTTCCTGATTGTTCCTCCTTGGCCGCTGACTGTACGTCGCCGCCATTACTACACCTGATTTTTCAATTTTTGCTTTACCTAATGTTGTTCTATTTTTTTTTCCTTATTTCCTGTTTATTACTGCTGTTTTGTTGTTTTGGGTTCACTTTGCCTTTGCAGGTTCAACGCATCTGTTTTTTGTGGGCCTGTTTTGAATTGATATATGGTGGGCTCATTTTATTTCCATGCCTTGTGGTTTATAACTTGTTACTTGGATCGGTTGGGGAATTTGGTCGACCACATTTGTTGCTGAGTACGTCAGCTAATCTATGGCTTATTATGCTGCTCCCTTATCTATTCACCCATGGCTAAATTCATCTCCCTTAACGTTAAAGGTCTCAATAGCATACAAAAGAGATACTTGACTCTTAAGGAACTCAGGGATTCCCGGGCTGATGTAGCCTTTATCCAGGAGACGCATTTTTCTAAGGATAGCCCTTATGGCTTGCACTCTAAGTACTACCCTACGGCCTACTATTCCTCGGGTCCTTCCAAAAGGGCCGGGGTGGCAGTCCTTATTCATAAAGATTGTCCTTTGTCGGTCGACCAGGTCCTTCCCGATCCGAAAGGTCATTATTTATTGCTAACGGGATCTTATGCTGGTGTTCAGGTTCTCCTCCTTAACGTTTATGCTCCTAACAAGCGCCAAATTCGCTTTCTTAAAAGGGTCATAGCTATGGCGCAACGACATACCCCCTTACATACTATATTAGGTGGGGACTTTAATCTGACGTTCTCTCAGGTGGCTGATAGGTCCCACCCGGCCACAATGCAGGCGGCTCACAATTTATCCAAATTGTTCAGACAAACCATGAGACAGGCCCAACTGTTTGACGCCTGGCGAATTAAACATCCTAGAGACAAACAATTTACCTTTTACTCTCCTGTACATAAGATTCATACCCGCATCGATTACTTTTTCATTTCACACTTTTCTCTTAACCTACAGTTCACAGCGGAAATACTGCCTATCTCCTGGTCTGACCATGCTCCTATACTCTTGACCATGGATTTCTCCAGGCCCCCCTCCCGTGAGTCTCACTGGCGTCTGAATGAGACGCTTTTGCATGACTCCACCGCTTTTGCCCAAATCGAAGGTCGGCTGAAAGATTATTTTGAACTTAATGAGGGCTCGGTCGATTCCATCCCTACCCTTTGGGAGGCCCATAAGGCTACGATACGGGGTCACCTTATTGCATTGTCGGCCCATAGAAAAAGAATCACGACTCGTACTTACCTCTCCCTACATAAAAGACTTAGAGACACAGAAACTCAATATAACGTATTGGGCACTGACTCCCTATTACGCCAAATCAGTTTACTACGCAAGGAACTAGCCGCTTTGAAGTTTAGACAGGCGGAAAAGGCCATCATTTGGACCAGACAGATGTTCTATGAAAAAGCTGATAAACAGCACACACTGTTAGCTCGGAAATTGAGAGATCAACAAGCCAAAACCAGAATTACTTCCATTAAGCGCTCTTCTGGTGACTTAACTTATGACCCAGAACAAATAGGTGCTGAATTTCATGATTTTTATAGCAGACTCTATAATTTACCTCAACCATTCCCACAAGTAGGCTATCATAGGGACCTGATAACTGACTTTCTGACAGGCCTTGATCTTCCTAAGTTCTCGGCCGCAGACCTAGACGTGCTTAATGCAGCTATCACCCCGGAGGAATTAGCCTACACTCTCAAACAAATGCCTACAGGGAAAACTCCGGGTCCTGATGGCCTCCCTTATAAATACTACAAATTGTTCCAGCATATATTGTCTCCATATTTGCTGCGACTTTTCAACCTGTACTTACAAGGGACCGCCATCCCCAATACCACTTTGACTTCACACCTCTCCCTTATACCCAAGGAAGGAAAGGATCCCACGTTATGCTCGAATTACAGACCCATAGCGTTATTAAATTCCGATTTGAAATTGTTTTCTAAGATATTGGCAAACCGCCTTGCACCCATCTTACCGCGACTTATTAATAGGGACCAAGTAGGCTTCATAATGGGCAGACAGGCTGGCGACAATACCAGACGTACCATTGACCTAATCGAGATCCTTCAGAGGACTCAGAGCAAATCGGTGATCCTCAGCTTAGACGCTGAGAAGGCGTTTGATAGGCTTAATTGGACATATTTATTCTCTTTACTAGGTCACCTCAATCTCTCAGGCCCTTATCTCGGTGCTCTCCGTAGCCTATATAGTACCCCCCTTACTTACCTCAAACTACCTGGTCAATCTCGAAATCCAATACCTATTTTCAACGGGACGAGACAAGGCTGCCCCCTTTCCCCCCTTCTGTATGCCCTTAGTATTGAACCTCTGGCGGCGGCCATACGGAGCCACCCGGACATTATGGGAGTTCCGGTGGGTGAGTCTCATTATAAAATAGCCTTATTTGCAGACGATGTCCTCCTTACACTATCGAACCCATTTGTTTCACTCCCTAATCTTCACCAGCTATTAAACAGGTACAGTGCACTCTCTAGCTACAAATTGAATCTAGACAAAACCGAAGCTTTACCATTAAATCTCACCCCTAGGGAGCTGGAGTCCCTGCAATCAGCTTTCAATTATAGATGGAAGAGAGACTCCTTATCCTATCTTGGTACCCATCTATCTGCGGCCTATTCCCATTTATATGACCTAAACTTTAAACCACTAGTTCAGCAAACTAAGATTCAGTTGTTGCAATGGTCTCATTATTCTATATCTTGGTTGGGCAGGGTGGCTGCCATAAAAATGAGTGTGCTACCTAAATACCTCTATCTATTTGAGACTCTCCCTGTTGCTGTTCCACTCTCAACGCTTAAGGAAATACAATCCCTGTTTCAAGGTTTTATCTGGGCGAATCGGGGTCATAGGGTGGCCAGCTCGGTCCTGCTGTCATCTCGCAGTCGCGGGGGCTTGGGTGCCCCTAATGTACGGAAATACTATGAGGCCGCCCATCTTCGACAACTTTTAGCCTGGTCTCATTGGACTTCTCCTACTGCTTGGGGCCACATTGAAAATGTGATGGCTCATGATTACCACCTGAATGCACTTTTTTGGTGTCCTACAACTACTGTCAGATGTTCCCCAACGATGCTTTCGGCTACTAGACACTTATATTCGATTTGGCTCAACACCAGGCGTAAGCACAATTTGATCTCGGCCAAGTCATTGTTAACCACTTTCCTGAGGAATCCTGCCTTCCAGCCAGGCATGGCTCCAGAGTTCCACCTACGGTGGTCGAAGCTATCCTATTTCACTCTACGGGATCTTCTACACCCACTCACCCACAAGCTGCTTCCCTTGCAGACTATTCAGGAGAATAATCCGTCTGTGAGACTTAGATTTTTTGAGTACCTTCAACTCCGACACTTCGTGGACTCTTTTGCAAAACCTGCTGTTGCATTTAGACCCACTGCATTTGAGGTCCTGGCCGTCAATGGCCTACCGCAAAAAGGTCTCATTTCTAGTATTTATTTGATACTCACGACCCCCCAAGCATCTCCACCACATCGCCACAATTATATGGATAAGTGGGACCAAGCGCTCCCACAACCGCTTACCGCCTTGGACTGGTCCAGAATATGGGACAATGCAGCCCACATGGTGTCCTGCATACGACAGAAGGAGCATATTTATAAGATCCTAACGTTTTGGAACTACACCCCGGAAAAACTTCACAAATTTTTCCCTGACCATTCTCCTCTCTGTTGGAGAGATTGTGGTGCCCGTGGATCCCAGCTACACATTTTTTGGGACTGTCCCCTTATTCAGCCTCTATGGAAGGAAGTTCAGGACCTCCTCTGCCTGCTGCTTTCCAGACCAGTGCCACTGGATCCGGTGGTGTTTTTGTTGGGCAAACCCTTGCCACGGATTCAGAAGAGTGGACAAGCACTTGTTAATCAAGTACTGACCGCCACCCGCTTGGCCATTGCTGCTAAATGGAAAACCCGAACGATTCCCACAATGACCAAGATTGCCAACAGGGTGAACAGCAACAGGTCTTTTGAGGCTAACATAGCCCACATCCACAATACAACAGACCGCTTTCTCAAAATTTGGTCCATATGGGACCTTCGAGGTATGGCACCCGCCCTGTCCCACTAAGATCCTCTGAGACCTCCCCTGAGCTCCCTCACATATCATTCCTGTTGCTCCCCACACCCACACCACTGCTATAGTCTGGCCTTGAACTCGTACTGTCCTAACTTGAACCCTTGATGTTGTACCTTTTGCTTGCTCATTTTTCTTTTGCCTGTTGTTTATGATACTGTCAACAGTGTCTCGCCTTCCCTATGGGTTTTGTGAGCATCGCTTTGTTTATCGACACTGATCTGGTTGTTGGCCATATCGGCCCTAGCTTTTGGTGTTTTTCTTAATACTACGCTGTATTGATATGCTACTGATGTCTATTTTGCGGAATTCAGCTTTGTATAATTTTCAAAACTTGTCAATAAAAAATTTAAGTTACGAAAAAAAAATCTGTTTGGTATTTTGAGAAATGGATTTCAGTGCAGAATTTTGCTGGAGCAGCACTATTAACTGATGTCATTTTCCCATGACATTATCCCTTTAACAAATACTCGGCAGTTAGTTGTGTATTGCCGTATAACAGCTGATTAGCAGCTTGCTCAGGAGTGATACACATTCCTCATATTTCCACGTGCAGACAGACAGCTGGCAGGTGTTCCAAGCTTTGAACCATTAAATGGGCAGCATGAGCGACAGATAAAAACACATCACAAATCCTTCACCGCTGCACAACATGCCAGACTCTTATCATCGGCTTCGTGGAAAACAACTGGCAACTATATTTTTTTTTACAGATTCTCTGTGTTTGTGGGTGGATTTACAGTACAAATGAAATTGTCTGCACTTTATATTTGCTCAAGTTCATTACTCAAGTATTGAGCTGAATTTAAATTTCCCGAACTAAGCCAAAAAGCGATTAAATAATTGTCACAGAACAGAGCATCAATTTCCACCCCTACCCTATTGAATAATTGGCTGATATTATTATCCTTCGTAACTTACAATGACAATACAGGAAAAATCTGCAACACCTTTACTATAGGTTTATATAGAAAAGACATATTTTTGCAACCACGTCAAAATACAGCATTTGGGGACAGATTTACAAAAAATTCAAAAAGTAACCAGGTGTTTCCTGTTAAAATTTTGCCAAGCAAGTATTTATCACTTAAGGGGCCGATTCACTAAATTCCAGTGAAGGATTCGAAGTAAAAAAACTTCGAATTTCGGAGTGTTTTTTGGGCTACTTCGACCATCGAATGGGCTACTTCGACCTTCAACTACGACTTTGAATCGAAGGATTCGAACTAAAAATCGTTCGACTATTCGACCATTCGATAGTCGAAGTACTGTCTCTTTAAAAAAAACTTCGACCCCCTAGTTCGGCAGATAAAAGCTACCGAAGTCAATGTTAGCCTATGGGGAAGGTCCCCATAGGCTTGCCTACGTTTTTTTGATCGAAGGATATTCCTTCGATCGTTGGATTAAAATCCTTCAAATCGTTCGATTCGAAGGATTTAATCGTTCAATCGAATGAATAATCCTTTGATCGTTCGATCGAATTTTCTGCGCTAAATCCTTCGATTTCAATTCCTAGTCGAATATCGAGGGTTAATTAACCCTCGATATTCGACCCTTGGTAAATCTGCCCCTTATAGTTCAAGTTTTCTCAGTCGTCCATTTTTTGGAGGAAGCAAGTTTTCTATTGACTCTGATTGTAAAGAAATTCAGCTGTCAGGACTCAACTACGCGGTGTGCAGAAAGAGTTCAACTAAAATACACATTGAGGTCCCCTTGGTTTCAACTTTATGTTGAGGAAACACAGACAAAAACATTTGAAAAAGATGCTAAATACTACTAAAGTCAATTTGTTCAATAATAGTGCTTTTTCCCCTCAGAACTTTGATAAGACAGCCTCTCGGTTCTAAAAATGACATGTCTATGCAAAAGAAGCAGTAAACGACTGTAGCTGTTTGCTTTTCAGTAGTAGGTTGTTTAAAGGAGAAGGAAACCCCCAGGGCGCAAAACCCCTCCCCCCCTCCTCTGTGTTGCCCACCCTCCCTCCTCCCCCCTGGCCTACCTGTCCCCCTGGGCAAATGCCCCTAACTTGTTACTCACCCCTCTGCGCAGGTCCTGTCCACGGAGTTCACAGTCGCCATCTTCTCCCACGCGCGTCTTCTTCCTGCTCTGACCGGCGTCTTCTGGCGCATGCGCAGTAGGAACAGGTACCGGAACAGCTCTACTGCGCATGCGCCGAATGTCACGAAGGTTTCCGAAGTTTTCCTTCGTGACATTCGGCGCATGTGCAGTAGAGCTGTACCGGTACCTGTTCCTACTGCGCATGCGCCAGAAGACGCCGGTCAGAGCAGGAAGAAGATGCACGTGGGAGAAGATGGCGACTGTGAACTCCATGGACAGGACCTGCGCAGAGGGGTGAGTAACATTTTAGGGGCATTTGCCCAGGGGGACAGGTAGGCCAGGGGGGAGGAGGGGGGGAGGGGTTTTGCGCCCTGGGGGTTTCCTTCTCCTTTAAAGTTGAATCAAGAATAATATAATTGGGCACAAGGGTCTTGATCTAAATTCACTAAAGGGTGAATTTTGTGCCACACTTTAAACCACTTCGCCAGGCATAAATTCATTACCACGACACTAATTCACTAAAATGCAATGTTGCGTCTGGGCTGCCAAACGCGTGCAAAGTTTTGCTACCGTTAATTCATCAGTGCCGACCATTTCATAAGGATCTTTCACTTGAGTTCAACTGCATCTTATCAGTTCGCCAGGTCTAAGGTGGCGAAGGAAACTCTAGCAAAAGATGTAATGATCTGTAAAATTCGCACTTTAGTGAATTTGTGGAGTAACGACCGTTCGCCTGAGCGAAAATTCGCCTGCCGATAAGGCGTGAAACTGCACTAGCGACGGTTTCTCTCTATAGTCAATTGTCGTCTAGTTAGTAAATTGGCGGTGTCCCTGCGGATGAGATTTCTGAAAATTTTTCGCTGGCGACAGCCACGTCACCCTTTAGGCAATGTGCCCCAATATCTTTACTAGGCCCACAATGATTTTGTCAGTTTTTTTTCTATGAAATATTGCATCAATGCCTCTAAAGCCCAAGACTGGGATCTTTCATCATAGGATCCTGTGGCAGATGTTTGGGGGAATGGTGGACAATATGAGATAAGGGCAATGTTGGACTGGCCCAACGGGATACCAGGAAAACTCCCGGTGGGTCCAGGTGTCAGTGGTCCCTCTTGCTTCTAACCATTTGGCCTATTTCATGGTCATTTTCTATTTCTTTATGGTAAAAAGAGGCTTAATAATGGAAGAATAAAGTATAGTAAGTAGATATAAAAGACTAGGAGAATAAAGAGGTTGACTGAGGAGAGGAGGAATAATAGTTTGGAAAGTGGGCCCACCGTCTAAGGTTTTCTATTGGGTCCCTGGCATCCCAGTCCAACACTGGATAAGTGGGAGGGCCATAAGGACATAACCATGTGAATATTACTACTGATGTTGCATAGAGGTATATTTATTAAAGAGTGAAGTTAATAGTGAAGTTCCGCCACTAGAGTGAAATTCCGCCACTCTCCATTCATTTCTATGGGATTTTTATAGGCGTACTGTATTTATCAAAGGGTGAACTTTCACTTTCACCCATTGATAAATACGCCTTTCAAAATCCCATAGAAATGCATTGAGAGTGGCGGAATTTCACTCTAGTGGCGGAACTTCATTCTTTGATAAATTTACCCCATAGTGAGCCAGTGCCTCCATTGGAAGTCTTCTGGGCATTTCCAAGGCACACTAAGAGGCCCATTTACTAAAGCTTTTTGAAACCATGATTAACTATATTTCTCTAAAATCACAAATGACATAAACATTTTTAAAAAATTTGAATAAAAAAGTAAGAACGAAAATAGTTGTTGAGAAAATTTGTAAACCCCAAATTATCCGTGAATGATTAAAAACTTGTATGACACTGAACAATGATTTTGAAAACCTCGAAAACCACAAACGAAAGGCTGATCTTCGCAAGAAAAAAAAGGGAACTTTCTACTGATTTCTTCTTGACCTCGACAGCTTTTACTTGCCGTACTTGTATTCCTAGATGTTATGGTTTTTACACTTGATAAATTATGGAAAAAATCGTGGTATGATTCGGAGAACCGAGCAGTATATGAACTCATAAATCAGCCCCAAAGAGTCATAGGCGCAGATTCACTAAAGGGCGAAGTGGCTAATGCCAGCGACTTTTCGCCAGCATTACCATCTGCAGCGACATTGGCTATTCGCTAACAGTCGCAGGCGCCAATTCGCTAGACTGTCGCTAGCGTTTGTTCACACTCTGTCATCAGGTCGACTCAGACCAGGCGAAGTGCTAAAAAGAAGCTTCATTTTCCTCAATCTTCTGTCACTTACATCATATCTTGTGTGCCGAAAATGCATTAAAGTTCCAAAAACGCTGGCGACTTTTCCTTTTTTAAAGCGGAATTGCCTGCAAAAGTCATATGGAACATTCATTTTAGAGTGGGCATTATATTAACTCTCTTGTCTTTGTTAAGGTTTCCTGCACATTTGTGGTAACGTCAAGCATTTGCACCAGCATTTATAATAAATATTATATAATAAAACCTCCATACAAGCGCAAGATTAGGGATGGGCGAATTTTTTCGCCTCGTTTCGCCAAAAAAAGGACGCCCATAGACTTGTATGGCGGTGTGCGTCAAAAAAATAAGACGCGCGTCAAAACAGTTTCGCCGCGCGACAAAATTAGACTTTAATGGGCGTCTGCGACATTTCGCCGGCGGCGAATTTTTGGCGAAACAAAACGGCTCAAATTCGCCCATCCCTACGCAAGATCACTCGCAAATTTTTGCTAGGGATGCCACGAATCCACTATTTGGGATTCGCCTGAATCCCCAAATCCTTTGTGAAAGAAACATAATTTGCATATGCAAATTAGAGGCGGGGAAGGAAAAAGTGGAGAAAGAATGTTTTACTTCCTTGTTTTGAGATGAAAAGTCACATGATTTCCCTTCCCGCACCTACTTTACATATGCAAATTAGAATTCGGTTCGGCCACACACAAGGATTCGGGCAAACCTGTTGAAAAAGGCAGAATCCCTAACCGAATCCGGGATTTAGCACAATTCGTTCAATCGAACGATCGGACAAAAAATCGTTCGATCGAATGATTAAATCCTTTGAATCGTTCGATTCGAAGGATTTTAATCGATCGATCGAACGATCTTTCTTCGAGCTAAAAAAGATAGCAAAGCCTATGGGGACCTTCCCCATAGGCTAACATTGACTTTGGTAGCTTTTAGGTGGCGAACTAGGGGGTCGAAGTTTTTTTTTAAAGAGTCAGTACTTCGACTATCGAATGGTCGAACGATTTTTAGTTTGAATCGTTCGATTCGAGGTCGAAGTCGTAATCGAAGGTCGAATTAGCCCGTGCGATGGTCGAAGTAGCCAAAAAAACCATTCGAAATTCAACGTTTTTTTCCTCTATTCCTTCACTAGCGATAAGTAAATAGGCCCCTTAGTGTAGTGGTAGCGAATTTGCACCTGGCGAAGTGGTGCGATGTGTGCGAATCGGTTGCTGCCAATAATTCAATACATTCAATACATTGAATTGTGAGCATTATTTGTATAGATAAGGGGGATTAGAAGCCCCAGAATTTGACTTTTGGGGCCCTAACTGAGATCCTGACCCTAATACTGAATACCAATGTTAAGGGTGCTTGTTTCTTTGCCTCAGAACAGAATAATCTTGCACGAATACATTGAACCTCCTCACTATTTCTTGCCTTCAACAGCAACAACCATCCAAGTGCCTGAGGACAGAGTCCAGCTGTCAGCTATGGCCAGAGAAATATTCCAGCTGGACTTTCATTATGTAGTAATAACACTTTAATTGCTTTTTTAAAGGTCCTGGCACCTGTGTCCCCTTGGCTTCACCCCAGTCAAAGGCCTTCTAGACATCTAGACAGCTTTCCAATAAGCACATTATACTTCAGTAACTGCTTGCTAAGCACTGAGCTCCTCTGGAAACCCTAGTGCTGTGCTAAACAATGACTGTAGGAATATTATTATGATGAGACCATATGTCATGGCTCAGATAATGTGCACTAAAAATATGTTCTTCTTTCTATTTTTCTATTTGTCTGTCTGTTTTAGCACTTCTATATGCAACTATATTTGGTAACGTCACAACTATCTTCCAGCAAATGTACGCCAACACAAACCGATACCATGAAATGTTAAACAGCGTTCGGGATTTCCTCAAGCTCTACCAAGTTCCCAAGGGACTGAGCGAGCGGGTGATGGATTATATTGTCTCCACATGGTCCATGTCTAGGGGTATCGATACTGAAAAGGTGAGTGTCATTTAGTTTTGATCACATTTTCTCAACACATTTTTAAAAGGAAGTGTTCCGTGCTGTTGTGAACCCCAGCTCTTAAAGAGGGTTATAGATCACGATACCCGGTGGCATCTCTAGTACCATCTTGTAGATGTTTCTGACCATTTTTTGCTTGAAAAATTGTTGGGAATTGCTGCTATAGTTTCTCATATTATAATATTTATTATATGAAGTTCCAAGGTACTTTAAGAAACAGCAAGATACTCATAAGGGGTCATTTCTGAATGCACCTGGAAGAGCAGATGTTCTGCAATGGAGAGTACATATTGACAAATACACTATTGTATCGGAACATTTCCACATTGTTGCCAGTGCCTTTTCTGATGAATGGTGTGCAACTGTGCCTACTGATACAGGGGAACCCCAGAGATACCATCACCTTGGTACCTCCAGAGTTACTACCATAGGCTGTGTCAACACACACACCAGACTTGTGCCCAGCAAATCATGTGCAAACAGCATTTCAGTGTGCTCCCTAGGAGTGTTGCAAGACCCATTTTTAAAATGCTAGATGCAACCTGGAATTATGGTTGGGAAACCCTACCTTATGGGTAAATAGCATGGTGTTTTGTTTCTAAAATTACACTTGGCACACTGCACTTGCATTCTTAAAGGACCCCCTATGGTGTTTCATTTTTATTTAAATGAGGGGTTGTATCTCCTCGCTCACCTAAAAAAACCTTAGCTAAAATGGGCACAATAAATAGGACATATTTTGAAATTACATTGTCTATAGTTAATTTTTTTTTTACAATCTATATTTTCCTTTGTTATTTGTCATTCTAAAGCACTAATTTGAAAGTTGGGCTATTCTTACTGACCTTAAAGGAAAATTCAACCCTTTAGCAAAAAAAAACCCCTACCCCGCATACCACATAGACCCCCTCCCTCCTCCTCCCCCCAGCCTAACTACTGCCCCGGTGAAATGCCCCTAACTTTTTACTTACTCCTCAGCGCAGATTAAGGCATCAGAGTTCCACTCAGCCATCTTCCGGGTCTTCGGTAAGCTGAGACAGAGACTGGCGAAGCGGCATATGCGCAGATGGAGCAAATTACCGGTTTACAACTGCGCATGTGCCGAAATGGACAGAAGTTGCCGAAGTGCCGGAAAGAGACACAAAGACCCGGAAGAAGCCTGCGGTGAACTCCGATGCCTGAATCTGCACCAGGGGGTAAGTAAAAAGTTACGGGGCCTTTCCCCAGGGGGCAGTTAGGCTGGGGGTGGAGGGAGGGGGTTCTATGTGGCTGGGGGGGTACGGGGTTTTTGCTAAAGGGTTGAATACTCCTTTAAACCCCTCCTTCCCCCTTTATAAACAGGGCAATTTGTTCAGAGCTCCCTTCTCTACTTTTGACAAACAAACCCCTCCCCTCTAAGCAGCAGCCTTTGAGCAACTCATTATCAGGGACTTCTTAGTTGACTGGTAATTTGTTTTATCAGCTCCTCTGAAGTTCTGTAGGACAGGAAGTGTCAGGAAGTAATAAAGTGAAATTGGCTTCATGTTTTTGTTGAGTGTCAGAAGCCATCGATATTTCTTTGGGGTTTCTTTTCTTTTTTTCTTTCAAATAAAGGATACATGGAAGGCATATACCCAATGACTTAAAGGAATACTGTTAGGTCTACAGTTTTTCAGATGTGGTCTCTAGGGATGTAGCGAACCGCCGACAATGTGTTCGCGAACGCCGTTCGCGAACACCGGCAAAAATTGCGAACAGTTCGCGAACAGTTCGCGAACAGTTCGTGAACTTCGAACATCCGAAAATCGTTCGATTCGAATGATTTCATTCAATCCAATGGCTTCGATCGTTCGATTCGAACGAAAATCGTTCGATTTTAGCGATCGAATGGTCGAATGGTCGAACGATTTTGACGCAAACGCCTATTGGCGAACATCGCGCGACGTTCGCGAACTTGCGGCGGACGCGAACAGTCGAAGTTCGCGCAAACTAGTTCGCCGGCGAACAGTTCGCTACATCCCTAGTGGTCTCTTTAATAAATGACAAGACCTAAATGTATTTAGTATTGGACAGTTATTTGAAAATATTACATTTGTATAAATGTATTGCATAAAAGAACCAAGTTATTATTCAACTATTTAAATGACAAATGAGCTGTTGATGGTGGTGATTCGTTTGTATATTTGTCTGAAGTGGTGATTCCTCCTTGACAAGCCAACCTATTAGCTAGTTGCCTCATATTAAGGAGTACACAAATGTCATTAAATCGGGTTTATTTGGCAGCATCGTTTTTCCTATGTTTTCTACAAAACAGGAATATACATTCAAAATAAACTCATACGGAAGTTAAATTCTCCTATAAAAGTAATATTACAGTATACTACACTTGGGGGGTCTATTGTACCCATAGTAATTACTAATTGAATTAATGGGACCATTTTCTATATCAGCTTATCTAGACTGTATTGAGAATAAGTCAAATCAGATATAAATTAAGAACAATTTATTTTGGTTTTCCTTAAATAAATATTTGCACCAAGTCCTTGTTTCAATGACTACTGATTTCATATTGTTGAATAACATCCTTAAATCCCAAACGCCGATCCTTTGGTCTTCATTTGTATTCAGATGAAGTATTTATTAAGTCTGTATCTGGTGCAATTATTCCCTATATTACCATAAGGTCAGATGTGAAAGCAATGTAATATGCTGATCAGTAAGTTATTACTATTCTCAAGGTATTCGGATGTATTGATTTGCTCTATGTAACCAAATTAGATAAAACTGATTGGAAAAATCCACTTCTAAAATTAACATGTCACATTACCTGCGATGTTCAATGGACAAATAATGAATTCAGGTCATGATTTGCTCTACATTCAGATCCATTGATTACTCCTAAAGAATCTCATAATTGTTTATTTGACCAAGCCACTGTATTGCATGCTGGCATTAATTCATATAGAGCTTCCATGGGCTAAATAACTGTGTAAGAAAATCCAGGTCAACATATTCAGGCTCTACTGCTTGGAGGCAAATATTGTGATGGTCCTACTTATATTATGAGAAGGTTGCAGACAGTAGAGTATGACTAGGTGACCAGGGATAGACAAGGATAGTGTAAGCAGAAAAGCTCTTTGGATACCACAGCTGATATTTTAGTTAGATTTACTGATGTTCTCACCCCAACCTTTTTACCCATGCGCCAAACTGAAATGTAAAAATAGTTGGGGAGCAACACAAGCATGAGAAAGTCTCTGAAGATGCCAAATAAGGGTTGTAAATGGCCTTTTGCTATATGGGTTGGCAGTCTACAGGAGACTCTACTTGGCAGTACACCTGCAACCAAACATTACCTCTAAGCCAGGAATACAAAAATAAGCATCTGCTTTGATGCCACTGAGAACAACATTCAAGGGGTTGGTGAGCCACATGTTGCTCAAGAGCCACTGCTTGGGGATCACTGCTTTACACCCAAATGTTCATTTGTTGTTGGAAATGAACAGTTCTGAGCACTATCCAAGGACCCTGTGTAACCATAGCTACAGGGAAATCTATTGTAGCCATGAAAATACCCTGTGCAATTTTCATATTCGTTCAAACATTTATAGGAGGCCACTTTAATGTTGACCTGCTCTATAGAAGTACTGTTTTTGCAGTTTCTTTGTAATTAGTTCAGGGGCTTGACTATTATTGTATGGCATTTATATAGTGCCAACTAGTTTAAACAGCACTTCACAAAGATTGTTCTTCATTCACATCAGTCCCTGCCCCAGTGGAGCTTATGTGTTCCCTTGCTCATACACTCAACACGCTAGATGTAGCTTTATTCTAAAGCCAATTAAATTGCTTGTTGTTTTTTTATATAGTTATTGAATAAGATTAGTGATGGGCGAAATTTGCGAAAAATTCGCAAAACGGCGCCCGTTTTTGATGCTGGCGCCTGTTTTTTGCCGCGAATTTTCACGGGTGTTTCGCGAATTGCGCAAATTCGCCGTGAATTTGCGCCTGGCGAATAAATTCGCCCATCACTAAATAAGATTACGTTATGTCCACCTGGAATGGGAGCATATAAGTGTATTGTCTTATATTCCTCTTTAAAACAAACCAAAACCCAAAATGGCCAAGCATCTCATCATGTGTAGAGCCATCAGTAACCATTTGGATCCACTTTTGTCTGGTTCTATTGCATATGGTATCCCTAATGGTCCACCCTATCCCCATGCAGACCAGCTAGGCCAAATTGCTCATGATTTATCTCAGTGGGCTTGTGAATTACTAGTTGGGAATCCCCTTGTGTGTTGCCAACCTAGAAATGCCTTGACTGAACATTTCAAGATATTATTAACTGTGAATCCCTCTCTTCTAAAGCTGTAATTAGACTTGAGATCTGTAATCCTCTATCTTATATCAAATGTGGTCATTTATGAACACAGTGCTATGTGCAAAATATTGATGCGGTATTAAATTTGTTTTCTATACAGTGGTTTTCCCTGAAATCCTCCATTGTGGGCATCAGTACTGTTAATCACAAGTCATAGCCCAATATGGATTCAAATTAGCACCATTGTTCGCAAATTACAACACATGCTTTCATCATTGGGCGCTAACTAATGTGGATTACTTTTTAAAATTTTCAGTGCCAGATTCACTTGATGGAAGTCAGTTCCAGTCATGGAAGCAAATTACTAATGGAACTAATGATATAGAAGGGAGTTCCAGGCACACTAGAAAAAAGTAAAAAGTAATTTATTTCAATTTAAATGAAAAGTGAACATCTCCTAATGGCCCTGCACATTTCTGACCTTAAGGCACTTACTCATGGGCCATTAGGAGATGTTTGCTTTCAATTTAAATTGAAATCAATTACTTTTTTTATGCAACATGTGTGGCCCCATGGATTTTCTGGTGTGCCTGGAACCACCACTTGAGTGGTGGTTTTTGGGTTGAGGGTATGGGGCTGGTGCACCTTGACCACCACTTCCACTTGGTGAGTTTATCAAGAGTGGTTACTTGTGACACTTGGTGACTCCCTTTCATTCATTACAGAACAGGTATATTGCTAAGGGGCATGTTTGGATGCACGTTCTTTTCTGAATAGTGTCAATATAACCTACAGTTTTTGGGTTTTTTTTAAAAAAAAACATTATTTTCTGTTGCAGCTGAAATAATAATTGGTTGTATTTTTCACATTCTGTAGGTTTTGCAGATCTGCCCGAAGGATATGCGAGCAGACATCTGTGTGCATCTGAACCGGAAAGTTTTCAAGGAGCACCCAGCCTTTCGACTGGCAAGTGACGGATGCCTACGAGCCTTGGCCATGGAATTTCAAACTGCTCACTGTGCTCCTGGGGATTTAATTTATCATGCGGGAGAAAGTATCGATACACTGTGCTTTGTGGTTTCTGGCTCTTTGGAAGTCATCCAAGATGATGAAGTCGTTGCTATTTTGGGTAAGTTTCTTGGTTGGTCCTATCTTTTCCCTTCCAATCAGCTTTTCTAAAATAACTGCTGAAATGGTGCTGCCTTTTGACTCAATGCACTGACAAGGCAAAGACCTGTTCAAACGTTGAAATATCCAGCCTGCAGCTCTTCAACCTTAAGAAATGGTTAAGAAGTGGGGCAATGTGAAACAAATTGGAAAGGAAATGCAAATTTCTGCAAAATGAACTGATTGTGCTCAGTAGCTATTGAAGGTATAGAATTGACTTTCATCATACCTGCAACACTTTTTTGTGCCTATCCTTGTGCTTTCCTCACTTTAGAGATCCCTTCCTGTTCAGAAGCCTTAAGAATAATATTTCATTTGTTTCCACAACAATCCCCTTCAGACTGAGGCAATAAAACAAGACCAATTAGCTGTGTAATATCTTCTATCAGTTTCCTGGCCGGGTGAGAGTAACTGGATCTGTGCTTTCCTTTTAAGTGACTTCACATTGATTCAGGATAAAAGCCGTCTCTCCTTGTCTGGCCAAGGGCATAGAGATGTGAAGGGCGGGAGATACTAAAGTAGACAAGTGCAGTTTGTAATGTACAGTATATGGATGGACTTTGGGCCTACTTGACTAGTCAGTAGTGATGGATGAATTTGTCCCGTTTCATCGAAAAATTTGTGAATTTCGTGGGAAAAATTGGTGAAAGTCAATGGGCGTCAAAATTATTTTGACGCGCGTCAATTTTGAGACACATGACAACTTTTAAACACGTGTCTATTTTGTCCAAATGCATTAAAGTCAATGGGCGTCTGAATAATTCTGACGCACAACAATTTTTAATTTTTAACTATTTTGACGCCAGCCAAAATTTTGTTAATGCAGCAAATTTTTAGCCGGCAAATTTTCTTCGCAGTTTTGCAAGAATCAAGAATCCATAACTGGATCATTATGGCGTTAGCGAGTATGAATTTCACATAATTACTAATATGTTCATAGAATTCAGTTGCTGTATTATATATTGAGGATTTGGGAGGCCTCCAATAAATTATCCTGCTTTTAAAACTGTAACATCACAAAGACCAAAAGGGAGAGCCAAGCAGACAATACATGGACAAATGTTAAGAATGTGTGACTGACTGAAATTTGCCGCAAACGCCCACCACGCCGCTCCTCTTCTGTTCAAGAGCTGGCTCCTTAGGGCATCTCCTTTTCTTAAAGGCACATTGACGCTGGCGTCATGATGTCACACGCAATTCAAACACTATTTGCCCATTATTGGTTCATCCTAGTGAGTTCCTGGGTGCTATTCCTGTATAATCCTGTTATCTGATTCCTGTTTTGACCCCTGCCTGGTTGACTATTTTAACTTCTGTGATCCTGACCCCAGCCTGGTAATCCGACTATTCTACACTCTGTAACCTGACCTGTGCCTGTTTGGACAACTCTTAATTGATCTCCCAGCTTTGACCCTTGCCTGTCTGATTCTGCTAGAATTCTGCCCACACCGACCCGGCCTGTTTGGCTATGATTTTGTCTAATCCTTGAACTGTGACCTTCTGCCCAAAGACTTTGTTTAATGATCATGCCCCACTGCTCATCCAGAACCCTCGCTTGGCTCCTCTTTTAATAAGACCTGACGGCATCCAATTAGCTGAGGTGCAAGGCGGCTGTTAAAGGTGGAAGCAAGAGCCGAGACCAGAGAGCTTAGCATTGGTTCTGGATTCTGGGTGCCGATTCGTGACACGTGAAATAAGGTCTCAAAAATGACTATTTATTTGCTATGGGGTTAGTTGATGTCTCGGTAAGAACACTAGTAAGGATGTTATTGCACTTTCCAGGGATATAATGTACTATATCCTATTTGTAGCTTTACCTCTTCCATTCCCATTATTATAAAATAGCTTAAGCCTTGATGAAACTTGCTTTGTATCCACCGGCTCTATGCAAATTCATTATTGTACCAGCAAACATCCACCACTATATTACTAGACTTCATGATAGATATCTCAACCCTCTGTGTAAATCAGACAGGAGGTTTTGCTACTCCATGGGAGGTTGCTGATCTAGGAGTATGTTTGGATGCACAATATCTAGAACAGTGACCCCCAACCAGTTGCTCGTGAGAAACATGTTGCTCACCAAGCCCTTGGATGTTGCTCCCAGTGGCCTCAAAAGAGGTGCTTATTTTTGAATTCAGGGCTTGGAGGCAAGTATGGGTTGTATAAAAACCAGCTGTACTGCCAAATAGAGTCTCCCGTAGGCTGTCAGTCCACATAGGGGCTACCAATCCCTTATTTGCCACCCTAGGACCTTTTTTTTATGCTTGTATTGCTCCTCAACCCTATTTACATTTGAATGTGACTCCCAGGTAAAAAAGGTTGGGCACCCCTGGTCAAGAATGTAGATATAATCAACCTTTCAATAGAAGATAATGCATGAAAACATACATCTCTCTTTTTTCTCCATAAATTTGCATTTCTGTTCTTGAGTGAGAGTTTCTCATACATTTGCCTCAGATGAAGTCATTCTAAATGTTTAACATAATCTATTGATGACTGCTAAGTGTCCAATCGTCTCTTCAGCCCATGGAGACCTTTTGGAGGGGCAATTCCCCTTACAATTAACGATGACATAACATGACAATAACATTCTAAATCATTTACAAACTGGTCTTCGTTTTCTTTACCTTCTAATGGCTATTTAATAATTCAACCTTTTGTCCTTGTTTACAATTTAGATTGCTTCTTGGTTGCTATGCTCATTGGAATTACCATCCAAGCTTCTGTTGGGATAAAAGAATGAAGCAAAAAACAGCAACACACTATAAACATATAGTAGCAATGAAATTCTCACCCTGAATAAATTCATATTGCTCAGGTCTAGTGATGGGCGAATAAATTCAGCAGACACGAATTCGCAATAAATCTCCACGTTTTGTCGCAGGCGAATTAATTCACAAAACTGTGGCAACATTTTGCCTGTGAAAAAACCACTGCATTAAAAAAAAAATTGACGTGCGTCTAAACTGACGACGCATAAAGATTGTCGCTCATCAAAATTATTCGGACGCCCATTGACTTTTATTCATTTGGACCAAATAGTCACGCATATAAAAATTTACACTCGCCTCAAAATTGGCGACCATTAAAATTATTTTGACGCCTATTGACAATGCGTTTCGTAAATTTTTTGCAAATTTCGCAGTAAATTCGAGAATTTTACAGCAAAACTGTACAGATTCGCCCATCACTATTCAGTTCTGTTACTCTAGTATCTGGATGGAATTATAACTTTCCCTATAAAGAGAGCCCAGAACATCAGAATCAACAGCTTAAAGAAATCTGCCATGTAATAAAAGTTCATTTAAATGGGTGACCTTCTCCTTTAAACCACTCAGTCAAGACCTATGTCAGCTCCCACTCATCAAGTGAAATGTAAAATGTGCAGAGAAGGCATTTCCTATGCAATGAGCAGCTCTTTTACACTCGCTGCCTTATTTTAAGGAAAGAATAAGTGGAAGATAAATCCTGCTTGTAAATAAGGTATAGATTCTATTTAAATGGCGCTGGATGTCAGGGGTATCTGGATTGATTTCAATCAATCTCTGTTGCAAAGCTCATCGCGTTTCAAGCTAATGCTCTCCCTTATAGGAAGCAAGAGATTTATTAAATGCAGGTGCTGGAATGGGGCCAGGACTAAGTGGCGGATGGCTAGTGGCGTCAGAAATAATAGGCATAAGTTAATTAAAGGCTTTGTCACTTGCCTAATGCATTAGCCCAGTCACTCTGTTGTACCCTGGGAATAGTCATGTGCCGACTCAGCCAGGGAAATGGAATTCAAGGCTGTGATTGAAAGTGATGTTGTAGCAAAGTCCACAAAGAATCGGCATCTAGATTTCATTCATCATGTCCAGCGAGGCACTCAAGGGAAAGATTTTGTTATGTTTACTAAGCATTCTTGCAGGCTGTCCAGTCTAGTCACCACATTT
Source organism: Xenopus petersii (assembly GCA_038501925.1). Lineage (NCBI taxonomy): Eukaryota > Metazoa > Chordata > Amphibia > Anura > Pipidae > Xenopus > Xenopus petersii. Next base: position 166,162,528 of record CM076680.1, on the reverse strand, counting down.
GGGGGTTATGTTAAGGTTTGTGACAGATCTAGTAAGCCATAGCAGCCAATCAGTGGAGAGTATTTAATATCAAATATCTGATTGGTTGTTATGGGTTACTAGAATTAGGCAAATGTAGCCCTTTTTTTTACATTACCCCATAGTAGTCTTCAAGGGAAATGAAGGAACCCCACTAGTGATCGAAAAAAAATCAACCCAACCATAACCAGACCTTTCACAAACCCTAACCCAGCACACCGAGGGGTTAGATCTAGTAAGCCATAGCAGCCAATCAGTGGAGAGTATTTAATATCAAATATTTGTGACAGATCTAGTAAGCCATAGCAGCCAATCAGTGGAGAGTATTTAATATCAAATATCTGATTGGTTGTTATGGGTTACTAGAATTAGGCAAATGTAGCCCCTATTTTGTGACAGATCTAGTAAGCCATAGCAGCCAATCGGTGGAGAGTATTTAATATCAAATATCTGATTGGTTGTTATGGGTTACTAGAATTAGGCAAATGTAGCCATTTTGTACTTTACCCCATAGTAGTCTTCAAGAGAAAGGAAGGAACCCCACTAGTGATCGACAAAAAATCAACCCAACCATAACCAGACCTTTCACAAACCTTAACCCAGCACACCTTGGTATCTATAGTGCCGTGTCCAACCTACCCGCTCTCATATCACTGAAGTGGTGCAGCTCACAGGCGTGAGTTTATATTAGGGATGCACTGAATCCAGGATTCGGTTTGGGATTTGGCCAGGATTCGGCCTTTTTCAGCAGAATTTGGATTTAGCCGAATCCTTGTGCTCGGCCGAACTGAATCCGATAATTTGCATATGCAAATTAGGGGCGGGGAGGGAGATTGCGTGACTTTTTGTCACAAAACATGGAAGTACAAAAATGTTTCCCCCTTCCCACCCAAATTAGGTTTCCGATTCGGTTCGGTATTTGGCTGAATCTTTCGTGAAGGATTCGGAGGTTCGGCTAAATCCAAAATAGTGGATTCGGTGCATCCCTAGTCTATATAAACTGCCAAAATGGAGGTGGAAGATGGGCATTGTAAGGTTGCAGGTGGAGTGGGCACATGGTAAAACTCAGCCCGAACCTGCCCATAAATATTGTGCGGAAGTCAGCTGAACCCGTCCAACCCAAGTTTTGGCCTGGAAAAATTCCCTGTGTTTGTGGGGGGTGAATTCTCCAGACCCAGCAGCACAAGGGAAGCTACACATATCTATGGTTTTGTATTAACTAACAGCCACTATATTTAATGCACACACGTATAGATTGTGGGGTTCCGTTGTTTCTCTTGAAGACTACTATGGGGTAATGTAAAAAAGTGCTACATTTGCCTAATTCTAGTAACCCGTAACAACCAATCAGATATTTGATATTAAAGAGCTGTCCAGTAAATACTCCCCGCTGATTGGCTGCTACGGCGTACTAGATCTGTCACAAACAGATTTGTCAACATAACCCCCAAACGTGGTGACCAGACTGAACAGTCTAGACTACAAAAATGCTACAAGAATGCTACAAGAATGCTACAAGAATGCTACAAGAATGCCCTCAGGCACAGACATTTAAGGCCATCACTGGAGTGCCATAGATATTTTATTGAGAAAATTATGATACTAAGGGGCAGATTTATGTAGGGTCGAATTTCGAGTTCATGGGAGTTATTTAAAACTCCCAAGAACTCGAAATTTGACCAATCAAAATTTATTTAAAAAAAACACATTTATAAAGTCGGGTGAATAGGATCGACCCGAAAACTTGAATTGAATTAGAAATTCAATTTGAGTTTTTCAAACTCGATTCGAGTTTTTTCAGCGCAAAAAACTCGAATGTCATGAAGGCTGCAAACAACTCCAAATTGATCCCAGGACGTCTTCCATAGGCTAAAACGGCAATTCAGCAGGTTTAAGGCTGCAAATTGTCAAATTTGAGTTCTTAACGGGCCAGTGTGTGATAAATCTTGAAAATCAAATTACATTTTTTTAAAAACTCTAATCGAATTTTAAAGGAGAAGGAAAGTCAAAAATCAAGTTCAACTCTAAAATGAACTATATCTGTAACACCAAACATTCCCTCATTAGTTTCTCAATATTATTGCTGCAATCATTTTTTAAAAAAGTTGGAAAACTTTGAGACGCTGGTGAGCAAAAGCTGTTATGAAATTACAGTTTTTAATCCGGCATTTCAGGAGGGGGCCTGATGTCACACATAATGGGGTATATTTTTTTCGTTTCATTCTCCTTTAACAATTCCATAGTTGAATTTAACAGTTTTGACCATAAAAAACTCGAAAAGTCGATAAATCTGCCCATACGTGTTCAAGTACACGTGGAAGCAGAAAAGCACCCTTTTATGAAGCCATCTAAATTCACATTGTTGAAGAAGCTATGGTCATGCTAAGTTCTTGCGCCACATTGTTTACATTCCGGGATTACAATATACTGGTAACAAATGGCCAAAGTCAATAGAAAAGATAGCAATGACGAATGTGTCAGAGTTGTACCACAAGAATAAAGAACCCTAGTTCCTATCATAGAGCTGGCATGGTTTGAGGCCACATTGCACAGGAATGGAACTGGCTCTGCTCTTTGGTTTGTGTCCAGAGATATAGTCAGTGGCAGGCCTAAACCAGTAGATGCTCCTCGTTTCTCTCCTTCCCACTTACCTTCTCCTTTGCTATAATCACAAGTTCTCTGCTTGGCTCCAGAGTATTTCTGCAGAAGGTCCTGGTTACATCTTCTTGGGATTATTCCGTCTTCTTTTCACGCCTGGTACAGGCAGGTGAATTCGCAGTAGAGTGAAAGCTGAACTTAGAAACAAACAGACGGCTCTTTCACTTTAGTGTGCATGCCCATGCCTGGACAATAGAAAAGAGAAGAGGAAGAACCATCATGCCGAAAAACTTCTACAGAAATTCCCTGGGCCAGCGCAGCTTTCTTCTAACAGGAGCATCAGCCTGGGGTATCAGGTAAACTGTTATAATCACTGGCGAGCTCCTAACATTTTGCTTCCCCTTGGTGATTTTGACTTTAGTTCTCTTTTAATAAAATTGGCATCAAGGATTAATTTTACCAGTTGACAACCCTAGTTGTGTGCCAAAACAGAACCAAGTGGGAAACTCTTCATATAAAAAAAAACTGCCTCCCTCTTCTGTCTACACCTAATTCAGACCCTGGTTAAAGTCCAGACTCTTCCCATCCGTCACTGTGCTCCTCTCACTATTCCGTAATCAGTGGGACATATGTCTAAATTCTTATTTTCCCTTAGACAAAACAGGTACCCTTTAGCAGTCATATATTTCTTATTGGTCGCAAGCGATTATTGCTTTTTCATTTCTGAGACCTCAAACTGTGACCTCACTTATAGAAAGCTCCCTCTGACCATATACAAATGAAACCTCTCGGATCATTTTGCTCGTTTTTATACCGAGTGCAGTGAAATAATGTGCCCTCTGGAAGCAATTGTAGGTGATCCATCACAGAAATAACTTCCCGGCCCTGTTCAGCTAATATCAATACCTACATTTGATCTATGTATCCTTATATGTTGCAGTTGTTTAATTGAATGCCGTTAAATTTGCTCCCGTTGTTTCTTGACTGTCTATTTAATGTCTGTATGAAACATAAGGCCAAGTCAGGTACCTACAGGACAAATGACAAAGGCAAATACACGCCCGGGCCTGCGATGCAGAGCAAAAATCTGTGTGTAAATCACGTTAGAGTTTATATCAACTACTCTCTAAGAATGAGATTGGAAACTACACTGACAGTGCCATCTATAAAAATAAAAATGCAATTTCCAATTTATCTTTATCATGTTCAGTGTCATTTTGTTGGTTTCTCACCAGGAAACCAAATGAATGGAACACAGCACTACCGCATAGAAATGATTGGAAGCAAATGGTAGGAAAGTGCATTCTGCTGCCTGCTGTTTTTGGATTTTCTTGCCTCCGGGCTTGCTTTCCTCATTACTCAATTGATAAAAATAGCTATGTTTGTTCTGTGCAACGTATGCCATAATTCTACAGAGGGAAGCTTAGCTGAGAAATTACAACTGAAAAGGGGTCTTTATTTCATACATACCCAGCATCTTCACTACTGGAAGCTACATTTTTATGTGTCATTGTAGCGGTGGGGTCTGGGCACATTGGTAGGAGACAAGTGATAGATGGGATTTAAGGGGTTATTAGTAAGTCCGAATAGTAAAATCTCAAAAAATTCTATTTTTTTTCTCCAGAAAACTCAAATTTTTAGAGGAGAAAACAACGTAAAGTATTTCAAGATTTATTATACCCCGATGCTGCAAAAAGCCCAAATCTGAAAATCTGCTATATCAGACCTGTTGAGGTCCTGTATAAGACAATGGGAGAGGCACCTATCCCAAATTAAAGTTATCAGGATCTTCAGTGGGTTCAGCCTGAAAATCAGAATTTTTAGGGTTTTTTTTGGGCAAAAGCTCAACAAAAATTGAGCAATTCAGGTTTTCGCTCGATTTTGTCGATTTTTCCACAATCCAATATATTTTGGGCTATTTTATCAATAAATAAGGTCAAATCGAGCATGGGAGTTTGGTCATGTTTTTTTTTAATAAAATATGAGATAAATTGGAATTTTAGTAAATTACCCTCATAATGTTGATACATGCAAATTGATATTTACTATGCGTGCTATTTATGCCTGGAAAGGGAGTAAATTAGGCAGATCCCTGATGGAGAAGGATTTAGGACAACTTGTGAATAATTAACCGTAGCAAGCAAGGGCAGTCAGAAACAGGAAGGGTTAGCATGGTATAGTCTTGTTAACATCAGGTAAAGATTAATGAATCCAACATGTTTCTCAAAATATGGACAGCAACAAATACTCCAAAAAAGTTTAAAATAATAGTTTTTATTGACTTTTCTTCAAAATGGGCAAGAGGATCAAAGCCTAACGCGTTTCAGACTCCTACTTGAATACATTAGGTTTTGATCCTCTTGCCCATTTTTAAGAGAAGCGAATAAAGAATATTATTTGAAACTTTTTTGGATTATTTGCTGCTGTCCATATTTTGAGAAACGCGTTGAAAGCTTTCAGCAATGTTTGAGGATTTGCAGCCTCTCCAAATACAAACGGGGAGTTTGGAGAGGCTGAATTTTGTATTGTTTATTAATGAATTGATTAGTAAATTAGTGATTAGTAGCTCTTTCTCTTTACAGAGCACATAAGAAGAACATTCAGGGGCATTTTAGCCCCAGTGTTGCCCCTGCTTACCTTTTTTCATGTTTGAGAGGGTCTAGGTCAGTGATCCACAACCAGTGGCTCATGAGCAACATGTGGCTCCCCAACGCCTTGGATGTTGCTCCCAGTGGCCTCAAAGCAGGTGCTTATTTTTGAATTTCTGTCTTGGAGGCAAGTTTTGGTTGAGTTAAAACTAGATGTACTGCCAAACAGAGTCCCCTGTAGGCTGCCAGTCCACACAGGGGCTACCAAAAAGGCAATCACAGTTCTTATTTGGCATCCCCAGGGACTTTTTTCATACTTGTGTTGCTCCACAACTCTTTTTACATTTGAATGTGGCTCAAGGGAAAAAAAAGGTTGGGTATCCCTGGTCTAGGGGGTTGTATTTCCCTATACTAGAAAAAAAGATTTGTCTCTTAATGCCTCCGGAAACATTACTAATAGTTTCAAAACCACATTTTTGTAAGCTGACAAACATTGTCAAGGTTTTTTCATCAGGAAAAGAGCAATTGGGAAAGGATACAGCTATTACTGTGGTTCACGTTTCTGTATTTATAACAGCCCAGTATGTATTTCAGTAGGAGAATAAAATGTTTTGCATTTTCTTCATCCTGCTCATCTTCAGAAATCATCATTAATTAGACACCATCTCTACCACCCCCATTCCCAGCCGTATGGGCAAATACATTTTTCTGCTCGACTCTGCACAAAATACCAATGACACTGGAAGGGACATATGAATTTGCGGACTAGGGACTAGAAAGTTGATTGACAACAAGAACTTTTTCCACTTGAACTTGTTTTTTATTAAAATGGAGAAGCTCAGACCCTGGTGAATGATTGGATCCCCCAAAGCATTTTTCTCTATTTAAGGGGATCATATTTTTGTTATTTTTCAATACTGCAGTATATGCTTATGTAATGGATTATGAGTTTTTTTTAGGAAACAGTCTATGTACTGTAGTCTTGTTATTAGGTATGCCAATGCCATCAATATTTGAGCTAAAATTGATTGGTGCCCCCATCCCCAAGCAAAAAAATGGCAATTCCATTTTATTATTTAGCATCAAGGCTTCAGCACTTGGCACATGTGAAAAGGTTGAGTTGATAAATCTATAAATTCTGTGATGATCTGAGCCAGTCTTTGGACATCCCATAATCCCTGCTGCTCTGTCTTCAGTCTTCTTTCTTTTCTTGCTTTTCTTCATGCTCTGAAACAATACATTGTTGGTTCTGTTATTGAAACCCTTTCATTTTTTCTAAAATAATCCTGGAACCCGTGAATCCGCATCATCCTCAGTGTTTACTATGATGGTTTCATCTTTCACTGTGTTCTATCTTTGTTATGTTCTTTATTTTACTAGAAAAAGATCTATTACTTTTATTGTAGTTGGTCAATCTAAGGGTTTCATCCCAAATATAAAAATAGCCCTGGTTTGTGAGTACAACTGAATAATACTTAATAGCACTGTGGTGTTGCGCAACCTTTTCCATGCAGTGGAAATCTGAAGAGAAGCCCTACAGACAGACTGAAATCAGAACAATGTATATTATTAGACCTTAAGGCATACTGTCATGGGAAAAAATTTTTTTTTCAAAATGAATCAGTTAATAGTGCTGCTCCAGCAGAATTCTGCACTGAAATCCATTTCTCAAAAGAGCAAACAGATTTTTTTATATTCAATTTTGAAATCTGACATGGGGCTAGACATTTTGTCAATTTCCCAGCTGCCCCTGGTCATGTGACTTCTGCCTGCACTTTAGGAGAGAAATGCTTTCTGGCAGGCTGCTGTTTTCTCAATGTAACTGAATGTGTCTCAGTGGGACATGGGTTTTTACTATTGAGTGTTGTTCTTAGATCTACCAGGCAGCTGTTATCTTGTGTTAGGGAGCTGCTATCTGGTTACCTTCCCATTGTTCTTTTGTTTGGCTGCTGGGGGGAAAAAGGGAGGGGGTGATATCACTCCAACTTCACTTCACTCCAGCAGTACAGCAGTAAAGAGTGATTGAAGTTTATCAGAGCACAAGTCACGACTTGGGGCAGCTGGGAAATTGACAAAATGTCTAGAAACCCATGTCAGATTTCAAAAGTGAATATAAAAAAATCTGTTTGCTCTTTTGAGAAATGGATTTCAGTGCAAAATTAACTGATGCGTTTTGAAAAAAAAAATTCCCATGACAGTATCCCTTTAGTTATATTGATAAAGGCAGATTTATTGCATTTCTGTTTCAAATGATGAAATCTCCTTAATGTAGCGGTGAAAACTCAATTCGAATATTTTAAAAATAATATAGCTTGTATGTCGAAGATACACCTCCCATTGACTAGTTTTTAGCTTCCAATTTTATGTTTGAATTATTGAGATTTAATTTGATAAATCTCAAAACTTTTTGCATGGAAAACTCAAACTTGAAATCAAAGATGGTGTTTTGAATTGTATAAAGAGGGGATCTCCAATGTTAATTAATAGTATAATAGTTGTGCTGTCAGAGATTATATACTGATGGCAAAGTTGATCCAGGGAGCGAATGCGTCTTGGAGTCAGGAAGGAATGGGCCAATTCATAATCCCAGATGAATAGTCTGAGGTTTAGGGTTTACCATGAGGTTTAGGGGTGAATAGAGGGTTGGAATTAAGAATTTTGGAGCAATTAGGGTTTATGGGTTTGATTCCTTCAAGATTTTGTATCAGTCTAGCTAGCTAGATCACTGGTCAGGGCTGATTTTGAAAACTCCACAAAACAGTATTATTTTCAGCCATTTTAGATATCACTTAAAGGCGTTTAAGTAATACGGGGAAATGGTGACTATAGCTTTTTTGTCATATTATTTCTGGCTCCACATTCGAGCTTTAGTTAGTGAAGTCAGGTCTCTAGGGTTCTGTTACGTTACGGTTTTAAAGACTTAATATTTTTAAGACTCAAATTACCATAGCAACCATGCACTTATTTCAAGAGACTGGATTATGAATAGGAGAGGGTCTTAATAGAAAAATGAGTAATATAAAAAGTAGCAACAAAAAAATAACTCTGCAGCCTGACAAAGTATTCATTTTAAGATGAAAGTTGGAAAGAGTCAGAAGAACTGGGAAATCATTCACAAACTTTAAAAAATGAAGGCCAATTGAAAATTGTATTGAATTAGTCATTCTATAACATACGTCCTATAAGTTTATTTAAAGGTGAATCACCCCTTTATACAATGGTGATGCCCCATACCATTGCTCTGTCTAATGTGAACTGTGATATGTTCCCCTTTATGTTCTACAAAGTCTTGTTACATTTAGAGCAACAAGTACTTGAGATACTTTACAATATCACTTGTTTTGCTCACACACCATTGGACTTAATAAATGAGCTGGAAACATTCTTATATTACCAGTCTTTTAGCTACAGTGAATCTTTTTTCATTGCCACATTAAAATGACTAAAAAATGCATTCCCTTGGATAACATTATTATGAGCTTAGGGTCACATCGCATTAATTTCTGCCATTGAACCCAACTTACCGGTGAATATCCAATAAAAACTCTACATGTGTGTAATTAAATTGTATTAGGAACTTCTAATTGCTTTCAAACTGTGATAACAGGTTAGAGATAATATCTACATTATGCTATCACTGCTCTGCGCAGATTGTTAGAGGATGATTGTAAAAGCATCCCAATCATAACAGAAATAATATGGGAGGTAACTATTCAAGGTCAGTGCGAGCAATCTGGTGGTGATACAATAAGATTCATTTCTTTTATATTTGTGCTTAATGTGCCTTGGGTGGGGGATCAGAAGAAGGGAAGTAGCAGGAACAGATGTAGAGGGATGCTAAGGGGTTTTTCACAAAAAATGAATTCATACTTGAGCCCCTTAGACTCAAGTTTTAGCCACTGCTTAATTTTTAAGAATGATGTGCATGCTCACTTTGGTATAAGGTACCAATGGTTGTTAAATAACATAATAGCTTATTAATAGGAATTGTGGAATTCCAGATGCCAAAGAATTAGTATCTTCAGTCAATATCTTCAGTATCAAATTGAGGTTTACAGTTCTAATTTTAAAGCATTGTAGTACTCACACCAAAGTGCCATTAGGAACCTCCAAACATGGATTTACTGCTTTACCCTAAGTCACACTACTAGCAAAGAACTTGCCCAGTTCACTCCTAGAACAAAGGATCCAACCCTCCTCTGTCCAATCATGGTCATATGGTCAATCTCCCTGACTTGAGCTTTCAGTGAGGCTTCCTTCCTCACAACTTTCACGCCTAAACGTATTCCAGGCTGTGGACTTTCTTCCATGGATCCAAGAGAAATAACATGACTATTTTATTTTCTGTTAAATTTACTTGAGGACAGCAACTAATGTTCATAGTCTAATGCAACCAAGGGGCATGATGTCACTAGGTGGTGCTTCACTAGTTTTCCCTCCCTACATTGACAACAGCCCTCTTCTAAGGAACTATTTATGGGGACTGTGTTTTTAGGGGTTGTACTCAGGGTTGGACTGGCTCTTTTGGGCCCCGCCTGCCCAGACCTGCTCCTGCACTGGCTTTCGCCGTACCTCCCTTCTTGACCCTTCGCGTAGGAAAAAGGTACGCGGGAACACATGGGGGGTGCAGCGGTGGTAGAGGGGACTTTGTGGCTGGGGGTCCCACAGAATGGCCCACCAGTCCGATGCTGGTTGTACTAATCTCCTACACTATGATTTAGACACTTTTTATTGTAATATGAGTTGTAATTGAGCAAGAGCTAAAGGAGTTGAGCTGTAAAATTCCTAATTTCGGTACATAAAGTTTTTAAGTCAGGGGACCAATGCCTCAATCTATACATAGTCTATAGAGTAGTAATTAGCGATGGGCGAATTTGCGCCGTTTCGCGGGAAAATTCGTGAAATTTGCATAATGGCGTCGGCGTCTGGTTTTTGACGCCAGTGCCCATTTTTGATGCCGGCGTCCGTTTTTTTGATGCTGTCGGCTGTTTTTGATGCTGGCGTCCGTTTTTTTCGATGCCGGCAAATTTTTTCTATAGAATTTTCGTGGGCGTTTCGCAAATTTATTCACTGGCGGCGAATCACGCAAATTCGCCTCAAATTCGCCCATCACTAGTAGTACTACTAGGAGATAAAAGTCAAACAAATAAAGATAATTTGACCAAATAGAATGCATTTGATTGAAGCAAAATAAAAAATGTCTATAGGACTTATCTAATGGAATGCAAAGTGCAAAATACTGGCACAGTTTTTGCCCTGTATTTAATTCACAATGTTAGTCCACAGCAATTGATACTGTATACTGAGAATATCTAACATTTGTTACACAATATTATATGCCCTTTCCTCGTGTAGCCCCAGGGGTGGCCACTTGCACTGATAAAGGTCATTTTCTCAACCTTTTTAGTGGAGGGAAAAAAATCAAGAATAAGTGCATTTCTACTTCATCATCCTGCTCTTTCCATGTTTTACAGTAAACTATTGTTTTTCCTCTGCTTGTATATAGAATAATATTTTGTGGTGGTAAGATAAGTACATCCATTTCCATCTTGTCATGCTCTGTGATTATGGGAGCTGGAAAGATTTATGGTAGCGCATAGTCTCAAAAGAATCAAACAAATGACCTTCAAGAGCTGAAAGACTAAAGGTGGACACACAGAGGCTGATTGATGGGCCGCCTGGCCATGAGATGAGATGTTGAGCAGTGTAGCCGCACATGAGGCAGGCCAAAGTGCACACTGATGTTTCAAATGGAATAACTTATGGATGAAGTGTCTCCCATTATCATATAACTACACTCAGGGGAATGGAGTATTTATTCCGAGGCATGTTTGGTTTAGTAATGTAGACTACAGTCTTTGGTTAAAGTATTAGAAGTGAGACAAAGCTTGCAAAAAGGAGAAATCAGCAGCATTAGCCTCCTTTAGCGCATAATCTGGTGCATACTGTTTCTCTTGAGTTTTTTTGTCTGTTTCTCTTTAGTTTTTTCCCCTTTCTCACCAAGATGGGATCCATTTGCTCCACGACTGTAAGTATTGTTGCAAAGGCAACATCCGACCTCTAGGCAGTACAAATACTATAGAAGTTGGATCAAGGAATAGCTACAGAGGTAGTGATTCCTCTGCTGCGCAACTAACACAGAAGATTCAGAAGATAGTTGGACTTCATTTGGACAATTTTTCCATTATGGCATAGGTTTTAAAAAACTTTGGAAAGCACCTATTTGTGATCAGCCCACCTCAATGTACTGATAACAGGTTTATGTAAAAATAATAAGTCATCATGTTATACTATAGGAATATGATCAACAGCAAAACAGTGTTTATCCATGAACTAACACCAATAGTCCTATAAGAGAAATCAAGCATTTTTTTCCAAGTCTCATACCAATTATCATTCAGGGTGGGACAGCCCAACAGTTTTTGAATTTAAATCTTATAGTGCATTGAATATTGCAGAGTAATATTAGCAGTGTTTAGTATTGAAGGAATATACTGTATGATAGCTGTAAGGGAGCTGTTTGAGACAGTAGGGATCATTTACAAAGACCAAGAGAAGACCCGCTAGAGCACTAAAGGGCACAATACTATATTACTGCACCGCACCAGAACATTTTACACACTGCCTTGGAAGCTGTAAATGACCCCTAGTCATTAAATATGTATATTAATTTATTCAGGTCTTTGTTATGATCTCCAGGCTGAACCTGGCATTCAGTTCCCTAAAAACTATCATACAGCTCAGTGTTAAACCGGCACGTTATCATCGTTAAACTCATTTTGTAGATTTATTTCCTTCCTAGGTAATGGACTGCAAGATGGAAATCCATTGACATTTGACCCAAATTAAGCTAGGCAAGGCACTTGTTAAATATATACAACCATTGCTTGTCATGCAATGTCAATAGAGCAGTAGTCGATTGGACTAAATTATGTATAAAAAAACAAGTCCTACATGTAAGCCTCGCTATGTTAGATTCTTATATGAGATGGGATGGAACCTATATATCAGGATGTTATTTCATGCATACATCTTCCATATTAAATAATGCCATAGGCATAAGTAAGAGGGGTCAGAAGTGTAACCTGTGTTCTGCCTGACAAAGGCAGTAATTAGTGTTCTTTCCCGTTAACCATTTTCCATAACCTAGGACATATTCTAAAAACGTATACTAGCAACATATAGTTATATAGTTAGATTGGGTTGAAAAAAGAAAAAGTCCATCAAGTTCAACCCCTCCAAATGAAAACCCAGCATCCATACATACACCCCTCCCTACTTTTAATTAAATTCTATATACCCATATCTATACTAACTGTAGAGCTTAGTATCACAATAGCCTTTGATATTATGTCTGTCAAAAAAGTCATCCAAGTCCCTCTTATAGTCATTAACTGAATCAGCATCCCAACATCACCCGGCAGTGCATTCCACAACCTCACTGTCCTGACTGTGAAGAACCCCCTACGTTGCTTCAAATGAAAGTTCTTTTCTTCTAGTCTAAAGGGGAGGCCTCTGGTACGGTGATCCACTTTATGGGTAAAAAGGTCCCCTGCTATTTGTCTATAATGTCCTCTAATGTACTTGTAAAGTCTAATCATGTCCCCTCGCAAGCGCCTTTTTTCCAGAGACTCTTCCCTCCCTCTAACCAGTTTAGTTGCACTTAGTCTCTGCACTCTCTCCAGCTCATTTATATCCCTCTTAAGGACTGGAGTCCAAACTGCCCCCCATACTCCAGATGAGGCCTTACCAGGGACCTATAAAGAGGCAAAATTATGTTTTCATCCCTTGAGTTAATGCCCTTTTTTATACAAGGCAGAACTTTATTTGCTTTAGTAGCCACAGAATGACACTGCCCAGAATTAGACAACTTGTTATCAACAAAAACCCCTAGATCCTTCTCATTTAAGGAAACTCCCAACACACTGCCATTAAGTGTATAACTTGCATTTATATTATTTTTGCCAAAGTGCATAACCTGCATTTATCAACATTGCACCTCATTTTCCAGTTTGCTGCCCAGTTTCCCAACTTAGACAGATCACTCTGCAAAGTGGCAGCATCCTGCATGGGACCTATAGTTCTGCACAATTTAATATAACAACGGTCCTATTTCAGCTGGGAGGGTATCCACATGAGAGGGGTGGTACTTACCAGAAGTGGCTGAGTTTTAAGATGATTTTGATGCACGAGTTGGTGTGACCTGGTTAGACTTAGAGCTCTTCCTTATATGTATTGGTAAAGTTGGGAGCAAAGATAGGCCATGGCATCCACCTGCAGCACCAACCATCTTTCCCCCTGGTGCTCATCAAATTGTGCGAGAACCCCATGCTTTGTCTGCTCACTGATGCGCTGATGGTGGGACCGGAATTACAGAAAGCCCGGAACTAGTGGTAGACAGACAGAAGAAGTATGTGGCTAGTGCCCCCACTGTAGTGTCCAAGACATGTGCCTCTTGCACCTTTCCTCCAATTAGCAGTAGGAGAAACCTTTTCCTAAATATTGTCTTTTGTGCACCCTAATTCCATTCAGCATCAACCACTCACCGTCTAAATAAGGCAGCATATTCTGCTACAGAGAGTTTCCCCTAAGAAAGGTTTACAGGGTGGTTTCTGCAGTAATATAAGTGTCATCGAATTTCATAGACATAGCAGCCAAAAATTCATTGTATTTATTTAAAAGGGGAGAAGCCCGTACTGTGGCATCGCCCTGGAGCAGGGTTAAAATAAAAGATTGAAATATCATTTGGAAAGGAATTTGGCTGAATTAGAAAATGCAGTTTACATTGTTTAGTAAAACTACAGTATTTAGCCCAATTCCCATCAAACTTATCTGGGAAGAGACATCTTAGCACTTGGGAAGCAGAACTAGGAGTGACATCAAGAGTTCAATACCCTGGGCCCTTGAATCTGCAAGTTTTGCATGGCTTGGGCTAAGGTTGTGACTTGATGACTTAAACTGGTTAAGATTTGTTCAGACCCAGCGGAATCCATATTAGTGGCCCAAGCAAATTGTTAGGGAATCAGATGAAGACCCCAGAGTCACACCAAGGGCAAACTATTTAGACTGAATACTCTTCCCCCTGTAATAAGTATTACAGCACTGTTGCAGGCTAGGCACAGATAGGAGCATAAGGAAAGGATAATGTACCTCCTGACTTTGTAATACTCAAGACCTATTAAGAACCTGTAATATATATTCTTATAAATAGTGCTTAGTGATGTCATCATTTAAACAATACTTATTGACCTAGCTTGATTTTAGCCTACAGTCTCATGCTTTCATGTGGTCTTGGAACTTTTTGATGGCTTTGATATCTTTATAGTTTACAATTGAGGTATATTTTATCCTTCCTTAATCTACTGCAAATCTTGGCTTGGCCTGTGCCTACAATATGGTAAACCCTTTGCTAGTAGTCGGGAGATGCTCTTATCCTTTTGTTCCGCTACAGTGTATTTCTAAGTAATTATTCTACTTGGAAAAAACAATATATTGAACCAGTTCTCATTTTATAGTAGGTCATCCAAAGTCATTTGCCGGTAAACAGGAAGGTGATAAATAAATAACAAGGGACGTCTTTACAATCTATAGATGACAATGTGCAGTTAAGGGTCATAATGCACCTTGGATAAAGACACAATGGGAAAGGATTTGGGGCAATCAGGCAATGTATTATGAAACAGAGAGTGCTAGGTAGAAAGGACTAGAATAATTGCTTTTATTATTAATGAGAAGGTTATGGACAGAGGGTGCAAGTTTATAGCTGCAGTTGACACAGAGGTTAAGATATCACTTAGACAAAAATAAAACCTGTCCTCAAAACTCTTAAATATTAAACAGGAGATTATTCATATTCAGAATTCGATATACAAGCAGGTCAGTTACTGAAGGACAAACAAGCATAAAGAACTTATACAAACTTCACAATTTCTTCATCCGGGTTTTGGGTGTAAAATTCGATTGAAGGACAAGAGCATGGTGCATGGTGTTGATCTTTTATAATTAAAAAAAGTTAAAGTTAAAGTTAAAAAGGTACACATCGTCCTGTACTTATGAACATTAAGGGACAATTTGGCCCACCACCACAGGAATGGCAGCAAGATATTTAATATTAAATACAACTAGGACTAATTGACTTTTTTATGACACTTGCTTAAAGCTTTATTACTCCTTCAGCCCAGTGGGAAATTTACTATAACATTAGTTTAAAGCCAAAGTGATGTTCTCTCTCAGCAAGAATTTGCTTCTGAACACAACTTGATTACCTTTATGACTAATTTCCTCCAAGACTTACTGTATTGGTTGAGAAATGAGATGATGTTTCTCATTAAAGCTTTGGCCATTAGGAATATATTTGTTTTAGGTTGGACACTTCTAATGAAACGTTGATGCTCGTAGATCTTAAATGTAATTGCTCTGTTTACCTTCAGATTTAAAATGACTTGTATAGAAATATAACTTTTGAAGGTGCTTAATCCTTGGTTGGTACCTTGTGGCACAAGAAAGATGAAAGACGTTGACAACCTTTTGTAGTATGAAGGACCATGTTGATATGATGTACATGATTTATGCCTGGTAACATTAAGTTGAGCTTTGCAATTGGCTGCTTCCTTAACCAGTAGGGAAATGAACCTCTTGGGTCCCCTACATAAGTTTAAATCCTGATATGTGCAAATCTTGACCCATATTATTTGTTCCTACAACTGGAGCTGGAAGTTTAAACCTGTCAGATGTCTCTTAAACCCGTAATGGAGTTTTAATCAACCTCTTTAGAGAACTGGAGGTTGTAGTGTGATAGCTTCATTGGAAAGTTTAGATTCTCTTATAAGATAACTAACTGCCTACCCCACTCACCAAACCCATCAAACTACCACTAGGGAGCTAAGGAAAGACAGCAGGTTGTATAGCCAGGAATAGTTAGGCAAGTCCTTGGTATTCTCTGTGCAGTTCAAGCTGCTATCACTGGGGAGCACCAATGGAAATAATCAACATTTGGGGGCAGATTTACTTAGGGTCGAATATCGAGGGTTAATTAATCGACTAGGAATTGAAATCCTTCGACTTCGAATATCGAAGTCGAAGGATTTAGCGCAGAAAATTCGATCGACCGATCGAAGGATTGTTCCTTCGATCGAACGATTAAATTCGAAGGATATTAATCCAACGATCGAAGGAATATCCTTCGATCAAAAAAACTTAGGCAAGCCTATGGGGACCTTCCCCATAGGCTAACATTGACTTCGGTAGCTTTTATCTGCCGAACTAGGGGGTCAAGGTTTTTTTTAAAGAGACAGTACTTCGACTATCGAATGGTCGAATAGTCGAACGATTTTTAGTTTCGAAGTCGTAGTCGTAGTCGAAGGTCGAAGTAGCCCATTCGATGGTCGAAGTAGCCCAAAAAAAACTTCGAAATTCGAAGTTTTTTTACTTCGAATCCTTCACTCGAATTTAGTGAATCGGCCCCTGAGAGTTAGATGACTGCCTGTAAAAGTCAAAATAGGATATCAAATGACTATAAAGAACAATTATTCCCTCTGAGATCCTAATGGGACAAGATGGGCAAAACATGAGGATGGAGGAAAGCAGTAGAAAATTAGGGACAGGAAAATTTGGGAATAAAATAGAATTTAACAGATAAAAGTGGTATAGAGAGTTCCTGGAACACCAGTAGAGAATGGACTGAGAACTAAACATATGAGCAGAAGAGAAAAGGGAAGAACTAAGGGGAAAGCAAAAATTACTGAGAACATCTGTTCTGTCTGTTCAACAAACATGTTCCTAGTTTCTAGCTGAGACTATTTCCCCACTTTTCAGCCTTTTCCTATTGCCCTGTCTGCCTTAAGGACGCTGATTAATTCAACTATCAAGTTTTGCGCAATTAAACTCTAATAATCTCATACATTTGTAATGAGTTTGCTTTCTTCCCATATTTAAAGTTATACTGTCATGGGGGAAAAAAAAATTCCAAAACGAATCAGTTAATAGTGCTGCACTGAAATCCATTTCTCAAAAGAGCAAACAGATTTTTTTATATTCAATTTTAAAATCTGACATGGAGCTAGACATTTTGTAAATTTCCCAGCTGCCCCCAGTCATGTGACTTGTGCCTGCACTTTAGGAGAGAAATGCTTTCTGGCAGGCTGCTGTTTTTCCTTCTCAATGTAACTGAATGTGTCTCAGTGGGACCTGGATTTTACTATTGAGTGTTGTTCTTAGATCTGCCAGGCAGTTGTTATCTTGTGTTAGGGAGCTGTTATTTGGTTACCTTCCCATTGTTCTTTTGTTTGGCTGCTGGGGGGAAAAGGGAGGGGGTGATATCACTCTAACTTGCAATACAGCAGTAAAGAGTGATTGAAGTTTATCAGAGCACAAGTCACATGACTTGGGGCAGCTGGGAAATTGATAATATGTCTAGCTCCATGTCAGATTTCAAAATTGAATATAAAAACATCTGTTTGCTCTTTTGAGAAATGGATTTCAGTGCAGAATTCTGCTGGAGCAGCACTATTAACTGATTCATTTTGAAAACAAAAATTTTCCCATGACAGTATCCCTTTAACTTTAATTCCCCAGTAGCCCTTTTTGAGCTAAATTGTTTCCTGAACCTTTATTTTGCTTCTGAAATCTCAGGCTGTTTTTGTTGATAGATTTCCTTTGCCCCGCACAAAGCAGAATTTTGTTTGTTTGGCTAAATCAAGTAAACTCTCCTGTAACAATTTGCTGTTCTCCTTGTTCCTCAGAGAAGCCAAGTTAATTAAGCAACCTCTAATCACAGTTT
Source organism: Xenopus petersii (assembly GCA_038501925.1). Classification (NCBI taxonomy): domain Eukaryota; kingdom Metazoa; phylum Chordata; class Amphibia; order Anura; family Pipidae; genus Xenopus; species Xenopus petersii. The sequence continues at coordinate 166,144,546 of CM076680.1, read as the reverse complement.
TATGTACAAGCTATAAGAAAGCACAATCTGTCGCCCCACGGTTATTGATTTGAAATGATTCTGCTAGCATTTTTATTCTGAGCGTTCGCTAACTCTTTATTCCGAGTTAATTAATTATTTAGGGCTCCAGTTGTACAATGGATTACAATCCAATATTACCATTAATGTAAGACTGCTGCTGAATCTTCTGATTGTATGCACCGAGCTCTTTAGTAGATAAGCAGCAGAAAAAAAATGATTAATGGCTACTGCTTAATATCTTAGCAAGAGAAGTTGTTCCTTAGTTACCGCTTTGTGCAAGAATGAAGAAATACATAAGAGGTGTCATTTACAAACATACGTGCAAGTGGTAGTTCTCTAAAATAGACATATTGGAGGGCACATGTTGGTATGTCATTAAAGGGATTCTGTCATGGAAAAACATGTTTTTTTTCAAAACGCATCAGTTAATAGTGCTGCTCCAGCAGAATTCTGCACTGAAATCCAGATCTCAAAAGAGCAAACAGATTTTTTTTATATTCAATTTTTAAATCTGACATGGGGCTAGACATATAGTGAGTTTCCCAGCTGCCCCAGTCATGTAATGTATGCTTGCACTTTAGGATGGAGCTACTTTCTGGCAGGCTGTTATTTCTCCTACTTAATGTAACTGAATCAGTCTCAGTGGGACTTGGCTTTTACTATTGAGTGTTGTTCTTAGATCTACCAGGCAACTGTTATCTTGTGTTAGGGAGCTGCTATCTGATTACCTTCCCATTGTTCTTTTGTTAGGCTGCTGGGGGGGAGGGAGGGGGTGATATCACTCCAACTTGCAGCACAGCAGTAAAGAGTGACTGAAGTTTATCAGAGCACAAGTCACATGACTAGGGGCAGCTGGGAAACTGACAATATGTCTGGCCCCATGTCAGATTTCAAAAATGAATATAAAAAAATCTGTTTGATCTTTTGAAAAATGGATTTCAGTGCAGAATTCTGCTGGAGCAGCACTATTGACTGATGCGTTTTGAAAAAAACATGTTTTCCCATGACAATATCCCTTTAAGGTACTTGTATCCAAACACACTCCTGCACTTCCACCTGGTTTCCAATGTGTCCATCCTGTCTGTTCTGATGAATGGTGCCCGACTGCCCCTATTGATGCTGAGGAACCCTGGAGGTACCACCAACCTGGACTTGGCAATAGCTCCAAAGTTCCTTAAGCAGGTTGCATCAATGGTGCTACAGACTTGAGATGCAAGAGCTGTTTTGAATGTGTGTTCCAGAAGTGTCAACCTTCACTCTAAAAATGCTGGATTTAACTTGCATCTGATTTGCATCATAATGCAAACACAATTGCATCCACTTTGATGCATCCTACACAATTGTGGCAACTGCCAAAGACATACTGGGCTGGTGGGACACAGGGAAAACCCTTGTGGGCCCTGCCAACCCAGACTTGCTCCCCGGCTCAAATGATTGGCTGTAAAAATAATAAGGAATGCACGGGACTGAGTGGAGGGGGGTTGCAGTTGGGGTTCCATGGAGACAAGGGGGGGTTGCAGCTGGGGTGAGGGCCAGTACAGGGGGTGTGTGCAGGCCACTGACGCAAAAGCCTCAGAACCTTAGACCCCCCCCCAGTCTGATGTTAATATCTGCAACTCAGAGCTTGAATTATTGAAAGAAGAACTCTGTGTTATGGGTAAAAAAAATGTTAATCTACAACCCCAAATTGCACTTTACTGAACTTCAAGTGTGTTTACGCTGAACACTATTCATAAAGGTATTAGTGTTCGAACATGGTCCTTGCACCTCTCTAAAGCTTTGCTAAGCACCATGTATCCAGTCTGTCCTATTGAATCTTATGCCATTCTCCCCCATGATACAAGGGGAATATACCAGTAATTTCTGGGTTCCTGCTGTGGGCTGTGTCTTGTGTCTAAAGAATACACACAAACTGTCATCTGATTCATCAAAATGCCCATGTGCACCATACTTACAGTCATAAATGACCCCTTCATCCTCTTTTTACCAATAATAAAAACAGCAAGTTGTAGTGAAATGCCTCGGCGCTAGAGAAAAATTAAATCAACTGAGTTAAACTAAGGCTGACACAGGGGGTATCCTTGGGATTCTATGCAATATACCATACATTGTAAAGTAAAATGAATAATAGAAAGGTTAATAATCAAGAGACTGTCCCAAAGCATCAGCTCTTACCTACAACAGCAGCAAAATCCTTTCTGACTATCTCTTCTCCTTTATCATCCAATCTTGGATCAATGTTTGATTAAAGGAAACCCAAGGGCCATTGCTTGAATTGCTACTAGTATGTCAAGAATTATTTGTCTTGTGTCTGGGTTTCTTATGACATTCTCATATAAATGCATGTGTATTATATCGATATATATTTATGTATCAGAAACCATCAATAAACATTAGAAATGAAAAGATAGTATGACAAGCAATGGTCTTCATATTGATTGGTTGGTTTCCCCATTGGGATTGCTTTAATAACTGACCATCTCAAAGGTCAAGACTTGCTTAAGTTTTGTAGTCATTAGTCATTTAAAAATATAGCAAATGGACACTAATGACTGACAATTGACTCTTCCTGCAGGGGAATTATCTTTAAAACTACTTAGGAAGGTGATACCCCAAACTCCATTGAAGCACTAAAAATGGGAAACATAGAATATAGATATTCATTTTTTTTGCTATTTAAACTGCCCAAAAAGGCTGAACTGGTAAAAACATTATATTATGTAAGTTATCAGTAGAATTATCTTGGAAAAAGAAATACGCACACCTGCTTAACAAGAAGCCAAGGCAATCAATTGTTTGTTTTAATGTATTTATAGGGATGTGCACAGATCTATAAGGACGGTTGCTGCAATTTCGGGAATTTTAATGCTGTATCCTGGAATAGGGCTGCTTTGCTGGTTACTGTGGCCACCACATCAATACCTTTTAAATTGCAGCCCCGTTTAACACTTTTATTGAAATGAGGTAAACCAGGGTGCGGGAAACCTCTGTCAATGTACATTAAGAACTCAATCCATGGGTTACATGTTGGATATTCTTACATGTTCTTATATGTTACTTATACAGTTTCAACAGACACATCAGAGTATATTTCTTCCACCTTGTAGCTAAGAGTGTGCCAAGGTCCAAAATTCAAAATGTTGATTATTTTGTTGCTTGTCTTTTTCGGTAAAACAAGGATGGCTCCTCTTCTGCTGTCTTACCTATGGCATAACCTTCATGCTGCTTTACAGGCTGGCAGGAGTTAGTAATGCCTACAGTATGTGACCTTTGGGCTCCCTGAATTATGAATTAAGAATGACACCCAGTTTTAATCTAGGTGTGCAGATTTGTGCAACATCTCACATACATTTTGATGTATAGAGCCAAAATGACCAGCTTCCTGGTCAATATCTCACTGGAGCTCATTCAGATATTGAATAGGTTGGCCAGAAAATGCTGTTGAGTTGTGAATCCCATTGGACCATCTACTGGTTCACATATAATATGGTAATTGAACTGGCCGTTGAATGTTTACATGAACCCAATTAGATTCAATACTTGGGTGGGCAAATCAGTCAAATATTCACTCATTGGGTGACCCAATCCCCCATATACAGGTTCGGATCAGTTATCTGGAAACCCGTTGTCCTGAAAGCTCCGATTTACAGAAAGGCCATCTCCCATAGAGTCCATTTTATCCGAATAATCCCCATTTTTAAAAATTATTTCCTTTTTCTTTGTAATATTAAAACAGTATTCTGTGCTTGATCGCAACTATAAATAATCCTTATTGGAGGCAAAACCAGCCTATTGGGTTCATTTAATGTTTACATGATTTTCTAGTAGACTTAAGGTATGAAGATCCAAATGATGAAAAGATCCAGAAAACCCCAAGCATTCTGGATAGCAGATCCCATACCTGTACCCTCTACACTGAGATTTAACCCAGACCAATGAGACAATAACCCCTGAACAGTTATTTGAAATTAAGGCCAATCAAGTATTGGGCCAGACTACAGTATTATGACAGCTTACATGGATAGAGAATATTTTTTACCCATAATTTATTCCAGTTCTAAATCAATAGGAGACGTGAGGTTCACTAGCATAATATTTCACATCAGATGATTACAAAAATAAGATATGTCAAAGTTTTGACTCTCCGCTAATACCAAGAAAAACCCAAGTGCATAATAGAAGAACAGGACTGAAATTATATTATTTCAGCCAGTCAAGCATTGCCTGACAAGTAAGACATTCTTTCAAAAATGTATTTCTGCACCCCAGCTGGGTTTGCTTTTTAAAGTGTATCTTGGAAACAGCTAAGCGGGAGAGAGTGGCAATCCATAGTTAGCCGTCTCGGCTGGAGCTGTATTGCTTTGCATGTGGAATTCACTCATGTACAGACTTTACTTTTGCAACTTAATGGTAATTAGCACATAGCAATGTAACACAAGCTGGGATAAATAAGGTCTTTGCTTGTCAAGACTCCTGCATTTTTAAGAAGAATTTGATCTTTTCAATCAATACATTTTTTTGTATGAAGTGCGCATTCAAAGACCTGTTCTCTGTTGGTAAACTAATAATATAAGTTCCTAACTTTCACAGATATTTCAGTATTTCACATAATCGGATGGTCACCTGCTGTTCAATGAATTGATTTTCTTTTCTTTTCTTTTTTGATACAAATTGCTCGAAAAAATTGAAGTTCTGTCTTTGAATGGTACTGAGTAGATTGGTTTAATGCTTCAAAACCAACTCAACTGACGGTTTTATTTACTTGTCTAGTAGCCCAACCAATCTGGTTTGCTTTGATTATTCTTTCTGCTGTGAGTTTTTAGAGTAGAGTTTTACACCTTTTGCTCCTTCTTCAAAGATATACAAGGCATGTTTATTAAATAGAGAGAAAGTGTATGGCACAAGGAAAGTGGGGAAAGAAGGGATATCAGAAGTGGAAAGGAAAGGGGAGGAATCTGGAATGGAAAGAGATAAATTAATTTTATTGGCAAAGCAGAGAAGGTAAAACAAAGTTGGGTTGGAGGCGTTTTTCGGGATTGCCTAGGGTGCTGTTTCCTGCAACTATGCACAAAACCAACTAAAGAAAACATTGTGGTCATGTTGTCATATTTTTGCTTTATCTGTAGAAGATGAAATTCAAAGAAAGCTTTCAGGTTGAGCCACAGGTAACTGGTAGGTTAATGCCTAAATGCTGAGTAATGTGTGTAACACACAAAGGGGCTTGATGAGAAGTCATGTTAATGGAGAAACTATTAATATTAAACAGGAAGATGCCGTGATTTAGAGAAAAAGTAAGAAAATACTCAAGTTCTTATACCAGGTCAGAGGTCAGGGGCAGACAGCAATAATGACAAGTCTGTGTAACAGGCCGAAGTCGGGGACTGACTGAAGTCACAGTAAACAGGCCGAGGTCAAATACCAAGAGATCCAATGGAATTCAGGCTTGGGGAACTGAAGCAGAGGACCAAGGAATGGAACAGAGAACCAGGCAGGAATACAGGCAAGGACAACGCAGGAACATGGGCAGGAAACTCACAGTGCAATAAATATGCAGGCTAAATCAGTCTGTAAGGTTTCAATGATCAAGCAACCAGGAGTTGCATGTAATGGGCTTATAAAGGCTCGTAATTGAATAACTGAGAGCCAGTGGTGTAACCAGTGCCGGGCCAGAGTGGCCGGGCGCCCCAGGCAACTGGCCAGCTGCGTCGCCCCCTTCACTGTGTGCGCAGACTTGAGCGTGTGCATGCCCACTGGCTACAGCCTCACTGCGCACACCACCCTGCCGTCAGATAGGCGCATGCGCATTTACGCACATGGAACATAACACGACACCCTGCTGTCAGATAGGCGAATGCACACATGGAACAGGGCGCACACCATCCTGCCGTCAGTTAGGCGCATGCGTGCAGAATGCCAGACTGGACAGGGGTAGGCAGCAGTTAAAGGTACGTGCTGGGCGCCCCCTAAAGCTTTGCGCCCTAGGCACGTGCCTACTCTGCCTACCCCTAGTTCCTGCCCTGGGTGTAACTACCAAGGAAGCAGACCCCACCCAGGGGTTGAGGGGGTAAAGGGGGCCTGCTTCCTCAGTAGTATGTGTGACCGGCAGGTCCAAGTTTGGGCAATGGTATTACTGTAGCAATCCGGACCTCTGCAAGGCTTCTGCTCTTCGGCTCGATATGATCTACAGCAGAGAGTGATGCAGCCATCCATGAAAAAAGGTGAAATGGCCACTGTCAAATAGACTCACTGCACAGAACAGCGTCCTACTGACCCTGACCCCTGATCCGATATGTGACCTCAGGTCATATGAAACCTCATCAATGGATCAGAATCAGGAAGAGAGAAGTGCACCTGCAGAGATAGCAGCAAGATAAGCTTGGAGAAGGGCAGCAGAAGAGAGAGTCAAGAGGTAAAGGGATCAGGCATAAAGCTGAAAACTTAAATAGAATTGGAAGGGAGAAGGTACAGTTAAAACAAGGAAAAACAAAAGTGGGCACATGATAAAAGGAAAGAAGGTGGATGGGGTAGAACAGTGATCCACAACCAACAGCTCGCGAGCAACCTGTTGCTCACCAAAACTTTGGATGTTGCTCCCAGTGGCCTCAAAGCAGGTGCTTATTTTTGAATTCCTGGCTTGGAGGCAAGATTTGGTTTGATAAAAAACAGATGTACTGCCAAACAGAGCCTCCCGTAGGCTGCAAGTCCATATAGAGGCTACTGAATAGTCAATCACAGCTCTTATTTGGCACCACCCTGGATCACTTATTATGTGTATGTTGCTCCCCAACTCTTTTTACATCTGAATGCTGCTCACAGGTAAAAAGGGTTGGGGACCCCTGGGGTAGAAAGTGAAAGGATTAATTGTCTTGGAGCTAAGTAGTAATCAGGAATACATTTAAGTGATTTCGAGAAGGGAGTGTGTGATGAAATGGCTGGAATTTTTCACGAATAAAAGGGAGGGAATGGGGGCGACAAACGTCAGAAGGCCTAGGGGTGCCTGCTATGTAAATCCAGCCATGTGTGCATTCATCCATCTTGCTTGGCCTGTGTTTTGTATTCAGGCAGAGAAAAGTGGATCCACCCCATTCGCTCCTTCTTATAGCTCTTGGGGTATTCATAAAATTCCCACTATGCCCATCCCCCATGAGTTCTGGGGGAATTGCCAATGAAAGGAAAATGATGTTGACTGTGGAATAAGAAGACCCCAAATTACTGCATTGCTTAGGGCCACATCATAATCTCCCAATAACCTTACTATTTACACTCAGAAACAGATTGAAGAGAAGTTCAGTTACTTCCACAGCCACCCACATCATTGATCCTTTTTTAGCAACTTGTGGAATACAGAGCACACGTGAAGACTGTCCTTCTTGAAGAAAAGTCCAAAACGTCACTTTTTATACACCAGCATTTCTAGAAAGGCCAAAGATGGCCCCTGAACGCAAAGTGAGAGGAAATATGTTTTTGAATAATCATAAGGTATGATGACTGTAAGCCACTGGGGGTTTATTTACAAACTCAGGTTAATGGTTTCAATATTCATCAGGTCAACTGTACCCAAAATCCATTTTCCATTTGGCTCTCTGCATTGAAGGAAACATAAACCCTCAAACCAAATTTATTTAAAATTTGACTCTTTTTAGCCATTTTCTAGATTTCAAGCTTTTAGCAATTTTTATACTGCTACTATAATGGAACTGACAGTCAAAAAAACGGTGCTTTGCTTATAAACGACTAGAGATAAGTCAACAGATGTTTCTCTGGTCTTTTCTAAGCAGAGCAACATCAGATGAGTTTCCTTGTCTTCTTTTGAAATTGTTTACAGACTGTAGATGTTGAGATTTTTAAAAGATGAGATCCTGATCGTGAGACCACGATCTTCTCGGAACGATCGTACGGATTTACCATCAACTAAAAAGACCAATTTGCCAGGAAAACAAAGAGGAGCTGCCTGCTTGGCCCTGAAAACATAGAGAGATTGCACTGGGACCGACAAAGATTTTTTGACCTGGCCAATCAATTTCCTGACAGATGTTGGCCTGAAAAATCGTAAGATGTATGATCGTTTGAATCCCACTAACCGCACGATACTTTTCGAAGGATTGGTCGGACTTCCCTAAAATCGGTCGTTCGGCAAGAAGAATCGTCGTGTCTATGGGGAGCTTTAGGCCAGTGAGCAGAATTGGTTGTTTGCATTATTACTCAACTGATATGAATTGTTGATGCCAGAGGCCGTTGCTCTTCATGTTGGAATATGTGAAGTGGTCCCTGGTGCAGTTTGTGGCTTCAGGTGGTTTCTGCTCTTTAAATGAACTTCATTGATTCTTCCTATTAACTGATGATATTAACGTTCAAATAACATGGTACTGTTGACATTCTATGGACTTTTGTATTCAGAATGTCACCTGTTCATCTGGGAGACATGAAATCATTATTTTAAATGTTAACGGTCGCTACAAATATGGAAATATTTTGCAGATTACTTCACTAATAACCTAAGGACTAGATTGAGTGTGATGACAATATTACTCATAATCGGGTTAACCTGTCAAACTGGTCAGAGACAGTCCTGTTATTAAACTGCCGAGGTAGACAGCTGCCCCTTTCAGCTTTGCACTATGAAATCACCTTCACTTTGTATTCCGTTGCCAAGGAAATTCAAATGACATCTATTCAATTGTTGGAAACAGCTGGAATAATAAGTTACATTACATGAACTACTATGTGAGCCAATGGGTACCCAGGTTTTCAGTAAAGAAGGGTTTCCAAATAAATCAGCCAATGGAAAGTGTACAAACATGGAAGCTCAAACAAAAATTACTTTTAAACCAAAGCCAACTTATAATTTTGATACATGTGGCCACCATTATACTCGGCTAGTTTTAAAAAGTAGTTTGAAGAGAACATTTACTTTCAAAAGAGCAATACATTGTAGACATTACTGAAATAATCAATTCAATACCTTGTCTAACTCTTTTTATTTTTCTAGAGAGAGAGCTCCCATTGACTTTTATAGGACCTTGAAAACTTTTACCTGGTGAAATTTTGCATTACAGGTTTTTGTATTTTTTACACTCAATTTTTTACATCTCAAATTTTTTGAGCTTTTTTAAAAAAAAAAAAAAATAGGAAAACACCTCATCACCATTACAAGAACGGTACTGTTTTCCCAAGATTAATATTGTCATAATTTATGTTTAAAGAGACAGGACTCTCTGATTGAAATGGGAAATTACTGTCAATGAATAAGAAAGGTTGATATTAGGGAAGATACCGCAAACAGTAGGTCTATGTCTTACCGGGTTCTTAAATATTCTCATATACGTCTTTCGTACAACGGGACTTTCCTTGTGAGCTGTAAGGGTTAGTCCACACGAGGAGATTCAGGGAGATTTTGTCGCCTGGCGACTAGTCGCCTCGTCTTCTGAGCGACTGTCTCCCCGAACTGCCTCAGCGTGTTTTCCCGTAGGCTACAATGAAAAGTCGCCTCACGGAGGAAACTTTAGGCGACGATTGAAAATGCATCACCGCGTGTGCTTTAGCGCAGGTGACTTTTCATTGTAGCCTATGGGAAAACACGCTGAGGCAGTTCAGGGAGATTGTCGCTCAGAAGACGAGGCGATTAGTCGCCAGGCGACAAAATCTCCCCGAATCTCCTTGTGTGGCCTTACCCTAAAAGATGTGATCTTTCATCTTGCATTTTATACCATATAAATGGCTCAGTAGGGAACAGATTTAGGCAATAACGATAAAAAAAGACTTTATTTCAGACAATTTAGCCCTGAAAAGGCCCTTTGATGTATTTGTTATTCAAACAAGGTCACAGAGTCCCTCTGATACAATAAAGTCAATAAAAGGATTCATATTCATCCATCTCATGCTAATTTGTACAATGAACGGCAGTTTTACATCTGGTGCTATATCTCGAAAAAGCTTACACTGTGGATTTCCAGGGGTATACTTGTCCTTGAAATAATGCAACAAAGTCATTTCCAAGCCACGTGGAAAAATATCACAGTTAATATGGCTTTGGCGCCTCTCCCCTTCTCCAACGATTGCACCGCCCTGGTTGTTAAAAGGAATTTGATCCATTAATAACAGGAAAGTCATATCGCTAGTAGTGCAGCACGTTCAGTGCAGCTGATTCATAGGCACCACTTGTTTGTTTCTCTGATATTCCTATGGAGGGTGTAGCTTTTGAAGGGATACTTGACGCATGTTTTTTTGAAAATGCGTCCGTTAATGGTTCTGCTCCAGCAAAATTTTGCACTGAAGTCTATTTTTCAAAAGAGCAAACAGATTTTTTATATTTAATTTTGAAATCTGACATGGGGCTAGACATGTTGTTTTTAGGTGCCCCCAGTCATGTAATTAGTGCTCTGGTAAACTTCAGTCACCCCGTCCCTTTCCCCCCAGCAGCCCTTCAACAGAACAATGGTAATGCAACTAGAGTACAGCTCCCTTGTAGATATGAGCACTCAATATGGAAATTGTATCAAACTTAACATGATTTTCCTTTCCTGGATAACTCCATGTCATAAATGTACTGGGTGTAGGAAACTACAGGAAAATGCCTCCCTAGATATCAACTAGATAAAGATTATTCTTTAACAAGCATTCAAGATAACTGAAAAAAATTAAATCTAGGTAGTTGAATAGAAGATACCCAGGGGAACAGAGCTCTACCACCCGGCACAAACCTATAGGCTGCGGTGTTATAACCAGGGCCCAACTAAAGGCAACACTAAAATCCTGGTCAAAATTAATAATTTTTAGTAAGACAACATTTTCTAATCACCCAACCAACTAACCTAAGGACTGGCAAACAATTTACACATAGTTCTCTGGAAGATGGATAGGCAAATTTCCACATGCAAGTGGCATAGAGCCTAAAATCCTGTAGGGTGCCATAATTACATGCGTGAAGACAAACAAGTTAAGTACATGCGACTTGTCTGATTGGTAAAATAACCATATCTTAGTTTGGTTCAAGTACAAGGTGCTGTTTTATTATTACAGAGAAAAAGGGAATAATCTTTAAAGGAGAAGGAAAGGTTAAAACTAAGTAAGCCTTATCAGAAAAGTCCACCTAAATATACCCGTAAATCCTCAAAGTAATGTTGCTCTGAGTCCTCTGTCAAAAGAAACATCACATTTCTTTCCTTCTATTGTGTACTCATGGGCTTCTGTATCAGACTTCCAGTTTTCAGCTTAAACCTCCAGGGCTAGGGCTTGAGCATGCTCAGTTTGCTCTCCTCCCCTCCCTGTTGTAATCTGAGCCCAGAGCTATGAGTGAACAGGGAGACTCAGGCAGGAAGTGATGTCGCACCAAGCGAATATGGCAGCTGCTATCCTAAACAAACAGAGAGCTTCTAGAGTTTTTTTCTCAGGTATAGTAAAACATTCTACAGAATAAATAAAGTGTTATAGCTTGCACTATTGCAGCTAATCTATTGGCAATATAATGCCTCTGTAGCTTTCCTTCTCCTTTAAAAATATTTTTTAAAAACTTTCTGGATAACGGGTTTCTGGATAACCGATCCAATACCTGCGCAAGGTACTGTTTTATTATTACAGAGAAAAAGGAAATCATTTTTAAAAATTTGAATTATTTGGGTAAAATTGAGTCTATAGGAGACGGCCTTTCCGTAATTCGGAGCTTTCTGGATAACAGGTTTCCGGATAACGGATCCCATACCTGCACAAGGTACTGTTTTATTATTACAGAGAAAAAGGAAATCATTTTTAAAAAATGTAATTATTTGGGTAAAATTGAGTCTATAGGAGACGGTCGTTCCGTAATTCGGAGCTTTCTGGATAACAGGTTTCCGGATAATGAATCCCATACATGTACTAACAGATCACTCAGGGAGTCATATATAAAGGATTTTGAACCAACAAATTAGTTATACTGTATGAATTCATAGCTGCAAGTTGTTGCAGTCTCAAGCAAAGAAAAAGCCTGTGCTGATAACTCTAGGGATGTTTTATTCTTTCTACCTGTCTCACAACATTATAGGGGGGAAAATGCACTTTAAACAGTAATTGAGCCAAATGTTCCAGGCAGAAAGTAACTTGGCAGCCTGTCAGACCCATAGAAAAATTCTTGCTCTTACTGGAGCGATTTATTGAGATTTTTTATGGTGTTCCGTCAGTTTATATGACATGCCGTACAATTTTATAAAGTACAGTCTGTACCTTTTTCAATCTGTAAGAGTAAATATCTGCAGTAGTAAATATGTCCCCCATCTCCCATTCCATGTGTGACTATTTTGCCTGCTGGGAAATTCAGCCTCACGTATCAGTGTCTTTATTGCAGTTCCATGACAGCAACCGAATGACAGAATATCTCTAGTTGCCTACATAGAAAAACCAGGAGATCTGACATTTGGCATCTTGATACTGAAGTCATTTGGATATGGGATTGATGTGGCGGTCTCAAACCAAAGCCTCACGCATCATATGCCTATGATTAAGGGCAAATGTCTGAAATGCGTGAGATTTCTGTATGAGAAGTCAGTAGACGTCTGTTTTTAATGGAATCCAGAGTTACCTCAACCCAACCAAATGGACTGCTCAGAACTCCTACTATGGGATTCCTTACCGGTTGCTCTGTCCACAGCTTCTCCACCGTCCTTGTAATCCAAACTGAAAAGAAGGACGGCACTCCAGTAAAATTGATCAAACAAAAAGTGATCCCTTATTGAATGAAATTACCCTGCGGTAGAAGCTGAGGTCTGACCTAGGTCAGTACCAGTTAATAATTTAAAAAATGAAGAAAAAGTACCCCACTAGCTTCAAAGCTCGCTCAGCAGTCTCAAGTGATTTAAACCTACCTAATTTAATTAGTCACTAATGTGTGCAAATTAGCTAATAACTTAAATATAGATACTAAAGTGCTTGTGCTATTATTAAATCAATTGAAATTGATTATAAATTAATTAAATATTAGTAATACAATTCATTCAGTTCTATACAAAAGTTTCAGAAAACGTTGGTACCTATACCCTTGATTGTGACCAATTCTATTTCACAACGGTGTATCTATTTTTTAAGGGTTAATAATCTCCCCCTTCCCAATCACTTTAAATTAAAGTGCAAGTGCTTAACAGTTAATGGATAATAATAATTTAATCCAGATTAACCAAAATTCATAATATTGAAAGTGCTCATTAGTGCTTGAAAATAGATTAAGGTTAAAAAATTAATTGATTAGAGACCGCAATAAATAGGATAATTATTAAAAAACACACAATTGCTCAGGTTCAGAAATAAGTTAGAAAATGGAAAGAGAAGGAGGTGGAGTTGTCCCAAATCTACTACCTAATTTGTTTCTATCCCTGGGACACCACAAAGTCAAAGAAGGCAGAGTACCCGGGACTGTGGTCTCAAATTTTACTCTAGTCCTAAACTCAAAGAAAACTATATAGGCCTAAAAAAACACAAATCCACGGGCTCTTGTGAGCTTTAGTAACAGATAGATAAGCAGAGAACCGAGCACTGGCTGAGGTTTGGAACCTCCCCACCCCTTCCAATACTTTGAAAACCCAATCGACTGAAGTATAAAAGTTTAAAGTTAAAAAGGACTCGGAACGCCGACGCGCGTTTCCAGTACTCCAGTAAAATTGCCTATGATTAAGGGATTGTTTCCTGAAATGAGTAAGGCGCATTACTCTTGCAGGATACTGCAATAAACTTGCTTGTTCCTTTTACTGGAGTGCCGTCCTTCTTTTCGGTTTGAATCCAGAGTTGCCGTCCACCTTCTTTTTCTGAGATGGCTTTCTACCTTTTTGCATTTGCCACTGTTGATGAGGAAAGGGACTCTAGGGGTCAGAATGTTTAATGCGAAAAGAGTCACCTTTGTACAGAACCAACTGTTGTCTTAGATACAAGGAGAATGAAGGCTTTATTAAATAAAAGTACTTGCAGGGCCGGAACTAGGGATTGGCAGAAGAGCCACGTGTCTAGGGTGCAAGGTAGAGGGGCGCGTAACTCTTCTGACGCCTTCCCTAGTTTGGACCCTCCTGTCCAGAAGCTGTAGCTGTGGTTCCTTTTGAATGCGATTGAGCGCTCTTTTGTGCATGCTCGCTCAGGCTACCTCAGCGCTTGCGTTCTTCTGCAACAAAAATAGATGTTTCAAAGATGAAGGCTCTTGGGTTGAAGGCTCTTTTTTGTAGGCTCCAATAAACGCATTATTTGGTATCTCTTTCTTTCCATCAAAGTGGTAACCTATTCTGGGATTGATGCAATTCATGTTAGAGTTGACCTGCAACTCAACTTGGGAATTGCGTACACTGGAGCTTTTCTCTTTATTTAGGCACATCCATGTCATTTAACTGTGATTGGTTGCACTAGATATGTTCCCAATATCAAGAAAAAGAGACAACAGGAAAGTTGACGTTATTGCCTGTTCTTTTTCATACTGAAACACATAGAGGCCTATTTATTAAACCTCAAAATTTTCTGGTTGAGCTTTTAAAGGGAAAAACTAAAATTGTTTGAGATTTATTATACCCCAAAGCTGCTAAATATCCAAATCCAAAAATACTCCGTCTCAAACTTGTTGAAGTCATGTAGAAGGCAAAGGCAGATGTCCCTCAAGATGTTTCTAGACATTGTGATCCCCCTGGTTAGTCGACTTTGTTTTCATAAAAAAAAAAATGAGATTAATTAGAGTTTTAGTATATAACCCCTATGGACTTGAAAATGTCAAACTTGTGTTAACTATTTTTTTTTTGTCCCAGATCTCAGACATTTTGAGGTATGGCAAAAAGCCAATATGGCAGCTGCTATCCTAAATAAACAGAGAGAGCTTCTAGAGCTGTTTACTCAGTTATGGTAAAGCATTCTGGAGAATAAATACAGGGGGTTATTGATCAATGTCCGAATTTATCTCAATATTTTCTGATACAAACTCTGATCAAATCCGCTCGGGTTTTTTATGCTTATTTATTATTACATTTTCTCGAAAATCTGCTTTGAGGGAAAAAAATATGATTTTCATTCTTTTTTTCTGATTTTTCATCTGAAAACTCAGATTTTTTTCATATTTTTCACCTGAAAACTATTTCTTATGCTTTTTGCCCGAAAACTCAGAAAACTTCAGGGTATTGCACAAAACCCAGCGCACTTCAAAAAATCATTGGGACTTCTCCCATTTACTTATATGCAACCTCGACAGGTCTGAGATGCCAGATTTTCTGATTCAGACTTTTCCATCCTTTAATAAATTCCGAAAATTTTTAGATTTTTTTTAAAAGTCCGATTTCATAAAAAAAAAATCACACATTTTTCTGGATTTTTGCATTTGGAGTTTAGTAAATGACCCCATAGTGTTATAGCTATTGTGGCTAATCTATTGGCAATAAACTGCCACTGTAGCTTTCCTTCTCCTTTAAGTGCAGAGATAATAGAGTAAAGAAGCTTTTGGGGGCATATAGAATAGGAAATACATATATACAATACTTATTTGTAAGTGCAGAACATGAAATAAAGATGAAGTAGGATTATATGGTGCATATGATTGAATCACGGTGTCATTATCATTTTGTTTCATCGTATTGAGTCACAATGCACCATTAAAGTCTGCTCCATCTGTAGGTTACAAAAGTTTCCAAGTTCAACATTGTACTATGTAATAGACTAGAATGGCTGTTTTTGTCCCGGCAGGTAAGGGTGATGTGTTTGGAGACGTTTTCTGGAAAGAAACCACCCTCGCCCCATCTTGTGCAAACGTTAGAGCCCTGACATACTGTGACCTTCATGTAATTAAAAGAGATGCCTTACAGAAAGTTCTGGATTTCTACACTGCCTTCTCCCACTCGTTTTCCAGAAATTTAATTCTCACGTACAACTTGCGGAAAAGGGTAAGTGTAACTCTGATTATTATGATTATTCAATGTTCTTGTGTTTTTTTTCTTTTAAATTAATTGTTCAGTATAAAAATAAAAACTGGGTAAATAGATCGGCTGTGCAAAATAAAAAAAATGTTTCTAATATAGTTAATTAACCAAAAATGTAATGTATAAAGGCTGGAGTGACTGGATGTGTAACATAATAGCCAGAACACTACTTCCTGCTTTGCAGCTCTCTTGCTTTCCACTGATTGGTTACCAGGCAGTAACCAATCAGTGACTTGAGGGGGGGGCACATGGAACATAACTGTTGCTTTTGAATCTGAGCTGAATGCTGAGGATCAATTTCAAACTCACTGAACAATTATGTCCCCCTTATAGTCACTGACTAACTCAGAGTTGACTCATGTTGTCCCAATAAAGTGTCAGCTTAAGGGGCACATTTACTTAGGGTCGAAGTAAAATCCTTCGACTTCGAATATCGAAGTCGAATGATTTACCGCATTTCCTTCGTTTGTACGATCGAAGGAAACGATCAAATCCTTCTAAACGAACGATTCGAAGGATTTTAATCCATCGATCGAATGATTTTCCTTCGATCAAAAAAAGCTAGGAAAGCCTATGGGGAAGTTTTTTTTTAAAGAGACAGTACTTGGACTATAGAATGGTCAAAAAGTCGAGCGATTTTTACTTTCGAATGGTTGAATGGAATGGTTTCGAAAGGTTGAAGTAGCCAATTCGATGGTCGAAGTAGCCAAAAAAATACTTCGAAATTCAAAGTATTTTTTATTCTATTCCTTCACTCGAGCTTAGTAAATGTGCCCCATATGTCCATATAATACATACGCAAATACATTTCCAAAAACAGATGTACTGTGCATCCATCAAAAGATACTTATTTTATACTAGAGCATTTTCAGGATGGAGCCCTTGTAGCCTTGGATATGTCACCTTGAACTACTTATTGATAGTCCACTGAGTACTTTTGGTGGGGGAACAGTAAATCACACTCAAGTTAATTTGCTGCAAATTAAAGCAAGAACTAATATAGACGATGTTGTATTGATTCACTACAGCCTTGGAACCTTCAGCGTGTATGTACAATCGGTGCTCAACCCTATTTGTCCTTAGGTGGCTTCGTTTTCCCAAGAAACCAAGCGACAGTCTCAGATCATGCCTTTCTATAGAGAAACACGTGGCAATAGTTGGATTTTTATTTCTGAGCAATGGGATCATGTACAGTTGATTTACAGCACCATTGACTTCTCATGTTTAACTTAAGAGGAAGGATTTATGTCATTAAGCAAATATAAGCCAAGGATTTGACCTGCAATACTCATGATCAAATCTAATGTCTATTTCATCTTGTCTTGCTTTAAAGTGTCATATATTATTTTAATCTAAAGTTGATCAGGCTTCCAAATTGCATTTATTAATTGTATTAAAGCAGATCAAAGCCCTGCTATTGAGCTATAAGTTACTCAAATTTTGCTGGACCCCAGAACATATGATCAAAGGCAACTAGTAGCTGTGGTCCAACTATTTTTGTTCACTGAACCAATTAATGCAAACTTCTTCTTCATTTTTTAAAAAACTTGATCTGTGTAAATCTGAACCCATGTTTAGATTTGGAAACCTTAAACACAGTTTCTCTAGCAATGAAACAGTAGTGCTCCCTCCTCCTTGTGTTTCATTACAGGATAATATTGGGAAGACCCACAGTGTGTATTACAATCAGGTCCTGGGTGTCCTTCAGGAGTTCCTTTCTGGTCTGTTGTGATTCAAAAGCGTTACTGTGACTAGTGATGGGAGAATAAATTTGCAGTGAATTTCCACATTTTGCTGCCGGCGAATAAATTCGCGAATCTCCTGCGAAAATTCGCCTACGTCAAAAAATTGTGGACGTGCGTCCGAAAAGGCGCCTTGTGTCAACACTATTCTGATGCCCTTGACTTTAACACCAGTGTCAAAATGACATGATCGACTTTTTTGAATATTGGACACGGGTGTCAATTTTGATTTTCTCAGTTTTTTTTGGCGAATTTTTCACTGTTTCGCGAATTTTGTTGGAAATTCATGAATTATCCGGCGAAACGGGAAGTCGCATGCTGGGAAATGCAATAGAGTCAGAGCATTTTTATACTTTTCTGGGTAGAGATATGGGACCTGGAATTCAGGATGTTTGGGACAACGGATCTTTCCATAATTTGGATCTTCAAACTTTAAGTCTACTAGAAAATCATGTAAACATTAAATAAACCAAATAGGCTGGTTTTGCTTCCAATAAGGATTCATTATATCTTAGTTGGGTTCAAGTACAAGCGACTGTTTTATTATTACACAGAAAAAGGAAATCATTTTAAAAAATTTGGATAATTTGGATAAAATGCAGTTTATTGGAGACAGCATTTCTGTAATGCAGAGCTTTCTGGATAACAGGTTTCTGGATAAAGGATCCCACACCTGTACTGATTATAAATATATATTTGCAGTTGAAGCAGAATCAAGGCAACTAAACATTTCATAAATCTCTTTAATTTTCCACCAGTTCTCTAAAGAATTCAACTGCGAGTTTAATTAGGGATGCAAGGGAATTAACCAATGAGAATGCTGCTAACCTAATCACAGGCCTGCAGCCATGATGCAAGAGCAGAACCCAGGATGCAAAATGCCAACGTTTGCTAATATAAGCATTTTTTTTGCATTTTGCCCACCATGTTCTGCATTGCAAACGATCCCTAGAGAATTCACTTCTGATCCAAAATTGAATTAGAAAAAATATCAGCAGTTGGAATGCTGCTGATCCAAAATTTAATTAGTGGAAATACTGATGGTGAAAAAAACGCAATTAGAGATGGCAGAGAATCCACCAGTGAGAAGCAGGATTTGTTTAGAAGTTTAGGTTGGGCAGAGTTGTGGTGGCATCAGACTTTTACAGAAGGGATTTTGTTGGTATCTGATTTTGCTGACAAAGGTTTGAGGTAAAAGGGAAGGTGGTATCAGACTTTCAATGTGGTTGGGAGGGTAACAAGCTTCTTTAAGTTGTTAAATGTATTTATTCAACATATGTGGCCTTCAAGTGCATCAATTCTAATGCTGCAGTTGGAGCTGTCAGTGGATTCTGGGAGTTGTACATTAGTTACAAACAAGCAGAACCCCATTGCTTTATGCAGGGTTAATGGCCCAGGTTGTTTCCTTTGCCCTTTTATGTGCAGTTCCAGTAGAGTAAGACTCGCTGCCGTGTTCAGCAGAATGTTACATTATCATCAAACAGCATAAAAAATTAACGATGTTGAGCTGTAATTGGATCGGTGTTGCTATCAAACAAAGTGATAACATGACCCAACCCCCTTGGTTTAAATTATTACACGACTGCAGAGAATTTATGTTTGAAAATCTTCAGTAGTTATTGGTGTCCCAGCCTCACACACTGATTTCAGTTCTGCTGCTGGTGACGACACAATGGTCATCACAATGTTCATAGCTGGTCGCCTGGCTGGGATCTTGCATTGCTCTTAGTGGCATATTTGTAAAGGAGATACTTTATTGATCTCATGTTTTGAGTTATTTCCATCCTATGGTTTGGAATTGTTTTGTTTGGTTCCTGTTCTGTCCTCTCTACGTATTACCCTGGGGCAGTGTGTAGTTGGACATGCAGCTAAACCTCCCCACAATCCAATAAAGAGACTGAGCTTGGAGTCTGTACATTGTACTGGATAGGCAAGTGGAATAGATAGAAAGCTGAGTGGAGAGGGGAAACTGCAACAAATACAGAAAGCACAATAAGTATGTTTGTAATGAACAATAATATGAAACATATATGCATATAAACTGCAACATGAAAACACTAGTTGGCATGAATGTCTATGCAGCAATGTCTTTAGGGGGTGCGGCAGCTGTGGAGGTGATTTGGTGCAACTATTTTGCTTACCAACGATGCTACTGTTAGGAGAGAATAAACTCTACGCTTCTTCCACACCATGAGCTGTAAAATGGAGTCCTAGCTCCCACAATGCACTGCCTGATTAGTTCTGCCATAAGCCATGTGGAGGTGCAGAACAAATACAGGAGGTGACCTTGAGCACTTACAGCAAGTGTCCAATGGAGGAAGCTCCGAGCAAATGAATTGTGAAATATGATAGCATGGTCGAAGCTTATGCTGGAGATATGACCGTTCCCTTTGCATTATCTCCAAAAAGTCCTCATTTACTTTCATGACCTCCACCTATCATTTGGGGCTTGCCCAAACTTTAAATAGGTCTTCAATTCTCTGAAATAAAAGGCAATTCTTCCTTCTCATCTTCCCATAAAGTCTGGTGTTTCTGGGGTGGCGATGAAAGGTGTTGGATTTCAACTTGGTGTTTCAGAAAACCACCAATCAATTCATACACAAGAGTTGGAATGTGATAGTCTTGCAATATGGAAATGTATTCTCCACCAGATTGTCAACAGTCATCTTAGATGCCTCTCTCTAATGAGGCTGCTCACTTACAAGCTGTGACAGCTCTACAACAAATATCTCCGATTGCAAGCTCCTATGTAGAGTACAAGTGAAATACTATGCAGGACATTGCTGAGGACCCCTTTCTTCAACTCAAATGTGCATCCCTCACATCTGCTTACACATCGGCTACTGTTTCAGCCTAAACCTAGTTCAAGTATGGGATCTGTTATCCAGAAATCTGTTATCCAGAAAGCTACGAATCCGAGAAGGTCGTCTCCCATAGACCTAATTATTTTCAAATAATTCAAAATGATCAAAAAACAGTAGCTTCTACTTTTTTATACTAAACAGTATTTTGTACTTGTTCCCAACAAAAATCTAATCCAGACTGTATTTCTATATAGGCACCCATGGGCCTGTGCCTAGGGTGCAAGCTTTAAAAGTATGGCCCTTGGGTGCCTATATAACAAATTACATTTTCAAATAAAATAAAAAATCTCAGCCACCACCAGAAACTTGTGGGCAAATCCAGCTGCTAAACTTTGGGGGTGAGGGGGTAGGAGCGCACTTATTGAGCTCATTGGCGGAAGTGACATCATACTTTGTACACCTAGGGCGCCACCAGATCTAAATAGAGCACTTGATATAACTTATCAATTAATTATAGTTAATTCATGGTTAAATGATCCTTTATCTGTAAAATCCCAGGTCCTGAGCACTCTGGGTAGCAGGTCGCATACCTATAATGCCCACAACCGTATATGGCCATTGGTGCAAACAACTAAGAGAACTCTTGAATTACCATGAGGTCCAGGGTACCAGAAATTCCAGGGTTGTCTTCTGTACATACTCATAATCATTCATCAGAGCAGGCTTAGTGGGCACATTGATGCTCACGAGAAATCTGGCTCTCACACACCCTTGAGTGAGATAAATCAATGCTGTCTGGTGCACAATGGTAGAGGTTTGGCAACCTCAAAATCAATTCCAGAAGTCAAGCAATCCAGAGGCACACAGAACTGATGCAAGCAAGGAACACCTTGCACGTTTATTGCGGTATAGCAGTGCAACGTTTCGGGGTCTGGCCCCTTTATCAAGCATCAAGCTTGATAAAGGGGCCAGACCCCAAAATGTTGCTCACCCCAAGTTGCCATGGGGCATGTATTAGTGATGGGCTAATAAAGTCAGCAGGTGGAAATTTGCGGTAAATTTCTGTGTCTTGCCGCCATCGAATAAATTCTCACCAGGGTAAAAAACGTTGAAAGTACATCAGAAAAGTTGATTGCGTCAAAACCATCGAACGTCAACATTTTTTGGATGCCCATTGACTTTAATGCCAGTGTTTCATGAATTTTTCACTGTTTCATGTTGTACTTTGTTGTAATGCTACTCTGAAGTGTAGTAGGTTCTCTGTAATGGCATTGTGAAGACCAATTCCTAGGTCTCCTGTCTCAAGGAAGGATTAGCTCACCACTAGCATGATTTACCATGAAGTCCAGGGTACCAGAAATTCCAGTGTTGTCTTCTGTCCATACTCATAATCATTCATCAGAGCAGGCTTAGTGGGCTCATTGATGCTCACCCCAAGTTGCCATGGGGCATGTATTAATGATGGGCTAATAAAGTCAGCAGGCGGAAATAAGCTGTAAACTTTCTGTGTCTTGCCGCCAGCGAATAAATTCTCACCGGCGTAAAAAACTTTGAAAGCACATCGGAAAAGTCGATTGCGTCAAAACCATAGAACGTCAACTTTTTTCGGATGCCCATTGACTTTAATGCCAGTGTTGCATGAATTTTTCACTGTTTCGTGAATTTCGCTGCAAATTCTGGCATTTTTCGGCGAAGCGAAACGGGACAAATTCACCCATCACTAGCATGTATGTATTTTGAGTCCAATTAAGTGCTTTGCAGTTGCATTAGCATCTGTAAATAAGGCTTACCATGTACTAATTGCCATTGCATAACAGTTTCAGAAAGCGACACGATTCCTTTCTGAAACACAGGAGTCATTTCAATTTATTTTGCTATGTCTGTTCTAGAGAACATTCATCATGCTTGTATTGTAAATATAATGATTATACTGACTGATGTGACTCCCACTGTTTAAATGATTTCTCTTCAAATATATGTCTGGACTTCAACAAATACTGAGGAACCCAGACAGCGTGGACACTGTAAATGAATTTGTGTAGCCTCCTGCTATGATGGAAGTCCCAGGTAGCATTTCCAAAGCAATGATATGTGTTAAAAGTTTGCCATAATTTCAAGGCCATTATAGATGTGGAAGATACAAGCTATTCTGAGATAACGTTCATTGAAAATTTAGATTTTTCAATTGCTTTAGACAGAGCGTTCAGTACTGTGGAGCCTTACAGAGGGAACATCTACTTATTCCAGTCTACGTATGCAGTATAAGGGTGATTTGACCCAAATAACTGTATATGATCTTGAATTGTTTTGAAGTTGTTAGGGTCATCCATAAGTGCAAGAAGGGATGTCAGCTGCAGGATGATTGCATGCAAGAGAACAGACGCAGACCAGGAGTCTTATTTGTTCTGTTCTACCATATTGGTGAACAGACCGTTTATTTATAGGTGGAGTACATACAGAATTAGTTAATGATTATGCTTTAAGGTGGGTTAGGGTGGTTTCCCACCATAACCAGTTAGAGAAGAGTATTTAGGTTTAGAAATAACAAGTATGACATGACCGTTCACCTAGTTCTGTCTCATGGGTTTGTCCCTGAATTTGGATATCATTAACTTAGGGGATGTTTACTAATGATGATAAGCCTGATGGAAGTTTGGGGACTTTCTACTCATGTCATGCTGACCTAAAATATTATAGAATATTATTCAAGAAAGAGACTTAGCTTAAAGTGGTATACAGGCATATATTAGATATAGTATATATGTGATTAAAAATAAAGGCTACCTTATCAAAGTTGAGCTTTTCCCAAACTTGAGTTATATAACATATATCAATTGAAAGAATCCTGAAAATTCAAATTTTAAAAAAAATGGCAGCTAAACCCTGGTGAGCTTTAGAAGTCAAAGAGGGGTGTAACATTCTTTAATATTCACGCTATTTTAAGTTTTTTTTAATGAATCCCTAAACGCATGTGATGATACTGCTGGTGATGCTTCTTCTCCATTTATCTTGATTGTGGCTCATGTTTTGATGCTGGGAGGTTTCCCATTCATTCGTTTGCATGTTATCCTTGGCCCCTTCCAGATGTCTTCTCCATTTTTTGACCCTTGCCTGACCTGTTTTTTCTATAACGTTTCAGCTTGACTTTGTCTAAAATTCTGTCTGTTCCTATCTGTTGTACTTTGTTGTAATGCTACTCTGAAGTGTAGTAGGTTCTCTGTAACGGCATTATGAAGACCAATTCCTAGGTCTCCTGTCTCAAGGAAGGATTAGCTCACCACTAGCTGCCCTCTTGGGTTCTACTTACAATTTGTTAAATTACATTTAACTTTTTGAGTCTAACTTTGTTTGATGAGGATTTCAAGAACTTTGAAGAGCTAGCTCCGCTTTTCCAAAATTATATCAATAGCCATCTCAGCAGAAAGCATTGATGTATGGATGCTCTGTATTGAACACCATTGCTCTACAGTACAACAACTAGTATGCTATTCTAATAGTCCCTACACAGAGATTGTCCAGGGATTCTCAAATATCAATAAGATGTTGTAAATCAGAACCCTGCAGTTATAGTCATGCATATTTAATTCTCCAAGCTCCAGTTGCACGTTCCAGTGCACCCTAACCCTGCCAGCACTTTTTAGTTATTTATAAATGCAGAATGGACGAGAGAAAATACCTCTATGTTTTGTTATAAAGAGCATTTTTGGTATTCTCACATTGCCATCATGAATTTAGGTTATGAAAAAAGTATCAGCAAATAAATTAAATTAAAGTATTCCGCAATCATAGAGATCATGAAAATCAACATGTTTTACCTTCTCCTTTGTAACTGTTTCTAGCTATAAAGTGGTAGAACTTTATTCCCCTACAAATCCATACCTATGCTAGTTATAAATGAATGCAGCCACATGCAGTTTCCTTTGGGTTTTCTGGAAGATAGGTTTATTCTATCAGAGAAATAAATAATGAATGTATAAATTATTGATGAGGTGTTTGAGAAGATCTCAAGGGAGAAGATTAGTCATTGTTGTCTAGGGAAGTCTGGGAAAAGACATGCAAAAAAGGAAGAAAGTGTAAAGAGAAGAATTATTTGACTGTAAAGATGACATGCTACTGAGAGAGAACTAATCTTTCTTAAGTTGCCTTTCATTTCTAAAGACTCCTTATTCCATTAGCTACAGTCAAGCATAGAGGTTTATTTTAAATTGCCGATGCAGTGAGTAATTCTAAAACTTCTTATTTGAAATAACACCATAGATTGTTAAAACCAACTGGGTAGTTCACCTTGACATGAATTTTTCTATGGTATTCTAAGACAATTTCAAATTATATATATATGTTTTTTGTGATTTTTCAGTTCAGTTTTTTGGGTTTTTTTTGCAGCTCTCAACTTAGAAATGTAAATGCCATCTGGTTGCCATTTTAGAAGTCAGGGTGGAAGATAAATTAAAAGAGGACCTGAAGTGAAAGAAAAAGAACAACAATAATGCTGCAGCCTCAAAAAAAAAAATTCCTTCGAGTGCTGGGTCAGTGACCCCGACTAAGCCAGAAAGTGGAACTGAAAAAAAAGCATACCAATAGAAATGTTGCTAAGAGTAGAACAATCTATAGTATATTAAGGAACCTATTTAGCAGGCTGTGTACAAAGTGGAGTGAAGCATTACCGGTGATGTTGCCCAGAACAGCCAATCAGCAATTCGATATCAGCAGTTAAAAAAAAAAAAAGCAAAGATCTGATTGGCTGCTAAGAGCAACATCCCTGGTAATGTTTTACTCTACACAGCATTATAAATATAGCCCTAAGTCTGAAGAAGGACTCCTGGGAAAGGTAAGATGGCAGCTCTGTATATTTTTGCCCAAGCTGGTACATTATTTTCCTAAGAGGAGAACCAGCCTGGGAAACAAAAAAATCCAAGCAATCCAATTCAGTGGGAGGTACCTAATATATTGGCACCCCCAATTAAATCAGCTTTTTCTTGTACCTTAAAAGAAAGGAAAGCAAATTACACTCAATAGGTTTTTGCTTCATGATGTCAACCAGACAACCACCTGAATCAAAGCCATCTGATGTAATTGACCAATGTCCTTTCTTTTTAAAGAAAAAAATGGTGCCCCTCTTGTGCTTGAACCCATTGAATGAGCCCATTGTCATTGGATTCTCCAAGATTTTTAGTCTTTCTCTCCAACCTGATCCTGTCCTAAATTCCACTGCATAAATTATTCACAAAAAAAGTCTGAAATGTAGAGCCTATACTGGTTTAGGTGGGGCTGATACAGTAGAACCAGCTTGTTTGTAAATCACATGTAAAGCCCTGCCCCACTTAATTGTTATACTTTCATCATCATTAAGATTCACATCTCATAACATTCAAAAGACAAATGTCTAAAGGAATTATAAGGCCCCAGAACATTCAAATTCCAAATTATTGAAGACGATGTGAGCAGCAGTAAAATCACGTTCCACGTCTCATGTTTGCATAATGACTGTTAGACATGAGTTATTATAATCTAATGTTGATGTAGAGCTTGTGGAAAATGCATGATGAGGATAATTAAAAAAAATAATAAATTGCCCTCATTATATTTGCTCAGAAGATTTTTTTTTCTGAACATATTCCTTAAGGATATTTACTGGCATTTCTGTGCAGCAGATTAGCCATTTTAAATCAATGGCTTGATATTAATTGGATGGATTGTCAGGGTTCTTCCTGTTTAATGGGATATTTGGATAGTTTGCAATTGGATCGTTTTATGTGAATAATGTGTCTGACTGTAACTAATTATGTCGCTATGGTGGGAAAGAAAGGAAAGAGAGCTCCAAACTTCCATTTTGTTGATTAGAAAAAAAATGAACAACACCCCCCCCCTACACTAAATATATCAGGGGGGGGACCAGGGAATATCTAATGGAACCGTGTTGAAAGGAACGGATATAAGGGGTCATTTACACAGTGCAGGGCAGGGTGCAGTTTGCAAAACCCAGAGGGGAACCGCCATGTATTTTGAACACTTGGCACTGAACTACAACCGGTCTCTGAACTCTAAAATGCAGTTGGACTGAAATCTCTATAGAATGGAATCTTTATAGTAGCTCTTAAATGCATCACAGACCCCTGAACATGTCTGGTTAATACAGCACTGATTGTATTAGGCAGCTCTGTATTCATGAAATGCAGTTGGGGGAAAGGAGGTGGCACAAATGTTTTCCCATCCTCTAACACGCACATCATTTGGACAGGTAAGTTAGGGATCATCACCAGCACAAAACCATGTATTTAGGTCCTTTTATACTGTATGACCAGGGCTGTCTTGCACCTAGTGGCATTGCACTATAGTACCAACAATGGATTTCCAATCCGGTGCCAGATGTAGAGCATAGGCCAACCCCAAATGCTTTTGCCCCCCTTAGTCCTCTAGCACATGTATCCACAGTAAATTACTCCTATAGTCCTTCCTAAGAACTTTGCAAGAAGGGTCAGGTCCAAAGGAACCTCTCAGGAGATTGCTTGTAGCCCCTAGTCAACCAATGGACTTGATATCATCCTTTTATATAGTCCAGCAATGTGGGTGCGGAATATTAGATAACTGGTCCACTTCTTGATATAAAGACAAATTCCCACTGTTATTGATAGCCTTAAACCAGGGGTGCCCAAAAGGTGGTTCGGGATCTACCAGTAGACCTTTAGCTGGTGATCAGTAGATCTCAAGACACTGTCAACAAACAGCTTGTCTATATCACTGTCCTATTGAATGCTTTTCTTTTAGATATTTATTATGTTGAGGTTCCATAGAAACAGTTGTTTGTTAAATATAGCAATATAAAGTCTCTCAAATCAAAATAATATTTAAGTAATCTTTTCCATGGAACAGAATGCTAACAATGCTTTTTTGGATGTAGATCATAATAGGACAACATCACTAAAAGTAGTCCTCACATTAGTAAAGTATGGGCACTCCTGCCTAAAACAGTGATTGTCAGACTATTTTGGTCCACGCCCCCTTTACGGACCAAACTATTTTCAGGATCCCGCCCCCCTTAGTTGCTAACACGATTAAAGATATAGGACAAAATAGAAATACCCTAATTTGCTGACAAACAATACTTATCCCATTATTATTGTCATTTCTATCCAACCAGTGACATAAGCACTTTGTTACTTACTGATTATATCAGCATCTTTTTATTCTCATGTTTCTTCCCACATTGCTGTCAAAAGGACTTTGTTTCAGAACAGTGAAGGTTCCCTCCCCAGCCCTAATAACTTGTGTCAGTGCTGTCAATACCTATTTGCTCTCCTGCTCGTCTTTCTACCAACTATTTGCTCACTCGGACTGCTGGCAGGACACAGAGCTGAAAAGGATCAGTCCCTTTCCATTATGTGTAATTCTATTTATAAATATGTGTTTCATTTATTATTCAACCTTCACTTATATTATACAGGTATTGGATCCGTTACCTGGAAACACATTATCCAGAAAGCTCTGAAATGTGAAAAGGCAGTATCAGCCCACTGGGTTTCTTTATTGTTTAAATGATTTTCTAGTAGACTTAAAGGGATACTGTCATGGGAAAAAAAACATTTTTTCAAAATGAATCAGTTAATAGTGCTGCTCCAGCAGAATTCTGCACTGAAATCCATTTCTCAAAAGAGGAAACAGATTTTCTTATATTCAATTTTGAAATCTGACATGGGGCTAGACATATTGTCAATTTCCCAGTTGCCCCAAGTCATGTGACTTGTGCTCTGATAAACCTCAATCACTCTTTACTGCTGTACTGCAAGTTCTAGTGATATCACCCCCTCCCTTTTCTCCCCCAGCAGCCTAACAAAATAACAATGGGAAGGTAACCAGATAGCAGCTCCCTAGCACAAGATAACAGCTGCCTGGTAGATCTAAGAACAGCACTCAATAGTAAAATCCAGGTCCCACTGAGACAAATTCAGTTTCATTAAGAAGGAAAAACAGCAGCCTGCCAGAAAGCATTTCTCTCCTAAAGTGCAGGCACAAGTCACATGACCAGGGGCAGCTGGGAAATTGACAAAATGTCTAGCCCCATGTCAGATTTCAAAATTGCTCTTTTGAGAAATGGATTTCAGTGCAGAATTCTGCTGGAGTAGCACTATTAACTGATGCATTTTGAAAAAACATGTTTTCCGATGACAGGATCCCTTTAAGGCATAAAGATGCCTTATCCATAAAATCCCAGGCCCTGAGCATTCTGGATACCAGGTCCCATACCTCTATATGGTATATGTGTATTTTACTTTGCTGGCGGTGCTTGGTCCTACTATACTATATGCCTTTTACGCCATGGCCCCACTATCCTACTGGGGGATTAATGGCCAGAAAATATGTAACAAAAATATTTTAGTCAACACTTGGGAATTCAGTCTATAGATATGACATAAAGATGGCCAAAGCAAGAGCCTTCTGCAGGAACAGCCTAAGCCTATGCACAGAGCCATAACTGGGCGAAGAATGACCAAGTAAGGGCCTCATTCAACAGCAATCACAATGCCAACTGAAATTATTGGAGCCAAGTTTTAACTGCCTTGCATTTATACCACATGAGCTGGTGAACAAAGTCGATGGAGCTTTTTGGCCAAGATTTTAAATAACCTCTCATGGCATATTTACTATAGCTTAGCATCTGTGGGAATAGCATAGCTTCCTCACTGATTATAATGAGGCTCTGGGCACAGGGAAGTAGGTCAAGGCTCTAGAAGAACATACATATGTGTCTCTGGACACACAGAGATTCAAATAATTTATTGAAAGATAATTAAGATCAATGGAAGCAAGTCTCACTTATTGACTTGTTTATACACTGAGATGGGGAAGACGTTGCACGTGGGCCGTGTTTGGATTGGCTGAACCAATGACAACATCATCCCTTTAGGTGCATACTCACAAGCTATAACCACATGCACTAATGCTCTTGCACTACAACTAGGGTTGCCACCTTTTCTGGATGAAAATACAAGTCTTCTTATTAATAACATTGACACCAAGTGTCATATTTACTGGCCAGGTAGCGACCTATCTACCACTCTCTTCACTGGAGTCTCTGTAATCAAGTTCAGGCCTGGGAAGAGGAGCAAAATCATTTTAAGGAATTTCTATATCTCCTTGGTCCTTTGTTTCCACCTGTTTCCATTTGCATCCCCAGTCAAACACTGTTAGCGTGGAACTGACATGGTAGTGACAATGTGCAAATCAACTTCCTCGGGGTTTATGGAAATATGTCAACAAATGAAATATATAGAATCAGACAAACATTAGGATTTCAGCTTGTCATATAGAGAAAATCTTTTTCCTAAAACAGGTCAATTTCTCTGCAAAACACATGAAGTTGTATATACCATACCATCTGAATAGGTTCAAATATAAAATCAGGATGGGACCACTAGTTGACTCAGAACCCTTCCATATATATAAGAAGTCCTGTCCATTTTTGTATCAGCAAATCAACACTGCCACCCCCTAAACAGGGACAGGTGTGAGGTTTGATACAGTCATATGCCCCCAAAATGTTGCCATTGTAACCAGAAACCACATTTACTGTACTTAGACAGGGATGTATTTATATACAGGCAACCAAAAAGCCTGTGTCTAGGATGGCAGCTTTAAGGGGCAGTCCTTGGTGCCTATATAGTTGAGAATTTTCTTCAAAATAAAATTGAAAAAATCCCTCTTAGCTGCTATGGTGATGCCTTGGGAGTGAGGGGTTCAGGGCCCAGTTCTGAGCTCCAGAAGTCACGCCAACTGCACCATGCGCATAACATCATTCTGCACATTGGGGGTCTCTCTATGGTCTAGTGCTTAGGGTGGCCTCTGCTTTTCTATATGTATTTAGGCAGTTGCAAGGTCAGGCTGGATCACTGGGGTTCACCGGGTTCCAAACCTTTGGGGTATGTGCACGTGTGCGCATGTGTGAACGCGCGTGGCACGAGTTGTCACATTTTTTTTGAGGGTCCAGTCAATCAGGGGAACAGGTCTTGGCAGGCATGGGCCCATAAGGGCCGGGCCACATGTTTTTTTTTACCGGTTTCCCGCAGGCCCAATCCGACCCTGGGCAGTTGTTATATGTTTGTATATTGGGGAATATATACAAGATAAACCCAGTTGTTATGGGTAACTTAAATAAAACAAATTTGCCCTTGCCCTTAGTATTCTGTCTGACCCTTGGTGGGGGGGATAAAACATCAAGGACTTTAAATTACATGCTTATTCATTTCAGTACATATATACATCTGGGGTGTACAACCTGCAGCCCTCCAGCTGTTGTTGAGCTAAAACTTCCAAATCTATAAATTGCTGGAGGAAGGCAGGTTAGATTTCCATAATTTCCATATCGTGCCTTTCCTAGCTCCAGCCCATGTTAAAGCTTTATATCAGGCAAGCACATCATTTTCACTGGATTCCAACAATGCACCTCGAAGATATTTTTCATTTGCGTCATAAATCCTGACTCAGTATAATTGTTCCAAAGCCTTTGGAGTTCTTGGCTCTCTTTAGCTAATACTCTAATGTACGAAGAGCGTCAGGTTTTAAATTTAACCTGACGGTAATATAAGATGGGCTTTAGACGTGAGTTTATGGCGTGCAAAGAGATTTTAACAACAAGGCTGCTGACTCATAGTTCCATTATATAGACATATGTGCTTTTCATCCCTTATTTATCGGAGACACGTAAGAAAAGCTGAGCATAATCACGGATTAGTGGCGAAATGTCACAGTGAAGCACTTTCAATCAGAGAGTTCCCTCAAGCACGTGTGGCAACTTTATCTGCTGGCACTTTAATCCAGTAGTGCACGATCAGAGGTCTAGAAGGAAAGCTGCTCCTGTCCTTTTCCTTCAGATAAATACTAGCAAGATTGAAAGGGAGCTCTGTACAGATATATGCATTTTAATCGCATGAATGTTATTACTCATAGCATTAAGGTCACAACAAAATAGATCCTCAACCAATTCTCCTTAGTACAAGTGCAAAAAGTTAGAATATTCCTGATTTAAGCAGGTGGTTTTCAGAAATAATGCTGATCATTGGGTCCACCCTACTGCTTGAGGAACACTTCATATTGTTTTCCTCTATGACAAAATTGGCTTCCCATGGGGTGATCATCATCCTGGAGAAGAGGACATTGTTTTATTTATCCGCACACAAGAGCTTATTTGGATATGTTCAAAAGGGTCAAGTTGAGACACGCATTTTCAGATAAAATTTACAAATAAATGTGAGCCTAAGAGTAGTTCTGTAATGGATTCATCTTCAGGAAAAGTTTGATCTTATTACATTGTGGACCTATACTATAGGTCATCTTCTTAGGCTGTAGTCTTGGACTCTTTGTGAAGAGGTACTCATGTACTTGAGAGGGATCAGCTCTGGTTAGTTTCTGGGTGGGAATTCAGAACATTTTAATACACTATTAAGAGGTCACTAGGTTTTTATTTTCAAATAAAACTAGTTTTAATTATGCACTTGGTAGACCAATGAAGGATAACTGACTCACTGCAGAGCTGCATGGGTTTGCACTGCTCTGGAACTTGTATAACTGCTCCCTGAATTCTTATGGAGTCGCTAATCCCCATTGGTAAGGCCGCCATAAGCGAGGGGAGGTCCCAGGTTACTTCCATACTCAACAGGCTGTGACTTAGCTACCTCCAACCGCCTGAATTTGCAACATTGTCTCAAGTCTAGTTTTGTTGCCTAAAGCCACTGGCGGTCTGCTACATTGTTTCAAGTGATACACAATTGTTACAGGTAGGTTCGGCAAAGACATTCATAAAGCATACAGATCGTGCCAAAAACACCTTTTCTATTATGTGGGGGAACTAAGGTTCTTCCTATCAGGAACATTTTACAAGATAGATATCATACTTGTACATCATTCTGTATAGGCAGATGTCTCCTGTTTCATACTGCTCAAGTAGAAACTGAAGACCCCATTGAACTTTAATGAACTGACTAGTTCACAAGGAACCATGTAAATTAGGTTGACGATTGGTAGATGATTAATTTTGTATTCTTTACGTCACTCTGGAATCCTCAAGAGCAAAGTGGAGATTGATGAAATCTGGTCCCAGATCTTTGGGAAAATTCTTGTGGACACTTGAGTGGAACCACATGAGATCTTACTTGATAAAAAAGTAGAGGACATTGTGAGTTGTTGAGTAGAGCAAGATGTAATGACGTTCCAATTCTTACCTGCAATGGATATTCCCATTCTCACATGTATGGACAACTTTGTTGCACACCAAGAACATACAAGTTCTAAGCAGTTTCAGCACCCAATGGAAATAGGAAAGATCAGGAACATTCTTCTTTCCATTCATAATACATGCAGCAAAAATATTTTCTTAAACATCTCTGTAAAAGGCTAAAAGATAATTGTTTTTTTTTCGAATAAACCTTCACCAACTAAACTAACTTCCAAATTACTTCTGCAGGTGGGTTGACTGGAAAATGCCCCACAGGTTCTTCCTAGAGCCTTGTTCTTACAGGTTGTTGAATATCAATCTACTATTGCTCCCAATTTCTTTCCATTTAGTGGACTTATTTGGAGGGGCTGCACTGATGAATAATGGGCATAAACACAGTGGGCAGCTCTTGTTAATATCTGCTCTCTGTCATCTCTGAGTGTCAGTTTGTCTTTCACTGGGCTTTCTAATGAACCATTAAAGTTAACAATACAGCATCCCAGCAGGATTATAAATGCAAAAATACTTATAGGGTGGGAATTGATGCTAATTCCACCCTTTCATTTGTAAAATGTCTTCTAAAAACATTTGGAGTGCACAGCTACTGTTAAGAAAAAAAATCAAGCCCAGTCAACATTCACCTCATTGTTCCTTAAATTGTTTCATTGTATTGGACTTCTCTTTTATTTATCTAAAGTTTATAATAAAGATGCCAAATTGGCTGGAATTGAATCATAAATGACTGTGCTTCTATAATTAGGCACATGTTTCGCTGTGCAGGCTCATCTAAGCCCTTCTCAAGAGTTTCCTTGGCAATTGTATCTTTCCCATTAAATGGGTTTTCTATCCTATCAATGTCTATCAGTTGTGGCTTTATACTGATGGTTTTGCTTCTTATTCCTTTCTCAAATAATCAGGTCTGTTTCAGCAACTCTAATACTGGTTTAATGCCCTGCCAATAATAATGCTGTTAGCTCTCAGGGGCAATGCCATGTGCCAATAATATGTTCTATAAGTTCACGTGGGCTCATTTATGATTGTTTGACTCATTTATTGGCATGGAAATGGGTACACAATTGTGCCCATTAAAACATCACACACAACACTATTGTGCCTACTTGAATCTCTCAATGCTAGTGCCACGGGGCATTTAGCTTTCTGAACCTGCCATGGTACATAAGGAGCATTGTGCTCTGTACTTATCCCGTGCCTTGGCCAGGCAGTAGATTGTACTAGTGATGTACAGGTCAACAAAAAAATTCAACCCTAACCCGAGCCCTCACAACCCAAACCCAACCCAACTGGGCATAGCTGTTCTATTTTTAGACCTGTGCCCAACCCGCTCCTCTCTGACATCATGAAAGGGGGTGGGGCATGCACATGCCTTAAAATAGAGGCTGCTGGAGGCAGAAGTCAGCAGAGTACGGTTGAGGATGCAAAGAGCTTAATGCGATTCCACCTGTAACCCAGGAATCTTGTGCAGAAGTCTGCCAGAACCCACCCAACATGCGGGTTTCAGGAAGGCCTGCACATCACCATAATGCACCTGCTTAATGTTGCACCAGTGCAATCAAATGCCATGGGCCAGATCTTAATTAGGGATGCACCGAATCCACTATTTTGGATTCGGCTGAACCCCAGAATTCTTCGCTAAAGGTTCGGCCAAACAGAATGCAAATCCTAATTTGTTTATTCAAATTAGGGGTGGGAAGGAAAAAACATTTTTACTTCCTTGTTTTGTGACCAAAAGTCATGGAATTTCCCTCCCAGACCCTAATTTGCATATGTAAATTAGGAATCGGTTCGGCCAAATCTTTAGTACAGTATTCGGGGGTTCAGCCGAATTCAAAATAGTGCCGAATCTGAATCCTGCTTAAAAAGGCTGAATCCTGGCCAAATCCCGAACTTAATTCTGGATTCGTTGCATCCCTAATTTAAATGAATTAGGAAATGTTATTTTATGGTTCATCAGACTCCAAATTCAATTCCATGATAAAACTTTATTTTATGGTCAAAGGGGTTGTTTGCCTTTAAGTTAACTTTGAGTATGTTATAGAATTCAATTGGTCTTCACTGTTAGTTTTTTATCTTTTTTACCTTCTTCTTTTGACTCTTTCCAGCTTTCAAATGGGGGTCACTGACCCCATGCTCTGTAAGGCTCTGTAAGGCTACAAATGTATTGTTATTGCTACTTTTTATTACTCATCTTTCTATTAAGATCCTCTCCTATTCATATTCCAGTCTCAGTTATTCAAATCAGTGCATGGTTGCTAGGGTAAATTGGACCCTAGAAACCAGATGGCTGAAACTGCAAACTGGAGAGCTGCTGAATAAAAAGCTAAATAACTCAAAAACCACAAATAATAAAAAAAAGAAAACCAATTACAAATTGTCTCAGAATATCCCTCTCTACATCATACTAACAGTTAACTTCAAGATGAAAAACCCTTATGATAACTGGAAGTTTCCAGGTAAGGGATCTTTCTATAATTTGGATCACTATACCATATATATCTGCTAAATTGTTTTAAACATGAAATAAACCCTGTAGGATTGTTTTGCCACCAATATAGATTTGTGCAGCCTAGTTACCATGATATACTTTTTTTATTATTACAACGAATTAAAAATTACAGGTATTTGTTTAATATGGACACTGTGGGACATTTCCTTTCTCATTCGGAGCTTTTTGGACGATGGGTTTCCGGATGAGTGATCTTATACCTGTACAAGTATATAGGCCTTATTGATAGAACTAGTTCTTGCGGATGTGAAATAAAATACACGTGTTGGAGAATTTTAGCTGTTGTTTTCCTTCAATAACAGGGAAGCGACATACACCGAGTAGAGGGAATAGAAAGCATTTTGCTACTGGAGTGGGAATTGCAGATTGTGCCCCAGGGAAATTAAAACAAGTGGAAGCGATTGTATCTGTATATCCTTATTATATGGCTGGTTGTACAGAAAATTAGGAGTCTGAGTAGCGATTCTGATTAGGAGGATAAAAAAAGGATGTTGAATGTTGAGTATTGATTGATTCCAAAGGGGCCCACAACACACATATGGGGGAATGTAATAAAAGTCATTAAGCTTTGCACAATACAAACAGATTTCCAGGACAATAGCACATATTTAATATCTGTTTTCTGAACTCACAGCACCTGATTTTACTGTCTGCTCAGGGCACACAGGGGCTCCTTAATAGCCAAGGGGCCCAATGGGATCAGGGGCCCATGTAGATTTTTTTCAATCATCATCTTTATTTCCTTTTAATCTGTACCTGCTGGGAGAGGAAGGCAGGTAAGGGGCTCGCGTTGGGATGAATTCAGATCCAGTTATGTCACTGACGAGCACCAAACCCAACCCACAGTGATGTGTGACCTGCAGGTTGACCACGAGTTTGAGTTGAAATTTGGCCAACCATTTCTCTTTAGGGTTGTGTGTGGATCAGACTGGGGAAGTTAACTCCTCCATAACTCCCAAACATTCCCAGTCTTGGAACCAGAGGCTCACACAGAAGTAGCTTAAAACACATGATGACTCAGGTAGGAGTTGAGTATGTGTCCTATGATGGTAACAATTCGTGGGTTAGGGTTGGGTGCAGGTTAATGTTTTAGTGTAGGGTCTGGTGCGGGTTGAGTTTTCCCTGACTCACACATCACTAGTACATGCATCCAGACCCCGCAGAAGCCTAGAAGGGGACCTGTGGATGTAGCCTTGGGCCCTACATGTCATTAAACCTCCACAGGGTATATATTAAAGGAACAGTTCAGTATAAAAATAAAAACTTGGTAAATAGACAGGCTGTGCAAAATAAGGGCAGCAAAGGGCAGTAAACATGGACTAGGGGTAGGCAGAAGATGCTTAATAGGTACCTGCCAAGCTCCACCTTATCATTGTACCCTAGGCAGGTGCCCCTTCTGCCTACCCCTAGTTCCAGCCCTGGAAATACCACCTTATCTGTGGCAGAAGATACAGTAACCAGACGGTAGATCACGTATCATGTATTTACCAGTAAAACTATAATACCTTATAAATTCCTCCCCTCCACACTTGTCTTCTAACCCCAGATCCACCTACTCTACCCACTCATTTCCCCACCCTGATACTTCATAACCTTTCCCTTGAATGACATCATGGCCCGACCCCCAACTTGAAGGTCACTCTTGGCTACCGGGGAAAAAAGGTGACAGCCCTGGAGAAAATACGGACCAGGTTGGGAGGTTATAGCCAAATTGGGCTACTTTTAAAACTTGATGGTGGGTTTTAAAAGTCCAAACCCTCCAACGTACAAATTTGGCTAGTTTTGGAAGTTGCCACAGGTTTGGACTTTCAAAAAAAGCGCAGGGGAGACAGAGGTTGACATGTCCTGACGTGATGGAAAAAGTCCATTAGTTGGACTCATGGGCTGCTCGTTTTTTGGCTGGGGGTGGGAGCAACAATTTACAATGTGGGAGTTGCTGTAGCTTCTCCTGCAGTAGAGGAAAGATATGGGGAGCAACAATAGGCAGGGGCGATTCTTGCTATTATGCCGCCTGAGGCGGCCTTCTTTCGCCACCCCCACCCCTCCCCATGGCACTAACCTTTTCAGCGCCGGAGAGGGCAGGGGCGGTCCGCGACGCTTAGTGCAGAGAGCGCAATAGCGCTCTCTGCACTAGAAGAGCCGAATTTCCAGTTTGAAAACCGTAAATTCGGCTCTTAGTTACCAGGAGCGGCATTTTTGCCGCCCCTGGCAACCAGGGGGGCGCTGCCGCCTGAGGCGAGTGTCTCAACTCGCCTCATTGGTGGAGCACCCCTGACAATAGGGGATTATTTTAGGATTTACTTATTGAATATTTACATATCAATGCCCCCACCCCTTCTCCAAAGTCTGCTTTGTGTGTACAACTAGAGTGGGATACATGTGTCTATTACTATGAACATATCTGTCTGCCTTTATGGGCTGGGATTGTGATGATGTCTCCTTCTACTTTCTACTGTTTTTTATTAACATTTTTTAGTGTACTAATTGAGCTATTTTTGGGCTACTTTAAAAATGCTTTTTGGCTACTTTTTTGATAGTCTTTGGCTGGTTTTGAAATGTAAACCTGGAAACCCCAACTGTCTCTGCACCTCACACCAGGGCAGGAAAAATAAGTAAAATTGTGACCTGTTCTAAAGTATAACAAACCCCTTACTCCAAGGTGACTTCTAATATCCTGATTTTCCAAATTACAGAAGGATCAGATTCCCGGAAAAATCCAGCTACCGAGAATTCTAGATAACAGGTCCCTGTACTTGATCCCAACTAAGATATAATTAATCTTTATTGGAAGGAAAACCAGCCGATTGGGTTTATTTAGGGAGATATTTACTAAACTCCAAATGCAAAAATCACGAAAAATTTCGTGATTTTAATTCGCAACTTTTTTTCTATAATCGGACTTTTATAAAATCAAGAATTTTTCGGGAATTTATTAAACCCCGAGGATGGAAAAGTCCAAATCTGAAAATCCGGCATCTCAGACCAGTCGAGGTTGCATATAAGTCAATGGAAGAAGTCCCAACGATGTTTTGATGTGCGCTGGGTTTTGTGCAATACCCCGGTTTTCAGGGAAAAAATTGGAGTTTTCAGGCAAAAAATCTGAAAAAAACGTGAAAATCAGATGAAAACTCTCAAAAAAATCTTGAAAATCCAATTTTTTTCCCACAAAGAAAATTTTTGGGAAAATGTAATAATAAATAAGCGTAAAAAATCCAGGTGGATTTGATCTGAGATTGTAGCAGAAAATATTGAGATAAATTCAGACTTTGATAAATAACCCCCTTGATTTTTACATGATTTTCTAGTTAACAATTATGAAGATCCAAGGGGTATATTTATCAAAAAGTGAAGTTAGAGGTCATCACTAGTGATGGGCGAATTTGTGCTACGGCGAAAAATTCACGAAATTCACGAAACGGCGCCGGCATCTCGTTTTTGCCGACGCCCGTTTTTGACACCGATGTCCGTTTTTGATGCCGGTGTCCGTTTTTTCCGCAAATTTTCGTGGGCGTTTCCCAAATTTATTCGCTGGCGGCGAATCGCGCAAATTCGCCGCGAATTTGCGCCTGGCGAATAAATTCGCCCATCACTAGTCACCACAGTCGTCTAGAGTGACATTCCACCACTCTCCATTCATTTCTATGGGATTTTTAAAAGAGTATTTATCAATGGGTGAAAGTGAAAGTTTATCGCCTTTCAAAATCCCATAGAAATGAATGTAGAGTGGCGGAATTTCACTCTAGAGGACTGTGGCGATCTCTCACTTTTTGATAAATATCCCCCCAAAGTGTGTAAAGATCCCTTATTCAGAAAAGCCCAGGACCTGAGCATTCTGAATAACAGGTCCCATACCTGTACTTATCTCCAGAACACAATTTGTATACCCACAAATGCATCAATGATTTCATTTCGAATAAAATAATTAATCATTGCGAATGTCATAAATACAAAGGCTTTAGATAACTCCATGACTTCTCAATAATAATCCACATTTAAAAAAATCCTGGCAGAATTAATTTTAATTCCCAAAAATCTCCCACAATTCTGAAAGCTGAAAGTAAATATTTGCCTAGGTGGCTCCAAATTGGATGTCCAAAGCAGCAAATACTCAAAAGGCATTTGTGAACTGATAAATGTCTCCCTCCCTGTTTGCCAGCCGAGTCCTATTATCCAGAGACCTGTAAACAGTCAGCAGCTAAATCATCTGGTAATCCAACAATTAGCAATAAATGAGCCTGCAGTAAACAACCCGGAAACTGGAAAGCTACCCAGCAATTGAGCTGCATTGATTCATTTCAGCTTCAGCATTTGCCAGCCATGCAAGAAACCATTCCAGTTATGTGCAGGGCAGCTTTTAGGATAGGGGAGGAGAGGTATTTTGGCCCCCAACACCAGACGAGTTCCTTAGCACCTAAAAGCTGTCAAGTTCATGTAAAAGTCCATGGAAGGCAAAATGTAAGTAATGTTTTCAACTTGAAATAATAAAAAGGCAAACATTTGCGTTTGGTCAAATTTTATTCGAATTGAAAAATACCTCTAAAATTCACAAATTTGAAATGCGATAAATAGGCCTCCCCATCTAGGATAGACTAAAGGCAGGAGGATTAAAAATGACCCCACTGACTATCTGTTGCTCAGATAAAACATCAGAAAGTATCAAGTCATCCCAAGTTACAATGGAGAAATCCGATTTTGACTTCTCTGTGACAGCACAAATACCATATTTTTCATCACCAATGAAGGTGACTTCTTGATGCCTAAAGTCTGGTCTCCAGAGATTTCTGCATCAGCTTATTGATGCCTAAAAGAAAAGTGAATATTTTAGACTGTGATACCTTCTAATGGATCAGCACAGAGCTGATGCGAGATTCCAAACCAACAGAGTCATCTATTTCGGCAGCTTTAGAAATAATTATCAGGAATGCAATTAATTTTCTACTCCGTTGGGTTTTATAGACTATAAGTGTGATCCCCATCAAAGGGCTTTAGGGTTGAATTACTTCAAGATGATGATGTCCTGGTTTTAACTTATTGCCCCACACCTGGGTGCTGTCTAGTTGCACCTGGGCAGATGCTACTAAAATAGATAAAGAGTTAACATGTCTTAAAGACACACTAGGGTGTCCTCTTTCTATTGAACTGTTAGAACTGCATTTATTTACTTGGCTTGAGGTCTGGGGCATGTGGCAATATAATCACGTATTTGTATCTCTCTCTTTCTGTGTGCAAAAATGGATTGTGGGTAAATAAATCACAATTTGTGGCCGACATTGTACTTTGCAGATTGTGGCTGCAGTTGTAAACAACCCCTATAGGCTCAAAGTTAGGAATAATAAAGGCATTTATATTTTATCTTCTGCCTCATCAGTCCCATAGTCTTCAGCCACCAGTCCCAGAGTTTGCACCACTAATTCCTTGCACCATGAGTTCTTGGTAATTTATCACAAAGACAATTTTGCATGAGTAGTGTATTGGTGAGCAATCCCATTCTATGAGGTCATGAAGTCTTACCAAGGCACAAGTACCCAAAATACTGTGTATGTTGACATTTCACCCAACATTACCCAAACAACTTTCTTCTCTGATTCAGAATGTGTAGTTTTCTTTCACCTTTTAGCACTGCTGGTAATATGGGTGGAACACTTTGAAAGCCAAAGTTTGGTCAGTCGAACTCAAAACTCAAAAAGTAAAGATGGCCATACACAGGCTGGGTGGGTACGCTCTCCACTAGTTGGCCTTCAAACTGAACAGACAGAGCATATGAGGAACCATACACAGTACAGCGACTAATGTATTAGCAAAACATTCATGTAAAGCTCACAAACTTCTCTCTTCATCTGTTGACGAGTCACAAGACTAGTTACCTGGGAGCACACCGATGTACGTATGTTTCTCCTCTGTGTGCATCACGTGAAAAAAGTTACCCCGGTAAACGTCATAGTCCAACTGCAGCCGAAAACACGAAGCACAACTGAATGGAGAGGAGCAGGGTTCTAATAAAATGTATTTATCCATTAAAAACGGCAGTGGATCGTTTGAACATCAGAGAACCATAGGCTTCATCTATTCATAAACTGGTTGACATGACACTGGCAAAGGAAAATTTCAAATCTGCCCCCAAACTGAACAATATCCATAGTAGATTGATGGGACATCATACATGTACTAATTGTAGTATGTTTTCATTGATACATGTATGGCCTCGCTTGCGAGGAGACATGATTAGACTTTACAAGTACATTAGAGGACATTATAGACAAATAGCAGGGGACCTTTTTACCCATAAAGTGGATCACCGTACCAGAGGCCTCCCCTTTAGACTAGAAGAAAAGAACTTTCATTTGAAGCAACGTAGGGGGTTCTTCACAGTCAGGACAGTGAGGTTGGGGAATGCACTGCTGGGTGATGTTGTGATGCTGATTCAGTTAATGACTATAAGAGGGACTTGGATGATTTCTTGGACAGACATAATATCAAAGGCTATTGTGATACTAAACTCTATAGTTAGTATAGATATGGGTATATAGAATTTAATTAAAAGTAGGGAGGGGTGTATGTATGGATGCTGGGTTTTCATTTGGAGGGGTTGAACTTGATGGACTTTGTCTTTTTTCAACCCAATTTAACTATGTAACTATGTAACTATGTAACTATGTAACCTGCAGTGGTAGAGTGATGGGTGCACAATAGATGATCTGTGTTGATAATGACTTGGTGTGAACTTCTAGAAAAGTTTATTTGGAGAACAATGGAGGCTCTGTTTGGTAGTAAAGCTTGTCTCCAAACCAGAAATTCAAAAATAAGCACCTGGGAGCAACATCAAATCAAAAGCACCTGGGAGCAACATCAAATGGGTTGGTGAGCAACATGTTGCTCATGAGCCACTGGTTGGGGATGACTGCTCTAGAACATTCCGCCTGCCACTGAGAATTAAACAACAGCATAAATGGTGTGTTTGTTACCAATTCAGTTTTCGGTTTTTGATGAAGCCCTAAAAAAAGCCTTTTTGTGGGTGTGTTTGTATGTGTTTTAGTGGTACCTTTCTCATGTCCGTAGAATTTTATATATTTTATATGTACTGTATATAAAATAATCTTTATATTTCTTGAAGGCACGCTGATGTTTTCATTTTCCAAGAATACCAGTCGATTTGAGATGAATAGTTACACATTCAGACCAAGGGGCAAATTCACTAAGCGCCAAAGCGCCGAACGCTAGCGTCAATTCGCTAGCGTTGGGCATTTTCGTTACTTCGCAAATTCACTAACGAACGCTGGCGTAAATTCGCTAGTGTTACTTCGCACCCTTTCGCCAGGCGGATTTTCGCTACAGATGTAGCAACGCAAATTCACTAACTTGCGCAGTGTACTGAACGCTACCTTTTACGCTAGACTTCCTTCGCCACCTCAGACCAGGCGAAGCGCAATAGAGTAGATAGGGATTGCTTTAAAAAAAGTTAAAAATTTTTTCTAAGTCCCAAAAAACGCTGGCGTTTTTTTCTATATCATGGGTGATAGGCTGAAAAAGATCGAAAAATTTTTTGGGGCTCCCCTCCTTTCCCCCCTACATTTCCTAACTCATGGCAACTTAACTATACAGTGGGCTCATGTGGAGGGCATTTCCATTGAAATTTGAATTTGGCGCCGTATGCAAATTAACCATCGCTAGCGTAACTTCACAACCTTATGCTACCCCTGTGCGCAACTTCGGATTTTAGTGAATTTGCGGAGCGCTGGCGAAAATACGCCTGGCGAAGTGTGGCGAAGTGCGGCGAATTTACGCCTGGCACAACTACGAATCTGATTGAATTTGCCCCCAAGACTCTAGTCAATGCCATCATTGGCCTACTTAATAGACACGGTTTCTTCTGTAGCAACCGTCCTTTCATTGCTGACAGAATGACAGCATTAAAAGTTACACTTCATTCTTTCTTTGTGTTTTAGAGTTCTACTGAGAACTCAAAATAAGGTCACCAGAATTCTGCCTGCTCTTCAGCGGACATAGAACTTGACTTATCACTTTAGGGTTTTTTGGAATCATTGATCCCGAGAAAATAATTTCAGTAGGTCTTCATTAACAGCTTTACTGCTTCAATGCAAACATAAAGCTCTGCAGTTTATTCTCAGCCTTCTCCAATGAAGCGCATAATGGAGCAAAACACTAGAATAACTTTAAGAAAGAGCTCAAGGTCACAAAAAATAGATAAGAGTTCGCTCCCTGGACATCAGCGAGGAATTGTTCTCAAACAGTAGATTTTTTTCTTATAGACAAAGATTTGAACTTCTTTTGTATTTCAAAATAAAATCATTAATTGAAGTAAGGCACATTTGATATTCAGGTGTTTAGAGTTGGATTTGAGGTAGAACAGAAAAGGCATTTGCACTGAGCCGGCAACATCACAGGGGACCTTCAGGGGTTTTAAAGTAAAAAGGACATAATATGTCATGTTACATTTCACAGTTTTAATTTTCAGTATATAAATAAGGGATATCAAGCTTGAATCCCTACAGCTGTTTATTAAACTGCAACTCCAAGCATTCCACTTGCAGGTAAAATATTATTACAGGTGAGTGGAGAGCTGATAAACTGCTAAATTGAGGTTTATTTCAGGCTAACATGTTTTGGGCCCAGAATGGTGCCCTTTATCAAGTGTTGGGTTGCACATCTTTCACTTGTATTAACATTATACACAAGACGGGCAGTACATCTTTAAAAAGATTGATGCACTTAGTGACTGCTTTGCTGGTGCGCTGGGATATAAAAGGGCAAAATACCCCTGATGTCAGGCAGTGGCTACTAAAGCTTATAAAGTTCTTTCTTGAATAAAAAAGGCTTTAACTCAAGGGGTGAAAACATAATTTGCCAAATTTTTATATCCCTAGTAAAGCATCACCTTGAGTATAAAGTGCAGTTTAGGGCCCTGGTCCTTAAAAAGGCATTTTATTGAGTACAGAGATGTGCAACTAAACAGCAATGAGGAATGGAAGAAATAATCATAAGGAAAGATTACTGAGGATGGGGTTGGACTACTCGTTACAATGACATTAGAGGACATTATCAACTGTTACATAGAAAAGCACAATGAACCCGATGCCCCTCTTTAGACTTGATGAACTGAACTTTCACTTAATCACCACAAATAATTCTTTACGTAAGGGCAGTGAGGTTGATGTTGTGACGGCATATTCCATTCATGCCTTTAAGAGGGGCCTGGATGACTTGTTGGACAGGTATAATATCCAAGGCTACATTGATCTCAAGGTCAGTTCGTTTTAGTTATTGTATATGTATTTATGGCTTTGCCTTGACCCCTCTTAGGCACCATTTTCAGATATTATATTGAATTTAAAGAAA
Source organism: Xenopus petersii (assembly GCA_038501925.1). Taxonomy (NCBI): domain Eukaryota; kingdom Metazoa; phylum Chordata; class Amphibia; order Anura; family Pipidae; genus Xenopus; species Xenopus petersii. Next base: position 166,099,994 of record CM076680.1, on the reverse strand, counting down.
TGTTTATTCATTCAAAGCCATCATTTCATAGGAAACTTAATTTTTACTTTATTTTTTTTTTTCAGAGATTTAGCTATATCTGGCAATCAGGCCAGGCTGTACATTGTAGCGGTATAATTAGATATAATTCCCTAGTTCAAGTAAAATGACTTGATGAAACGAATATGATGTATGGCCTGTTGCTACTGTCATATGAATTAGAGCCTGTTATATAACCCTATAATACCTATATATATATTTGCATTTCCACATTGGGAAATTGTATGGCTTTTTGCTAATACAGTGTTATAAACACAAATTCACACATTCAGACAAACAGATGTATATAAATAAAAGAGTCACTATACTGAATCTTCAGATTCTTGCAGAATTGTGCACAGTACAGGGAATTAAGTGTGATGCCTTATATTACAGTATTTGTCTGTATCAGCTACAATATAACAAATTGACATTCACAATATCACACTCACAGGTGCCTTCTGCCAGGGCTCTCCTCTCCTATATGGAGACATCACCAATTCACTAACATGTGGAGGCACTAGCGAAAGAGACTGTCGCTAGCGGTCGTTCGCACTATATTGGCAGGCGACTTTTCAGGCAAACGATCGTTACTCCGCAAATTCACAAGTGCGGATTTTACTGAACGTTACCTCTGTCGCCAGAATTGACTTCGGCAAAGTGCTAAAAAGCAGCAAGATCTGCCTCAGTCTTCTGTCATTTACATCATATCCAATGTGCCGAAAATGCACTAAAGTTCCAAAAACGCTGGCGACTTTCCTTTTCTGAAGCGGAATTGCCGGCAAAAGTCCTGACTTTTATTGGGTGACTGGTTTTCAACTTTAAATTACCCGCCCTATGCAAATTGACCTAAGCGAAAGATCACTAGTGAATTTTAGGCACAAACGAACGCCATCTCATCCTCGCTATGAAATGTTTGCATTGCCGAAGTAACACTAGTTAAAAAGACGCCAGTGTTCGGCGCCAAGGGCGCAACTTCCCATATTAGTGAATTAGCATAGTGGTCGCGAATTTGCGCCTGGCAAAGTGGTGCAATGTGTGCGAATCGGTCACTGGCGACAATTTGCCGTTAGTAAATCTGCGGTGGACATTGTTAACAAAGCCGTTTTAATGCTAACGAAACTTTTGTACGCGAAACAGTAGGCAGTGCTGACTGAGCAGTAAACCAAGCAAGCTCCAATTGCTATTTAATGCATGAATTCACACAGCAGTCATTCATTGGACGACGGAAGGAATTTAAACAATCTTACTCGGATTGCGCTAGACATTGGTTTTTGTGCCTTTCATCAGATAGAGATGTCCACAATATTTCATATTCTTCTATCATATTTTAAAATAATTTTGCAAATCCTCCGAAACAATGTAAACTAGAGGGGACATTATGCACAGTCCAATGTTGGAAGCAAATCACCATATTTTACACATTATTCCACATTTTTTCCATAATTCAAGTATATGTTATACTGTATATGGCTCCTCTCTAAAATGTATCTGCTGCAAGTTGCATTTGCCCAGAGTATGTGTTCAAAATGGTGTTTACATTTGATTCACTGAGACCAGGCCTGGTCCACCTATTGATATAACCAGCTGTGGATCCCCTGGAGTTACCCCCAGGTTGAAGGTGTTGGAAGCTCCAAGGTTCCCCAATGTCACAAGGGAAAGTCGCATACCATTTTCAGGATGAACACATTGGAAACACATGTGGGAAGCATTTAGGTGCAAGTACCTTAAGGAATTGCTTGATTACGCTATCCATTGTGTAACGCACTCATCAATCTGGAACCTTAAAGGCAGCTGGTACTCTCAGATGCACAAGGAGACCCCTGCGGGTTCACCGACGCCCTTTCGGGGCCCAACAGGGAATTTGTTTGGTAGTAAGAGAGTTCATGAAGAGGTACCAGCAAAGATCAGGCAAATCGTAGTCATAAAACACGCAAAAGGGTCAAGGCAGGCAGTAGAGGGTCTTCTTGTGCATCTGAGAGAACCATCTGAGAGTACCAGCTGCTTTTAAGGTTCCAGATTGACGAATCAAAGTCAAACAGAAAGACATAAAAAAAACAGGAAAGTCAAACAGAATACAACACTTTAGCAGGATCTGTGAACAGAAGCCAGCTTGGGCATTGTTACAATGAAAAAGGGCCTTTTTAAAGTAGAATTGGCACCAAAGTTTAAATCTCAATGCGAAAAATGACATCATGACGCTCAGCACACTATTGGCCGAGGACAGACGTGTCGCCCAGTGTGTCTTACACATTGTCTTCTAGGAGCAGTCGAAGGTGCTTATGTGCACCAGGAAAAGGAATCTCATGTGTCCATTGATATGAGACAGGCATTCTGAGGATTTCTAGTTGAGGTCATAAACAATATTCATCTAATCTCTGGCCTGTCCACTTGTATTGGTACTTCCATGCTTCCATTTTTGGAACTTGGCCTGCATTGGGACGTTCCCTTTACACTATCTTTTTAGTGTCCTGTAATAAACAATTGACTATCATTTAGAGCAGCCATATATCTGTGGACTAACCTTTTACTTGACTGATTGGCCTGTGAGCTGCACAGTCAAATATTATTTCTTTGAGCTTTCAACAGGATTTTGGTCACAGATATGTTCCGATTTTTTCGGAAAAATTTTTTTTTGACGCCAGCGATTTTTTCCCGCAAATTTTTGCAGGCGTTTCGCGAATTGCGCAAATTCGCCGCAAATCCGTGTCTGGCGAATAAATTCGCCCATCACTAGTTACTTTGGCAGTGCAAGCATTTCATAGCGAAGATGCGCTAGCGTTCATTTGTGCCTAGCAAAAATTTGCTAGTGAACTTGCGCTTAGGTCAATTTGCAAAGGGCGGGTAATTTAAAGTTGTATGGACGTCTTTATTTTAAATGTTGGTGCGAATGCTCGAAGTTACCACTTTTTCTTACAAATGTCCAGGGAACCTTAATAAAGACAAAAGAGTTAATATAATGCCCTACACATGAGCCCAATGTAAAATGAATATATATTATGAAATATCTGGAGAAAAACGGTTACCCAAAAAAAGTTTATTAGCACTTTTGCAGGAAATCCCACTTAAAAAAAGGAAAAGTCGCCAGCGGTTTTTGACTTTTAATGCATTTTCAGCACCGAGGATATGATGTAAGCAGCCAGATCTTCCTTTAAATTAGGAAGATCTGGCTGCTTGATTTCTTAATCAAGTTAAGAAATGAAAGGAAACATATCACTGTTTGGTATTGGTGACTGCTCTGATACAGCTTACCCACCTTCATTAGTAAATCACCTCCATAGACCTCATTATGCTTTACTGAGATAAGGAAACCAGATCTCACATGGCAAAGCGGCTACGTGATATCACTGATTTACTGCTATGGTTTGGTCTGAGGTCGAGGCAATGCACATCAGCTGCACTTTCATTGTCCCACACGTGGACACATTTCAGCACTGAAACTGCCAGGACTGGAATAGAAATATAGTGCTTGGAAGTCCTGTAGGCAGGGACTGTAACTTAAGGAAATAAAAACTATACGAACACAGTATAACTGGAGCAAGACAAAAAAATTCATATCCTGCAACTCTGAGCCGGTAGAAGCCATATTGTTTGCATGTAAATTGCACTTGAGTTTCTGCAAACACACCTGGTAGCAACTCTAATATTTCCACGTCTCACTCAGCTGTTGTCTATCTCCTACTCTTCTGGATACTGTTGTTCACGCCAAGCAGATATTATTCATGATTTTGTCTGCAAATTTTGTTTTAAACCATGTAAACACACAAACTAAAAAATGCTAGTGTTTGAACTTGGTTCTATCATGTCTGTTGTGTGATTTGATCACTTAAAATGATGACCTTCTTACAACCACAACAGTGTACTATGTTCATCATTTCATTTATAATGATCAGCCTGAACATCTCACCGTATACATGACTTAATTTATGTGAAAAAATGTTATTGGTGTAAGTCAACGTTTTGGTCCTACACATAAGACTTATCTCAAGACATCAGGTCCTCTGTGTTTGACCGAAACGTTGGCTTACACCATGAAAACTATGACTAACCACCAAGGGACTTACTCAGCAAGTTAGGTGAACATAAGTGTACAAACAATCCCCACCTTTCTCCTTTGTCCCCTAAATAGGGACCTTAAAGTTATTTGTACACTTATGTTCACCTAATACAGAAGATTTGCTGAACAAGTCCCTTAGTTGCTGGTCATATTTTACTTATAAATTAAAGGATGAGTAAACCTTTAAAATAAGTGAATGTAAAATTGATGAGAGTGCTATTCGAATCTCTTTTGTAATTTACATTCATTATTTATTTTATTTTTATTCCAAGATATTAAGGGATACATGTACTGTTAATATGAAGGAATTTTGTTACAACAGCGCCACCTGCTGGTCAGTTTCCCACCAGTCTGACCACCAAGTAGTCAAGGAAGTTGTCAGGAGAAAGAAAGAGGCTGATGTTCTTCTGCTTAGGAAAGATTCGAGAAAGATTTGTTATTGTTTTTCTAAGCAGAAGAACATCAGAGCAGCCTCTTTCTCTCTCCTGACAACTTCCTTGACTACTTGGTGGTCAGACTGGTGGGAAACTGACCAGCAGGTGGCGCTGTTGTAACTAAATTCATTCATATTAACAGCACATGTATCAATTAATATCTTGGAATAAAAAGAAAATAATGAATATAAATTACAAACGAGCTTAGAATAGCACTCTCTTCAATTTTACATTCACTTATTTTAAAGGTTTACTTATCCTTTAAGTCTTTATTGTGCACCAGGGTAATTGGATGAAAATTGAGTGTTGTCCAAATGTATATATTCTCCACTTATGGTGATCAAGTCTGATATGTTCCCTACTTATAGCGATGGGGTATGTCTCTCCTGTATAATTCTTCCAAATCTCTATTGATATATGAATATATTGGCGTTCCTTCCTGTGATAATAGCTGTGACCACACAAGAAGATTGTAAGCCCTGAGGAACCATATTTGTTTTGCCTGGAAATCATTTGGTGCATTAGTAATGATAAGAAATATGTTTATCAACTTGACTTTCTCTTGTCTCCTCCAAACACAATCTATTGCAACAATTTCCTATTCTGTTGTTAGTTCATAGAATTCCAGTGTTTCATAATATTAGGCTGAAAAAATATCTTCCTTTAAGCAGTGGGCAAAGTTCGGGCCAGACCCGCAGCTCCTCTAATGAATTTTAAAGCTTTTATCCTTTATGCATCCTGAGAGCACGCCTGCTTCATTTCTGCTGTCCATCTCTTGCATTTTCCAATCTATTAACTTCTATCAGACTCTCTGCATCTGTCTGAGCAAATAAATTGTTTAACTTTCCACACTGGCTCCCATCGCTTATGTTGCCATCGCTAGGTAAAGTGATTTTTCTCCAAACTACAGACGGCTTCAAGGGGATTTTCGTATTTTAGATTATGGGGCAATCATTCTGAGCTGTCTCCATGGGTTTATGGATAATCTAGCTGCTGGCCCAGCTGGGCTACTGACAGATTCTCCAAGGTGGGGCCATGACAATATTTTGATTCTCATGTCTAGCAAAGTAAATTTAGCCTTACGTTACAGTGGAGATATCCCATATTTATAATTGTGGTTAAGGTGCAGTTCACTTTGTCCTAACATGAGGGTAATATTACATTGCCTTATTCCATTCTGCATAAAATAAATACATATGAAAAGGTTTTGGGAACCCCTCTCAGCCAGCATAATAATTTACTCCACTTTCAACTAAAAAGATAACAGTGGTATGTCTTCCAAGGGGAGGGTTGGACAACTGCCAAGGGGAGGTTTGGACGACTTCCAAAGGGAGGGTTGGACAGCTTCATAGGGGAGGGTTGCACAGCTACCAAGGGGAGGTTGGTTGACTACCAAGGGATGCTAGGATGACTACCGAGGGGAGGGTTTGGTGACTACCAATGGTAGGGTTGGACTCCAGAAGTTTGTCAACCATGACATTACTTTGTAACCATGGTTTTGAAGCTAATGAGAGGGTTGGATGACTTCCAAGGGGAGGGTTGGACGACTTCCAAGGGGAGGGTTGGTCGACTTCCAAGGGGAGGGTTGGACTCCAGAAGTTTGTCAACCATGAAATTACTTTGGAACCATGGTTTTGAAGCTAATGAGAGGGTTGGATGACTTCCAAGGGTAGGGTTGGACAACTTTCAAGGGGAGGGTTGGACAACTGCCAAGGGGAGGGTTGGATGGCTACCAAGGGGAGTTTGGACAACTACTAAGGGGTGGTTGGACGACTACCAAGGGGTGGTTGGACGACTACCAAGGTTGAACGCCAGAAGTCTGTCAACCAGACTTCAAAGATTTTTAGTGAAGCAGTATTCAGTTGTATGAAATTAAATCAAATGTGAAAAACTGGCTGTGCAAAAATGTGGGTACCCTTGTAATTTTGCTGATTCGAATGCATGTAACTGCTCAATACAGATTACTGGCAACACCAAATTGGTTGGATTAGCTCGTTAAGCCTTGAACTTCATAGGCAGGTGTGTCCAATCATGAGAAAAGGTATTTAAGGTGACCAATTGCAAGTTGTGCTTCTGTTTGACTCTCCTCTGAAGAGTAACAGCATGGGATCCTCAAAGCAACTCAAAAGATCGGAAAACAAAATTGTTCTTTAATATATATTTCTTTAAAATGCTAAAAACATTGGGATTTATTACGTGTAAAAACCACAAAACAACTCTAATTCAAAAATTCACCAAGTAAAGGTTGTTGAGGTCCTATAGAAGTCAATGGGAGCTGCAGTAATCCTGTTGAAAAATCTTTAATCGATTCAGACTTTTAGAGATTTTCAGATTTTTTTTTGCTAGGAATCACTGCTAAAATACTACTGTTTCCATAGGGCATGTTATATATTAAAAGGAAGTTGCTACTTTGAAAGCTCAGCCAATGATAAACAAAACTCCAAAGAATTAAGAGGGGTTCCTAAACTTTTTCATATGACTGTACCACCCCTGCATATATGTTTGTACCTATTAGCAAATTCTGATGTAGACCTTGCCAATTGAACAAATACAAACATGTCTTATAAATGAAATGATGATTTGAAAAATTGAGGTCTGTGAAGAAATTTATATCATTTTAGTGAAAATGTGCAGAAACGGGATGCTATACAATATGGTTCCTATTTACTAACAATTGAATTTCAATTTTTTTCACGAGTCTTAAAATTTGTGGTTTTTCTATATTTCTTTAAAATGCTAAAAAAAATTGGGATTTATTAAGTGTAAAAACCACAAAAAAGTCTAATACAAAAATTCACCAGATAAAAGTTGTTGAGGTCCTATAGAAGTTGTTGGGAGCTTCACTGATCCTGTTGGAAAATCTTTAATCGATTCGGACTTTTAAAGATTTTCTGATTTTTTTCGTTAGCAATTGTCTAAAAAACTAGAATTTTGTTGAGGTTTTGGAGGTATTCGTATTTTTAGCACATTTTTCTGCTTTTTTTCTTTCATACTTTTTATATTTGGATTTTTTGCATTTGTGGTTTTAGAGAAAGTGAGTTTATTCGTGGTTTGAAAACCTCTAAAACCATCTCTAAGGGGGTCATTTACAAAAATCCGAATTTATCTTATATTTTATTTTTTAAAAAAAACCATGACCAATCTCCCATGCCCGATTTTATCTTATTTTATTATTTTTCACTAGTAATTGTCCAAAATATTGAATTTTTATTGATTTTAGATGTTTTCATATTTTTATTCGGCTCTTTAAGCATTCTTTTTTTATGCATAGCTTCTCTTTTTGCATTAACTATTCTTCTCACTCTTTTGGATATGAATTAGTGCCCTAAAGTTCTGCAAAACCCTGTACTATTTCAGTTAGCCCTCAAACAGGACATGTTGCACACTCAGAAACAGCTATAGCTCCACTATGATTGCACCACTAAAAACGATTCTGGTGGCAGCTAAAAGGGTCCATAGATGGGCAGTGGTGGCTTTCCAAAGGAGACTTTTAAGAAGTCCATCAATCAATGGTCCAATTATATCTCTATATGTACTGACACACACAGATCAGCATACAGTAATTATGACGCATCTCTGCCTGGGCATAATTTAGGGGTGAGCATTAGGCCTTGGTATTTCCATGCAAGAACAACTTATTAATGAAGGTGACATTTTGTGGAGCAAGTATGTATCTACAGTATATAACAATCAAGACCTGTGGTGTTTGTTCAGTGTAATTCTGAAGCCTAATGAACATCCAAGCTATAGCATAAAAGCCATTCCTGAAGGTACTCCAAACCTCCCCCACCCCGTGAAAATGATAGAAGGAGTTATTAGAGACACTTTATCAAATATAAGACAATTTGACATTGGTCTTTGTTTCTGGACTTCTGAACATGCAGAGCAGCTCAACAGTGTAGGTGGTGTTCCTTTTGTTCCCAGCTTGGACACCACTATCAGTGAAAAGGCTTGTTTCCTGGCCTAGTGTCGATGTTCCTGGTCGGCAATCCATGGAACGGAACGGATGCTCCAAACATAGTAACCACGAATACCATTGCACTGTATTTCAGGAAATACAACTTGCAAACAGTTACATTGGAATGGTTGGGAGCAAGCAGTTACGGGGAAGGATGGTGGCCCTCTGCAGTAGGGTAAAAACAAAAAAAACACTGAGGCCTTTTTCCTTTCCTTCTACTCTTAGCACTACTCCTAGCACTAATGAGGGGTGCCCCTTTCCTTCTATTCCTAGCACTACTCCTAGCACTAATGAGGGCTTTTTCTTCTACTTCTACGACTACTCCTAGCACTAGTCAAATTATGTAGATATTTGCGCTCAGCCCAGCAATACTTATATAGGGAATGCCTCAATCCTCTTATATGGATGTACTGTGCATCCAGGAGTATCAGTTATAGTAGAAAGTAAAAGGAGAGCACTCAAATGGCAGGTTTACCTGCTGATGCTTGTTTATTTCTGTGTCTCACAGACTGAAATAAACAAGCATCAGCAGGTAAACCTGCCATTTGAGTGCTCTCCTTTTACTTTCTACTATAACTGATACTCCTAGCACTAATGAGGGCTTTCCCTTTCCTTCTATTCCTATCACTACTCCTAGCATTAATGAGAGCTTTCCCTTTCCTTCTACTTCTAGCACTACTCCTAGCACTAATGAGGGGGTTCCCTTTCCTTCTACTTCTAGCACTACTCCTACAACTAATGAGGGCTTTCCCTTTCCTTCTACTTCTAGCACTAATGTGGAGTTACCCTTTCCTTCTATTCCTAGCACTACTCCTAGCACTAATGAGGGCTTTCCCTTTCCTTCTATTCCTAGCACTACTGCTAGCACTAATGAGGGGGTTCCATTTCCTTTTACTTCTAGCACTACTCCTACAACTAATGAGGGTTTTCCCTTTCCTTCTACTTTTAGCACTACTCCTACAACTAATGAGGGCTTTCCCTTTCCTTCTACTTCTAGCACTAATGTGAAGTTACCCTTTCCTTCTATTCCTAGCACTACTCCTAGCACTAATGAGTGCTTTCCCTGTCCTTCTACTTCTAGCACTAATGTGAAGTTACCCTTTCCTTCTATTCCTAGCACTACTCCTAGCACTAATGAGTGCTTTCCCTGTCCTTCTACTTCTAGCAGTACTCACTGCACTTTTGATGGGTTTCCCTTTCCTTCTATTCCTAGCACTACTCCTAGCACTAATGAGGGCTTTCGCTTTCCCTTTCCTTCTACTTCTAGCACTACTCCTAGCAGGGTTTCCCTTTCGTTCATTCCTAGCACTAGTGCAAAGAGCAATGTGCTGGATGTGCCTTTAATAAATGGTGTACAATGGCTGTGGGTATTTTTATGTGAACAGAACTATGACTGTACTTTATATGTGAGCCCTATAGGTTTCCCATTTACTTGTAGGCAAAAACTGCATTTCCCTGATTCTTCACACTTGGCTGAAATATGTCAGGAGGAAAGAAATGTTTCAGGACAAGATTACTCGGAGCTACATGAAATGGCTGTAACAGTGGGAGTTCCCATTTGGCTGATTCTAATACAGATTCAGTCAGGCTGCAGCTCTGATATCTGGGTGGGTAGTTGGAAAATTGCTGCATGATGTCTGCAAGCCGGTTAACATGTCCCATCTTCTCAGTCTATCACATTAATAAACACTTACAGCAGAAGTTTGGAATTGATTGCTAATGGGGCTCACTGTTATTGACAGCAAAGGGCAGATTTCCTAGGCCTGTATCATCTATAGAAGTAATTGGCTTTTCGCTGTCTTGTCCCTGTACCTTTCTGCATGTAAATAAAATGCCGTATAACAGCCAAGGGGAATTCCTTGTTTCAGCACATGGGGGCCATATTTGACATTTGGCACTTGTATAACATTTCTTTTTCTTAAAATATCTGTATAGTGTACCGACGATACTCTAGGAACAGCCATGGAAAATTGACTGTATTACAAAACAATTATTCCATCACAAAAATTCAGTAAAACGCTTATAATAACATATAATTGTTCCTGTTATAACATGGGGATTCACAACTGGGGTAGCTCATCAGTAAAATAAATTACTATGGGCTTTATTTACAATCATCCTGGAAAGGATATGGGGGGTGCTACACAAAATTAAAAGTACACAACCCATTCCAGAGGGATTGGGGCTCATGGCTCTCTTAAAGCTAAAAATACTATTATTAAAGGCCAAGTCAACCCATTGGTAAACATTAAAAGATTCAAAGAGAAGTGTGCTCCCTAATGAGGCAAGTATCTACTCTGCCTGCCCCTAGTTGCAGCCTTGGTTTAAGGTTGAGAAAACCCATTGTGCTTTTGCAAAATGGACACAAAGTCTTGAATGTTTCTCATGAATACAGTGCTGTCTGCATTTGGCTGTACTGTATTCACATGTGGCTCATAGACATCCTGTTGGGTGTTCCTCAGCTTGCTTGTCATTCTTATGAATGAGCTATGGAGAGCCAATGGGTTCAAGGAGCAATTGAGGCCTATACTTACCACCTACCTATGGCTGGTATGTCTTCAAAGGGGGCACCATTGCCTTGCCCTCCCACCTCAGGTTAATGAGACAAATGCTTTAGGAATCTGGACTGAATCTGAAGCACATGTTTGCAAGACGCCTGCAGGTGAGGACCAAGCAATGTTACGCATGGCATTGCCTTTCTACACACAGTATATGCTTCTTAGTTCTGTGGCTTTCTCTTGATATGCAGTAGACCACTGTTTCCCCATCCATTCTCAGCTTGCACATTTAATTGATAAGATACTTTCTGACATACAAATAAAATCATACAATGGCACTTTGTGAAGGTCACTGACCCTTATTTGTCCATTTCTCTCCCTGAAACTGACTTCTCAGTAAAGCGAAGATCCTGCTTCCAAGATCTACTTCCAGATCATTCATTAATCCAGAAGAATCTGGCACATTGCAGAACCCTTTGGCATTCTACTTACAGCTTTTAAAACGATTTATGTTCAGGCAGTTCCCTTTCCATGTACACCGTACAGATATTCTCTTCCTCCTGGGCCTCGTTCCTTTATGCTTCATATTAATCTCCCACCGGGAACAGAAATAAATGGCAGTTCTTTAAAGCATTTAGCTACTTTTTCACGAGTTCCGGCTTATTTGCTTAGTTACCTGTATCCCATTGAACAGGTTTTGTAATATCTTCAGTAGTCAAAATCCACTACAGCCAATCACAGCCTGACCTAGAGTTGCAACCACTTTAAAACTGAAAAGTATTGTGAGTTATTATGCTGCATAGTTAATTAAACAAATAATTGCTGCAATTTTATCCAATACAACAAATAGGTGCAAATGTGCCTAACATCAATAAGGTGCAAGTTGCATCTACCATTTCAGATTGGGGGTTGCATGACATACTATGGGGGGGTGGATGTAATTAAAGTCGCAAAAAGAAAAACAATTTGCACCAATAAGAATAAAAATTCACATCTTACAATGTAATATTGTTCCTTAAGCAGTTATTGTATTGGGAATTTTAATTGCGCACTCTTAAGAAGTGCTTGAAGGTGTTGTAATCTTTTGGAGCAAACATAAACGGCTTTTTTAGTAAGAAGTTTTATTACATTTACTGCGCATTGGCGCAAACTATAAAATTCGCAAACAGTCTTCCACTGTCGGAAGTGGTCGCTAAACAGTTTCGCAAAAGCTATATTAAATTCGCACAAAGCAAAATTTGCATTGCAAACAGTTTTTCCGTTATCGACTTTTATTACATTCTCCTATAAATGTTCAAAATAGAAGAGAATGTTCAACTCATTCATTGCAAGTCTAATGCGCCTATTAACACGACCCACTGTAGGAACCCTGGAGCTACCTCTACATTCAAGATGGCAGTAGCTACAGGATTCTCCATCATCAATAAGTGCAGTTGCAGAGGCAGTGGACACATTGGCAACCATGTGCAAATTAAAGTGTTTAGGTGCATGTAGTGAAATGCATTAATAGTGCTCTTAGCCTCTATTTTGGATTATACTCACCTTGCAATGACCCCTAAAGAGTTTATGCCACACAATGAAACAGCCCACGTTGCTTACCAAAAAGTGGGCAGGAGCTCCACCGAACAGATGCGTTGATGGGTCAACATTGCCATTGTTGGGTTGGATTGTGTCATTGCCAAAATTGCACCATAATTTTTAACGAAAATGTTGGGAAGTATGAATGTATGCTGTGTTACAAGTACTACAAAAGGGACAGGGTATGTTACATGGTGGTAGTGCTGTCTCCCAACATTTAAACATCTTCCTAAACCAGTGGTCCCCAACCAGTGGCTCTTGAGCAACATGTTGCACACAAACCCATTGGATTTTGCTCCCAGTGGCATCAAAGCAGGGGCTTATTTTTTAATTCCAGGTTTGAAGGCAAGTTTAGTTGCAAAAAAATCATGTTTACTGCCAAACAAAGCCTTGTGTAGGCCACCAGTCCACATAGAGGTTACCAATAGTCAAACACGCCCCTTATTTAGCACCACCAGAGACTTTTTGCATGCTTCTGTTGCTCTCCAACCTATTTTACATCTGAATGTGGTTCATGGGTGATAAAGGTTGGGGACACCTGATTGAAATCTTTCTTAGACGCATCATATATACAGTACGTGATACAACATAACTTTTGCTATTAATTTGAACATCCGTAGAAGTCCAATTGCAGTTCAGGGTTCACGAAACAATTCTTGATGAAAAATATGCTGAGGGATACTTCAGCAATGCTCATAGATGTCCCCTTGCACTGTGAAAAAGTCCATTGTATATCTCATTCTACTATCTTGTCTATAAAAAAATTAAAAGGATGTTATAACTTGCATTAAATATCAGAACCAAGGATAACAATTGTGGAAGGGACCTCTGAGGTCATTGCTGTTAAGGGTCTAAACATCAATTAAACATCCCTCTCAATGTACTTGTCTCTCCTCTCTAGATACATTTGAGAACATTAATTAGACTGGGGCCACATTGGAGTCTCATTTGCTGGGGAGGGAGGGAAGGAAAGTTGCCCCTCGGTGGGAGACATATGCTGAATATCTACATCAGGGATCCCCAACCTTTTGAACTCGTGAGCAACATTCAGAAGTAAAAGTAGTTGGGGAGCAACACTAGCATGAAAAATGGTCTTGGGGTGCCAAATAAGTGCTGTGATTGGCCATTTGGTAGCCCCTATGAGGATTATCAACCTAAATTGAGGCTCTGTCTGGCAGTACACCTGGTTTTTATGCAACCAAAACTTGCCTCCAAGCCTGGAATTTAAAAATAAGCACCTGCTTTGAGGCCACTGGGAGCAACATCTAAGGGGTTGGAAAGCAACATTTTGCTTACGAGCTACTGGGTGGGGATCAGCCGTAGAGGGGCTTTGCTGGTCATTTTAATAAGATTTGAAAAACTGGTTGAGTCCCTGGCCTATCACCAGCCTTAAACTTTGAATCTGACCCAATGGAGTCTATAGCAATAGCATGTAAATATAGAAGAGTTAGCTGCTGTGCTGGAAAGCACACACCCTAATGCAAGATATTTACAGCTTTGTAATAAAAATAAGACTTGGCAGTGGCTGAAATTGTGATGTCTTCTTGTTTGCTCCAAAACATATATTATTTGTTAATTTGGGGTAGTAAGGAACATGCCATTCACCTATGATAAGCAAGAAGAACATCAGTTCAGTAATTCAAGAGCGCGAGGTAGCTGATTTCCTCTCTCCCTTGTGGGAATAAAGCCTATTACTATAGTCATTTTGTTTTTGTAGCCCGACAATGAAGGAACACATCAATAGTTGTTATAGAATCATTAGTTTCTACAGCATGAAGCTGCACTGGTTTCAAATTAGCAACCGCACTTCTTTTTTCTTTCCATGGTCTCGTCCATATACTGACATATCAAAATAGGTATAAGGCTTTGTTATATGCCTATGGGCAGATTGACTAACTCAATACACTTTTCACCAGAAATCACATCCGCAGGGACATTGCTAATTCACTAACAAGCGTCAATTCGCTAGTGAAAGAGACCGTCACTAGCGTTCGTTCGCACTCTATCGCCAGGCGACTTTTCGCTCTTGGCAATTGTTGTTACTCCGCAAATTCAGTAAAGTGCGGATTTTTACTGAATTTACCTCTTTCACCAGAGTTGACTTCACCACCTCAGACCAGGCGAAGTGCTAAAAAGCAGCCAGATCTTCCTCAATCTTCTGTCACTTACATCCAGGGGCGCTCCACCAATGAGGCGAGTTGAGACACTCGCCTCAGGCGGCAGCGCCCCCCTGGTTACCAGGGGCGGCAAAAATGCCGCTCCTGGTAACTAAGAGCCGAATTTCCGGTTTTCAACCCGGTAATTCGGCTCTTCTAGTGCAGAGAGCGCAATTGCGCTCTCTGCACTATCGACGTGCAGCGCCCCGACCCCCTCCTGCGCAGAAAATGTGAGCACCGTGAGGAGGGGTCGGGGCGGCAACGGAAGGCCGCCTCAGGCGGCATAAAGGTGCGGATCGGCGCTGCTTACATCATATCCTGTGTGCCGAAAATGCATTAAAGTTCAACAAACGCCGGCGACTTTTCCTTTTTTGAAGCGAGATTGCCTGCAAAAGTTCTGACAATTTTTTTTAGGGTAACCGGTTTTCACATTTCATTTCATAACATATGGAACATTCATTTTACAGTGGGCTCATGTGTAGGGCATTATATTAACTCTCTTGTCTTTATTAAGGTTCCCTGGACTTGTGTAATAAAAAGTGGTAGCTCGTACTGCCAAAGTAACGCTAGCAAAAAGTCGACAGTTGTGCCCAGGGCGCAACTTCGCATAATAGTGAATTAGGGGCACAATTTCTTAGCTTAAGTGAAGGATTAGAAGGAAAAAAACTTTGAATTTCAAAGTTTTTTTTTGGCTACTTCGACCATCGTATTGGCTACTTCGACCTTCGACTACGACATCGACTTCGAATCGAACGATTCGAACTAAAAATCGTTCGACTATTTGACCACTCGATAGTCGAAGTACTGTCTCTTTAAAAAAAACTTCAACCACCTACTTCGCCACCTAAAACCTACCGAGCACCAATGTTGGGGAAGGTCCCCATAGGCTTTCCTAACAACTTGTGATTGAAGGAAAATCGTTTGATCGATGAATTAAAATCCTTCGAATCGTTCGATTCGAAGGATTTGATTGATTTTAATCGGGTTTTCCTTAGATCATTCGATCGAATAAATTGCGGTAAATCCTTCGACATCGATATTCGAAGTCGAAGGATTTAACTTCGACCCATAGTAAATGTGCCCCTTAGTGTAGTGGTAGTGAATTTGCGCCTGGTAAGTGGTGCGATGTGTGCAAAGCGGTCGCTGGCGACAATTTGCCCTTTTTTGTGATCATTTATTTGCCCTGTTGCCTTCCACTGGTTAAAATGTCCCAGTTTCCAAAAACTACTCAACAGAGAGCGGCGTTATGAGATTCAGGTTTATAAAGTGCCTAAATACCAAAGTTACCCTATATTGGGCCAAATTCAGTCTAATGGGAAAAAAATGTATCTTATGGTTTATCCATTGAAGTCAAAGGGAAATCTGGAATTAAATTAGGAGATGGTGCCAGATTTAGTTGAGAGAAATAGTGAGAAAAAACTCACATAAAAACTCAACTCAATTTATGAGCCATTGGGCCATATTTTTTTCTTAATTCAATTCCCATAGATTTCAAGTTGAATCTGGCCCGTTGGTTTTCCAAATTATATTATTTGATATCTCCCTTATATTCTATATGTTAATCATGGCTAATTTTTTTATTTGTTTCTTTTGCACACGTGTATGTGAATAATGGATCACCTTAATTACCGAGAGGCCAGCAACATAAAGGACAAGATAGGACACAGGCTCATTTGAAATTATCATGCAGTGAATCCCACTATGACTTATCCATTAATCTTCCATAGGAATTTAATACACACAGATTTCAGTAAATGGGTTCATTGTTTTACAAACCCTGACTAATTAAATGGATCTCGGTCATGACTTTTCACATGATAAACCATGCGTTAACTTTTTCTCGCAGAATTGAATCTGTCCCATAATACGTCATCTGAACCTTCTGTAAACTATACGCTGGAAACCTGTGGATCGTCAATGGCAAAAGCTTAATGGCAGTAAATAGAAAATCACTTGGCTAGGCTAACTTAGTTACAGATTCAGCGATAAAGTTCACTCTGGAGAACCATATAAATTCAGTGTTATTTAGTTTTTGAACGACATGTTTCGGATCCAATGATTCTTCATCAGGCACCGATGCAATCTATGCACATTGGACAAAGTTACTTTCTCTTGGTACAGTACTTAATACTATGTGGGAAATAAGATTCTAGAAATTGGAAGCTTTGAAGAGATTTTGATTTATTTCATCAAAACCAACAATTTTGGGAAGGCATTGTGACTCATTAGTTTGGAGTAGAAAGACATCTTAGATTTGGCTGAATATGTACTTTTCAAGAATATATGGTTTTGGGGGGGTTAATGTATTTTTTGTTTTTTTACCCCACAAAAAATGAAGTAAATGTGATGATTATTCAGTAGCTGAATTGACTTCCGTGACTTTGGTAATCTTATGCACAATGGGCCTTAAATTGTTAAATTGACCCCTGGCATTTATATTTAGATGTCTTGGTACCTAATGTTGTGTTGGAGATTTCAACTTGCAAAATGAAAGTTTTGAAGTGATTTTTCCAAATTTTCATACATTTTTATAGAAACCACTAAGTTCAGAAAAGCTTTGATGTTCGGTAATAAGGAGTAGAAAAACATGGTTACCCATTTTGGATTCAACAGAATTTGTACTTTTCAAAAATATACGGTTTCCTGGGGTAAACCTACTGTTCCAGGATTTCTTGGCTATGGAATCTAAAGTAAGCCATATTCTGTTGTAGTGCTTTGAAATTCTGTAATATGCTGCTAGGAGTTTTTGTAAGTTGCACATATGAAAATGAATTCAGAGTGTGACGGTAGGGTAAAATAGAAGGAATTCCATTTATTTCAGGGAGCAGAAAGACAACAGGAACATTCACTTAATCCTGCACATGGGAACTGGTGCATCATGAAAAAGTTCCTACCTCAGCTGTGCACATTGGTACCCTCTGTAGTTGCAGAGCAGGAAGTGTTATTGGCAAATATGTTCTTACAGGAAACAAAATGTAAGTAGGTGCTGAACTTATTTTATTAAACAAATTTTATTAGGGGGGTGTTTAACTTTATACCTCTTAGTCAGAAATCTTCATAAAACTATACAGGGGTATTGGCACGTTGGAGGCACTTGAAGCTTTCCAAAACAGTTTAATTTTTGTGCAAAAAATAAAATATTTTTCTGGTATAAATCCCTTTACTGTAGAAATTGCTCATTTTATATTTTGTTTGGTATTTTGAGTGCTAAATCGTGTTCCAAAAATGGAAATACACAAAGAGGGTTATTTATCAAAGTCCGATTTTATCTCAACATTTTCTGCTACAAACTCCGATCAAATCTGCTTGGGTTATGTACGCTTATTTATTATTACATTTTCCTGAAAATTAGTTTGCGGGAAAAATCGAAATATTCAAGGTTTTTTGGATTTTTCACAAGAAAACTTAGATTTCTTATGCTTTTTTGCCCCAAAACTCAGAAAACTTCAGGGTATTGCATGAAACCCAGCGCTCATCAAAAAATCATCGGGATTTCTCCCATTTACTTATATGCAACCTCGACAGGTCTGAGATGCCGTATTTTCTCATTCTGACTTTTCCATCCTTGGAAAAAAAATGCTGATTTTTTAAAAGTCCAAATTTTATTTTAAAAAAATCACACATTTTTTGGGCATTTTTGAATTCAGAGTTTAGTAAATGACCCCCAAAAGCTATTTTTTTTTCAGACATAAATGGAAAAACAAAACAATGTATAGTTTTCCTAGGTAAACTAAAAATCCCCCCCAGGAAATGCCCCTAAAGTGAAAGCACAAAATATTCCAAAAACAAATGCAAATGAAAGGCAATTTTCTGGTGGCACTTAAATGGTTAATTATATGATTATAATGAAAGCCAAATTTGAAACAGATTTACTAAACAATGGTGGATATTGTTTTTTGAACATTATAGCTACCTTACAGTTGTTGTCAGGTTAATTTGTTGTTGGAAAATGGGATAAAGGGCATTTGCCCTATGCCATCATCATCATCATTATATGGACTTCATTGGGCAAAACACTGGTCCAACCGAGTGTTAGAGCCCCGCAAGGCATGTTGCTTATTTGGCTCAGGTGTTTTCAGCTGGGGGAGAATCCAACAAACTTGATGCAGACTATATTTTGGTTTAATAGAATCCTCCTGTTACCAGTGGGTTGATGGTCTTGCTAATACCATAAGAGAAATGTCTTAACTGCAATATGCAATTATGTAATTAAACAATCATAAGGAAACACAATATCTAGTTATGGCTTGGTTTTTGATTATGATGCCTGCTCTGCAAGGTAATAGGAAATATAAGATTATAATACAAATACATGTAACTTAAAACAAACACATAACAGTCACCACAGCTTGATAAATGGCTTATGTATAACAAGGGGGTATTCCATCACCAGCATGCAATTGTAGGAAACAAAAATGACAACAAATGTAGTTCTACATACTGTATGAAGCAAAATATATCTAGAAGCTTTATTCTCTATTACTTGAGTGGTTATACACAATGTGCTTTAAGTCAGGGAAAAAGTTCTAGTTAGCTCTAGAGATTGTGTAGCCTTGGGGTTGATAGCTTCTCAATGCCGTATTGCGAATAATGGAATAATTTGCAATTCTCTAGAAATGCCACATTAATGCTTATAAGGAACATGAACATCCAAGAACACCTCAACCAAATCAAAGGGACCACTCCAAGCTCACCTTCCCATAAAGCTGTTCCTTTACTCCTTATTGGGTGCTCCATCCACAGCGTCCTCACTACTCATACACACATCAAAGCCAAAAGAAGGACGGCACTTCAGTCAAGGAAAGAGCAGGTTTATTGCATCATCCTGCAGGAATCTTATACCTTATGCATTTCGGGATTCAATCCCTTAATCATAGACATTTGATTTAGGGATTGAATCCAGAATGGCATAAGATTCCTGCAGGATAATGCAATAAACCTGCTCTTTCCTTGACTGAAGTGCCGTCCTTCTTTTGGTTTTGAAACATCTAAGAACAGCCATAATTCTACATACTTTTGTCACATTCTTTGATGTGTCTCTTAATGCAATTATTTTGTTTGTGCTTTTTGCAGATTGTCTTCAGGAAGATCAGTGACGTGAAACGAGAGGAAGAGGAATGGATGAAAAGAAAAAACGAAGCACCTCTTATCCTCCCACCAGATCATCCTGTTCGCCGTCTTTTCCAGAGATTTAGGCAACAAAAAGAAGCTCGTCTGGCAGCTGAAAGGGGATTAAGAGATCCCAATGACCGTGACATCGAAAAAGGAAATATTTTGGTGGAACATTCTCCTTATAATACAGTCAAAGCAAGCCTGGTCACGGTAACAGAAAGTCCAGCTACTCCCTTATCATCACAGTCAGCCTCAACATCTGGACTATCTGATCGTGCTAGGCTCCATGCCCCAGTTTCAGAAAGCACTGGAGGTAAAGTAGGTGGGGAACCTTTAAAAAGGAGAGGGTGGGCCAAATTTAGAGATGCATGTGGGAAAGGGGAAGACTGGAACAAAGTATCCAAAGCAGAGTCTATGGAGATATTACCTGACAGAACTAAACCTCCAGGTGAGGCTACTTTAAAGAAGACAGATTCATGTGACAGTGGTATCACCAAAAGTGATTTGCGCTTAGACAATGTTGGGGAGACCAGGAGCCCTCAGGATCGAAGTCCCGTACAAGCAGAAGTTAAACACACTTTTTATCCAATTCCAGAACAGACACTTCATGCTACTGTGCTGGAGGTGAAGCACGAGTTAAAAGAAGACATCAAAGCCTTGAACTCAAAAATGTCAAAAATCGAAAACCAGCTTGCTGAGATAATGAGAATATTGGCTTCAAGGAGGTGTTCTCAGTCCCCACAAGAAATATTTGAAATTTCGAGACCGCAGTCTCCAGAATCAGAAAGAGATATTTTTGGATCCAGCAGCTGAAATAACTAGAGAACAATTGAAATCTAGCATAACATTGAAAAAGAGAAGAGTTTATTAGCTCTTTTTATCAGAGGTGCCTAGAATACGAGTTCCACTCTTCAATGTGATTCAGGACTTCAAAACAGTTAGGAACAAGTGCTATCCCTGTGATAACATAGGACAGATTTTCAGCCGGACATCTAACCAGCATTTTGCTTTGGACACAAAACAAGTTTCTAAGTTAGACATAGAAAACAAAAAAGGGGGGATGCAAAATTGGAATTCCTATTTCATTTCTTTTCTCAGCGGTTTGCCAGGAAATGTAAAATGTTATTCTAAATATAGTTTTTCCAGTCCTCCATTAGATAAAAAAAAAATTCATTTCAGAATCAGAATTGCAAAAAAAAATCTTTTAAACATTAGAAATTAAAATGATCAAAAGAGAAATGTAGGACATTGCGGTTATACAGTAGCTGAAATCGAATTTTGCCCAGTTTTCAAGAGTGGATGCACCTTTTAAAGCTGAAGATTGAATTTATTTTTGGATTCTTTTCTTCCAGAAGCATGCCTTATGTAACTGTTTGATGCTTGTCCTGCTTTAGGAATGGACTGGGCGTGGGGCAGTATCAAACGTCCTCTGCTGCTATGGCTTTCACCATCAGCTTGTAAAACAGATGCTGAATGTCACAATATATGGACTATATGATATATGAGGAAACTGAGCTTTGAAGTGAATTTTCTGGCGCAGGGGGAATATAAGCTGATAGCTGTCATATTAGTCCCAACCCTGAGGGGCAGATTTATCAAGGGTCAAAGTAAAAATTCAAATTTAAAAATAAAATTTCTAGCTATTTTTTGTGTACTTCAACTAAGCAAAAGTCCAAATTCGATTTGAATTTGAAAAAAATGTATCATGCACTGTCTCTTTAAAAATTCGACTTTGACCATTCGCCATCTAAAACCTGCCGAATTGCTGTTTTAGCCTATGGTGGACCTCCTAGAACCTATTTGGAGTCAACTGGTGCAAAAAACTTTGAATCTAACACTTTGATTCTTACAATTCGAATTTGAATGAAAACGGTCTATTCACCCAGAAAACAAAACTTAGATTTTTTTTAAAAAATTTCAGTTGTTTTTTTTTTATTCGAATTTCAATGTTTTTTTTATTAGAATATTCGACCCTTGATAAATCTGCCCCCTAGGGAACACCTGGAGTTGTTTTGGAGAGCCACAGATTGAAAATCCCATTCTGTAAAGCTAAATAATCCAGGATTTATATTTTTCAAATCTTATTTTAATTAACTCAGATATAATGAAAAAGACGTTGAGTTTACTTTTACTGGGTCTTCATCTGACATGTGATCTCTAGAGTCTTTGCTGCAGATTGTATCAATTTTAACGAACATTCTCATAAATTGGGTGCTAAGTCTTCCAATAATTACATCATTACCAGATTTAGTTTAAATTTGACTTGAAATTATGCTTATTGTAAAAACAATTGGGCAGGTGAAGTAACCCATAGCAGCCAATCAGCAGACAGCATTTACTGGTCACCTGTTTAAAAACCAACATCTTATTGGTTGTTATGAGTTACTACACCAGGACAAATATCCCACAACTTTATAGTAAATTTAAAAGGCTAGTTTTTATTCAACCTCACATTAAAAGAGCCGTTTTTTTGTACTTTGACTATTGAATAGGCAAAAATTTGATTAAAATTTTAAAAAATTGACTATTCGAATATCAAAATTTATCATGTAATGTCTCGACTTCAACCATTCGCTATCGAAAACCTGCAGAATTGCTATTTTAGCCTATAGGGGGACCTACTAGAACCGTATTTGAAGTTATTTGGTGGACTTTGAAAAATCGAAGTTTCTCGGGGCAAATCCTTCAATTCGAATTCGATCGAATGTGGTAAAACTTCAATTCGAACTATTTGACTACAGCCTATTCAACCACAGAAAAAGCTTTGTTTTTTTTTTAAAATAAATTTCAATGGGTTTTTTTTTCTTTGAATTCCGAAATTACAGGAGTTCAACAAAACTCCCATAACTTTGAAATTCGACCTTTGATAAATCTGCCCCCGGAATATACCAGATCCCAAGAACTTTGCAGATGTTTTCCAGATGTGGCACAAAAGTACTTTAGCAATAAAGTCAAATAATATATCAACAACTTCGCTTTGTAGGAAGAAAAATGCAGAACATTATATAATCCTAAATTTATTTTATTAGTATTTTACCTTTACTGGATTATTATGGATTGGGCAACAGCAGGTCCTGCACATAAATTGTGACATTCAGACTATATTTTTATGATTATGATAATTCCGCATGCGCTCCGGTGATATTAGGTATTTTAGTATCTTTCGCTCACAGCGTAATGCGTCAGGAAAAGATATCGATATTTTATTAAGTTCATTTCAAGCAATCTCTATTTTTTAAAATTGTAATCTATACTAACTAATTTATATATCATTGAAATACTTTTAAAAATACTTTTTTTTTTTCATTTTTAGAAAACAAAGACCCAGATTACACTAGTTTATAGAATATATATATATATAGATATATGTGTTAGTTTCTATTCTTCCAGGCATACAGAATAGTCAGCCAGAGACTGTGCCGCATTAATCACTAGATAGAGAATTTTTCGACCTGACAAAACTGCTTGATAAATAGCGTGCAGGTAACAGAAAAGTTCTCTTGTTATGAATTATTTTCACTGTACCTTCGGGGTTATGAAGGATGATACAACCAATGTTTAGGTTTATTATGTTTGGCCAATGGCTATCTTGGGGAGAGGATACCCTCTGGCTTTCAATCAATGGGATGTTAATGTTATTGTTATGAACAAATTTATTCTTTGAAATTCGGCAAGGCGTCTGCTCCTGTCAACAGTCTCCATGGTTACTGTTTGTTCCACTGTGATTCGTCATACTGGGTATCCACGGACCCACCAGAGAACCAAACACCCAGGGCCAACCCTAACAACAATCGAGTATAAATAGCGTCAGATGGTATTGGGTTTTTTTAAAAAAGGCCCATGGTGGGAATAAGGAAACGGTGAAAGTCTAGGGGGCAGATTTACTAAAGGGTGAAGTGGCTAATGCAGGGACATCGGCAATTCACTAACAGGCTCAGACGTCAATCTGCTAGCAAAAGAGATTGTCGCTAGCGTTCGTTCGCACTCTATCGCCAGGTGACTTTTCGCTGTGGTGAATGGTCATTACTCCGGATTTTACTGAACGTTACCTCTTTTGCCAGATTTGACTTTGCCACTTCAGTAAAATCCTTTACTGAATTTGCAGAGTAACGACCTTTCGCCAGAGTGTAAAGTCGCGGTATCCAATTGTGCTACCTAAACCAATCGCCAACGTCTTTCATTTTCAAGGGGTACTAGTAGCTGAGGTTTAATACCGGCTGATTTTATCCTGAACTCTGGATTCCGTGCATGCCTATTGGTTGCTATGGGTTATTTGGTTAGTTGTGAGTTACTGCATAATGTCCACTAAAGTTATAGGGAAAATAACTCCTTTATAAATGTATGTTGCATTATGCACTATGATCATCCAAAACCTGAAGATTAGCGGTGTATCCAATTGTGTTAACCAATCGCCAACATCTTCCATTTGCAAGGGGTACTAGTAGCTGAGGTTTAATACCGGCGGATTTTACTGAACGTTACCTCTTTTTCCAGATTTGACTTCACAACCTCAGTAAAATCCATTACAGAATTTGCAGAGTAACAACCTTTCGCCAAAGTGAAAAGTCGCCTGGTGATAGAGTGCGAATGAACGTTAACGGCGGTGCCTTTTGCTAACGAATCGGCGCCTGTTAGTGAATTGTCGATGGCGCTGCAGATGGTCACGCTGGTGAAAAGTCACTAGCGTTAGTGAATCTGCCCCATGGACGTGATTCAATTTGAGAAAATTTTATCTCAATAGAGTTTCAAGTGAACTTATTGACGTCTATGGGATAAATCTGGAACTGAATTAGGAGAAAAGTTTATTTCTCCCCGAATTGACTCTTGTCCATGAGTTTTCACATGATAAACCACAAGATAACTTTTTCTCACTGAATTAAATCTGGCGCTTTGTTTCTCTGTGAAAGCTAAAAAAACACGATATTGGCACACGCCCAGTCTCAACCCTTTATATGGTTACGTTTCTTACTTTAAACAGGAACAGCCATACAGGTAACATAGTTTGTTGAATCCATGGGCTCTAACATGAAGCAGAGACACCTGTTGGTCAAAAAGCCATAAAAACGGTAAAATGCTTGTTTTTTTATACATAGCAATAACTGCTGTACCTACAGTACCACCTTCCACCCATGAGTTATCATCTACTCAAGAGGAACAGCCATTAAACATTGATGTCCATCACCATAATTGTCAGTAGACTTTTCCTTCAATTGCTCATATTATCTTATATTAGTATCTGTTGCCTGGTTGATGAAATGAAAACCTTCTATTGCGGAACTTTATTTAGCTTTTTTGAGATATTAAAAAAAAAAAACCCAAAGATGTAGGCCTGAGAACTAATTTTGTACATGAGTATGAATGCACAGGATGGCTCAAAACAAAGTATTAATAAAAAAAATGGACTCCCTTGGCTGTTTAATATTAGCACAGTGAGTACTCTTTTCTACCTCTGCCATGTGGTATGTATAAAGTGGAGGCCAAGATTTATACTGTGGAGGCCAAGATGCTTTAAAATGTCCCCCAATCCTGTCATGTCAACTTGCACCACTCCATTTTTATTATCATCCAAAACCTGAAGATTAGCGGTGTGTCCAATTGTGTTACCTAAACCAATCGCCAACATCTTTCATTTTCAAGGGGTACTAGTAGCTGAGGTTTAATACCGGCTGGAGGGTGATAGAGTGACCTTTCGTCTGGTTTAAAAGATGTCATAATACTGTAGGAGGGGAGTGGGGCAAGTCAAATGAAATAGCCCTTTACATCAGGCACCTGTTTAGAGTAACACTAAGGGGCAGGGACTTAGAAGAATTTTTATTACAGCACTAGTGATGGGCGAATTTGTCCCGTTTTGCTTCGCCCAAAACTTAGAGAATTTCCAGTGAAATTCGCCAGTCAATTCTGACACTCGCTGCAATTTTGACCCCCAACGTTAAAGTCAATTGGTGTCCGAATAATGTTGACGCGCAACGGTTTCGACTCCGGCAAATTTTCCGACCTGTGGCCAAAAATTTTTGCCACTGTCAAATTGCCGCGCCAGTTTTGTGAATTTATTCCCTGTAGCAAAACGCAGAAATTCGCTGTGAATTCGCGACTGACGAATTTATTCGCCCATCACTATACAGCACTAATTATGAACTAATAGTGTTGCTGTATATACAGTACATGTGCATATCCTGTATATATGTGTATCTATAAAGTGTATTGAATATTTATTTTTGGGAGCACATTGTCTCAGTTTTCTGGATACCCTGAGCTTGCAATATGCACTTTACAGTGTGGAATCTAAACAACACAAAATGGCATATGAATTGTTTACTTCCTGCATCCAGTGCTCGTTAGTGGAAGTTAATTGCAGTTTTTCCCCTCCCATCCTCTGGATCTGGTCTTTACATTAAAGGACCAGTAACAGCAAAAAAAAAAATTAAAAAAAATCTTTAGTATACCATGAAAAAAAAAACCATCAAGACAAATTAAACTTTAACATCGCACAGCCTTTATTAAGAAATAACTTACCGAAACTCTGCTTCGGAAAAGGCAAGATGGCGACGATCCATCGTGCAGCGCTCGATTTCTCCTCCCTGGCTATCTCCTATAAGGAAAGTAGGGAGGAGAAATCAAGTGCCGCACGATTGATTGCCGGATAGTCTTTTCTGAAGAGGAACGCAAGTGGAGTTTCGCTACGTTTTTTCTTAATAAAGCTGTGCGATTTTAAAGTTTAATTTGTCTTAGTGTTTTTTTTTCGTGGTATACTAATGAATATTTTAAAAACATTTTTTGATGTTACTGGTCCTTTATGTATGGGTATCTAGGACCACATTGTCAGTAGAATTAAGGGGAATGGCGTCTAACCAACACAGAGGTAGGAAATAACTCCCCATGTGCAGGTGGTACATATTTTTTTATATAGTACCAAACACACACGCGTGATGATGACTTTCTCATTTCTTTTCACATGTAGAGGGTTATTTATCAAAGTCCCATTTTATCTCAACATTTTCTGCTACAAACTCCGATCAAATCCGCTAGGGTTTCTTACGCTTATTTATTATTACATTTTCCTGAAAATTTGTTTTGATTTTCATGTTTTTCTCAGATTTTTCACCCAATTTCTTATGCTTTTTTGCCCAAAAACTCCAAAAAAATCTTTGGGACTTCTCCCATTGACTTATATGCAACCTCGACAGGTCTGAGATGCTGGATTTTCTGATTCAGATTTTTCCATCCTCGGGGTTTAATAAATTCACAATTTTTTTCGGGATTTTTGCATTCGGAGTTTAGTAAATAACCCCTGTAGTGTGAAGGTGTTTTTTAAACTGAAAAATTCTAAAACTTGAATCTGTAAAATGTGTACACGTCTCCATGGATAAATGTTTTGTACAATGTCTGACTTCTGTTGAATGATCACTGTTCCCGGGCTGTATTTGTCACTTTGTCCTGCATTGTTCTGTATGTGCGTGACGTTCATTGGATGACCCTGAGTCTTTTCTGCACTGGGAAAGCCTCTTGCTCTGCTTTCCGTAATTTAACACATTATTCCAGCAATATTTGGAGATTGGTTTGACTGCAAATGAGACCACATTTCCATGAAAAAAAAAAACAGCTTTAAAAAATTAAACTGTATCGATTGTTTATGCAAAAGGAATATTATGGACTCAAAATGAGCAACGTTGTTCTTTTAGGCGTTTCTTGGAAAAGGAAAATTATGCTTTCCCTTGATGCGTTTCTAATATTAATGAGAGATAATGACGAATAAACAGTGTTTCCATTATAGAAATTGATTTGAAAGCTGCTTTAAAAACCCTGGGCACGTTGTCACATTCATTTTCCCCAAATAAACTTGGCTGGAATTCATAGAGAAGTCATTTTTTATGTATTATAGACTGAATGAATCTTGATTCTTAGCAATTCTAAAGTTGGCCTTTTTGGGGTTTTTTTTCTTAATTCGTGTTCTGTACTTTTGGAAAACATTCTATTCTGCGTTTTATTCAAACAACAATTTAAAATGCTACTTGGGTGTTAGGGCAGTAGCTGCTCTCATTCATTTATATGATTTATCTTTTGTTCATGGACCTTTCCATTGTATCATTTAAACGTCAGCTTTGTTGTTGGGGTCAATGAGTTGTGTTTGCAGGAAATCTCTCTCCATGGCTGTCGGCACATGTGCCATATTCTCAATGGAATTGGATGGAATTCTTTATCAGATGGAGAAACACTTGGCCCGTACTGTGCAGTCATTTGATTGAATTACG
Source organism: Xenopus petersii (assembly GCA_038501925.1). Taxonomy (NCBI): domain Eukaryota; kingdom Metazoa; phylum Chordata; class Amphibia; order Anura; family Pipidae; genus Xenopus; species Xenopus petersii. The sequence continues at coordinate 166,071,934 of CM076680.1, read as the reverse complement.
GCATATACCAACTTCATGGTCATATTCAGGCTTTTCTCCACTGTCCAGTGTGCAATGAGCCCACGTTAGTCCATCCGAGGCCTGTGGATTATTCCCTCAATAAAAACGTCTCATTGGCTCCTATATGGATCACATTAAAAAAATGCCAGTAAAGCAGAGAACCATGTTAAAATAAACTCAATTGTGGGTGCCATTGTTTAGAAACAAAGGGACAAATTCACTAAAAGGCACATTTTTGCCAGAGAACGCTCCACCACACTTCTCGCCAGGCATAAATTCATTACCCTCTCTAAAATGCAAAGTTGCGTCCCAGCAGCCGAACGCTGGCGAAATTTAGCGCAGGCATTTCTTAGCGGTCTTTAACTGTCGCTCAATTCAGCATAGCAAAATTTCATTAGTATTCTTACACTTAGGTCAATTTTCGCAAGGAACGGCCACTTCGGCCTTTAGTAAATTTGCCCCAAGGCTTTGGCAGTTGACTAGATGGAGAGAGTAATAAATGCATCTTATCAATAGACTCATAATATAATAGAGTAGAGATTTTATTTGATGAAAAATCACTCATAGATTTGAAACACTGAAAAATAACGGTCTTTCTACTCAATTATGGGTCCGAATCTTACAGACAGACAGTGTAGGAAAGTAGTTACAGCTTTGCTTTTGGAATATACTGTAGTGACGGGCGAATTTGTCCCACGAAACTGGAATTTTGACCCCGCATCAATTTTAAAGTCAATGGGCATCCAAATAATGTTGATGCTGACAGTTTTGACGTAAACGACTATTCCAAATTTTTTTGATGCTGGTGAATTTTCGGCTCAGTTAAGTGAATGTATTTGCCGGCGGCAAAACACAGGAATTTGCTAAGAATTTATTCGACCCATCACTACTAGTCAGATATTTCATAACTGATTGCATGGGACAGTAGGGCTGAGACTTGGATGAATCCAACCTCCATCCCCCTCCCCCCCAAAACTCTGGGTGTTTGCAGTCTTTCTACTTTACCAGCTCTGGGACTTTGTGCAAAACCTTGAATGTGCCCCTGGTATATGCGGTTAGGAAGCAGATTCAGCTGAGCGACATCCCACCCCTAAAATTTTTGCCCAGACCTTTGTGGTCTTTACACAAATACAGATCTTGCTGCTCCATTCAGGGCCTGAAATGTGATTTCACAAACAGATACAGTACATGTGAAAAATGTGTGAGTAGTGATGGGTGAAAAATTAGTGAAACGCATTGAAGTCAATGGGCGTCAAAATTATTTTGACGCGTGTCAATTTAGATGCCCGCGACAATTGTTATACGCGTGCCTATTTTGGCCAAATGCATTTGAGTCAACGGGCGTCTAAATAATTTTAACGTGCAACAATGTTTATGTGCACGACATTTCCGACACACGCCAAATTTGCTTTGACGCGGTGGATTTTTCGCCTGTCAATTTTCACGACAGCTTTGCAAATTTATTCACCAATGGCAAAACGCGTAGATTCACAGTGAATTCACACCTGCCGTATTTATTCGTCCATCACTATGTGTGAGGTTTGAGTTGTTTAAAACTACAGGAATGTTCCTTTGCTCTACCTGGGAAGCTTTATAAATCCTGGAACCACCACCAGCCGACCCCTCCTCTAATCTCCCAGCCCAACACTGGCCAACTGCCACTTACACAAATCACAGCCCTCCTTTATGACTCATTGTTATTTACAGTCCTTGTGTTTTTTTTTTTAGTGTAACTTCTATAGTCTTCTCTCTAATGTAAAATAAAATATATGAATAACCTGGAGCAGATAAAGTTCAGTATCAGGGAGTTTCTCCAAACATGCCATAGCACACAAATGGTAAATCTTCAATGTATGAAATACACCATGAGAAGTTATTTTTTATTTTATCTGCCCCCATTTGGATATTCCCTAATCACATTTAAAATATGGTTTATTCCATATTCCATATTTAGTTTTTAAAGTGCACCCCTATTCTATAACTGTGCATATTTTAATATTATGGAATCTTTGTGCAAGTGTCTTATACATTTTGGATTTTCAAGATGAATAGAGTAATAAATCGTGAAAAAATTTGAATTTGGTAGACTCAAATTGAAAGATTTTTAAATTGGCATTATTTTACTGTGGTTTTCTTGAATCATGGCAAAAACAACGCACATTTTAGTAAATCAGACCCTTAGGGGCAGATTTACTAAAGAGCGAAGTGGCTAAAGCCAGTGACTTTTCACCAGTGTTGCCACCCGCAGGGACATTGGCAATTCACAAACAGGCGCAGGGGATGATCCCGTTCTTTAGCAGTTATTCACACTCTATCGCCAGGCGACTTTTCGCACTGGCGAACGGACGTTACTTCTGCAAATTCACTAAAATGCAGAATTTACTGAACGTTAGCTCTTTTGCCAGAGTTGCCGAATCCGAATCCTGCTGAAAATGGCCGAATCCTGGGCGAATACAGAACCGATTCCTGGATTCGGTGCATCCCTATTTATAATAAAGACCTCATACAACTTTAAATTTCCCGCCCTATGCAAATTGACCTAAGCGCAAGATCACTAGTGAAGTTTCGTTAGGCACAAATGAACGCTAGCGCATCGTCACTATGAAATGCTTGCATCGCCGAAGTAACGCTAGCGAAAAGTTGCCAACGTTCAACGCCCAGGACAAGACTTTGCATTTCATTGAATTAGCGTATTTGTAGCGTATTTGCGCCTGGCGAAGTGGTGCAATGGGTGCGAAACGAAAATTAACGTGAATTTGACCTTTTATCTCAGTAGAGGCTTGGAATTCTGAAGAAATTTCATGATCAATTTGTGCCTTGGAAGGGGGGATCTAGAAACCTGGGTTTTCAGCAAATCATATACAAGAGTTGTATTTAATGTATCCAAGGATTTGTGAAAAACCTTGACTAATAATTATCTAGCAATAAATCTACAGACACAATCCACTTGAGCTTTTCTCAACTTTCATTATAAAAAATATAACTACAATTTTTGCTACAAATCATTCAACTAATTGTTGATACAGATTTGGGTCCGCTGAGATTATTTAATGTAAGGAAATACTGTCCGCACGGAGAACATTTGAAAGTTATGGGTTTAAGATTGTGATTTCTTTTTAAAAAAGTTTCTTACAGTCAGGGCCCGAAGGAAAGCCAGTTTTTTTTTCTTCAAATATGTCAGTAACATTTTGAGAAATGATTGCGTATTTATGCCATTTTCATATCCTCACAATACACGGCCCATTACTCATGGTCATATCGGAAATCAATAGCAAGGAGGAGGTGGAGTGGAGCTTTCATTTACTCATTTATTTTATAGGTTGCCAAGGCAACAGAATTCCATCTAATTTTATATTTTATAAGTCAACTTTAAATGTAATTGCAGTGAGGGATAAGCCCCCCAAAAATGGGGTAGAATGCAGATTTGTTTTTAATTAATATATAGATACATCTTTATATATTTTGTAGATTTTGGTGAAAGATGTGTGCATAGATACTTTCATTTTCTTCAATGATAATTGTTGCTAATTATGACACACTGTTCCATAATGCATCCGCTGTTCCCTATAAAGCACCCCAAGTTCCCCATAAACAACCCCAATTGCCATAACAAACCCTAAGGGCGAGATCACACAGGGAGCTTTTATGATGCGTTTTATGAAACCACATACGTATGTGAATGTGCATTTTTCAACTTGTAGTTCTCTTTTCCCAACATGCATTTCTGTTTTTTCTCATAGCCCACAATTCAGCTTGGAAGAATTTTAGTCAACTTTTGTATTTCAAAATCTTCTATATAGTAGGGTCTCTTAGTAGTACAATGGTTACTCACCACATCAAGGAAGTGGCCCAGGTGCACCGCCCTGGGCCCTCAGCACAAGGGGCGGATAAACCGAAATCTCGAATAGAAGCAGGCACTCAAGGGCAAAAACTTCCACCAGGCAGATGTTTCAAAAGTGAAAAAGTTTATTGTGTCAAAACAGCCTGACGCGTTTCGTGTTCCAAACACTTGTTTATTGTGTCAAAACAGCCTGACGCATTTCGTGTTCCAAACACTTAATCATAGGCCTATGATTAAGTGTTTGGAACACGAAACGCGTCAGGCTGTTTTGACACAATAAACTTTTTCACTTTTGGAACATCTGCCTGGTGGAAGTTTTTGCCCTTGAGTGCCTGCTTCAACTTTTGTATTTACTTACAAAATGCTGCTGGACTGATCGTCGATACGCAATGTAATTACGTCACCAGCAAACAACACCACAAATACGTATAAGCGCAATACATCTTGCGAGAGTTTAGCCTCCATATTGAAAATACACTGCGTATTTCAGCAAAGTGTATGTCCAAACCTGCGGATCCCATAAAGTTCAATAATATGGCGTTTCCGTGGTGTGTTGATGTTTCTGCTGAAAAACGGAAATCTTGGCATAGCGGATGTTGACTCGCAAGCACCCAGTGGCAATTGCAGTAGAGCGTGTTCCATTATTTTCAGTATATTTACGCTCGGATACAGGGTTTTAAAAAAGCAATGTAAAAATGCCCTATGTGACCTTGCCCTAAGTTCTATCACTGTCATGTTCCATAACACCCCAAATTGCACAACACACTGTTCCTTCACATCTCAAATTCCACAAACCCTTGGTCCATGCCAAACCACATCGCTAGTTCCACAATATAGTCATCCTTACTGTATCGCTCACATCCCCTGTTCAAGAACAAACGCATCTAAAGTTCCACACCACACGTCCATATCATATCTGCAGTAACACCACACACAGTTCCATAAGACATCGCCAGTTTCAAAACACACTGGAGCTAATTTACTAACGCTGGACAAAAGCACTAGATCAGTAACCCACAGAAACCAATCAAATCTTTGTTTTCATTGATGTTCTATTTCTTTCAGAACACAGATAACCACTGATCCGTTGCTATGGGTTAAGTACAGATTCAAATTTGCCATAGTTAGTAAATGGGCTTTACCATTCCATAACACATCCCAAATACTACAACACACTGTTCCATATGCTATTCCCAGTCCTACAACAAACTGTCCCATGGCATCCAAAGTTCCACAAAACCTTGTTCCATACTCCATCTTCAGATCCACAACTCACTATTCCATGCCATGTCTCCAGTTCCATGATATGCTGATCTGTATTGAATCTTCATTTCCACAACTAACTGTTCCATGTTGCCACCCCATTTGCACAATGTAGTGTTTCATATTGCGTCCCCCGTTCCACAATTCAGAGTGCCACATTGTTTCCCGCATTTCACAGCACACTGTTTCATACCACATCCCCAGTTCCACAACACTCCATATTATAGTTCAACAACTTAGGGGCCCATTTACTAAGGGTCGAAGTCAATTTTCAAATTCAAAAACTTTGAATTTCGTAGTAATTTTTGGGTACTTCGACCATCGAATTTTGAATTTAAAATACTTCACAAATTCGACCATTCGAAAATCGAAGTACTATCTCTTTAAAAAACTTCGACTTTGACACTTCGCCACCTTAAACCTGCCGAATTGCTGTTTAGCATATGGGGGACCTCCTATAACCTTTCTGAGTGTTTGAAGTTTTGAGTAGTCAAAGTATTTTTTTGTAAAAGTGTTCAAATAGTTCGATTGGAACGGTTTAATCGATCGATCGAACGATTTTTACTTTGATCGAAAAAATACTTCGACTATCGAAGTATCAAATTCGATGGTCGAATTTTTTTAACTTCGATATTCGACCCTTAGTAAATGTGCCCCTTAATGTTCCATACCACATTTCCAGTTCCACAACGCACTGTTCCATATTGCAATTCCAGTTCAACAACTTACTGTTCTATAGCACATTTCCAGTTCCAAAACTCATGGTTCCATACGTAGCCCCAGTTCCACAACACGCTGTTCTGTATCTCCAGTCCTACAATAAAAGGTTTCATCCTACTGTCCACAAATTACTGTTCCATTCCACAATTCCAGTTCCAAAACTCACGGTTCAATGCCACATCCCAAATTCCAAAAGACACTGTTCCAAATTGTATTTCCAATTCTCCAGTCCTACAACAAACTGTTTCATGCTATATCATACCACAACGTAATGTTCCACATTACAACCCCTTTTCTACAATCGATTTTTCCATACTTCATTTCTAGTTCACAATTCATGGTTCCATACTACATTTCCAGTTTCACAAACTCACTGCTGACAACTCTAGTTCCACAATAAGCTGTTCCATTTTGCATCCCCAGTTGACTACACACTGTTCCATACTGTCTCTCCAGTTCCATAACACAACACTGACGTATAACTATGCATCATTTTATTTATATAGCAAACAACCTTTTTGTTCTGTTGATTCATTCCAAGAATACAACCTTCAAGCCTGCGGTTGGTGCTGTACCGTTGCTCAGTTTTCTAGATTGCTTAGGACAGTTTCTTTAGGATGTTTTAGGACAATGAAGGAGATTATGTGTGTGAATAGTGTCAGAACTAGAGGTAGGCTTAGCCATAATCATTGGACACACAGTGGTTCATCTTTTGAGGGGAACTGATTGTGTTCCTGCTTCCCCAGACAATGATTTGGCAGCAAAAACTTAGCTTCTGCTCCATTTTTGGTGTATAGAAGCAGCAGGAGGTGTAATACTTAAGTAGTAGATCCGTCACAGGTATTTAGTTTCCTACTGGGATCACAGTTAAGACTAAGGGGAAGATTTACTAAAGGGCGAATTGTCGGAATAGACTGCTTCATACATGTCACACCGCTTCACTAGGTGAAAATTCGCTACCACTACACTAGTTCACTAATATGCGAAGTTGCACCCTGGGCACAGAACGCTGGCGACTTTTAGCTATCGTTACTTCGGCAGTGCGAGCATTTCATAGCAAAGATGCGCTAGCGTTCGTTTGTGTCTAGCGAAAATTTGCTAGTAATCTTGCGTTTAGGTCAATTTACATACGGCGGAAAAGTTCAAGCTGTATGGACGTCTTTACTATAAATGTTGGTGCAAATGCTTGAAGTTACCATTTTTTATTACAAATGCCAGGGAACCTTAATAAAGACAAGAGAGTCAATATAATGCCCTAACACGAGCCCACTGTAAAATGAATGTTCCATAGGAAGATCTAGCTTCTTTTTAGCACTTTGTCTGGTCTGAGGTGGTGAAGTCAACTCTGGTGACAGAGGTAATGTTCAGTAAAATCCAAATTTGCGGAGTAACGATCGTTCACCAGAGCCAAAAAGTCACCTGGCGATAGAGTGCAAAGTAAACGCTAGCGATGGTCCCATTCACCAGCAACTGTGATTGGTGATGTCCCTGTGGGTGGCAACGCTGGTGAAAAGTTGCTAGCGTTAGCCACTTTGCCCTTTAGTGAATCAGCTCCTTTCTTCAGTCATGCACCCTTTTAGGTACGGCCATGGGCGCCAAGTGTAGTGACAGCTGGACCAGCAGTTACCTGTGAAACCACCAATAACAGATGGAAAGTCATCCTATAGAGAGCATGAGTGTTTGGATGCATGTGCCTGGTGTACTAATTTATACACCATGAAATTCTGGGAATCCTTGCTAATAATTCTAAGCAAGAAGGTAAATCTCATTCCATGATGACTTACTTTGACCCCTGAAACGACAGTAATCTTTGTTTGAATTAATATTTAACAAGATGAGAGACCAACCCAAACTATAGTGAATTTTCAATAACTATTACACTGACACATTGACCAAAGCTGTAAAGTGAAACATTTTGGGCCATGTCATAGATCCACCCCGGCACACACCCGAACCTGGCTCTAATTTTCCCTCTTTTCAGATCTAATTTTCCAGGATGTCCTTCAAACATAGTGCCAGGGTGGGTGGGGTGGTTTTCATAAACGACGTGTCCTATTTTTCTTATTTGTTTTTTAATAAATCACTAACTATATTTTCTTAAAACTGAAGAAATATGTGTGTCCTTGACCAGAATTAGGATAGTCTACAGAAAGGCTCATTTGGACAGGCAATGTTCTTGATAAGTATGATATTAAATTAAATATTTTGACACTGGGTAACAACTAAAAGATACAACTGAGGTTTTTTTTCTCAGTCCAAATTTAGCTCAATGTTTTCTGCTACAATCTCCGATTAAATTCGCTCTGGTTTTTTATGCTTATTTATTATTACATTTTCCTGAAAATTTGCTTTGCGGTAAAAATCTAATTTTCACGATTTTTTCATCCGATTTTCTTAAATTTCACGGGTTTTTTTTCAGAATTTTCAAAAAATTTGGGGTATTACATGAAACCCATCATAAAATCATTGGGTCTTCTCCTATTGACTTATATGCAACCTTGACAGGTCTGAGATGCCAGATTTTCTGATTCTGACTTTTCCATCCTCAGGGTTTAATAAATTTCTGAAAAATTTGTGATTTTTTAAAAGTCTGAAATTATAAAAAAAAAAATCACACATTTTTAGTGATTTTTGCTTTCGGAGTTTTACTAAATAACCCCCCCGGTGTTTAGAAAAGGACTTGTCATTAAAATCTGTTCCATTGTTAGTTAGTCTTGTCAAGTTGGAGGCCCCCTCAACACCAGTCCTGTAAACTGTGAGAACAGGAACAATGCAAATTTTGGGAATGGAAACCAACAATATAGAGGGGCCACCCCACAATGCACAAGCCATGATTACTGATAATAATTTCATTTCTTCCGATGTATTGTTCATTATAAATTCTATATTGAAATAACCCAATGTCTCTGCTTGGCTTTTTACCTTTATAACTTTGGGGGGAAATCTGTTGGGCTCCAGGGAACTTGCCCAAAAAAAAAAAAAACAGAAAAACATCTACAGGAAAATGATTATGGTCAACAAAATAACTGGTGGTGGCAAAGATATTATCTGTTACATCACCTGTTTCTGAATGTCTCAATAAACACAGTACAAATGTTATGTTTCATGCTGGCATTTTTAAAGAAAGCACAAATAATATTTGTAAAAACAAACAAAAAAACGGTAAATTTTATTTATGATAGTAATAAACTATTTTATAAGTTATCGGTGTTTTGCAATTTCCTTTCTTTTTTTTTCATCACAAGAGGAATTTGAATAATAGCGTTATGTCAAATATAGGCACAGTTGCATCCAACTTTTAGGAGCATATTTAATCAATGGTCGAATTTCGAATTTGAAAAACTTCAAAAAGACCAACCGAAACTAAGTCGTCGTTTTTTTGTTTTAATTGGCCAAATTCTAATTATACAAATCGAAGTAAAAGCGTATTCGATCAATTCAAATCAAAGTTTTTCCCAAAAAAAAGATCAATTTATCATAGTCCACCAATTGACTCTATATAGGTTCTAGGAGGTCCCCCATAGGCTAAAACAGCAATTCGGCAGGTTTTGGATGGCGAATGGTCGAAGTTGAATTTTTAAAGAGACAGTACTTGATAAGTTTTAAAATTCGATTTTTCTAATTTTTTTTTAAATTCAAATCGACTTTGGTCTATTCCCTAGTCAAAGTAGACAAAAAATAGCTCGAAATTCAAATTTTTTGAATTCGAAAAATCACCTCGACCTTTGAGGTCTTAAATCCGCCCCATACTGTAGCTCTCGTTGTGTAAGGTGTACAACAATCCTATTTGCTTTTCTTTTAATGATTAAGTGGCAGATTTATCGAGGGTCGAATTTCGAGTTCATGGGAGTTATTTAAAACTCCCATAAACTCCCATGAACTCGAAATTCGACCAATCGAAGCTTTTTTTTTAAAAATAACATTTTTAAAAGTGGTGTGAATAGGATCGACCCGCAAACTCGAATGGAATTCTAATTGAATTTGATTCAAGTTTTTCAAACAGCTGCATCGATTGCAGAATGAGCGGCAGTTTGAAACAGCTGACAAAATCTCCTGCCCTCCTAAGCCTCAGGGCTAACGGCACAAACAAACAAAGTATATATATTTAAAAAAATGTAATTAAAGAAAAATACATACCAGCTTAATTGCCGTTACCAATGGTAACCAATCAGTAGTTGGCTTTGATCACCCTACTATGTTCCCATATCAATCAAACAAGTTGTTTGTTTTCTTTCTTCTTAGACGGGACCCCCGTCTGAACTGAAATGTTTTGAGGAACCTTTTTTTATTACTCCTGAGGTTTCACGATATTGTCAAATTTTCCGATATTACACTGTTATAGCATTTATGGTACTAAAGAACACCGTTCCCAGCTCAGTGCATTGCTTTTTTATTGCGCTCTGTAGAGGGTCTCAGATATTACTTTCCCCTCATTGCCAACATAAAAATACAAACTTTCCTCGTTTCAGTGCGTCTTCTCCCTTCTTTCATGAGTCTTGTTGTAGAAATATCTGCTGGTGCTATTTTTAAACTTGGCATTGCAGGGAGTTTAATCAATCGTCACGATTCATTTTATATTTCCTTTGGAATTCCTCTTGTTTCTGAGTAAATTTCTCCCTAATATAAATATCTCAAATTAAAAAAAAAAAGAAAGAAACTCAGTGGAATGACCCATCTTCTCTTTGGAAATCCTTGAGTCTTGGTGTCCTAGTGAATGATCCGTGCGCAGAACTGGAGTAAATATCAGAATGGAAAGGAAGAAAATTATTTAAGTGAAAAACAATTATGGTTTTGAGAAGTTACATGGAAGAATTTTCTAATTCCTCCTTCACTTGAAAATAACCTCTAGAACATAGGGCTCAATTTGCATAACAACTGCACCATTTTTGCACAACTGTGGACATGGTCATTGGTCGAAATGATGCAATTTATTACAGATACTTGCATCCAAAAGCACTTGCCACAAGGGCGTCCGTTCTGCCTCCTGTTCCAAATCTGGAGCTAGTGCGTTTTTGGATGCTCGGCAACCTTCAACCTACCGCAACTTTGAAGGTGGAGATAATTCTAGGCTTCCCAATGTGGCTATGTCAACTGGCACAGCAGATTTATGTCTAAATTATCCGGTATAGATGTGTCATTTTGATGTGAGCACCAGAAGTGATGAAATAATGACTCCAAAGATTTTCAGAGCAATCAAAAACTCACTTTTGGGTAAAAAAACATAGAGAATTGTATACAAAATTGCACATGGAACACGCACTTGTACATGACCCTTCAAGTCTCATTCTGTTCGTTCTTTGTAAGTGGCTTATAACACAATATAATACACAAAAGCCATGAATATCTTGTAAATTATATCCTTATAAACGGTGAGTTCTGATGTCATCAGTTATAAACGGTGAGTTCTGATGTCATTTCTGTCACATGACTCACTGAAATTTGTGTATTATAATAAATAAAGTCCCCCTAGTTGTAAAATATGAGGATATTAGAAATGACCTCGGAGTTCCATGACCTGTATAAAAACACTCGGCCTTCAGCCTCGTGTTTTTATATGGTCATGAAACTCCTGGGTAACTTATAATATCCTTATATTTTACAAGAGGGGGTACTTTATTCACTATATAAGGGTTATGGGATATAATAAGGAAGATGTGGCAAGCCAGTCTGAAAAGCAACAACTACTTAAGCAAGGTTAAAATAAAACGACAATGGTGCACACAGAGGCAAGGGTTTCTCCCTTGGAAGATCTGAACCCAAAAACAGAAAATTAACGTAAACTATTTATTTTTGCATTTTGAATTAAATATTCAATTACAGGTATGGGGCCTCAGGAACCAGGGTTTTCCGGAAAATGGATCTTCTCATAATTTGGATCTTCATACATAAAGGGTCAGTGCACACAGGCAGATTCGGGGAGATTAGTCGCCTGGCGACAAATCTCCTCTTCTTCAAGGTGACTAATCTCCACGAACTGCCTCCCCTGCTGATTTACATTTTAGCCGACGGGATTTTAGTCGGAGCTATTCGTTTTCCGAAGTCGCCCAAAGTTTCCTTGTAATGGCAACTTCCGAAAACGATTTACATTTTAGCTGGCGGGAAGGCAGGTGAGGCAGTTCGGGGAGATTAGTCGCCCAGAAGAAGAGATTTGTCGTTGAGCAGCTAATCTCCCCAAATCTGCCTGTGTGCCCTGACCCTTAGTTTACTAAAAAATCATATAAACATTAAATAAACCCAATAGGCTGGTTTTGCTTCCAATAAGGATTAATTATATTTTAGTTGGGATCAAGTACAAGCGACTGGCTTATTATTACCTGTATTAGTGGTTTCTGAGATTATATTTTGAGTTTTAGACTGCTAATACAGGTATGGGACCTGTTATGCAGAATGCTCGGGACCTGGGTTTTCCTGGATAATGGATCTTTCTGTAATCTGGATCTTCATACTTTGTCTACTAAAAAATATTTAAACATTAAATAAACCCAATATGCTGTCTTTACTTCCAATAAGGATTAATTATATCTTAGTTGGGATCAAGTACAAGCGACTGTTTAATTATTACAGGTGTGGGACCTGTTATCCAGAATGCTCTGGACCTGGGATTTTCCGGATAATGGATCTTTTTGTAATTTGGATCTTCATACCTTAAGCCTACTAGAAATTAATTTAAACATTAAATAAACCCAATAGGCTGGTTTTGCCTCCAATAAGGATTAATTATATCTTAGTTGGGATCAAGTACAAGCTACTGTTTTATTATTACAGAAAAAAGGGAATCATTTTAAAAAATGTTGAACAAAATGGAGTCTTTGGGAGAAGGCCTTTCCGTAATTCAGAACTTTCTGGATAACGGGTTTTCGGATAACAAATCCCATACCTGTACCAGGCTTTGGGTTTAAAAGATCTTTTGTGTCAGTGATCCTTCATGACTCTAGGGTCACTGGTCCCTAAAACAGTTGCTGAGCCGAAAAGCCTGTTCCTAGATGCCTAAAACTGCTAATATCACAGAAACCTATAAGTAGAAAATGAGGGTAAATAAATTGAAGGAGATTCTGATGAGCTTTGCTGCTCTTCTCCTGGACAGAACCATGGAAGTCAAAATGCCTTATACGCCGGATTGTCACATTTATATCTTAAGTTTCCATCTCCTAATTCTACAGCAGGTTTGGATTTAAATTTCATTTTGTTTAAAGAAAACAAAAACATTGGTATTTATAGCGAGATTAAATAACAGTTATTCCACAAATGGGAGTTAAAGGCACTAGTGCGTGAAATTGCAATTTTCAGCATAGGATTGGCGTAGTGTCCGGTGACATGTAATATTCACCAAGAAACGTTTCCAAATGAGCAAATGAAAACATCTCATATCTCAAAAGCTGAAGGTTGTATCACTCAAGGCTACGAAGAAACGAGCAATTTCATATTCCGCAGATGCAAGACGCTCGCCTCTAAATGGCTTCTAACAAATCACAACATAAATCTTGATGTATCGACGGAGAACAATTCAATGTTGTACAATTGTTCTCCGAGTGCATTTATTACTCATGAGTAGCCCCGAAGATGTCTTGAGCTTCCCACCGTAGATATCATCTCTACACATACCAGTATAAATAATAATACAGGAATGGGATCTGTTATCCAGAAACCCGTTACGGAAATGCTGTCTCTCATTAACTCCATTTTATACAAATAATCCAAATTTTTCGAAATGATTTCCTTTTTCTGTGTAATAATAAAACCGTAACTTAATTTCGGTTAGTCTTTTTGAATTTCGAAGTTTTTTCATTTCGAAATTCGACCCTTGATAAATCTGCCTCTTAATAAATCTACCCCCTAGTGCTGGAAATTTTGACTTTGAAAACAATCAGAAAAACTGCTGCATTTTGGGTAAAAAAAAAAAAACATGAAGTGCACCAAAAACTTGCACAAGCCGACTTCTGATAACCATAAAAAAGGATGACTTGTATTTTTGAAGTGAGCTCTATAAATTCTGGCCACTAGAACATTATGCTGCTATTATTATAATGGGGCTTAGTTCATGCCTTAAATAACTGAGTGGAACATCTTTAGAGAAGTTGGATGTTGTTTCATTCTTCTCCAATGAAGCAGTGCCCCTAGTGGTCAGTATATGATAAACAATAACCATGGCCGGATTTATATATTGGGTTCCTGTAGTCCTGCTGTCGTTAGTCGCCCCCATCACTTCCCTAGGGTTGCCACCTTTTTAAAATATTCTTACCGGCCAGTGGGGGCGGTGACACACCAGGAGGCGGGATGATGATTTAAAGGGTTGGGATGATGCCAGTGAGGGGCGGGTAATGACATCATCAGACGTCCGAGAGAGTCTTTGGGAAGGATGATGGGTAGGAGACAGTTACGTTTCTACTGGATGAGGGGCTTAAGGGGGCGGGCTAGAGGCTGCACTTATATTAGAAATTTACCGGCAACTACTGGCAGTAACTTTGTAATACTGTCAGGTATTTTCCCGACTAAAATACGAGCCTGGTGGCAACCCTACCCTTCCTCTTTATTCATGCACATATGCAAATTTTAATCAGGTTGGGGGCACTGGAGATTGTAAAAAATATTATATTTTCTGAGCATCCCCAGTGTTTCTGAACCAAAGCTGATGTGGCTGGACGTCACGCCGACCCCCTAAAATCCTGCTGCCCTAGGCCCGGCCCTTGGTCTTTCCACAAATCCGGGCCTGGCAATAACCATTTGATTAAACATATCTGAAGCACAAGATTACCCTTCATTTATTTGGCAAGATTAATATTACCATAACATAATGATATTTTGTCACTGAGAAACATTTTCTGGATTTAATTACCCATGAACCTTGTTTAAAAGCAAATAACATTGTTGCACATACAGTACTAGTGTTAAACTCATTTCCCATTCATATTCTTCTTGAAATTTGGATGCGCTTGAGGAGTATATCTGTTCCAAGGCAGCAGAAAGGCTTGATCAATTTGATTTTAATGACTCTTGAAGCCTTCTCTCAGTTTAACTGTTACTTTTATCTGCCAAGTCAACATTTATTCTCTCCATTTGAAATCTGCCTGGCTTAAGTTCAGCAGAAGTGTCCTTGGTGATATATTGGCATTGTCTGTGCCACGTTTCATAGAGAACTCACTGGCACATACAGTTTGTTTTTCTTAAATAAACTAATCAGAAATGAATACTATAAACTAAGGAGCCAATTTATCATGCCTCATTATAAAGGAATGTTATTGGTGGTCATATACATTCTGCATTGAGTTGGGTTATACCCACAAAACAGTCAGGATTTGGGCAGAAACGTCCTACCAGATGGTCCATTGGTAGACAACATTGGTAGGCCATGGAAGAAATTAAAATATAAAAAAATGAAAATGAGTGATCCTGCCTCCTTTAGTGATGTCACTTCAATTCTAGTATGATGTCACTTCCAGCCTAGTGTGACATCACTTCCATATCGTGAAATTGGCTGCTTGGGCAGGTTGAGTGGGGGGCACTTAGAGGAGAGGGGAAGGTCAGCTAAGCAGGAAAATGGTTCAATCTGTTAAAAACACATGGCAGTCAGGAAAGTTGAGATAAATGGAGAATCTGGGGACCCTGAAGGATTCCCCAGTTTGATATCTACCTACACCAAGACTGAAGAAGAATCCTTTTATATCGAACCTCTTCTGAGAGAGAACATTATCATTCTGAAGAGAAGAATCCTTTCCATTGCCAAAACTGAAGTTCTTTTTTCTTCTGGTCTGTAGGGGTAACCTTTTGTTTACTCTACATTTGTAAGAGGGTTGTTCAGAGGCCATAAAATGGTTTTATATAAGTAAATACAGTATTTTAGGAAACACTGGCAAGGAAAACAAACAAAACGTGATATTAGAAATGTTGATGTTCATTAATAACTCCCAGAATACACAAAGGAGCACTCTAATTACTCTACAGTTATATACTGTAAATCTTCATGGCATTCATGACATTCTAGTGAAGCTGTAGCTCAAGTTCCAAACTTGACAAGTCTGATGAAATGTCCATTCAGGCTTGAACTTAGAGCTGTGCCATTGTGCTTCTTATATTAAGGAGATCCCTCCATGGTCCAGTCTTGTGAGGGCACTATGGGATGTGCTAACTGGCTCCTTGTAAGCCAACAATTTGCCTTATAATCCGCACACCAGAGGTTTAATTCTCTTTTGAGGTCCAACATTTGGACAGGGCCCCCTTAACTCATAACAGGTTACCAGTTATCAGTAGTTTAGCCACAACTCCAAGGATACATATGAAAGACAAAACATAAATGTTCACTCAGGTTGGACTTTCAATTGTATCTAGACATTCTCACTTAATTTGCATCCTCACTGGCCTTCAGGCTGGGACATTTGACCACTGCTTTGGGCCCACTAGGTAGCCAGGACCATGTTGGTGACAACTAAACTACAGAGTTAAATTGCAAAAAAAAACCAAAATTTGCAAGATTTAAAGGAAAAGTAAACCCTTCACAATTTTTTTCTTTGCCAAACTTTTTGACAGTTTCTCCACTGGATCATCAAATCAAGATACAATTATAGATCAGCGCCACAGGCTATGGAAAAAAACAAATAACAGAACCTAGTGCAATATTGTTAATATTCACTGCAGTCACCCAGGAGTTACAGCACTAATCTGTGTGTGTCTTGAACCATAGGACGTCTATGCACAGATTTTTATTGTGTGTTCTAAAGTGCTATAGTGATTTCTACAATGTGCTATTACCAAAATAAAATGAAAAAATTATAATTAAAGGGATACTGTCATGGGAAAAAAAATTTTTTTCAAAATGAATCAGTTAATAGTGCTGCTCCAGCAGAATTCTACACTGAAATCCATTTCTCAAAAGAGCAAACTGATTTTTTTTTTTTATATTCAATTTTGAAATCTGACATGGGGCTCGGCATTTTGTCAATTTCCCAGCTGCCCCAAGTCATGTGACTTGTGCCTGCACTTTAGGAGAGAAATGCTTTCTGGCAGGCTGCTGTTTTTCCTTCTCAATGTAACTGAATGTGTCTGAGTGGGACATACTGTAGGTTTTTACTATTGAGTGTTGTTCTTAGATCTACCAGGCAGCTGTTATCTTGTGTTAGGGAGCTGCTATCTGGTTACCTTCCCATTGTTCTTTTGTTTGGCTGCTGGGGGGGGGGAAGGGAGGCGGGTGATATCACTCCAACTTGCAGTACAGCAGTAAAGAGTGATTGAAGTTTATCAGAGCACAAGTCACATGACATGGGCAGCTGGGAAATTGACAAAATGTCTAGCCCCATGTCAGATTTCAAAATTGAATATAAAAAAATCTGTTTGCTCTTTTGAGAAATGGATTTCATTGCAGAATTCTGCTGGAGCAGCCCTATTAACTGATTCATTTTGAAAATTTTTTTTTTTCCCATGACAGTATCCCTTTAAGTCAAACAAGGTGTTGTAGTGCTTGCTTTAAGAGGTAAAATGAATCAGAATAATGTGCAATGGTGAAATCTTCAATAAGTAAAACTCAGCATGTGGCTTCTCCACTCTCTGGTGGGATTGGCAACTAACAGGATTCCTCATTTTAAAACAGCATATCAATATCAACTCCAGGGTATTCCTTTTTATAAGTCACACTTCTAAACATATATCAAACAATCCAGTCATGCAGATCATGGAGGTGAACCTTTGAAATACAAAGAGATGGGATCTGCCGGCGTCTGCCTCTCCCGTGTGTTCCACCTGTACATCGACTCACTGCTGAGACCAGAAGTGATGTCACACCTGACGCGTTTCGCTGAGGTCAGCTTCTTCAGCTTTGCCAGAAAAGTGTGAAATAGTTTGGATTTTCAGGCTAATTCCAGCACGGGCCACAGAAATTTCCAAATAGGCTAGGGACCTCTCTCATTGACGTATATACAACCACAGTAGGTCTGAGATGCCGGATTTTCATATTCAGACTTTTTCCATCCTGTGGGGTTTAATAAATCTTGAAAAATTCAAGGTTTTTTTTCCACTAAAAATATGGATTTCCTAGTAAATGTTATAGTAAAAAAAACTCATATTTTTCCAATTTTTGGCATTCGGACTTTAATAAATAACCCCTTAAATAACTAAAAGTAATATTTAAAAAATGTGTTTTACAGTTAAAAAGGAAAAAAACAAATGTGAGGGGCCAGTTGTCACTAAGACAGAGGACAATGATTGGTGCTTGCTCTAGCTAGACTGATCAATGTACTAGCCCCACCAATAAGTCGTGAATGTTATTGTTACCTAAAACGAACTCTTCACATTCAAACTGAGCATCAAGCACCAGGCAACACGTGCCCGTGATATAAAGAACATTATGCAGCTTATTTGTAAGTACATTATACTGGTCCCAGGCACAAATCGAGGCTGACTTGATGCAGATAATCCCACAGTTCTCTTTTAGAACAGAAGATGAAAGCTGAAAAACCAGCATAATTGACACAATCACATTGAACTTCTTTTCCCAAAGAAAGCTGTATCTCAGACAATTGTATCTCAGACAATTCAAATCTCGAAAAAAAGTGTCTGGTTTTGCCACTTTCTCAGACACACAAAGGTTCTGTTTCTGCCTATATTAGCGTACCCCTCAGTGTATCCTAAGGTAATATTTACTTTATAATGTCTATACTGCAGGTATATTTGCATGTAAAACGCGTGTGGCATGTGCAACGTCAGTAAGATCCATTGTGGGTGTTTATGGGAACCCATTGGGTGTAGCCAGATTGAACAAATGCTGTATATGTCCTAAATTCATTGGTGTTATGCCCTTATAATAAAAACCATCACCAGACCATCCATCATCAACCAATTGTACACAAATTGCACAAAGTACCATTAATCGGGTACCTATATATCACAGAGATAAAGAAGAAGTGTGGAACATCCTCGCCTTCTTCGCTGAAGACTTTTCCATAAATTGTTACAGTTGTTCACTCACAACTCCCCCGTCACCTCCATGGCTCCCCACCCCAGCCTCAACCCCGCTCTTCCAACCCTTTGCCAGTGCGTACCTGATTTTTCTTATTGATGGAGGTGGGGGAGGTCAGGGAGTTCACAGTTACTGGCAGCCATGGGGAGAGGGTATGGGCCGGCAGGGCCTACAGATATTTTCCCACTGTCCAGTCCGACCCTGCTGATACTTATCTTTATAATTGGGAAGCGTCTTGCAGACAGGGAAGGATTTAATGAGAGCCACAAGTCTCCATGAGGGATATTATCACAGTATGTATCTTGTATACACAGGCCAGGGAATATTATGTCAAATATTATGGCAAATAAGGGCAACATTTGTCCCTTTTCCAGAACCTTTTAGCAATTTTTGGTGTGATAGTTAAATCATCTGAAGCACATTTTATATGGATTTGTATCCAATTCACTGGGTGCAAGACAGGTGGCACTTCCTTGTCTTCTTCGCTGAAGACTAAATCTTTTCCATAAATTGTCACCCTTGATCAACCAGCAACTCTCATCCTCAAACATCATACTCTCCTATAAATGCCCAATGAAATATCTATAATGGGCCTGTAGCTCCAATTTTTCTCCAAGCTCCAAGGTGCCGGTAGCTCTAAGGTTTCTACAGCCTTAGTAGGTGCAGTTGTGCACCATTCAGCAAAAAGTTGGTTTCAGTTGTTTGTAGGCAAGAACTTCAATGAATTGCGTCAATATGTGCTCTCTTGCCGGTGTATTTGTAAACACTTACAAGAACATTAAAGGTTTTTGAAGGCTACTGGCAACAAAACCGTGTAACTTGACTTGTATTACATTTTTATTAGATCCTAGAAAGCTTTCTGAAACCCCCCAAACTAGTAATGAAAAATGGAAATAAAGATATAATGAAAACTGCATATTTTACGAGTGTCAGGTAAGGGTGACTTTGGGGAATGCAGCCGGTTCAATTATTCTATTTAATCAAATTTAATTACAAAAGAAATTAGCAATTAAACTATTCACCATGAATCCCAAGGGGTTTGGAAACCTGGAGGGGAAACGTAGAGATAATGGGGAATAATTATTGGCATCAAATATGTAATTTTCCCTTAATAAATGTCTGAGTCTCGTCGTTATGGAACGACCGAATGTAAAAATACAGGCTGGAAGAATCACAGGCCGGCATAATGAGCGCTCACTAAGTCACTGTATGTCCTCATGATGGAGATACAGACATGTCAACATGCCTATATTTTTTGAGTCACCCTAATTTAAACACCCATTACCCATAGTAACTGGTCCATCACCTATGATCACAACTGAATCCTAACTAACCCACTTTGTTGAAATGCATAGAATAATCACCGAAAGTCCAGAGATATTATGCAAAACAGTGGAGCAAGGGCACAGAATGGGCCAGGGATTGGGCAAGTGGGGCCACGATACACCCAGAATTCTTATCCAAGTTGGCATCTCTGTGGGTGTCATTACTGATTCCAGTTTAAATACACAGCATAGCCCTATATATCAATGATCTGAAGATGTCTCCTTAAGCGCCAGCTACATCTGACATTTTGCATTAGTTCCCTTCTTTTATTATATTATCCAGGATGGGAATATGGAAACACACATTTTCCCCAATAACTGTGCACTGTTTTTTTTTTTTTTGGCTGAATTTAAAGGATGCTGGGAGTATGATGGTCCAATAGTGGGAGAATGGGAAAGCTGTTACTAATTCTATCTTATAGTGGATAGGACTTTGGCTTTGGCATTTTTTTATGTGATTTTTGACTTAAGTTTTCAGCAGATCTCAAGCCTGGGATTGAAACTTATCTGGTTGCTGTGGGTTAAATGGGAAGTTAACTTTTAAGGTAAATTTTAGTATGTTATAGCGTTTTCATTATGTGCCTTCTTCTTCTGACTCTTTCCGGTTTTAAAATGGGGATCATAAAAACAAATTCTCTGTAAAGCTACAAACTTATTAATATTCCTACTTTTTATTACTCATCTTTCTATTCATTTATTCGTATTACAGTCTCTTTTTTTTATATCAGTGCATGGTTGATGGGGTAATGTGGAACCTAGCAACCAGATTGCTGAAATTGCAAACTGGAGAGCTCAGCAATTAATAATGTTAATAACTCGAAATCCAAAAATAATAAAAAATGAAAACCAATTGCAAATTGTCTCAGAAAAGCACTCTTTGTGCCATGCTAAAAGTTTGATTCAAAGGTGAACAACCCCTTTAATAATCCTAGGTACTGGGCAGAGGCTTAATTATAGAGAAAACTGACCCTGTAGTCATCGGGGGAGGGTGCGGACTGCGGGGTCAGCTTCTATGGTTGAAAGAAAATGGATCCGCACTCAACCCTATAAATAGAGGCTGCTGGAGGTGGAAGCCAGCATAGTTAGGTCACATGGAGAGTAGAAGGTAGAGCTCAATCCAAACCCACTCGCAACCACTGGAAATCAGCCCAAACCCACCCAACCCACGGGTTTCATGCTGACCTGAACATCAGCTTTCTCTATAGCTCAAAAATCCCTCCTCCCCAGCCACTTCTTAAATTTTTGTGCGTGGCCATGCGAGAAGAGGGTTGTTTATCTACTGTTTGAAATATCCCTCAGCAGCCCTCACATGTTAATAAATACAAATAAATCGGTGCCATATAATTTACTGAGCATTTTTAGGAAATGAAGCGAATGGAATCTCTAAGTAGAAAGAGGGGGATAATTATTTCCTTGTATTATTCTAAAGAGAAACAGTAGGAAATGAACTTTATTGAAATATTAAAAAACATAGAGTGTATTGTTTCATGGCAAATGTGTGTTCTCGTTTCCAAAGAACAATGTCCATAAAAAATGAATTTCTTATTTCAGCTTTCTCTGTGCATCAGGTCAGTCTCGGAATGATCCGGCCAAAAGCACCACAAGTCACGGCTTTGCTGGATGAAATACCCAGACGTTGGCTATTTTCTGTACGTACTTCAGCAACAAAGTGACCAACACAAGTACGTTAATGACAGGAGCCTTTAATCACCAGTCACAGCAGGAACTCCGTGAATATTCTTCGCTCTCAGTGACTTTATTTTTGAGCAGACAGGTCAATCAAGACTCATTTTCTACGGTTCGCCAATTAAAGGTCATTTTGGCTTTGCTCCTTTAGTGAGAGTCGTGTTTATTAAACTGTCACAAATTTGTTTTTTCTCTACTATAAGTTCAAAGTTACAGACTTCTACTTTGTAGCAGGGAAGCATCTGATCTATGTATTATAAGAGGACTAAAACCTAAACACAAATAAGGTTAGAAATGCTGTATATTATAGTGTACCAGCCCAGAGGTTCAGCAGCCTATAACATTTATTATCCATGCCGTTATCCTCAAGAGCTTGCCATCTAGGCCATTTTGTGAGTGTCAGTGGCACTGCACATGCTCAGTGTTCTCTGAGTTGCTGTTGATTTTTTTATTTATTATACATATAGGGGCAGATTTACTAAGGTTTGAATGGTAAATTCGCATTTTCGAGTTGAAAAAAAAAGCCAAACTCGAATTTAAGATTGATCATACCTCGACTCTGGCAATAGCTCTAATTCAATACTTCGCCATCTAAAACCTGCCAAGTTCAAGAAGAAGTCAATGGCATAGGTTCGTTGAACCATTTATAAATGTTAGTAGCCTAAAGTTTTTTTTTCCCGGAGGAAAACTCGATTCAAGTTCAGTTTTGATTCGAGTTTTTGGGTTGTTCCTATTCAATCGCATTATAGACATTTGAGTTTTTTCATAAATAAGCTCCCATTTCAAATTGTGAGTACTTTCAAGTGTATTAGAGTAAAAAACTCACTCTAAAATTCGATCTTTGATAAATAACCCCCATAATGTAGCTTGTGTTCAGGTACATGACAGCAGCTCAGAGTATATAGATGGGAATCAGCAGAAAAGAAAATGGGGAGTCTCTGGGACATCTTCAGAGACACAGATCTTCCCTGCTAAGGGGCTATGGTTGCCTTGGGCTGCTACAGAAACCTTATATATAGCGGGCCTCATTTATGATCACTGGGCAGGTAGAACAAAGAAACCAAACATCTGATTGGTTGTCATAGATTTCTACCCAGGTGCAAATCATCCCACTGTTTAGTAATTAGCCTCAGTGTGTACAATGTTTGCAGACTTTTTTTTAGTTCTCCTTTAAGGCCAGCTCATGGCTTTGGAATAACCAAGATCATATGAGTATGGAAATGGATTTATACCAACCAAACCTTCCAATAAGTGTTTATTAAATATATATTCAGACCATGACCCAAGGATATCCTACCTGACAAGAGTACATTGCTTTAAGGAAGGTAGATAGGAGAGGTTAAGTTGAACATAATTAACTGGTTGCCCCTTACTTATGTATGCACCCACTGACTGTTCAGATGAGAAATCCTATTAATACTGACGTGTATGCATTTATGTATTTGCCTCTGCTCGTATATCATACCATGAATACTTACATCTCTTGACTAAGGTTATATATATAGGTCAGCTTTTCTAATCATCTTCTCAGAAGAATCTATTAAAGTCCAATAACCTTGAGCAGAATCATTTGATAGTTTTGGTCACTGAGCAGACGGGGAATGTGCCCTTGTAGTGTGGGAAGTAAAACAGATTCCATTCTATTCCGACGTGGGAGAAGCAATATAGGCAACCGAAAACGGTCAGCGGCACCCATGGCCAACCTGTAGGAAAAAGGAAAGCAAAAAAAAAAAAAGGAATGAATACAAACAACAATATTAAAATTGGGAACTTATTTAAGAAACTTAGAGGTATTAAAGAGCCACTATTCTTCAATATTAAGTAGGCTTTTGTAGTGCAGGTGGAAAATGATGTATCTCCAAAAACCAACAACAGCATAAAGGCTCTACTGTCCTGCTTACAAATAAACCCACTATCCTTAACTCACTGGACCTCATGGCCCATTTGGCAGACTCTATGGGGCAAATTCACTAATATTGCTCTACATATGAGCCCAGTGTATAGTTTATGTGCCATATGTTAGGAATGTAGGGGGAAGACGGTTACCCCCAAAAAACTGTACGCTGTTTTGAAGCCTATCACCATTTTTTTTAACTATTTTTTTAGGAACTCCTATTGCACTTCGCCTGGTCTGAGGTGGTGAAGGCAAGTCTGGCGCAAGAGGTAACGTTCAGTAAAATGCGCATCTTAGTGAATTTGCGTAATTACATACATTCGCCAGAGCGTAAATTTGCCTGCCATTAGAGTGCGAAGTACCGTTACAGTCTATCTCCATTGCTGGCGAAGTTACGCCAGCGACTTTTAGTAAATCGTCAAAGTTCCGAAATGACATCACGCTGGCAAATTTCCGCCAGCGTTAGTCACTTCGCCCTTTAGTGAATTTGCCCCTATGGTTCCAAAAGAAGAAGCAGCAGAAATATTAATGCTGGAAAGGAGACTTGTGTTTAAAATATTTTATTTGATTTTCATATTATGAAAGGAGACTTGAGTAAGGGGATGATGTAGGTACACTGCCAAACAAAAACATATTTTATAAAGAGTTGAAAGGTTTCCATAGCACTTGTCCTGGTGCAGCTTACAGTTACATTCAAACAACCCTCAAGGGTCAATATCTTCAGGACACACCTAACCTGCCTGTATATGTATGGGAGAAAATGAGTGTACCCAGAGGAAACACAAACCAACACAAAGAGAATCCAGAAACTCCCTGCCTATTTGATCTAAGCACTGAGGTAGTTGAGTGATTAGACTAGAACTAACCAGGTGCTTTTTTAGACCCCTAGCTGCCCTGATGCGGCCTTTCCTTTTACGCCTTGTCCACATTTACCTTCAGTAGCTTCTGTGGAGGTCTTCTAATGCAGAACTTCTAATGAAGAGCTGAAATACAGCATAAAACAATTGGAATTTCGCCTCTTAAACTTACCTTTTTTACATCCCTGGTAAACTGCAAGTTGCTGCGCCATTTACACTGTATTAGGCCATTACAGATGAAAGACGAGTTTTGGGTCTATTGGGCACTTATTCATAGACTCTATGAGCAAGTTCCCCAATAGGCACGAAACACGTTAGGCTTTCATCTGTAATGCCCTAATAAATGTTTTGTATTTTTAACCACTTTCGGGTTAATTCTTTTGGAGATACTCAAATTTTCTGTTTTTGGATTTCTCAGCTTGCCTCATGGCAGCAGTGCTCCTGATGCTAACCATTGAGCCACCATGACGCTATACTCTTGTCCTAGACAGTTGCTTAAATTGCTATTCCTTCCTCCCAATACTGACAAAAAAACCTAATGATAAGACACGATAAACAAAATAAATGGCCAGGTACTTCCCATTTTTATGAGGCTTAATTTTTGCAAGTCATAGATAAAGGAACTTAAGACATTAAGGAAGAATAAGCTGGGAGGGAACCACCAGAAGGCTACTGTAGGTGAGACTGGGAAGAATGTCTATTTGCTCTCTGAGATAGTCCTGCAAGTCCAATCTTACCAATTACATTGGCATTTGGAGGAAGTGCTTATCTGTTGCCCTAGATATTCTTAAAATATAGTCCAATGGCTGAGACTGTAGTGTTAGGAGGTAAAGGGTTCAAGAACAAATGTTAAATGTAGAAAGAAAGGCTTGAAGTAACAAAGTTAAAAAAGCATTGTATCTGTGCTCTGGGGGAGATGTTCTAGAACCTACCATGAGGCAACCATAAAAGCAAACACTCATGGAACATGCCCTGTTACTAGGGATGCACCGAATCCGAATATTTTTGATTTGGCCGAACCCCCGAATCCTTTGCGAAAGCTTTGGCCAAATACCGAACCAAATCATATGCAACTTAGGGATGGGAAGGGGTAAACATTTTTTGATTCCTTGTTTTGTGACAAAAAGTCACGTGATTTTCCTCCCTGCCCTAATTTGCATATGCAAATTAGGATTCGGGTTCGGTTCGGCCCGGCAGAAGGATTTCAGATTTCAGAATCCAGCTGAAAAAGACTGAATCCCGAACCGAATCCTGGTGCTACCTGTTACCCTCTCATTTGCCATCTCAACTGGTGCTTCTCTTCCACTAGGTGAAGCTCTTCTGAGAAATCACTTACAAATTCGAATTAAATACATAGTTGACATTTGGATATTTGCAAAAGAAATTGCCACATTATGTAAAAGATATTTGCAGAAAGCAAATCTTCCTTCAAAGTTACGTTTTCATTTCAGCCTAAAAAAATTATTCTTCCTCTTCGTATTCCTCTAAGCTTGAGAAAATCGAAAAGTCGTCTAGAAATTAAATTATTTAAAGGCCTAGTAAGCCTTATGACTAAGTAATAATTTGGCATATGAAATGCGAAATACTCGAGCGCGCTCTGGTTTCAAGGTGACTTTTACTAATGAATCTTCTGGAGTATTCCAGTGGGTTTAAATTACCTTTCGTCTGCAAGAATGGAATTGGTGTCATAGTGCATAATTACCCGGATCCCTCTCACTGCACCGGCCATTTTACCAATGTCACATTTAATAGCAGATTTTGCCAATAGAAGCAGAACGATATGATTTCCCACAATGGAAAAACAATTGTTATTCTTTTTAATAATGTGTCAAACATGAGAAGGCTCTTAAAGAGACAGAGAAATAAAACAGAGGAACTAATGGATTTGGATAGTCAATTTATGTGAGCTACATGCTATCATTCATCATCATGTTGGCAGAAGTAGTCATTAATAAAGACGACTATTGCACAGCATTTTACATCTTAACAGCAGAAGTGTCTTATCATGAGTCTGAGTAGAGACACACAAGCCAGTAAATAATAATATATTATCTGCCTACCAACCTTTTAAAACAGAGCAACATCAGACAGTAGCACTATGCATGGCCTGCTGTGATGACAGTTAGGTCAAAGCAGTTATCTCTAGCCTTTACCCATGATTAGTCTTCCTTGTTTAACTAGGATGGTATAAAGCACTTCTTACAGGGGACAGTTAAGGAGCTATAAAAGTTGAAAAATAACACATATGTAGATGTCTATGAGGGTGTTCATTATGATTAAAGAAGCTTTAGAAGTTTGTGGCTTCTGGGCTTCCATGAAAACAATCACAAGGTCAAGAGGAACATCAGGTATAAAAACAGAGCAGAAACCCAGAGCGGGCAAAATAATACAAGTCAACCAATGTATGAGTGGACTAATCAATCCCTCTGTTAAAGCATTGCCCAACCTAAGAGGATTAACGCTACAAGTCAAGTCTCAGGATTCACTAGAAGTACAAAATACTCTACTTTCTTGTTGAAATATTTTGTTTTGATTTTCACATTAAACAAATAAAATCAATAGGCAGCAAATATTATGCAGAAGAAGAGGGAAAAAAAACAAAACAAAAAAAACAGTACAGTCGACTAAATAGTATGTTATTGTCAAAAAGTATACCATATTAGAAAATTAACAAGAACTAACAAAAATTAAATAACTAACTAAGTCAGTGGACAAAATATTCTACTTTGAAGACAGCAGTGTAACAATTGTGGACAGAGGAAACTGGTTTGAATACGTACGTATGGAGGCCATATGTATATCAAGTTGGAACACATCACCAAACAGAATGGAGACTGTGATGCAATATATGAACCACATACAATGCTGTTCCAAAATTTTTACTCTAGTAGTTTAACAAAAATTTACACCTTCAATCAAGCAACTTGGCTATACAGGGGCTGGTTTAAGATGCCAATTCAGTCCCTTCAGACCGATCCAGCAGCTTATCTGCTTATGTATGTGCAGGCAAGCGACACATGGGTTTGGTAATTTGGTCCTTCCCTGACAGGCTACATTGGCCTTTATAATGATCCAGTCCTTGGTCTGAGGGTCAAGCGATCGAATGAGCTCCATATTGTCCACCGGTGGCAATCTCGCCAAATAAGTGGATCTTCTGGAGTCACTTTAAGGCTTCATTATTTACTTTGCATAGTTTTTGAATGATTAGTCTTTATATTCTGTATATTTCTAGCCTGCGTATGAAGAAAAAAAAATCTGGTTGCACAGATATTACTATGGTAATTGAGCCCTAGCACCCAGACAGTTGTCGAAATTCCAAGCCTAAAGGCTGTAGAAAAAGAATTGAGATATAATTATGGCACTTGTATTCCCCTTATGGGTTGGGAATTTCCTACAATCCAACTGAAATGAAGAAATTTGGATGATTGTTGAAACATTATAGGGCAAGTAAAGCACTAAAATATGCATATGTGCACTTATTTATTAAGCCCAGGAGACTTAGAACCCTGAAGTATTGCATGCAAATATTTTATTGTTATTTGTTAATGTCACGTGGCATTGTCACTGTCACACCACCATCTTGGATTCCCTTTCCAGCCTGTGTATGACTGAAACCAAGAAGATAATGGCCTTTTCTAAGGATTCATTTAATATGCATGAGCATGCTCCAGGACTGCAGTGCTGGGGAGGATGACTTGGGTTATTGGATCTGATTGGAATTGGGAGAAAAATTAGGACCTTGTCAATTGAAAACCTGATAATGCCTAAAGCGAATGTTGAGAACGGATCAATGATTTTCTTTTTCAGACAGACCAATTGTCATCTGCTGCTTTCTCAGAACAGTCCAAACTGCCTGGCTGTCACAGAACCACCAATGGTTGACCAACAAGGCCAATGTCAGTCAAACTACATGCCCGTACCTACCACTAACCATTGAAAGGAAGAGTACTGTATATAAAACAGTGTGAGTTACTGATAGGGATGCACCAAATCCACTATTTTGGATTCGGTCGCACCCCCGAATCCTTTGCGAAAGATTCAGCCGAATACAGAGCCGAATCAGAATTTGCATATGCAAATTAGAGGTGGGAAGGGGAAAACATTTTTTACTTCCTTGTTTTGTGACAAAAAGTCACGCGATAATCGTTCTTAACATATTGACATCATAATTTCAGAGTCTTGTCACATTTCGCTTTCTTAATTCATAATTGCATTAATGAAGACAACTAAGTGCTGCCTGTCTTAATTAAAAACATGCCGAACCAAAGCAACTCATTAGCTTTTAATTGAAATGGAGATGTTCGCCAACATTGCTGGGTGTATTCTAGACAGCAAAACAGCAGCGGAAATTTAGATCAGGAGTCACCCATAAACAAGCGTATTAAATGACAAAGTCTTCACGCTCAGAACGTATTTGGCTAATCTAAAGGAATTCCAACATATTTTAACTCTGATTAAGCCAAACTGTGAGATTCAACAGGAATTCAATCGGAAATGCTCTTGGCAAAATCACTGCAATTCATCTTGTGTGACTACAGATCTAGCAAAAATTCTTTTTTTCTACAGGCGGCTAATAGTTCTATTCATAAATCATTGAAATAATAATGTTTGTTACTTCAACGTATTAATATATTAATTATTTATTAATGTATTTATAAATAAGTGTTCGGCAGTGGGTCAGGCACAATCGGGTATTCCCAAAAAATAGGGATATTGGGCGAGTAGCAGTAGGTAAAGGCAATACATGTAGAGTCCTATTTATAAAAGGTCGGATTTTAGTGTTTTTTAAAACCACAACTAAATTCACTTTGTCTAAAACTACGAATGTCATGACATTTATTAAAAGATCCGAATAAAACAAGTACAAGTACCAATGGAAAAAAATGCACTAAAAATAAATACCTCTAAAATTTTGAGTTTTTCAGACAATTCCTAGCGGGAAAAAATTTTGAAATTCTGAATTGATTTAAAAGGGTTCAATAGGATCAGAGCAGCTCTCATGGACCTCCACTACTTTAACCTGGCAAAGTTTTGTTTTTGTGAATTTCTTGGTGGAGCTTTTAAAAAAACATAGGAAAACCACACATTTTTTGAGATTTGTGGGAAAAAACTAAATTCAAATGTTAGTATATGGGCCCCTAAATGTAGAGTCTGCACTGCTGTGTACTCGCTAACTGGCCCACATTTTGACTTACTGTCATATCACCTAATTGAATGTTTCTGTTTGTTGTGTTAGAAAATAAACAAGTTTGAACTGTGAAGAGCTGGTTGGACATATTTTATTATTGAGGTGCCAAACCAGGTTAGCAGGTCTTAAAGGTCACTGAGCACCTGACTCTAATTTACTATTTTGTACTCAAGGTCATTTTCTTGGCAGTCTGCCTTATCAGCATGAGCCATGTCAAGTGTGTCTCACAGATACAAGCTCAACAATGACAGAAGCCATAGGCTGTTAGGAACTATGAGTTCATAAGATACCTAGGAGATACAACATGTAGGGCAGATACACACGGGGAGATTCGGGGAGACTAGTCGCCCAGCAACAAATCACCTCTTCTTCAGGTGACTAATCTTCCCGCAATTCCTTTTCCGCCAGCTAGAATCTAAATCACCGTGGGGTGGCACTCGGAGCGCTTCGTTTTCCGAAGTCCACCAAGTTTTGCTGGTGGAATGGAACTCCAATTGTTTCATTTTCCGAAGTCGCACGAAGTTTCCTCATGAGGCAAGTTCGAGCGACTTTGGAAAATAAAGCATTACGAGTGCCATCCCAGTGCCGATTTAGGGGCAAATTCACTAACCTCTGTAAATTTGCCATCGACGGCTTCGCTCACATTGCAACACTTCGCCAGGCGTAGATTCACCAGGACAACGCTAATTCACTAAAATCCAAAGTGCTAGCGTTACTGCGCAAATGAAGCAAAGTTGCATACGGTGGGAAGTTAAAGTTGAATGGATGTATAAGCCCAGGGAAACCTTGATAAAATGTTGTTATAATGCCCTACACATGAGCCCAGTGCATAGTTTATGTGTCATATGGTAGGAAATGTATGGGGGAGCCCGGGTACCCAAAAAAATTATATGGACTTTTGCAGCCTATCACCCTGAAAAAAACGAAAAGACGCCAGCGTTTTTTGGGACTCAGAACATTTTTCAACTAAAAGTTGAAGAAGCCCTTTACATTCCATTGCACTTCAGCTGGTCTGAGCTGGCGAAGGCAAGTCTGGCAGAACAGGTAACGTTCAGTAAAATACGCATCTTAACGCTCTTTCGCCAGAGCAAAACATCACCTGGTGTAAAAGTGCGAAGTATCGATAGAGTCTATCTCCTTCGCTAGCGCCCGTTAGTAAATCGTCGAAAATACCGAAATGACGCAAATTTTTGCTAATGTTAGTCACTTTGCCCTTTAGTAAATTTGCCCCTTAGATTCTAGCCGGTGGGAAGGCACTTCAGGGAGATTAGTCGCCTGAAGAAGAATCGAGAAGAGTCGCCGGGTGACTAAATCTCCCCGAATCTCCCCGTGTGTCTCTGCCCTTAAAGCACATATATGTGCAAAACGTGTGCTCAGCTTGAGTAGTGAAGAGGATATATATATATAGTGTAGGAAGTACTTAGTGGTCTCTTGTCTCTGTGTTTTATGTTATGTCATATCAAATGGCAACCCTATTTGTTCAGTTTGTTTTTGACAATATATAGGACATAGTCCTTTATTATGATGGTATAAGACAAGAGAACATTAAGAAAGATATTTACTTAAGGTAAGACTGAATGTATACCACTGGAGGTAGGCAAAAAAAGTTTTTGGTAACAAAGGAAGAGGGATCCAGTCTGTATACAGAGTGTAGAAAATGAAGGTTCACTGGAGAGCAAATGTGTTCAATATTCTCAAGTGATTACACTGTGTAATGCATCTTTAAATAAATCACTTGAGAATATTGAACAAATTTGCTCTCCGGTGAACCTTCATTTATTGTGGAAGCGGCAAAACCAGATCACTGTTTGATTGAGCAGCAGGCGACATTGTACACGGTTTGTGGATTCAAATATCTCACTATTTTGTATACAGAGTGCTCAGGTAGTTAGAAGGTCTTCTGTCATCCCAATAAACTCTTAGTAATAAGGTGAGTTTGGGGCCAAAAGATGAAGTGGCCCAGGGCTCAGTCTAAAGATCATTAGATTGACATTTGGTGAGAAGGCCTATTTCCTGTTTACAATAGCCAAGTTCAGACGGGGAGTTCAGAATGAAGCTCAATTAGAGTGAAATTTGTGTAAAAACCTATTTGCTGCCCTAGATATTCTTGCAACTATGATGGAAGATGGATGCCTAAATGTTTCAAATGCCTGTGGTTGGGCTGTTGTCGATCAAATGTTGGCCCTCAATGGGGGCTTCAATGAAGAACGTCTGAAAAACTCTGGGCTAAACTATACTGTGTTGTTGTAAGGCCTAAAGGCCTCAGAGGTAGTGAGGACCAGGGGAGGAGGTAGCAAAGTCCAAGTTCGCGGTACAGATAGGGATGAGACGAAAGAATGGTCAACAGGCAACTAGGTCAGTCCAGGCAGAAGAGGTTCGAGGTCGAAGAATTCAGGCAAAAGGTCGGTACACAAATAGCAAAGATTTCACAAGATCACACCCAGGAGTAGCAAGCTAAAACCTATAATTGGGCACTGATGAATTTCCAGAGCTCCTTAATATAGGCCCAGATTTGGCGACAATTTTGGACGCATCAGCGTCATGACGTGTGCGCGAACGCGCTGGCGTCAGCGACCGACGCGCTGACATGTGCGACCGACGCCGGCGCCAATTATTGACGCCGACGCCCATTCCGTCGCCGGCGACCAATCAGAGTGCGGGAAGAGGTCGGCGTCATCCAGCTGCGTTCGTGAGGAACCAGGGAGCCACCATCCTGGACGCCATCTTGGCCACCATTTTGGAATCCAAACTCAGACTCCATTACAGTTGTTTGTGAACTAGTTTTCCAGGATCACAAGGCCATCTGTGTAGGCCTGGAGACAGCCGGTGAGCACCATCTGATGTTTGTTGTAACTATGGCAGCAAGTGAAACAATTGATTAACATAATTACTGCACATTTATATTAGAGAACACCTTCATCTAGAGCCCACAGTTGTTTTACCAACTTCTGGAAATGCATCAGTGACAAAAAAAACCTATGACTTCATGCATAAGAAAAACAAATGAAAGGGGACCCTGCTGAGCCTCCAAATGGAGTAGAGTTTCTCTTTAATGAATGATAATACAGTGACAAGTGGTTTATTTTGCTCGGTAAACACATTCTAAGAATTTTCGGGCAATGGTATCAAACTGGATGAATTTCTCACTGATCCTAGTATCAGTATTGCTGGTGCCTTGAGCTTCAAAACATCAAATAACGGAAACTAAAATCAAGACAACTGTGTAAGTGACAGGAAAGCAGATGTTGTGCAGAAGATAAGAGTATCTGGAAACCACGCTGTAACTCATAGCTGTGATCTGCATGGGGGTGTTTGGGAGGTTTAATGAATGTTTACAGCTCAGTAAAGGGAAGAAAAAATCAACACAGAAGAGGGATCCATTGTTCCAGAAATATGATGTGGCATCAGTGATGGGGAATCCGACTACAAGGAATATAAGAATGCAAATAGTTTTCTGTGTCAGCAATGGATCAGCCCAGAGTGAAGCTTATGTTTAAGACATTAACAATAAATGAATGAAATAATGTGCCAACTCAGCAAAGAAACCTTAACTTATATATTAACTTAATCCAGCAACAAGCTACCAGGCAAACCCCACTGGGACCCCCCACAATGTACAATCAATTCTATGTGCATCATTCCATTAGGCTGGTATTTTAAACCAATACAGCTATTCCAAGAAGCATATCTCTAGCAAAGCAAGATGGTAAATGTAGAGAAAGATCATGACTGTAGGGCAATGGCTAATATATATATATTTAGAAAAATCCTACCACAGCCCATAGGGCAACGTTTCGGGGTTCTCAGATACTTTCTCAAGTCAAGGAGACAAGTAGCAATTACAAACATTAGTTCATATGGGCTTATACATAGTAGCACAGGAAATTGCATACAGGAAATTGCATCACCAATGGTGTCAGTGTTTTTGTTTTTTGACTATAGTATTTGCTACTTCGGCAGTGGCGGTGGACTACCTACACCAAATTTAGAGGGTTGTGCGGCAAAATATTTATAAATTTTTTATATATATATATCTACAATATGCAATAATATAAAATAAAGTGCTGCATGTGTTATAGGAATCAAAAGGAATGAGGTCCCTGTCCTGTAGAGCTTACATTTTGGGTGGGTGGGTTGCCTATACATACTGTAATAATTGCTGCAGCATACAGTGGTTGAGGCAACAGAATTCCATATTTAAGAAGCAGCTAGAGAGAAAACCTTAAGATGGGATACAGCAGTGGAACTGAGGTGGAGGCTCTGAGAAGAACGTCGGAGTTGGCCACAAAGTTATGGAAATACACAAGTAGGTATACAGTGGGGCAGAAGAATGAAGGGCTTTTAAATTCATGATAATGATTTTATTCTTTGTCTTATAGGTAGCCATGATTAAGACGTTTACAGCGGAAGAGCATGTTCTCTTGTAGATGACTAGAGTGTGGTAACTGGTTATAAGAGGCCAAGTCAGATTGAGCATGTGGGCAGTTGAGTAACACTTCAGATTTTACAGTTCAAGTTCCATTTTTCCTCGACTGAGTATACGCACAGCCCAGGATGGCTACAAGGAATTACTGGGACAGGAGGCAAGATGGCTCAAGACCACTAGAATAGTTGCCTGGGCAACTGAGTTTTTCAGCGATGAGGAGTGTTGATCCTTGGTCAGAAATTAATGATTATAATTGCTGGGGTGGGGTGTGTAACAAATGTGCAGGTCCTCAATAATTAATCCTTTTCTCCACGAATGTAGGCAGACTGAAGTGCGGAATGGTAAGAGTTACGGGGACCATCTAGTAGCAAGATGCAGTAGTCTATGCAGGATAGGATGAGGGAAGGGATACGTGTTTACCCGTTGTTTGTGAGAGTAAATTATGGATTTTGATAATATTGAATAGGAAAAACTTACATGGTGTCAATGTGATTAGAGAAGGAGAGGGAAGAGGCAATGGTCAACCCCAGTGGCAATAGTGGGAAGAAAACATATGTATGTAAAGGAAATATTGTAGAAATAAACTTCATGTCCTTTTTCCTCTCATTACAGCCAAGTTTCTCCTTGTTGTTATACATATTTCAGATATATTTTGATGCTCTGTGCTATCTTCTATCCTAAAGATGTTTGGCCTCTCTGTAACTCTCCATTCATTTTGTTTTCATGAACATGGAGCATATCTTTCACTTCTGAAACTCAAAACATATTTCAGGGTCGTCTTAGTTCTTTTGGGAACATTCATTATTTTCTGCCTTCAAGTGCAGCAGACACATTGGTGAAGGACTCTCCACTAGAAACTGTATTAGAACCATGAGTTTGAAATTGCATTTCTGCTTATTAAAAATTGTGCAGAAGTGAAAGAGTACAGGATGAGCAAGATCATCTATTATCCCAGCATAAAGCTATTAGATAAATTCATGAGAGGAACTTAGAAGGAATTGATATCTATGAAGTGTTACTAACTTACTTTCTCATTAAGAATAGCTTGTAAAACGAAAAAGGTTAACAAATAATCCCATGTATAAGAGATGATTATAAATGATAAAACTTATATAAATGATTAGGCTTTTGGGGTTCAGGCTCTTCTTTGCTGTTTAATATTTATTCATTGTCCTCTTAGGCTTGTATATATGTAGGATGCACTCAGATCACTGGACAGGCCATTGACAATCAGTGACCACATTAACAGGATGAGTTCATCTCCTGGTCTGATTGTCAAACTTGATTGATCACAGTTTGATTGTTCATCGTTTGGTCCTACACCTGTCAGGATACCTGGTGGTCTATTGGTGAGGTGGGGACCCCACACCTCCTTCTGTTTCGCCATTCATGCATAACCCAAGTTTTTGACACACACACGATGTGTCTGACATCTTGGTGCAAATTTCAAATATTTAAAGGCACCACATTCCTATTCCATTGCCCAACATAGGACTATTTTATAATTGTTCCTGGGTGCTCTTATAGTTCTGATCTCTGTTCTTTGACCTTGCCTGTCCCTGACTTCTGCTTCTTTGATGCCTGCACCTGACCTGTTTACTGACCATTCTTCCTGATCCTTATTTTGTACTGTGCTACTGTTGGGTTTGACCCTGGCCTTTGACCTCAACTATTTCCCTGACTCCTTTTTTGCACTGCTCTGCCTGATTGGTATCTACCTGGCCTGACTCTTGACTACGCTCATTGTTCTCTGTCCTTTTTGTACACATTCAGCTCCTTAGTCTGCCCAGAACTCTCCCCTTGGTCACTTAAAGACCTGGTGGCACCCAAGTAGCGGAGGGTTCCTTCTGAAGCGAAAGGCAGCATTTATAGGCGGAAATGTGAGCCGTGATCGGGACCTTGGGGTTAGTTCTGGTTTTCGGGACACCTGTGCGATGATCGTCCAGTTTGAAGACAAGCAAATTGACAGAACACGTTTCAGTATATGTAACAAGCAGAGAATACGGAAGAGTGCTTAGATAAAAGCAAATGGGTGGATATAAGACAGATGTTTCAAAAGGAGATGCAGGGGGACATACGGTACTTTATTTGTTTTAGTAACCACTGCCTAGAGTTACACAGCTTGTTATCCACAAATACCCCCAGATTAATTTTTCAAGGTTATTTTTTTGGTCAAAACTCGCATTTTCAGGTAAAAAAATTTTCTACATTTATTATACTCCAACATTTATTATACTCCAACATTCAACCGTTGATAAATAACCCCCTTAGAGAATAACCTTACATTTATCAACATTGAACCTAATTTTCCAGTTTGCTCCCCAGTTCTCCAATTTTGTCAAATCGCTCTGCAAAGAGACAGCATCCAGAACTTTTTTTTTTTTTTTTTGCACAATGCCCACCTCATTAATAAACAAGTTAAAAAGAATGACCGCAGAGTTAGGTGAGCGATAGGGTTAGGACTATTAACACTTCACTAATTACATACCGTATAAGCCTAAAGATTTGTCAACATTCCATTAGATGTAATTTAGGTCTCCCATGAATATTTCTTTTTTGTAATATTTTTGCACTGCCAGCAGCCCCCTCCCGATCTAAAGGAAGGATGCGTTACCTCTCCTACAGAGTTTTACTGAGTATCACTTTACAATCCCTAATTCTTTCGCACTGAATAGAACAGAAAGCAGCTACTGACGGATAAGTTTGTCACAAATCTCCTTGATCAAATACCCTGTGTGCCACTGCCTTAAACACAGCGGTATTTAATAATGACAAATTCTAGACTCACCTACACACGCAGGTTGATCTTCTGAGAAGCTGTTTAACTATTGGAATCCCTGAAGGAGGCAGCACGGCACATCAGAGACACCCGTGAATTCTAAAGCATCTTGGTGACAGATATATTGTACATCGTACCCTTTTACCGACGCACTGCCATACACAGACAAACTATTT
This sequence comes from Xenopus petersii, assembly GCA_038501925.1. Lineage (NCBI taxonomy): Eukaryota > Metazoa > Chordata > Amphibia > Anura > Pipidae > Xenopus > Xenopus petersii. Next base: position 166,034,836 of record CM076680.1, on the reverse strand, counting down.
GGTTGTAAACCCATAGAGCTAATGAGAATAATGTCACAGTAATTTACATGTCCACATGACAGCTCAGTAATTAATATTACAACAGAGGGTGAGTCATTATGGAACATAAACATTGCAAAGAAAAGCTGTTACTTCAGTGGGATAAACAGATTAAACAGGAGGGTGAAGGACAGGGTGGGCCAAATGCAAATCAAAATGAGGGTCTCCAGGGGTCATTCAATGTCCAGCTGAAGGCTAATCACCTTCACTGCTCAATTACCAAGGCAATACTGCCCCCTGCCTGTAGTCTCCTATAATAATGATGCACACTGCCCCAGCCACTAATGCTACTGTTGCCCTCCCTTTATCACAAGATATTTTTCAATGCAGTTACACAATAATTTTTAGAAATAAAAGGCACTGTATGATGTGCCCTGAGCGTGGGTTCTTTTCTAAGTCAAAAAGACACATTAAGACAATGAAGGAGCTAGCATTGATACAACAGGGTAAACAGTTGAGGTTGGCTATTTGCTTTCAACCCGAATGTAAACATGGCATTGTAGGACGAACATCAAAGGCCTCGATTTTGGCAAGCTTTGACCCTACACCAGGGATCCCCAACCTGTTTTACCCATGAGCAACATTCAGATGTAAAAAGAGTTGGGGAGCAACACAAGCATGAAAAAGTCTCTGGGGTCCCCTATGTAGACTGTAAGCCTACAGGAGGCTCTGTTTGGCAATGCATCTGGTTTTTATGCAACCAAACCAGGAATTCAAAAATAAGCACCTGCTTTGAGGCCACTGGGAGCAACATGCAAGGAGTTTGTGAGCAACATGTTGTTCATGAGCCACTGGTTGGGGATCACTGCCCTACACTCAATTACGAATCCAAGGGCAATTGTGGATTCACATCACCATCACACATTCAAGTCACATGCAGCACAACTGTACCTGATACTTCCAAACAGACGCAATTGTACTTGTGTTTTAATGGGAATTTGGCACAAGTCTGATCCACCTATTTAAGCAAACTGCTGTTGGGACCCTGAAACCATCAGCAGGTCCATGGTAACAATAGCTCTAGATTTGCAGCTGCGTACCATTTATCAGAAGTACCAGGAAGGACATATTGACAAAAATATGGAAGGGTTTGGATGCAAGCATTTCAATGAACAACTGCCTATGGCTACATATACAGGCAGGGCTGCCATCAGGGGGCACAGGAGGGAGAGTAGTGCCAGGCCTGGTGGATTATACCTTTAAAGAGGGGGCCTTGCCATGCTGCTAAAGTCGACTAGAGAGCAGAAGCTGCCAGAACAGCCGAAGTTGCAGAAAAGCTGAAGATGTTAAAATCTGCGAAAGACCTGAATGGAGCCGAAGCTGCTGAAAAAGCGGAATGGAGTCAAACCTGCTAAAGAAAGCTGAGGAAGCTGTTGTTGTCAAGGAGAATTTTCAAGGTAAGGTCCACTGAACGCCAACGTTGTTTTTAAAACCTGGCCACCAATGGATTTTTTAAGAAAAACTTTCGGGCCACCAAAGTGAGTTGTTTAAAAACTTGTGGGGGAGGGGAGACGACCTGGCCACAAACAGATTTTTTTTAAACTAGTGTGTGTGTGTGTGGGTGGGGGAGGCTGGCTGCCAGTTCATTTTTGTTTAGCTTGTGGGGGGCCCTGGCCACCAATGTTTTTTTTTTTAAGTGTGGGGGGGGCCTTGGTCACCAATTGATTATTCTTAAACTTGTGGGGGGAGCCCTGGCCACAAATGATTTCTTTTAAACTTGTGCGGAGAGGGGACCTGGCCTCCAATGATCTTTTTTAAAAATTGTGGAGGAAGGACTGCCCGCCAATGAATGGATATTTTGTTTACGTTAGGGGGGGAGCCCTGGCTGCCAATAAATTGTTTTTAACATGTGGGGAGGCACTGGCTGCCAATACATTTTTTTTAACATGTAAGGGGCCCTGGCCAGTGGCCACCAATGGATAGGTTTAACTGGTGGGGGGCTAGGCACCAATATTTTTTTTTTTTTAACTTGTGTAAGAGACACTGGACACCAATGGTTATTTTTTTGATGAAGGGATTAAACCAAATGGTAGGCTTAATAATTATTTGGTCAAAAGTACTGTTCAGCTCTCATGTGTTTGTGGCCTTTTCACTGTGTTGTTGGGGTGGGGCCCAGGGGACTGTGGTGGGGTAGGTGGGACCCAAAAAAAGTTGTCATACAGGGCCCCGTGATTACTGATGGCGGCAATGTATATAGATATGGGATCTACTGGAGCGTTTTTTTTACAAGTTTTATGACTTTCCGGCATACAGGATATGATGTCACTGACTTGAGATTGAGGAGGATGTAGCTTCATTTTATCAGCATACAGGATATGATGTCACCGACATAAGATTGAGGAGGATGTAGCTTCATCTTATCAGCATACAGGATATGATGTCACTGACTTCATTTTATCAGTTTGCAAGGTCTAAGGTGGAAGGGAACTCTGGCGAAAGAGGTAAAATTTTCTGTAAAATTTTCACTTTAGTGAATTTTTGGCGTAACGATCATTTGCCTGAGCGAAAATGCACCTGGCGATAGGGCGCCAAACTGTGCTAGCGACGGTCTCTTTCGCTAGTGAATTGTCGTCTACACCTGTTAGTAAATTGTTGATGTCCCTGCAGATGAGATTTCTGGCAAATTTTCACTAGCGACATCTACTTCACTCTTTAGTAAATCTGCCCCTATGTGTTCTGTGCAACAAATAAAAAAGGATTAAGGCGCTTTAGCATTATTCCTGCTTGAAGAAAGTGACACCTGCGATTACCCCCTCAGATAAATCTAATTCCATTTAACAAAGCCTACTTTCCTTGTATTAAAGTGTAAACTTCCTATAATCTGCTTTGGTTTCTTTGTTAATTAAGATGACAGAAGTGATAGGTGCTATGTAAACAATTTACAATAACACTTTTCTGGGAGGGTTTAGACGCCTCAAAGCACATCTCTATAATCATGATCAGACTCACGGCTTTAACTGCTCCACTGCCAGACTCACGGCTTTAACTGCTCCACTGCCAGTTTTATAAACAATGATGTGGCAGATGATGGGTTGAAAGGACTGCTGACACACAGAATACAACTACGCAGACAAAAATAGACTGTAAATGGAAAAGGGATTTGAGGTCTTGGCACTTGTTTGCATGCCAGGTTTCCATGGTTTCATCAATTCCCATGAACTAAGATTAGCCGTAATCCTTACAAAGAAATCTAGTTTTGGTATAGATAGAGCTTGAAAAAGCTCATGTTAAAGGAAGACTATACCCCAGGACAAATTCTTAAAGGAACAGTAACATCAAAAAGTGAAAGTGTTTTTAAGTAATACATAAATATTGTACTGTTGCACTGCCCTAGTAAAACTGATGTGTTTACTTCCGAAAGACTACTATAGTTTATATAAACAAGCTGCTGTGTAGCCATTGGGGGCAGCCATTCAAGCACAGGATACACAGTAGATAACAGATAAGTACTACTATAGTTTATATGAACAAGCTGCTGTGTAGCCATGGGGGCAGCCATTCAAGCACAGGATACACAGTAGATAACAGATAAGTACTACTATAGTTTATATAAACAAGCTGCTGTGTAGCCATGGGGGCAGCCATTCAAGCACAGGATACACAGTAGATAACAGATAAGTACTACTATAGTTTATATAAACAAGCTGCTGTGTAGCCATGGGGGCAGCCATTCAAGCACAGGATACACAGTAGATAACAGATAAGAACTACTATAGTTTATATAAACAAGCTGCTGTGTAGCCATGGGGGCAGCCATTCAAGCACAGGATACACAGTAGATAACAGATAAGAACCCTATCTCACTTTATGCCAGGAAATCTAGATGTACATTCGGGGACTGAAATACAAATTTTGTAAGATATTTAAAGTGTTACTTTTGTTTAGCTTTCTGCAGTCAGACCTCAAGAGAAATTGACATACACTAACATGTACATGAACCCAGTGCCCGGTAACACACAGTTACTGATCACACATTTCCTTTCATTAAAAACACCCATAAGACAAATTGCGATTGGTTACTGCACTGGGAGAACTTTACCCTTGAAAATAAATCAGGCTTTAGTGATGGAGTATGACTCAACATTTTGCACAGAAACAGCACTAGAAAAACAATGAGTTGCCAACCTGTAAAACTGCATTTTCCTGTGTAAATCTGCAGGTATTATATTTCTCCTACGAATGTTGTATTATAGCTTTTGAGAAAGTAGCTTTTTGAATAGGCCTATGGTTGGTAAAACCACTTCCATTAAAGGAAAAGGAAAGGCTTGCAGCACTAGGGGGTGCCAAATGTTAGGCACCGCCAAGTGATTGTAGTTACTTACCTGAAACCCTGGGCCCGTGCTCCTATCAGCAGAAAACTGCACCAGCCCGGGGTTCTTCCAGTGAGCAACACAGATCGATCCTCAAATTTCCCGGGGGAAACGCATGTGCGGTTGAACGAAATAGCCAACTTTTTAGTTCAAGTTCGGCTTTTTGTTCTACTGCACAATCGCAGCCACGCAAAGAAGGAAGAAGAAGCAAAAAGATCGATCCATGGTGCTCACTGGTATAACCCCGGGCCGGTGCAGTTTTCTGCTGATAGGAGCACCGGCCAGGGGCTTCAGGTAAGTAACCATAATCACTTGGGGTGCCTAACATTTGGCACCCCAAGTGCTGTAAGCCTTTCCTTCTCCTTCAAAGTTAAAAAAATGCACTCCTTCTATATGGTTGCGCTTGGCACCATTCAGTCTTTGCTCCTTCCATTACAAATGAAGCACAGCTTCACCTATTGACTAAGGGAACCCTAGGGCCACTGCCACCTTTTGAACAGATGGAATCTCCAGGGCTCCCTTCAAACCCAGTATCAACAGGCGTAGTACACTTGCACCTAAAGAATCTACTGCATGTGTCACAGAACACTAAGAATAACCCAAGATGGACTTCCATGCAATTGCATCCAATTTACAACAAAATGTGTGCTCAATTGTGCTCATTTTTGGCTCCGTTTCTAAGGTTGGAGTGTTAGGCGGCTCCAGCAATGCAGTCCCCTCCAGCTCTTCCTGCATGGAGGGGGTCCAGGGGGAGGGCTGCATTGATAGTGCAAGTAGCGCAATTGCACTCTCTTGCACTAGAAAGCAGAATTTCCAGTTTTAAAAACAGGTTCCAGGAGCAGCCCCTGTTTTTCAACTCCCCTCACTGGTGCAGTGCCCCAGGGTAAACTGGACTCAACTGCAGAGGGTATAGTGCAATTGCCTCTAGCAACCACATTACACTAGAATTCTGGGGAAAAAACACTGGATTGTCAGGGAAAATATGGTGGTTGCACTCAATATTGCACTTTGCTCACTGCACTTGCAGATGCTAAAGGAGAACTAAAGCCTAACTAAAGAAGTAGCTAGAAATGTTGTACATTAGGTTTTGTGCTTCTGTACCAGCCCAAGGCAACTACAGCCCTTTAGCAGTAAATATCGGTGTCTCCAAAGATGCCCCAGTAGCTCCCCATCTTCTTTTCTGCTGATTCATTGCACATGCTCTGTGCTGCTGTCACTTACTGAGCTTAGGGACCCACTCACAATATACAGTAATAGTAATTAATACACATAATTACTACATGGCAGCACAGAAACCAGTGCAATTAGCATCAGAATTTAATAATCAGCAAACCTGTAGCATCAGCTTATATTACAGGGGAAGCTCATTTTCTGCTGGATAATTAGTGACGAGCCCTAAGCTTAGCTTCTCAACAGCCAATCAGAGCCCACTGAGCATGTGAGTGTCACAGACACTTTCCAAGATGGTGACCCCCTGTGACAAGTTTGAAGTCCTGGATCATTGCTGCTATTGACAAGCTGAAACGTTAGCCTCGTGCAATAAGTTCAGTATATAAAATATGGCATTTTAGACATATTCATTTTTAGGGTTTAGTTCTCCTTTAAGGAGAATTTAAAAATTCTACAAATGTATGTCAAACCATAAAAGACAAAAGGAGAACTTCCAAAGTAAGCAACGTTAGCTGCATATTCCCTTGGTGCTCAGAGCTGAATCAGTCTTTGATTTGTGCGTGACTAATTTTAATGAGGAAAAAGCTCTTTTTAACAATGAAAAGGGAAGCTGTAAAACACTGTAGTCCTAGATAATGGGATGCTTGATGAAAACAGTTTTTTTGGTTCATTCTTTGATATGTCCATTAAACAGTGTATGCCCAAGAAATTATGCAAAGAGCAGCCACTAGAACAATTCTGAACAATTCCTATAATAATGCCCTTGAGTTCTATCCAGCTGTCTGAATGGTCAACAACTGCACTCAATGGACCCTTTAGCACTACAAGTCCACTGTTGTGATGCACTGGTGCAATATAGATGTACAACACTTTCTAACAGATAAATCTGTGTTTTACTAAAGTAGAGGGTGGTATTTAGATCTTTATATAAGTTACCTCGTATATTCCCAGCCTTATGGTGGCCATAAACATACAGAAAAAATCATAAGAAACAAAGTCTTGTATGATTATCAATGTGCATATGGTGGTCCACCTCAACCAACTGATTCCATGTACTATGGATGTCAGTCGGTTTGGGAATCAAGCAGGTTTGAAAAACGAATGCTATGGTGCATTGGCATATGCAGAAGTGAAGAGGAACCATCATAACCTTGTGCTCTTGCACAAACGATTGTAACAATCAAAGGCTGCCATACCATTTGTGACCCCTTATAAGATCTTCATCCACTAAGTCTGTGGACTGAAAGGTCAGAGAGTCGACCAGAGGGGTCTATGTAAGGGTAGATGTGGCAGAAACTGGGTGATGCCAATTACAATGGTACCACATTAGCATGGGGCGTTTTGTAACTTCGGCTGGTGGGGTGTAGAGGCCAAAACAAAAGACTCAACTAGATCATGAGTGGCCTGTGCAGACACTTCTAAAAGGGACAAGGCTGTGCAGTGGATTAGGAGTGCACTTCCAACTAATTACAGTCCAATTAAGGGGATTAGGTAAAGTCACTGGCCTAGCCACTCACCAGTAATATATAATCAGGAAAAAAGAGAGCTGATACCTTGTCTGCTACAAACGGGATAATCCCAAACTTTATTTCATGGTGCTCACAGTGATCAAACGTTTTGGGACCACATGGCCCTTCCTCGGTGACAAATAACCAGACTATACAAAATGTACAGGCAAACGAATTGTGACCCCTAGTGGTGGTCATCAAATATACATGTAGGGATGTGAAAATCTTAGCCACCCTTACACCTAGGGGCCGATTCACTAAATTCGGGTGAAGGGTTAGAATAAAAAAAACTTCGAATTTCGAAGTTTTTTTGGGCTACTTCGACCATCGAATGGACTACTTCAACCTTCGACTACGACCTTCGAATCGAACGATTCGAACTAAAAATCGTTCGACTATTCGACCATTCGATAGTCGAAGTACTTTCCCTTTAAAAAAAACTTCGACCCCCTACTTCGGCAGATAAAACCTACCGAAGTCAATGTTAGCCTATGGGGAAGGTCCCCATAGGCTTGCTAAGCTTTTTTTGATCGAAGGATTTTCCTTCGATCGTTGGATTAAAATCCTTCGAATCGTTCGATTCGAAGGATTTAATCGTTTGATCGAATGAAAAATCCTTCGATCGTTCGATCGAACGTTTAGCGCTAAATCCTTCGACTTCGATATTCGAAGTCTAAGGATTTCAATTCGAGGGTCGAATTTCGAAGTATTTTTAACTTCGAAATTCGACCCTTAGTGAATCTGCCCCCTAGTAATATGGACACCTTAGTGGGTCCTTATGGGGACCTTGTGCTTATGTAACCCCTGCAGTTCACACAGTATACACCAGATGGCACTGTGCCAGAGTATAAAAGGTTTAGGAACCATGTGCTCTGGGTAAATTGCTTTAGCCCAACCAAGCAGGCTGGAAGGGAATGGGTAGTGCTGACCCTAGGCGCCTTGGCCCTAGTAATTAGACAGCTATACTCGTTTTATATAATCTAGGAGTTATAGAGAGGTTAATTAGTTGAGCAGCTCAAGGCTCCGCAGAGGATTAAGATCCCAGGGTATTACTAACCCAGAGTAAGGAACCAAGTGTTGAGATAGGGATGTCAGGAGTTCCCCTAGTCTGCCACTGGAAGATATCCTGAAAACTGGGCAATACCCATCACATGCTGTCAACTTACTCTCTGCTGTATATTCCCTAGCCTGTGGGGATTCAGCCTATACGTGCTGTGAGTATATGCTTCCTTTATGCTGCTGTGTATGTTCTATACTCCATTGTGGATCAATGTGCTAAATGATCTCTGTGCTATTGTTCAATAAATACTGTTCTTTGTTCAACTGTTAAAGAACTACTGGCGCCCATCATTGTTCTATCACATCAGGTTACAGTTACACTACACCCTTGCCTCCACCCCTGCGAGGGCTTACCCCTGAGAAAGAGAGCTCATCGGTGGTCTTAGCCCACCAAGGAAAGTAGCTTAAACTGCCCTAGCACAAGTCAGTTTATTACAGTGCTACATACATAAAAAAGATTATTAACCATTTGTATCCATTGTGCACTTCCAACTAGGCCATCAAAAGTTCACCCATCTCTTACAATCTAGTAGTAAAGTTGTGTCTCTAGGGTTCCAGTTAGCCTAGAACCCAAGTCGGTGTGTTAGATCAGTTGTTCAGTTCCTCTTTGGCCAACAAGTGCTGGTAGTTTTGTAATAAAGAGCTTTTCTATGCTTCCTGGTCCCAGTGCCTATGGCATTTGTAAGAATTGGTTTCTTATGTTGTCTTTCCTATTGCTGATCTTGCCAGTAGTCTGATTGCTGCCTGCTCTGATCAGTGCCTGAATATTGGACTTTGCCTCTTGGCTGTGCCTGCCCTGACCTCTGCCTGTATACAGTTCGCCTTCAGCCTGCTGCCTGTCCTGGCTCTCTTTATTAAACGTCCTCTACTCTGCTAGATGTAGGTCCTGTTTTGGTGGCACCAGTAGTTTCCTACTGGGGTGCAGTAGAACCTCTCCTCTTTGACTGGATCCGACCACCTTGTATGGCATTTTTGACAGTAGCTCCATTCCCTTATTGTTTAACTTGATGACTAAATATAAAGACTTTTAACGGCAGTAAACAGAGACTGCTGGAGGAGATCAAAGAGGTGGAGGTGGCCTCTAGTATATTATGCAGGTGTAAAGCAGGGATAGAAATACAAAGGTTCATTTTGTAGCTGGATAGTTTTCCATCAGCTTGCTGTGTCTAGAGGCAGGTTTCGCCACTCCTACGCTCCACACTTATAAAATGACCTTTCTGGTACAATTCCACACCACTTGTGCTTATTACTTTGCCTGTACAATATTGGAATTGCTCACATACCAGTATGAGGGGGAGGAAGTCATTACTAACATACAGCTACTGTTTGGGATTTCAGATTAGTAGGGAACATCGCTTTTAAGGGGACGGGGGGGGGGGGGAGAATAACATGTTCCACCATCTCTTTGGCAAAAAAAATGAAACATTTCTTTTTTTTCTTCCCAAGGACAATTTCAGTTGCTGAAAAAAAGTAATTGCAAAGCGCATTAAAGACACGGATTTTGTTTAATGTGAGAAACACCCGTGTGTCTTCTCACTGCTGTAAACATCACTTCTGTTGTTTCTTGCCTTACATCGGTATATTTCTCAGTGTGAAACATCTTTCAATTTGTTTTCTAAAATTACAGCAGTTTGGATGAAAATGTTCTAAACTTGCCTTTCATTGTATAACTACTGCTGAGGAGAAAAGACAAAAAATAACCAATGTTGTTCTGGAACATTGAAACATTTCAGTGAAACGAAAAAGATAACTTGGTGACACAAGAATTCTTCTTAAAGGAGAAACAAACCCCTTATTAAAAAAAACTCTACACCCCACCCCACATAGACCCCCCCCCCCAAGCCTAGCTGCTACCCCAGGCAAAAGCCCCTAACTTTATACTCCAGATTCTGGGATCGGAGTTCACGGCAGCCATCTTCCGGGTCTTCGGTAATCTGAGAATGAGCCCAGCGAAGCGGCACATGACAACTGCGCATGCCCCGAAATTTATGGAAATTGGCGAAGCACCAGAAGAAGACACAAAGACCTGGAAGATGGCTGCCGTGAACTCCGATCCCTGAAACTGCACAGAAGGGTAAGTAAAAAGTTAGGGGCATTTCCCCAGGGTATCCGCTAGGCTGAGGAGGGAGGGGGTCAATGTTGGGTAGAGAGGTAGGGTTATTTTTAATAAGGGGTTTGTTTCTCCTTTAAGGCAGCCATACACTGACCCACCAGGTACCTTTTCCACCTGCATATCCAACTTGCTGAATGGACGAAGAACATACTGTATGAGGGGCCACACAATATGGCCTCCTTCCGATTGTTCTGTTCCTTTACACAAAGCACATAAACAATCAGAACCACAGGTGGGAATAAGCTGATGCTCCTCTTTACTACCTTATGTAGTGATGTCCCATGACCTGGCCAACACAGTCCATCAGATCAGATGAAATTCTTTAACCTGCCCAATTCCCAAACCAACCAGTATCCATAGTACAAGTATATGGTCAGCTCTACTTTATCACAGTTACATAATAGCTGAAGCTGAAAAATACTGCCTCCGTGCAAGTTGAACCTTTCTAAGAAATATTTCAGAAGAAGCTTTTCGTAGAGCAAGAAGAAGGTGGAAATATCCATCTGAATCTGAACAAGGAACAAGTCCTGAATCAATGAGTATTATCTACTGCTTCTTAGAGGGACTACAACAAGTTCAAATGCTATGATGTAAAAAGCCGTTGCAAACATTTAGCGGCAGATTTATCAAAGGTTGAAGTGAAAATTCTTATTTAAAAAAATGCACATTTCAAGCAAATTTTTGTGTACTTCAACTAGGGAATAGTACAAATTCGACTAGAATTTGAAAAAAAATCGAAAATAAGAATTTTGACATTTATCATGTACGGTCTCTTCAAAAATTTGAATTCGACCAATCGCCAGTTGGTGGACTTTTAAAAATCAAAGTTTTTTTGGAAAAACTTTGAATCGAATTTGATCGAATGTGCTATTACTTCGATTTGTACAATTTGAATTCGATCAAAAATTTCGGTTTGTCTTTTTGAATTCGAATTTTGAAGTTTTTCAAATTCGAAATTCGACCCTTGATAAATCTGCCCCTTAATGTAATCTTAGGGTATACCTTTGTGTTAGATGGATCTACTCTTGTATAAGGTATTATATTATTATATTGTATGGTGTGTGTATTATATCTATATATATAGTTATATATAAACATATTCAACAGTTCTGTACAATAAACGAGTTTATACATTGAACATACAAAGCAACGAATAACTAATACAAGAGTTGAAGAAGGCCCTGCCCAAACAAGCTGACAATCTAAAAGGAGAAGGATGTTTTTCAGCTCACCCTAGTCTGTACCATGTTATTACTAGTTCTATTGTTACAGTGAGTAGGTACTAATCACTGGTTGTTAGGGGTAAAAGAGTCCCAGTGATTGTTAGCAAACAACAGTAAACTCCAACTCTGCAGAAGTGTAGAAAGTTTATTTTAGTGTCAGCTCTATTAGATGAAATTATTCCTGTTCAAAATGTATACTGTAATCTGTTTGTGATAATTGCTTTTTTTTTGTTATCAAAGGCAGTATTTTGTCTAAGCAGAATTTATCTGTCATCTAACAAGATGACAGATAACGTCTGAGCATTGTACATGCAAACTGTCATCTCAAGGAGGAAAAGAAATCTTAGACTGGAATTCAAAATATTTAGAGGCACATTTATCAAAGGTCGAATTTCAAATTCTTGTGAGTATTTTTAAACTGCCCTAAACTCCCATAAAGTTTGAAATTCGACTATTTTACTTTTTTCGACAATTTTAAACGACCGAATTCGAATAATAAAAACTCGATTCAGATTTAAAAAAAACTAGAAAGTCAGGAAGGCTACAAACATCACCAAATTGATCGCTGGACCTCTCCCATTGACTTATACAGTAATTCGGCGGGTTTTAGGTGTCGAATAGTGAAATTCGAGTTCTTAAAGGGTCAGACTATCATAAATCTCAAAATGCGAATTAAAACTCGAATCGAGTTTGGATAATTCACAGGGAGTTTTGACCAAAAAAAATTCGAAAATTCCAATTCTCACTTCGACCCTTGATAAATCTGTCCCTAAATGTACAAAGGGGTAAAACCCTAAATACTGTAAGGCCAGTCTCACTAATAATCATATTCCATTCAGAATGGAGCTTTGCAATTGAGACCCACCAGGTAAGCTTTCCACCTGAATGGCCTATGTGCCCAAGAGTTTCCTGGAGTTTGGGGCCAGTGAGAAGGAAAAACAGCAGCCTGCCAGAAAGCATTTCTCTCCTAAAGTGCAGGCACAAGTCACATGACCAGAGGCAGCTGGGAAATTGACAATATGTCTAGCCCCATGTCAGATTTCAGAATTGAATATAAAAAAATCTTTTTGCTCTTTTGAGAAATGGATTTCAGTGCAGAATTCTGCTGGAGCAGCACTATTAACTGATGTGTTTTGAAAAAAAAACATGTTTTCCGATGACAGTATCCCTTTAAATGCTCTTCAACAGCCAAGTTATAGACAATGTTTCCAATTCTAAAACCTAATAAAGCTGTACTCTAAAATTCACCCGTTCTTAAAATATATCTGAACAAAACTGCTCTTAATGTGATTCACCATCCAAGTTAATTTTATCATCACCGATGCCAGATGTGATGACAGTAGGACATTAATTGTAATGTGCCTAATTGTGTTCTATATGTGATAAAAAAAACACACCCCAAGCAATGAAATATGTCCCAGTGTATAGAATTGAAACTCAGAGGTACATTGAGTCACAAAAACAGATAAATATAATTGGATTTTTTGTGTTTTGTTTTAGACAAAAATGTTCCGTTAGTTTGGCACTGCCATGTTTTTCTCGCATGCAAGATGGCGACAATGTCCATAGCTGATGATTTTCTATGAACTGTCTCTTCATTTGCACCCACAGAGAACCTCAGTGCTACCCTTCAAACACAGTCATATGCCCATCTGTTGTCCACCTGTCTTGCTAAGTTCAGGCATTTAGCAAGCAACCAAGGCTAGTGATATTTAATGCAATATGCAATTTCTGGACACAAATTACAATGTTTTTAGCAACAATGCTTCCTTTTCCCCTAGAATCTCCGTATTACTGAAGAAGCAGGTTAAACTATTAGCACTGGAACTTGGAGGATACTATTGATGCAATTTAGCATCTGTTTGGCAAAGTACTTTCAATGGATGAAACATTTGTGTTAGAATTGCATAATTTTGGGCATTAATGTCATAAGCGTACAATGGGGCAAATTCACTAATGGACGAAGCTCCTAACGCTAGCGTTAATTCGCTAGTGTAGACTTCCTTCGCCACCTCAGACCAGGCGAAGTGCAATAGAGTAGATAGGGATTGCTTCAAAAAAAGTTAAAAATGTATCTAAGTCCCAAAAAATGTTGGCGTTTTTTCTTTTTTTATGGGTGATAGGCTGAAAAAGATCGAAATTTTTTTTGGGGCTACCCTCCTTCCCCCCTACATTTCCTAACTCATGGCACCTTAACTATACAGTGGGCACATGTGTAGGGCAAAATAAACATTTTATTTGCTGTTTTGAAGGTTTCCCAGGCTTGTGTAGTGCTGCTACATATACTTCCATTGTAACTTCAATTTGGCGCCGTATGCAAATTAACCATCGCTAGCGTAACTTCGCTTTGCTTGGCAAATTAACACTAGCGAAACTTCGCAACATTATGCTTCCCCTGAGCGCAACTTCGGATTTTAGTGAATTTGCGTAGTGCTGGCGAAAATTCGCCTGGCGAAGTGCGGCGAACGAGACGCTGACGCAACTACGAATCTTAGTGAATTTGCCCCAATGGGTTTGCCGCAAGTCAGTTATGATCTATGCAACTAGCTAAAGGAAACTTGGAAATACTATCAGATCTAATGCAGCAATGCTTCAGTCAGGGTCAGACTGGGCCAGCGGGACACTGGGAAAAAACCTGGTGGGCCCTGTCGGCCCAGACCCACTTCCCATTGCAGCATAAGATTAGTGCGCTCCCTGACCTCCCCCCTGCTTCGATCACAAAGAGGAGAGGTATGCACTGGTTGGGGGCCCCAATGTTACAGGCGCACCACTTACTACTCTAGCATTTTTGTCTAGGGCAGGGGTCCCCTATGTTTTTTTTACTCATGAGCCACATTTAAATATTAATTGGGAAACTGGGGCTGGGGAGCAACACAAGGTGCCAAATAAGAGATGTGACTGACTGTTTGGTGTGACGGTACATCTGGTTTTTATACAACCAAAACTTCCAAGCCACAGGAATTGAAAAATAAGCTCCTGCTTTGAGGCCAATGAAACAACATCCAAGGGGTTGGTGAGCAACATGTTACTCATGAGCCACTGGATGGGGTCAACTGTCTAGGGTTATAATAAATGTGGCCTCAACTGAATTGGTAAACCCCTAAAAACATATGAGTTAACGAGGGGGAGGGGCTTAAAAATATCGTACTATTTTTTTTTATGAAGCAGCATTTAAAATTGCAATTGAAAGCTTTTAACTGGTCTGGGGGTAACACTGTCCTGACTTGATTTACTTCACATACTTATTAATTGTAATTTTCCTGACCAGACGATTTTCACTGTTTTACCTGCAGCCCGGGTCTACAGAGTTGTTTTCTCCCAGATTTATCAGCCCCTGGGGGATCTGCCTGCATATTTAATAGACACATCTGCATAATAACAGTGGGAAATAATTATGAGGCTAATGACGTGCATCAGTCTCTGTTAATTTAAAATAAATTCTTATGCTACTCTGAGAAACCTGGTGTTATTTAATGATTCTATAAAATTGTGTTTTAATAATTGATAACTTGGGCCTCGGTGTCACACATACTTATAACTTGTTATATTACCTTTATATAAGGAAAGAACACCAGTTTTTTACTACACACCTATAGGTTTCATTTTTTATACGATGGGGCTAATTTACTAACATTCGGATTTCTATTTTTTTCTAAGAATTTGTATTTTTTTTTTAATTCTCTAAAACTCTAAAAATTCGAATACAAAACTTCACCAAGTAAGATGAGGACTGGAGAGGAGAACAGACGAGATTGGAAGTAAGGATCATAACCAGACAGGACTGGAGCAAGGAGCAAGAAACAAGGAGCAAAACCAGACAGGAGCAGGAAGAAAGGAACAGGAGGGCGAGATCAGGAGCAGGAGCTAAGGTCTAGGCCACATCGCTTTTACAAAAGTTAATGCTCAAGCAAGGGGACAAATTCACTACACTTCGCCACACTTCGCCAGGCGTATTTTCGCCAGCGCTCCGCAAATTCACTAAAATCCGAAGTTGCGCACAGGGGTAGCGTAAGTTTTCGAAGTTGCGCTAGCGTTAATTCGCCAAACGAAGCGAAGTTTCGCTAGCGATGGTTCATTTGCATACGGCGCAAAATTCAAATTTCAATGGAGGAACACGTATCAGCACTACAAATGCCTAGAAAACCTTCAAATCAGCAAATACAAATTTTATTTTGCCCTACACGTGTGCCCACTGTCTAGGTAAGTTGCCATGAGTCAGGAAATGTAGGGGGGAAGGAGGGGAGCCCCAAAAATATTTTCGATCTTTTTCAGCCTATCACCCATCATGTAGAAAACATGCCAGCGTTTTTTGGGACTTAGAAAAAATTTTGACTTTTTTTGAAACAATCCCTATCTACTCTATTGCGCTTCGCCTGGTCTGAGGTGGCGAAGGAAGTCTAGCGTAAAAGGTAGCGTTCAGTACACTGTGCAAGTTAGTGAATTTGCGTAGTTACGTCGCTAGCGAAAATTCGCCTGGCGTAAGGGTGCGAAGTAACACTAGCGAATTTACGCCAGCGTTCGTTAGTGAATTTGCGCAGTAGCGAAAAATGCCAAACGCAACCGAATTAACGCTAGCGTTCGGCGCTTCGGCGCATAGTGAATTTGCGCCAATGACTGTGAGGAGGGCTGGGCTATATATTGGGCAGAGTCAGCCCTGATTGCCTGACTCCACCCAACCAATGAGGTTGCTGGGAAGGGATGGTAAAGGCCAGGTGAAAGTTTGTGAACAAGCCTGATAGCTGCTCACCTGGTCCAGTGGAAAGGACACAGAGTCAAAAACCCAAAGGTTCCTGGCTCGAATACCAGAAGAACCTTACATGAAAATTCTGGATAACAGGTCCCATACCTGACTGAAAAGTCCTTGTACTTAGTGTAATCTACTGCCCTTATTTGGAATTTATATGGCTTGGAATCCAAATGAAAGTGTTTGCAGAACGTGCACTCTTTCACTCCTGTTATGATTTCTACCACCCGCAAAGACCTCAAAGCCACCGTTAAGACCATATCATCTAAATATGGGTTCCAAGTGTCTTGTTAATGAGGAGTCAGAATCTTTTCTACTGAAAAATCCTTTGGACCTAACTTTTTACAGATAATTTAGAGCTGCCTAAATGCACTAAATATAAATGCTTTATAAAAACCCTACAGTTCTTTGGGTACTAATAACAATCTCTGTCTGTATAGAAAATATATAGATTTATCGATATAAGTCACCTGTGATTTCTACTGTATGTCTCTGCCCCCGGCATCATCGAACAAAGAATTATCCATCACGAAATCGGGGAAAATGAACTTAAGTGTGTAGGAAATGAAAGCAAGCCAAAATCCAGCTGAGTCAATTTCTCCATTTAATATATTTCTAATTATCAGTTAACTGCAGCAATTATCCCTTTGCCTCTAGTTGACCAAACTGAGAAGCAATTTAGATTTTCTTTTTTTCCCTTATGAGAATGGAACAAAACGTCCTGTGTTTCTCAAGCGAAGGAAATAAAACCGTGGCTCGATTCTTTCCACTGTTACACCTCCTACTACTGATAGGAACAAAGTTTAATTCTGTATTGGCCTCCTTTCTCTTGAATTGTTTCTACTGGACTCAATATGCCATTTGACTGGGTTTTTTGCATCAATGATTAATGCTAATTCGATCTTCCTTATTCTTAAAGGAGAAGGAAAGCTACAGAGCCATTTTATTGCCAATAGATTAGCTGCAATAGTGCAAGCTAGAATGCTATATTTATTCTGTAGAATGTTTTACCATACCTGAGTAAAAAGCTCTAGAAACTCTCTGTTTGTTTAGAATAGGAGCTGCAGTATTAATGTCATGTGACATCACTTCCTGCCTGAGTCTCTCCCTGCTCTGGGCTCAGATTACAGTAGAGAAGGGAGGGGTGGGGGGAGAGGAGTAAACTGAGCATGCTCTTGCCCAGGGCAATGAGGTTTAAGCTGAAGGCAGGAAGTCTGATACAGAAGCCCATGAGTACACAATAGAAGGAAAGAAATGCAGTATTTCTTTTGACAGGGGACTCAGAGCAACATTACTTTGGGGGTTTACTGGTATATTTAGATGGACCTTTCTAATAAGGCTTACTTAGTTTTAACCTTTCCTTCTCTTTTAAATATACTTAGAGCTGGTTGATCAATGTAATGGTGTACTTTTAGCTTTCCTAACATACAGCTCTCTAACTTTAGTGCATTACAACTCCCAGGCCAGAGATTGCTCAGCACAAACCTACATAGAATAATGTAATGCTCGACATTCGGCCAAAAGTATTCAGTATTGTTTTTTTTAATCCATTAAGCCATTATTGCCAAAAAAGGTTCTACTAAATCATACATTGACATTCTTGAAAATTATGTGCATTGTACATTGTGGCAACAGCTTGGAGAAGGCCATTTCCTAAACAATGGGAATGAGTGGTGTGTAAGTCTGTTCCAAAAATAAATTTGGATACAAAAGTGTAGAAAATAATGCCATATGGTCTCGCTACATGAACCCCAGTCTAAGGGTTGCCAAAATTGGAAAAATCTCTAAGGTATGGAGACAACTGCCAGTGAAGACAGTTGCCCTTTCCTCAGTAGCATGATAACCAAATGAACAAAGTAAGGTCCATACAGAATTGGTTTGCTGAGATGAGACTGGGAGAACTTGACCCAACTCAACCCAACTGAACACCTGTGGGATAAGTTGGAGACAGGCCTGCTCCAGTACCCAACATCACTAACGCTCTTGCTGCTGAAAGGAAGTAAATCCAACATGTCCAAGATGTTCCTACATTTAATGGAAAGCATTTCAAGAAGAGTGCATCAATTTATATTTATTAAAAGAAGAAACCCTATTGGTTGGAAAGAGTCATAAATAAACAACAGAAGCATCATACTTTCTCTCTTTGCTTTTATCAGAAGGAAAAACCACAAAATTAACTTGTATGATGATGTAGACATCGTTAATCAGAGTTCTGCGTCTCTCTAAGATAAAATTTAAAATCCTGGCACAATCTCTGAATCCAAGCAGCTAAAAATCATTCAGGATCTTATTTTCCCAATCAGCCAAAACCAAGAGTCAAACAAACCCACTTGCTTTCCATCAAAAGCTTTAAACATGGACTTTACATATAGAGGTGGTTTACCTTTAATTTACATTTTAGTATGTTAGAAAATTATCAATTCTAAGCAACTTTTCAATTAGTCTTCATTATTTTATAGTTTTTTAATTATTTGCCTTCTTCTTCTGACTCTGTCCAGCTTCCCAATGGGGGTCATGGACCCCATCCAAAAATAAATGATCTGTAAAGCTACAAATTTATTGTTAGTGCTAGTTTGTATTACTCATCTTACTATTCAGGTCCTTTTTCTATTCATATTCCAGTCTCTTATTCAAATAAATACATGGTTGCTATTAATTTGGACCCTAGCAACCAGATTGCTGAAATTGCAGACTGGAGAGCTGCTGAATAACAAGCCAAATAACTCAAAAACCACAAATAATAAAAAATGAAAACCAATTGTAAATTGTCTCAGAATATCCCTTTCTACATCACACTAGTTAACTCAAAGGTGAACAACCCCTTTAAAACATAGTTGGATAGACGTTTGCATTGCTGTCGGCACTAGTGTCCTAGGTTCAATTCCAACCAGAAATCTGCTAGGAGTCAGTATGTTCTCTCCATGTCTACATGGGTTTCTTCTGAGTACAAGGCTTTTTTGCAAATCTACATGAAGGTTAATTGGCTCCTTATAAAACTGACTGCATTGTTTATGTGTGAAAGTGATAGGAACCTTAGATTGTAAGCTCCACTGTGGCAGCAAATAAAAGTACATTTTATTATCAAAATGCTTTACTCACATCATGATGAAGCACTTTCCAGTAATACAAATGCACATGGATCAGCTTCTTTAGCAGTCGGGTAACCTACTTGTGTGTTTTGTGACATAGTCAGTGCAAACACAGGGACAAATCAAAACCCAAGAGCCAAATGCAACAAGGCAGAAATGCTTCCCACTGCACATCATCTCATAATGTAATGCTGCTTTTACATGAACAACTTGCTTTTTAGCATCTGTCTCCCATCTCTGCAGCATAAATACTAAAAAAATCCCTTTCTGCTTTTTCAATTTTCTCTAATGTAATTATTGGGCTCGAATATCCAATCTATTTCGGCGTCAGATATCTTTCGGAGCCTTATCGTAGCATGCGCCCGAGCATAATTATCTCATTTCTTGCCAAGTTCAAAGATGCAAACAAAATGGCGCGACGCTCAACAGCTTCTGTTCCCTTTTTATCTGCTGCAGACAATGCTCAATAAATATGATTTCAACTTGCAACCGAATGCAAATAAGTCGTACAATGTCTGCGCGAAACCAAGCGTTTAATCCCATCAGCTCACACATAATGGGCTTGCAGGCTGAAAATAAACATTAGGGGAAAATGTAAACAGAAGATGCACTTCCTAAGACACTCATAAAAGCCTGCGTTCCGAGATGAGACCCATAAAGCAGTACTATTTATCCCCCCCAATCCGGCACAAATACGCTTAACGGTAAATAAAAGACGTCTCTGGCCCATATCAGAGAAACAGCTTTTCAATTCTCTTTGTCATATTAATAACTCTGATGAAATGTTCTAAGGGATTTAAATGTGTGCTAAGCTGAAAAGTAACTTTAATGAGTTTCATTCGCGTTTTTCTTTCCAAGATATAAAAAGGTAAAGGACTGAGCTACAGGCTTTTATATACAAGTCACTCACGTTTCTTACTAGTTAAATGTTCCATGGCATGGAATTTCATCTTAAAGGAGAACTAAAGCTAGAAATGTTGTACATGATGTTTTGTGCTTCTGTACCAGCCCAAGGCAACCACAGGCCTTTAGCAGTAAAGATCTGTGTCTCCAAAGATGCCCCAGTAGCTCCCCATCTTCTTTTCTGCTGATTCACTGCACATGCTCTGTGCTGCTGTCACTTACTGAGCTTAGGGAGCCACTCACAATATACAGTACACATAGAATAGAAATGTCACAATATAAGGCTGATTAGTAATTAATACACATAATTACTACATGGCAGCACAGAAACCAGTGCAATTAGCATCAGAATTTAATAATCAGCAAACCTGTAGCATCAGCTTATATTACAGCCAGGGAAGCTCATTTTCTGCTGGATAATTAGTGACGAGCCCTAAGCTTAGCTTCTCAACAGCCAATCAGAGCCCACTGAGCATGTGAGTGTCACAGACACTTTCCAAGATGGTGACCCCCTGTGACAAGTTTGAAGTCCTGGATCATTGCTGCTATTGAGAAGTTTTGGCTGGTGCAATAAATTAAGTATATAAAATATGGCATTCTTTAGACATATTTATTTTTAGGGTTTAGTTCTCCTTTAAAGCTCTAGTCTATAATTAAAAGCTCTCAGAGCCATTCACAGGGGCGTTCAAGGTACAATGCCTTCTACAGGGGACAACCACACCTTGAATGAACCTCCTTTAATTATACTGGTACAGAAATACCTGCACCTGAAACATGTTGACACTTCAAGATGAATCTGAAATCATTTGGTGGCTACAGTTCTGCATCTATGAACTGGTTCCCGTCTGTCCCTGGCCAATCCTGAGTATGTGCCGTGCACATTTAAGTTGCTGCAACCTTTCTCTAGGTGGCACCAGGATAAGAATTTCCTAATACCATTAGCACCACTACCAGAGACAAAGCCTTGGTCAACTTTGCTCCCTAAAAGACTACGGAATGTCTTACACTGAGATAATGAACTATTTCATGCTACAAAAATCAACCCCCAATATCTCTATGTTCAGTAACCCATAGGAACCAATTTGATGTTTAATTTCAAACAGGTGATCAATAAATGCTACCTGCTGATTGGTAGCTATAGTTGACAACACCTGAATCAAACTGTGCACCCCAAGAGAACCATACTTGACTTCATCCGTAGCTTAATTTGAATGAGTTATAAAGGACAATGTTCCTTTCATTCTCTGCTTATTAGTTTCATCAAACGTGTAGTTCTAAAGATGTCTGCCTCCACCCCAACATGGCAAACCTTCAATATCTACATTTCATGGATCATTAGTATAGTTCTTTTAAGAACAACTGAAAGTTGCTGACAACGTCATATGTAACCAGCCCCTAATAATATATTCTGGATTTGATTTCTTGAATAAGCACTAACCACTTGACACATCGCCATTTTGCATTCTGTAAATATATTTATGGTAATTGCCGGCATAAGCAATTGCAGCTGAGGAAATCAATCTCTTACCAAGAAATAATAAACAAATAGGTCCCGCGGATGATCTAATAAAAGATGCAACTCTGATTTGAATGCATGTATTGTTTGAGGGTATTTGCTCAACAGTGATTAACATTGCAGCCATAACATTCTTTGACAACCTGAAGAAATTCAATTCAGCAGAAAAAGCTTTCGAATGGCAACCAATTAACTCAGGAAAATGTCGAACATAAACCATTCCATGCCAGAAATTTATGACATCAGGGAAGAAGAAGAGTGGAGTCCCTGGCTGAAAATGTTAATGGTATTATATAGTATTGTGGCTTTGGAGAGAAGCAGAATGGGATGCTTTATGCTTTGCTTAAGGCCAAACATTCCACTCCATTAACCTTCAAAGGCAACATAAAGTATGATCTTCTCTTCATCCTGAAATTCTGTGATTTTAGATAGATAGGAAGAGAGAGAGATCTGTGTATGGAGACCACAGATGTTTTTGCTTCTGCATGATGTGTCTATGGTTCTCAAAAGCTATAAACAAATTAAGTTTACATATGAAAGAAAAAGAGCATGAAGAAGAGGATAATCGTAAAAAAAGGCTTCGATACAAAACCGTTAAACCCTTCACCAACAAGACCACTAAAGAAATGACTTATTACATAAATACTTCACAGCAATATGCTACTGGCCCTCCAGCAACGAGGGAATTTAAAATAACAGCTCAATAAAGGAGCTAGGGTCTAAATTAGTTATGTCAAGCTTGAGGCCCTCCAGCTCCTTGTGAACTGCAAGCTCTTGTCTAAATGAATCCCAGCCAAAACCCTGGAGAATGTAGGGGAAATGTACTGGATGGAACTGGTCACCTGCCAAGTAAATAACCTTTTAAAATGATTAGGAAAAGGATAAAGGGTTGAAAGTAGTAAATGATTATTGGGTAATTTGATTGTGATTCCAAAGGCTTCAGATAGTACAATAAGTGCTTTAGAGAAGTTATGAAAAATGCAATGGGCGAGAAAATGTATTATACTTTATAAGGCTGATTTGGTACAACAAGGGGCAAGGTGCAAATTATAAATAACAGGATGGTTGTGCCTTAGGAGAAGTTCTTTGAGTTGCTACATAGGTAACGTGAGGAAGAACCTAGAATGGAGCACAAAGAGCTAAACGTTGTTCCTAATACAACACTGCCTGCCTATGAGGTGATTCTCTGTAGTTGAGGGTCAGAATTACCCACTTAATTAGCGGAGAGGAGCTGATGTGCTATGTAAACATACTGCTTTACCAGAACTGGATATTAAAGTGATTTAATGATAAAAACAACACCAAAAAAAGACCCAGCAGGAATTGATATTAGGGGTAGACAGAAATCCAGGTCCTAGAACTGGCATTCGGTGGGAGATGGCAGTAACTAAAACACAATCCAGGGTCATTGCAGACGACAAACGATCAAAGAACAAGTAACAGACCAAGGTCCAAACTAAGAGGGGTCAGAACACAGGGGACAAGGGCACAGCAGGAACTGAAGCAAGTCCAGAAGCAAGAGAATAGGAATTCAGGATCTTGGGAACACAGGAACTAGCAGCTTGGTCACAGCAAATGGGCTAATGATCCAGCACAGTGGTATGGGACAGACAGACTTATCATTGCTGGGAACGGAAATGGGGAAAGGCTATTGGTATAAACTGGCAGGCTAAATTCCCACTGCTTCCTGTGGCTCAGTCTGGAAGAACAGCAGCAAATAGACCACAGGTCACTGGTTCTAGATCAGAGTGTTCCTGACAGTGATTGACCCATGGAATACCACCTAGTTACCACCAAACTACATTTTGCACTACAGTACACATTAGTCCACTTTGCAGAGGAACAGGTCCCACTTTGAGACCCTTGTGCCTGGGGAAAAGTGTCCCACCTGCAGCTATTGGCTCAACAATGTTCCGTTTTTGGGCTGTATGATTCTGATGTAGGAGAGCTTCCTATGAATTGACAGCAATATACATTTTACAGCCACAAACATATATAATATGCTAATATATTCTTTTTTTTTAATTAAATGTAACTTTGAGTGGGTGTGGTCTAGTGATGGATGGGCAGACCCAATAAACGCTGGACGGTCGGGCAGGAACAGGCCAACTTCAGCATACAATTGTTGGTTTGCGGCTGTCCTGGCTTCTGCCTACAGTGAGCAGTTTTTATAGATTTGGCCTGCATGGCCCGCCCCATTAGTGATGTCATTGTTGGGTACATAGTTACATAGTTACATAGTTACATAGTTAAATTGGGTTGAAAAAAGACAAAGTCCATCAAGTTCAACCCCTCCAAATGAAAACCCAGCATCCATACATACACCCCTCTACTTTTAATTAAATTCTATATACCCATACTAACTATAGAGCTTAGTATCACAATAGCCTTTGATATTATGTCTGTCCAAAAAATCATCCAAGCCATTCTTAAAGGCATTAACTGAATCAGCCATCACCACATCACCCGGCAGTGCATTCCATAACCTCACTGTCCTGACTGTGAAGAACCCCCTACGTTGCTTCAAATGAAAGTTCTTTTCTTCTAGTCTAAAGGGGTGGCCTCTGGTACGGTGATCCACTTTATGGGTAAAAAGGTCCCCTGCCATTTGTCTATAATATCCTCTAATGTACTTGTAAAGTGTAATCATGTCCCCTCGCAAGCGCCTTTTTTCCAGAGAAAACAACCCCAACCGTGACAGTCTCCCCTCATAATTTAAGTCTTCCGTCCCACTAACCAATTTAATTGCACGTCTCTGCACTCTCTCCAGCTCATTTATATCCCTCTTAAGGACTGGAGTCCAAAACTGCACTGCATACTCCAGATGAGGCCTCACCAGGGACCTATAAAGAGGCAGAATTATCTTTTCATCCCTTGAGTTAATGCCCTTTTTTATGCAAGACAGAACTTTATTTGCTTTAGTAGCCACAGAATGACACTGCCCAGAATTAGACAACGTGTTATCTACAAAGACCCCTAGATCCTTCTCATTTAAGGAAACTCCCAACACACTGCCATTAAGTGTATAACTTGCATTTATATTATTTTTGCCAAAGTGCATAACCTGCATTTATCAACATTGAACCTCATTTTCCAGTTTGCTGCCCAGTTTTCCAGTTTAGACAAATCACTCTGCAAAGTGGCAGCATCCTGCATGGAACTTATAGTTCTGCACAATTTAGTATCATCTGCAAAAATAGAAACAGTACTTTCAATGCCCACCTCCAGGTCATTAATAAACAAGTTGAAAAGCAAGGGACCTAGTACAGAGCCCTGCGGTACTCCACTAACAACATTGGTCCAATTAGAAAATGTTCCATTTACCACCACTCTTTGTAGTGTATCTTTTAGCCAGTTCTCTATCCAGGTACAAATACTATGTTCCAGGCCAACATTCCTTAATTTAACCAGTAACCTTTTGTGTGGCACTGTATCAAATGCTTTAGCAAAATCTAAGTAAATCACATCCACTGCCATCCCAGAATCGAGGTGTCTACTTACATTCTCATACAAAGAAATTAAGTTAGTCTGGCAAGATCTATTACGCATAAAACCATGCTGGCACAAACTCATAGTATTATGATTTGCTATGAAGTCCAGTATCTTATCTTTTATTAACCCTTCGAAAAGCTTTCCTACCACCGACGTCAGACTAACTGGCCTATAGTTTTGAGGCTGAGAACGGGATCCTTTTTTGAATAGAGGCACCACATTAGCAATTCGCCAGTCTCTCGGCACTATGCCAGATCTCAATGAATCCTGAAAAATTAAGTAAAGAGGTTTGGCAATCACAGAGCTAAGCTCGCTAATTACCCTGGGATGAATACCATCTGGCCCTGGACCTTTGTTAATCTTAACATGTTCTAGTCTCTTTTGAATTTCATCATGTGTGAACCATGCATCATTAGTTGTATTACTAGAATTGGGACTGTTAAGAAGGAAACCTTCACTTACTGATTCCTCATTTGTGTAGACAGATGAAAAATATGAATTCAGAATCTGCGCGTGGGTTTATTAATTTGGAGGTGCCCCAGGTTAGGGTCGGGTGTAGGTGGTGGAGGGGCAGGTTACGATCAGGTGGCGGTTGAATTTTTCTCGACCAGCACTTAACAATTGTGGTTTTGGGGGAATGGTCAAAAGTAAGCTCTTTAAAGGAGAAGGAAAGGTTAAAACTAAGTAAGCCTTATCAGAAAGGTCCATCTAAATATACCAGTAAACCCCCAAAGTAGTGCTGCTCTGAGTCCCCTGTCAAAAGAAACACAGCATTTCTTTCCATCTATTGTGTACACATGGGCTTCTGTATCAGACTTCCTGCCTTCAGCATAAACCTCATTGCCCTGGGCAAGAGCATGCTCAGTTTGCTCCTTTGCTCCTCTCCCCCCCCCTTCTCTGCTGTAATCTGAGCCAAGAGCAGACAGGAAGTGATGTCACACCATGTTAATACTCAGGGGCAATCCTGGCCCCTCCGCTGTCTGAGGCAGTAGCAGTTGCTGCTGCCCCCCCTCCCCCAGAAATTCGCTCTTAAAGTACCTGCAGCAGCCGCCTGATACCTAGTGGGGCGCTGCCGCCTGAGGCATTGGCAAA
The DNA here is from genome assembly GCA_038501925.1 of Xenopus petersii. Taxonomy (NCBI): domain Eukaryota; kingdom Metazoa; phylum Chordata; class Amphibia; order Anura; family Pipidae; genus Xenopus; species Xenopus petersii. Next base: position 166,008,578 of record CM076680.1, on the reverse strand, counting down.
CCACCCCTGTTAATACTGCAGCTCCTATCCTAAACAAACAGAGAGTTTCTAGAGCTTTTTACTCAGGTATGGTAAAACATTCTACAGAATAAATTTAGCATTCTAGCTTGCACTATTGCAGCTAATCTATTGGCAATAAAATGCCTCCGTAGCGTTCCTTCTCCTTTAAGGCGTCAGAGTTTATAGGGGGGTTTATATAGGGGTCTTTGAATTTAACTCCTTTTAACCTTGCTGTGCACCTTGCACTGGATTATCAATATGGCACAAAGTGCAGTATACTCTAAACACATGAGAACAAAGGGTCAAAATGATGTTCCTATGTTTTCCCTCAACTTCAACAAATTCAATAGACCTAATCGGCTAATATACTAGGAAGCAAAATACAGACTGACACAGTACAATACATACCAAAGGATAAGACAATTATGTTGGAGATCTTATCTGTTTGCAAATCTGAGGTCTCTAATGAAATGTTTTATACAAGCACAGAAGGTAAAGAATTTAGTTTATACTGCTCATTTCCTACTTTTAAAACACAGTTTTGAATTCTATTTGTCAACCGCAAACAGTTCAAGATCTTAGGATGTTCTTTTGTTCGAGAAGTGAATCAGCCACAAAGCATGGAACGTTTTCCAGCCACGGGTAGTTCACTGTTGCTGAACCAGCACTAATATTCTTTTTTCTGCCATTCCTAATACTAAAGGGTATTTACAGGGAGAATAAAATGTGCCGCAGGGCTGTAAATTGATTGTCATTTCTGTCTGAAAACCTGAGTGTAACGAAGATCCACAAACACTCCTTTCATCCCCAGAGAATTACAGAAAACAACTGATTGGAAAGAGAATGGAGAACCAGATACAAGAAAGGGGCTGTGTGACTGCGATAACTTTCTCTCAAAGAACAAGAGTAATGCTCTGTCTCACACAGGATTCTAATTATGCCATTAATTCATCTTCTTTGTTAATCCAAGTCTACCGCTGCCAAGAAAGTTGTGCTGCTTGATAAACTTGTTGTGCAGTCCCAATGAGTTAGAATAATACATTTTATTCCAGAGCTTGGGTGGGATTTGATCTGGTTACATTTTACCAATATAAAGTAGGGGTTGTGCTTATCAAAGGCTCATTTACAAGCTAGAAGGAAAGATGCACACTATGCAGATACTGGAGCTCCCAGCTGTCACTCTTCAAGCAAGACAGCCCCAAATCGTGTAGCTCAAAAAGGTAGTCACGTAAAGTAGGTAAGTTAGTAGATTTTGGGCTTTTCATAGGCTGTCTAAACATGACCAAAAATGATCAGGGTGGGGTCTGAAGACAACCTGATTTTTTTCTTATAGACTATCTTTTTGAGCTCCAAGGCAAGGTGCCCACGATGCAGATAATAGACATCCCAGCTGTCACTCTTCAAGCAAGACAGTCCCAATGGAGCTCAAAAGGGTAGTCACATAAAGGTAAGGTTTGGATTTTTCATGGGCTGTCTTGCCATAACTAGGCATGACCAAAAATGATCAGGGTGGGGTCTTAAGAGATCCTGATTTTATCTTCTAGAATGTAGACTACCTTTCTGAGCTCCAAGGTATGGTACAAACTATGTAGATACTGGACTTCCCAGTTGTCACTCTTCAAGCAAGCCAGTCCAAATTAATGGCGCTCAGAAGGGTAGTCACGTAAAGTAGGTATGGAAGTAGGGTTTGGGGCTTTCATGGGCTGTCTTGCCATAACTAGGCATAACCAATGAAGATCAGGGTGGGGTCTGAAGCCATCCCGATTTTTTTCTTTTAGAATGTTGACTACCTTTTTGAGCTCCAAGGTAAGGTACAAACTATGCAAATACTAGATCTCCTAGCAGTCGCTCTTCAAGCAAGACAGTCCCTATTTATGGAGGTAGTAGGATTGGCATTTTTTTTTCATGGGTTGCCCTGCAATGACTAGGCATGACCAAAGAAGATCAGAGTGGAGTCTGAAGACATCCCGATTTTATCTTCAAGAATGTTGGAAAGTCTACTTTATAGACAATCACCCACTCACATTGTTGGCTGTACACCTTATGTAGATTTCTGGTTGCAAATTCTTCAGCCCAAGCTATTACATGATTCCAAAATACTATGAATACTTAGATCATGCCTTTATTAATATTTACGTTGTGTTTTCCTTTTCTTGGCAAAATTTCTGTTAAACCTTTTATCAAGCTTCTCAAGCGAACTTCAGCCATTCTCAAGTAAGCCCATTAGCAAACCAAATCCAAAAAATGCCAAAAGTGGGAGAATATTCTGTAATAAAGGTATCTAAAGACTCCATAATAGAGCATGTCAGTACTTATGCACATTTAAGTTCAACATTTGAGTTCTAGGTTTTAGGGTCCTTGGAACATGGAGCTTGTTGTTGAAATGCCAGCTTCAGCACTGCTATTATAAGATACGAGTTTGCATTGAACATAGATTAAAAAATGGATCAGTTTTTACCCGATGATCATTAAAAATAATTCACCAGCCAAGTTCTGGATGTTAAAAGCCTAATTATTTTACAGTATAGCACTTTCAGGTGACAAAAGTGTTAAAAATTACAAAATGATATCTTGAATTATCATTTTTTTCACCAGTTTCCAAATAAATAGGAATAGAAGAGCTGGCACGATATTTTGGAACAATGGTTAACACTTGCTGAGCTCTGATTTTGCAAAGTGGTTCAGATGCTGCCAACACTGCGTCTGCCAAGCTCTGACGTGCGCTCCTGCTGGAATGTGCTGGGCTAGACAGCAGGAACAACAAGTCAAACAGGTGAAGCATGTGGAGTGGAGCATAGCTAAATAATAACCAAGATTTATTTTATCCTACTTTTTGTTGGAAATGAATGCAGATAAGATAATAAGTCTGTCTTCTTTTATAATGGGAAGTCACTTCTGCATGGAACAATAAGGTTATATGTTAAACAATGGAGTATCCCCTTTTCCGTTTATTGTTTTTAATCATTTGTTATATAAGCACTTAGAATTAGTCCAAGGCAGTTTTCTTTTAGTCCGCACTATATCAGTGGTGTAACTAGATGTTACTGGGCCCCACATCAAATTCATTTTAGGGCCCCAAACCTACCCAGAGATTGTCCTGTTTTACCAATATATTCTTAAATTGCTCATTAATTAGGGTCTCTTGGTGCCCCTATACCTCCTGAGCCCCACTCCACCACAGTTTCTGTTTCTACTGTAGTTATGCTCCTGCACTATATATATATATATATCTGCATGTTTACTCTGCCCACATTTCTTTCTCAGTTACTCTGCTAATTAATCCTGTTAGGGGCTCAGAGCCCCAGCTACTATAGCAGGTTCTTGTATGAGACACATAGGGGCCCAAAGAACCCATGGTTTTGATTCTGAGATCAGTTAGAGATGTTGCCATAGAATCAGGAGACTGAAATGGAGCCTGACTAGAGGCTAAGCTAGGTCATTTACAACGAGTCGCAATAACTTGGCCTATTATACTGGGGTGCCATTCAGACGTATAAATCAGGTGACAGGAGTAGGGGTGCTATGATGTTTTTTGCTTAAATAAATAATATTTTTTTTACTACATCTGCCTACGGAGTGTGGTCCGGTATGTGCCAGCCCTTCATCTATTAATTTGCAGGTCTCCAATATACCACATGCCTTTTTTCTTTGTTTCCTTTTTTATGATTTTGATATCTTGACCCTGATGAAGACCTCTAACGGTCAAAACGTGTAGGGCTTATGTCTTGATTTTGTATTTTTGGGCTTATGTCTTGACTTTGTATTTTTGGGCTTATGTCTTGATTTTGTATTTTTTGATGGAATAAAATGCATGTAAATTTTTCTATTTAAGTGTGCAATCTTCATTTTTGGAACAATTATAATGCGTTGGTGACTGATGGGGAGTCCCGTTTGGATTAGCACCTCACATTTAGGTGATTCAGTGTGCGCCCTCTAACCCCTTTTTTTGGTGAAAATTAACTTATCAAATCATAAAGATTACAAGAGAGTGATTCTCCCCATTAAATAATTTATTTTTGGGAGAATTTGGTCAATGTTTTGCTTGTTTAATGAAGCTAGAACAGGTCTCCATTATACCATAATTGACGGCACGGCTCCTATACTTATCTCTGATGTGAAATAATGTCGGCTTCTTTTCCATGCTGTGTTATTAATCCAGTAATCAGCTTTTCCAGCTCTCATTTCTCTAGAGCATAACTTTGCGATTTCTTGCATTTAATGGCAGCTTTTAGATATTTCTTTTAATTTCTCCTAGCACTTACTTACATTATACATTAAGGCATAAGAGCAAAGGAGAGACTAGGCACCTTTCTCTGTTTAAACACATAAAAGATGAGTTTAAATAAGTTGAAGCATTTCACATCAGACAGAACATTTAAATGAAGAGTTCAGAAAGGTTTTAAACATATTAACTTAAAGGGGTTGTTCACCTTTGAGTTAACTTATAGTATGATGTAAAACGTGATATTCTGAGACTATTTGTATTGGTTTTCGTTTTTTAATTTTCGTGGTTTTTGACTGATGTAGCTTTTTATTCAGTAGCTCTCCAGTTTTCAGTTTCAGCCATCTGGGGAATTAATTTTCCCGCCTCTTATTGATTTGAATAAGAGGCGGGAATATGAATTATTTGGATAAAATGGAGTCTATGGGAAATGGCCTTCTTGTAATTCAGAGCTTTCTGGATAATGGGTTCCCGGTAACTTATCCCATACCTGTAATAATAATCCAAAAACATATTTAACCATTACATAAATACAATATACAAATGAAGCACTCTATATTCCAGCAGCAATCCCGGCTTAATGTCGAAAGCATTTTGTGCTACAGATACTTAAAACGCTTGTGAGTTACACCTGTTTCCTAGGCAACCATTAAAACTTACATTACAGAATAACTATATGGTTTCAGGTGTTGAAAAGGTACTGGGAAGAATCACAAAAGTCTGTGCAAGCAGTGGATGCTTTTAACCAGAATTTTAAAAACAAATCCAGTGAATAAAACACGAATAAGAAGGCCCAGTGACGACAAACTCTAAAGCCATTCTGTTCTTGTTAGCAAAAGAACCAGGGCTCAAGTTCTGGGCAGGCAAGGGAACCAGAGTGGACACAGAAGGAGCGGGGATGAAGCAGAGCGTAGTCAAAGATCAGGCCCAGGTAAATAACCGAGAGAGTCCTGATTCAGAATACAAAAGCATACTCAAAAATAGGCAACAGGGTCAGGACAAGCAGCAAATGTCAAAGTCAGGATCAGGCAGAGGTCGGTCACAAGAATCAATACAAAATTTGCACCCAGGAACGTGTAAATCAGAACCTACGTTGGGCAGCAAATATATAGGGCAGGACCTTTAAATTTTTGAATCTTGCGCCATGCATGATAACGTCATGCGCCACTTCAAAAATAAAAGGAGCGGCTTGAGCCCTGGTTGGCCGGGTTTGGGTTGTTACTTGGACAACCATTTCAAGTTAGGGTTGGGTGTGGGTCAGACTGGGATGTACACTCCTCCACTGCTCCGAAAGATTCCCCGCATACAGAAGCCATGGTCTTTAAAGTCTTCGCCGAAACGCATTCCAGTCAGTGTAGAATAAGAATAGTCCTAAAAAGGTATCCGAGCATGAGAGGGGCAACTGAGAACCCCAACCAACAACACAACAAGTTGTGTAATATACTCTCTACACAATGAGTGATACCCAATTAGTGGCTTATAAGCAAAATGTTCCTCACGAACCCCTTGGATGTTGCTTTTAGGGGGTTATTTATTATACTCCGATTATCTGAACAATACGTAGTTTTTGGACTTAAAAAAACTACAAATTTATTAAAGCCTGATGGTCTTAAAAGTCCAACTCCAAAAATCCGGCATCTCAAAGCTTTCAAGGTCCTGTATAAGTCAATGGGGAAGGTCCCAGTGTCTGCGCAGCTGTCCATACTGATATCCAATAATTTCGGGGATTTTGGACCAAAAATTTAGAAAACTCTGAAAAAATCGTAGTACTTGCAGAAAAGTACTACGGGCAAAGCTCCGAAGGTATTGGAATTTTGCCCGCCCAATTTTTTCTGACTGTTTAATGATAAATAAGGTCCATTCGACAGTCAGAGTTGATTGGATTTTTATGTTAGAAATTCTTCGGACCTTGATAAATAACCCCCTTAATCTCACTGTTAAATTAACCATCATTTTGCATTGTGTGTGTGTATAGTGTGCCATAATGCAAATATCTTTCACTCCAGTGAGCCTGCAAAGGTTTTATGTTTTGTCAGTAGCTTGCCAGGCTGTTGGGTAATGTTTACAAGACCATAACATTCCTGTAGTGTAACACTGATATATAAAGACTATTTCATTTTCATCTTACTTGAAATAGAATCAACAATGAAACTTACGTTGAAAATGCTGCATCAAGCGGAATTTACAAGGGTTTGTACTGAGCAGATTTCTGAAGATCATCTTACCTGGGTATTACATGTGTATCATCCTTATAAGCCATTGACTATGGGGGTTACTTATCAAAGGTCGAATATTAGAGTTTTTTATATACCCCGAATTAACTCAAATAAACTCGAGAGAACTCACAACTCAAATGGTTTCTTATTTAAGAAAATGCTTGAATGGGAAAAACTTGATTCTGTGAGTTCGAGTTGCGAAACCCAAAAATTCGAATTAAACCCTCCATAAAAAACTCAAACATCATGCGGGCTATTAACATCTTCAAATGGTTCAAGTGAAAGTAGGGAGGGGTGTGTGTATGGATGCTGGGTTTTCATTTGGAGGGGTTGATGGACTTTGTCTTTTTTCAATCCGATTTAACTAAGTAACTATGTAACTATATAAAAGAATGAGGCCCAATGAGCCACTAAAAAGACCAGTAACATCATTTTTTTAAAAAAAAATTTGATTCTATTTAACGGAAAAAAAACACCAAACAGTTTTAACTTTCAGTTTTTTTCTGCTTGCGCTCCTCTTCAGAAACGGCGACAGGGCGACTATCCATCGTGTGGCGCTCGATTTCTCCTGCCTGCCTTCTGTAGGAAATAGCCAGGGAGCAGAAATCTAGCTCCACGCAATGGATCGTCACCCTGTCGTTGTTTCTGAAAAAGCTTATGATTTATAGTTATGAGACTCCATGGGGCAAATTCACTAACCTCTGGAAATTTGCCAGCGACGGCTTCACTCACATTGCCACACTTCGCCAGGCGAAAATTCGCCAGGACAATGCTAATTCACTAAAATGCGAAGTTGCGTCCAGGGCGCCGAACGATGGCAAAGTTTCGCTAGCGTTAATTCGGCAAGTAAAGCGAAGTTACGCTAGTTTTGGCTAATTTGCATACGGCGGGAAGTTAAATTTCAATGGACGTATATGTTGCAGCAAATACATTACACCACACAAGTCTGGGAAACCTTAATAAAATAAAATAAAGTTGTTATATTGCCCTACACATGTGCCCAGTGTATAGTTTAGGTGCCATGTGTTAGGAAATGTAGGGGGGGGAAGCCGGGTACCCTAAAAAAAATTTACAATCTTTTGCAGCCGATCACCCTGAAAAACTGAAAAGTCGCCAGCGTTTTTTGGAACTTTGAGGAAGTCCTATCTACTCTATTGCACTTCACCTGGTCTGAGCTGCTGAATGAAAGTCTGGCGCAAGAGGATACGTTCAGTAAAATCCGATTCTTAGTGAATTTGTGTAGTTATGTCTATTTGACAGAGCGAAAATTCGCCTGGCATTAGAGTACAAGTAGCCCTACAGTCTATCTCTTTCGTTAGCGAATTTACGCCAGTGCCCGTTAGTCAATCAGCAAAGTTCTGAAATGACGTCACACTGGCGAATTTTCACTAGAGTTAGTCACTTCACCCTTATTAAATTAGTAAATTTGCCCCCATCTCTCTAACAAGGGTTTAGGTTCAGTTCTCTAGCACCTGAATGCTATTTTTGCTGTTTTAGTGAGAATTGTCGTGCATTTGAGTGGCCTAATGAGAATCAAAGACAGGGCCCGAGCACTGCCCAAGACAACTGGGTAAACTGATCATACAATAAATCAATAACTAACCCTATCCAATGTGGTTATGCATCAATATCTCTTTTTTTTCCTCTTTAGCAGAATGGAGTGCAGTAATTACGCAATTTCTACCTTGTACAAACAGTCGATTCCAGTAGATTGCTCCAACTTGCTCTCCTCCTAGAAATATGAGGTTGGTCAGAATGAGCAGCGCGGTGGAGACAGATGCTAGAGCAGCGTGGATTTGCCGATACATCCTTGGGGACAAACTGCGGTCCTGGAAAGACAGAAATGATAATCTGCTGGATCATTTAGAGTTTAAGTACAAACCTGTCAGTTGTTTTCGCTCAGGTACAGCAAAAGAAAAAATAAATAAATAAAAAAAGATATATATATATATATATATATATATATATATATATAAATAAATATATATATATATATATAGAGAGAGAGACACACACACACACAGGTATGAGATCCATTAAACGGAAACCCATTATCCAGAAAGCTTAGATTTAAAGAAAACATCTCCCAACTCAATTTTATCCAAATAATCCAAATTTTTAAAAATGATTTCCTTTTTCGCTGTAATAAAAAAAACAGTACCTTGTCCTTGAGCCCAACTAAGTTATAATTAATCCTTATTGGAAGCAAAACCAGCCCATTGGGTTTATTTAGGGGCAGATTTATCAAGGGTTGAATTTCGAAGTAATGGGGTTTTTTTGAACTCCCATAACTTTGAAATTCGATTAAAAAAAAGCCAACCGAAATTTATTAAAAATGTATCAGATCGTTCGAATTGAACTAAGAATTCGATTCAAAGTATTCTTAAAAAAAACTTAGATTTTTCAAAGTCCACCAATTGACTCCAAATAGGAGGTTCTAGGAGGTCCCCCATAGGCTAAAACGGCAATTTGGCAGGTTTTAGATGACGAATGGTAGAAGTCGACGTTTAAAAAAGGCAGTACATGATAAATTTCGATATTCAAATTTGTTTAGAATTTTAATCAAATTTGGACTATTCCCTAGTCGAAGTATACAAAAATAGCTCGAAATTAAATTTTTTTCCTTGAATTTTCAATTCAAACCTTGATAAATCTGCCCCTTATTCTTTATATTAGGGATGCACTGAATCCACTATTTTAGGATTTAGCTGAATCCTTTGTACAAGGTTCGGCCAAATCCCAAACTGAATCTGGACCCTAATATGCACATTTAAATTAGAGAAAAAAGGGTAGAAAGAGAACTGCGTAAGCATCAAATGGCTTAAAAATTTCCTTGTTTGTGAGATGTTGTGTGATTTATTGGATTTGGTTCTGCCTGGCAGCTGGATTTAGCCTAATCCGAATCCTGCTGATAAAGGCAGAATCTTGGCCGAAGTCCGAACCAAATCCTGGATCCTGGATTTGGTACATCCCAAGCTTACATGATTTTCTAATAGACTTAAGGTATGAAGATGCAAATGACAGAAAGATCCTTTATCTGGAAAAACCCAGGTCCCACGCATTATAAATAACAGGTCAGGACCTTGGGTTTTCCAGATAATGGATCTTTAATTTGGATCACCGTACTTGAAGTCAACTTAAAAATATTTTGAACATTAAATAAATCCAATAGGATAAAGATCATCAGAAAATTCTGATCTGGTTATTGCTATATATTGTCATATGTTAGAAGATAAAATACACTACATAAAATACCCTATCCCTAAAACATTAAGGAGCTGATTAATTAAAAAAACTGTGATAAAAAAAGATCATGAAAACTCAAATTTAAATAAATCCAGGTTTAAGCTGACGGATTTATTTAAATGTGAGTTTTCGTGATGCAGTAGTCAATGGGAAGTGAATTTTCAAAGTTCAAGTTATTTTTAGATTTCAGATTTTGAAAAAAAATGTACTCATTAAATATTGTGAAAATATGCTGCGAATCGAGCAAAAAAATAATTTTAATGAAATCAATGGAACTTTTTTGAAATTGGAAAATTGGACTCTAAGGATCTAATTTATTATTAATTAAGAGTCAGGACTAGGGTTGCAACCTTTTTGGACAGTGAAGTCCAGGCAGGGGACGGCAAAATCACAGGATGTAGCAGTGAAGTCACAGGGAGGAGCTAATTACATCATGGGGTGGGGCTATTATGTGGCGACCTGCAATTGGCCAATCACTACATCCATCTAGGAAAATTGTACCAAGTTTTCCTAATTTGGAAAACTGAGCAGGTACTTTTGACCCGAGCAGCCCTTCTGAAAACTGGAACGTCTGGGTCAAAACCAGGCAGATGGCAACCCTAGTCAGGACTGAGCAAAAATGGTCAAAATAAACTCACTCTAGTTTTTTTAACCTCATTTTACCCTATCCTGGTTAATAATACATCAGACTCTAACCTATGCTGAAGTCCACTTTGTGTGCCAGCCAGAAAACCTTTCAGCCATGCTATGGCATTAATCCTGACCCCCTCACAGTTACACTTACATTACACAGCACGGCATGGATTTCTATTTTAGTGAAACTATTTTTTTTTAAGAATCTGATTCTATAAAACAATGCAAAAAAAATAATTTTTCCCATGAGCCATTTTGATGCAAGTTTGCAGCAGTATATTTCTCGATAACCAACTTTTATCACAACACTGTTGCCATTTTTGGGGACAGTGGAATCACACAGTGAGGAGAAGCAGGACATCAAATAAGGAAAGACTTGCACTGTTGCCAATTACTGAACTTTCACTATTCCTTGTCAAGGAAAATGAAGGGCACAGTGATGGCGGCACAGACAAGAGAGATGTATTCTCTTTCCCTAATTAGAAGCTGAGGAAACCTAAGGATATGGAGTGCCATGCCATTCTGGATAGCCCCTGGCATTCTGCTTAAATTGGCACCCTGTTTTATACATAGGTAGTCATGGGTACAATGTAAACTATGGAAATGAGCTGTAAAAATGTCATGTATGATATGTCTCAGTTTTCTTTTCATTCCAGGCATAAGGTCATATGGAAACCCATTTCACTAAATTTTCTTCTGTAGAGTATATAAAGAAAAGGGTAGTTAAAGGGGTAGCAAGAGGTAGAAGTGCATACACTCATCTTCAGTAAGTACAATGACTAGGACCAGAGATGATCATTTCAAAAAAGTCTTGGCAACACAAGCCTTTTCAATTCTGCTGATGTCAATACCCAAAAATGAGTTCTGATGCCAAATATTACTCATTTCATTTCTAAAGGAAAACTATAATCACATACTTTTTTTATACAACCAATAATTACTCAACGTTGAAAATATAGGATGGTTTTGTTTTTTGAAAACTTATCGCTGCGCATAAACCCTAACAAAGAATGCGGCCATTGTCAACAAATCATGACTAGAATTGAGCACAAAGCTAGCCATACACAAATGCGGTTATTTATCAAAGGTCGATTAGACCTCAAATGAACTCAAAATTCAAATGGTTTCTAATTTAAGAAAAAACTTGAATCAGTGCAGTCAGGGTGAAAAACTCAAAAAACTCGAATTGATCAAGTTTAAAGGAAAAAAACTTGAATGCCTCGAAATGATCGAGTTTTCCAACAAAAACCACCAAAAAAATCTCAAACATCATGAAGGCTATTGACATCATCAAATGTTTCAAGGGACCTCTGCCATTGACTTCTACATGACCTCAACAGGTTTTAGATGGTGTATTTTCAGATTCAAGCTATTTCCAGTTTTAATAGATCTTAAAAATTTAAGTTTTGACTCAAAAACTCAAATTTTTGGTGGAAAAAACAACTCAACCTTTACTAAAGCTGCCCCCAGAAAGTTCCCCACGTTTGGCTTCATTGTTTTGCCAGATTTGGGCACACATGTAGTGATCCAAATATTTTTTATCAGAGCTTCAGCCATCAAGTAAACAATCAAATCACATAAGGCCCAAACCAGAGTGGAGAACATCTGCACCTTGATGGACTCTTTGACCAAAGCATGTTTCTGTAAAGCCCAGTGAATATTTGAATAAATGAGCCGCAAATATATATTTTAAGGGTGGTGCTCATACCCTGGTCACTAGGTTTATAATACATATATTTATATGTGAATCTATCAAGTCAAGAAATACAACAATGGGGTCCATCACTATTTGAAAGGATATGTACCAGTCGTCATCAGAAACTGATACTTATTAGACAGAAGGCAATAAAATGATGATTGTATGTATTGTATGACATTCAAGAGTATGAGTTGTGATTATTTACATTTAAAAAATATTATCAGAGCTGCTTTTACTCCAAAAAGTACGAGTTGTTCATCTTGATGGGCAGACGAACAAACCTTAGTGTTAAGGAAAATGAAAAATGTGAATACTAATATCACAGAGGACTAGTTTAATGGTTCAAATAAAGTACTGTCTAATGACTGAGAGAATACCAGTGGCACCTTTGAGCATCACCATTAATACAGAAGGAAACATTGCAGTAAGACTTGCAACAGATTCAGTAAGGAATACTGAATGATGAGATTCAGAAAGATCTTTTCTAGAAGATCACATCCTAAGACATCCAAAAGCCTTGCTTGTATGGCCACAGCAAGAGCTGCAGTTTATTAAAATTACAATCCTATGATGCTGAGCATAGTAGCTGTGAACAGGGGATTATGTTTGGCTAACTCTCACCAAAAGGAGCTGTAGATTTGTAATATTGTTCCAGCGCCATGAGGTTTGCTAAAACAGCTAAGATTAATAACTGCCTTCTAGTGTCCTAGTGTTACGCATACTGTAATAATAAAGAATACAGAGATTAGGAAACACAGGAGCACACTAAACTACCAAGCTCTGTATTTCAATCCTGATACAGAATAATGTAGTTTGAGCTTGGAAAGATGTAAAACACACTTAGTATAGCTGGGTCTTAATCCATTTTTATGCTATGAAAGGTGCAGTTCTGAGGCACCTGAAGCCCAGAAGACAGGTCTCAAATGAGGTGTGGTAGCTTAAATGGCTATTTATTTGTGTTAAGGCTAGGGAACCCTATGGTTTGTCAACTTAAGGCTTCATCCACCCCAATTCTAAATCTGTCTTACCGTTTCTCTGTGCTGATCCATACATAATTTACAGCAATTAAAGCCTATTATTATTATTATTATTATTATTATTATTATTATTAATAACATGTATTTATATAGCGCCAACATATTGCGTAGCACTGTAGAGTAAATGTGATTATACAACTACATCACATGAATTACATACATAGAATATATGGAGTAACAAACATCACAATCAATACAGGTACAAAAAGGTGAGGAAGGCCCTATGCATAGGCATACAGTCTAAAGGGAAGGGAGTAATATACAAGGTGTGGGAGTGGGCAAGATCGAATTAAGTGGGTGAGAAATGTGGTACTGTATGTGGTGTTGCGTTTGGTAGTTAAGCAGAGTGAGGGTAGGCTTCTCGAAAGAAGTGCGTTTTCAGAGATTTCTTGAAAGCAGAAAGGTTGGGAGAAAGTCGGACAGACCGTGGGAGAGCGTTCCAGAGGAGGGGTGCAGCCCTTGCAAAGCCTTGAATGCGAGCATGTGAGGAGGTAATGAGAGAAGAGTTGAGTAGTAGGTCAGTAGAGGAGCGTAGTAAGCGAGTATATAGAGATGAGTTCAGAGATGTAGAGTGGGGCAGAGTTATGAAGTGCTTTGAAAGTCAGTGTCATTAATTTGAATTTGATTCTGAAAGGTAACGGAAGCCAGTGCAGGGATTGACAGAATGGCGAGGCAGAGGAGGAGCGTTTGCTGAGGTGTATGAGCCTCTCAGCAGTGTTCATTATGGACTGGAGAGGTGACAGTCTCTGGAGGGGAAGGCCAATTAAAAGAGAGTTACAGTAGTCTAGACGCGATATGATGAGAGAGTGAATAAGAATTTTGGCAGCGTCTTGGGTGATAAATGATCGTATTTTGGATATGTTCCTTAGGTGGAAGTGACATGATTTAATAAGTGACTGGATATGAGGAGTGAATGACAGGGCAGAATCTAGGATAACCTCAAGGCACCGGGCCTGGGGAGAGGGGGTGATAGTGGAATTGTTAACTATGATGGATACTTCAGGGATGCTACTGGTGTTAGTTGGAGGAAAGAGAACCATTTCAGTTTTAGAGAGGTTTCATTTAAGGTAGCGTTGCGACATCCAGGTAGAGATAGCGGACAGACAGGAGGAGACACGAGTTAGGAGTTCTGGGTTGAGATCAGGAGATGAGAGATAGATCTGAGTATCGTCAGCATAGAGGTGGTAGTGGAAACCATACGAATTTATTAATTTGCCAAGGGAGGAAGTATAGAGGGAGAATAGTAATGGTCCCAGGACACAGCCTTGAGGAACTCCAACAGAAAGAGGTAGGGGAGAAGATGATACTCCATTGTAGGAGACACTGAAGGAACGATTGGTTATGTAAGAAGAGAACCAGGACAGGGCTGTGTCACGAAGGCCAAGTGACTGGAGGGACTGGAGGAGGAGAGAGTGATCTACAGTGTCAAATGCGGCTGAGAGATCAAGCAGTATTAGTAGTGAGAAATGATTGTTGGCTTTAGCGGTTAAAAGGTCATTAGTTAGTCGAGTCAGGGCAGTTTCCGTGGAGTGTTGCGGCTTAAAACGAGATTGTAGGGGGTCCAGCAGGTTATTGTCAGAGAGGAATGAGGTTAGTCGGTTGTAGACTAGGCGCTCAAGTAGTTTAGAGATGAAAGGTAGCAGAGAGATAGGTCGGAGGTTGTCAAGATTGGAGGGATCAAGAGAGGGTTTTTTCAGAATGGGGGTGACAAGAGCATGTTTTAGTTGAGAAGGAAACAGTCCAGTTGAGAGCGAAAGATTAAATAGGTGAGTTAAGGCTTTGATTAGACAAGGATTGGTATTGCGGAGAAGTTTTGAGGGAATTGGATCAAGCGGGCAGGTGGTAAGGTGAGAAGAGGCCAAAAGCTTTGAGACTTCCTCATCAGTGACAGGGGTGAAGAAGCACAGGAGAGACTGGGGAGTGTGGAGGGAGGGTGGTGGAAGTCTAGGGGGGTTGAGTAGTGTAATGTCCCTTCTGATAGTGTAAATTTTGTTTTTGAAGTGCTCAGCAATATCTTGAGCAGAGACAGATGTTCATGGAGGGGGTGGAGAAGGGGAAAGGAGAGTGTTAAAGGTGAGCTGTGCTGGTTTTTTAGAAAGGGAGTTAATGAGTGAATTAAAGTATGTTTGTTTGGCTTGGAAGAGGCTGGTGTTAAAGGAGCACAGGGCAGATTTGTAGTTCCAAAAGTCTGATTCTGAACGGGATTTGCGCCAGCGACGCTCAAGTGCACGTGAGTGTCTTTGGAGCGCTTTTGTATGAGCAGTATGCCAAGGTTGAAGTGGTTTGGGTCTAGAACGTTTAGTTTTTATAGGAGCAAGCTAATTTAGGGCAGTGGTGAGAGCAAAGTTGTGCTCAGGGAGGCGAACAGTAGCGAAGTTGCACTACCGTTACTTCGTCAGGCAAAGCAAAGTTAAAATATAATGGACGTATATGCTGCAGCAACTACATTACACTACACAAGCCCAGGAAACCTTTAAAAAGTAAAATAAAGGTGTCCTATTGGCCTACGCATGTGCCCACTGTATTGTGGAGTTTCCATATGTTAGGACATGTAGGGGGGGAAGGAAGGTACCCCAAAACAAATTTATGCTATTTTTCATACTATCACCCTTAAAAAAGTAAAAGACGCCAGCGTTTTTTGGGACTTAGAAAAAATTTCAACTATTTTTGGACAAACTCCTATCTACTGTATTGAACTTCACCTGGTCTGACCTGGTGAAGTAAAGTCTGGCGCAAGAGGTAACGTTCAGTAAAATGCGCAAGATAGTGAATTAGCATAGTTACGTCCCTTCGAAATAGTGCGACTTGGCGTAAGGGTGCGAAGTAGCGCCAGAGTAGGTCCACCTCAATGGGTAGCTGGTAAATTTAAACAGAACCAGGGATGCTAGAGCCAGGACTGGTACTACAAGTTTACAAGAAATTTACTTATTCCAACTCGGGCCCATTTAACTCGTGATCCATCCCAATTCTGGTTGACCTTACCCCCTTTTCTTCCCTGATCTGTCCATAATCCACCCCAAGGAATGCCCAATACACCATCACTCCTCTCCTTACATCATTACCCCACCCCCTTGCATCACCAGCTAGTCCACTTACATTGCCAACTGTCATCTTCTCCCAAGCACATCGCAGTCAGAATGATTGTAAAAGGTCAACCCTAAAGAAAACACACAGTGCTAAGAAAGGATGCCAAAGGCATAAATCATCTACAATCTCATCTATGCCATGCTCAATTGTTAGGGTTGTGTTATTTTTTCCATGAAAAATTTTAGTTTTCAGGGGTAGTTTTCAGTCAAAAATCTATTTTTCGGGTTAAAAAAAAAAATTTCTGCAATTTATTATACCCTGAAGCTGGAAATAGCTTTAATCCGAAAATACACCATCACCATGTCGAGGTCAAGTATACAGTAAGTCAATAGCAGAGGTCCCTTGAACAAAGGTTTTTTTTTCGTGAAATCTCGATCAATTCGAGTGTTCAGTCGAGTGTTTTCACCCCGACTACACTGAAGTTTTTTACATTCAAGATTTTTCTTAAATTAGAAACTCTTAAGTTGTGATTTTATTCGAGGTCTAAAAAAGCTCACAAAGCTCTAACATTCGACCTTTGATAAATAACTCCCTTAATGTGGAGCTTCTAACAAGAACGAGAGGTGCAAGGCTGGTCTAGAGATGTAATGCGCAGAATTTTAATTCAAATATGTGCCGTATCCATTGCATGACTCTTAAGAACAAATTTAGACATTCTAAATGACTTATTATACAGCCTCTTCATCTCTGCAGTAAAGTATGAATAAGTAACAAAGAAACTTATTTAAATCAGTATTTCTCTCTTCAACATGGATATTAAAGAATGTCCAGAAGTACTTTATAAAAAGCAATGCAGGAAGATTGCTAATACCGCTCAAGTACGAGGACTTAATTAAGATGTCCCAGGAACACTCCAACCGCATTTTTATTTCCCTGTAAAAAAATGAGAAGATTATTTTTCTTGTTTAATGTGAAGCAATTGGCCGGTGGGATTTATAAATAGCAAGTAGAACTGTACAGAAAGTTCCAGCTCCAAGCGGAGGCTTACCTTGCCTCACAAACTTACACAGACAATATACATTTGGTCTTTATTTGTACAGGTATGGGATCCATTATCTAGAAACCTGTTATCCAGAATTAAGGAATGGACATCTCCCATAGACTCCATTTTATGCAAATACTCATTTATTTTTCTATGTAATAATAAAACAGTAACTTGTACTTGATCCCAACTAAGATATAATTAATCCTTATTGGAAGCAAAACCAGACTATTGGGTTTATTTAATGGTTACATGATTGTCTAGTAGACAAGATATGAAGATCCAAATTACAGAAAGATCCATTATTTGGAAAATCCCAGGTCCCGAGCAATCTGGAAAACAGGTCCCATACCTGTACTGCACGTCTGGTGGGATACAAGGGATCCCAGGCAAAAGGAGGCAAGATGGCGGCAGAGCATTTCTATAGAAAAAGTCACCAGCCATAGAATTTTATTGCAAATAAGAGCACCAGACTGGGGGAAAAAAAATTAAGATTTTACTCACTTGGGGGTGACTAATACATTGGCACACACCAGTGAATTTGACTTTTTTTTCTCCTTTAACATTCCCTTTAAGGGCTAATTATACATGAAGCTGGAAGATCAGGACTATTCAATTGCAAAAAATGGCCACACATTTGTCTTAAGATAGCAACAGCAATTTACTGAATTTTTCTCATTTTTATTCTTATGAAACCACGAATAAACACATTTCCACGAGTGTCAATTATTTATCAAAGATCTGAACTTATAAGGCACAAACGGGAAAGAAAAGCAAAAAAGTTGCATTCATTTTTTTTTTATTTGTTGCGCGATAACTGACTTTTTCGTATTAACGCACAAAAGCAAAGAAAGATCTTCCAGTTGTAAAGGAGACATCTGCCATTGGCTTCTACATGATTTCAACAGGTTTTAGCTGGAGTATTTTCGGATCCGCAATTGTTTCACTATTTTATCGTACAATAAATCCGGGAAAATACGTTCTTGTAGGCAACTTGTAGACTTTTTTCAGATTTTTTGCTACAAAAAGCCCAACCTAAAAAAGTCGGTTTAGTAAATTGGCCCCTAGGACCCATATATGTTGCCAATTCAACCCCTTCAAATGGAATTGGCAGATTACTGGCTAGTGTGTGGGGGATTCCAGATGACAGTTGGGTAAGGACCACATCTGCCTGTTGTTTTAGACTTCACATGACAAGTTTTCAGAGGCCCGCATCATGGTCCAATCAATGTTCTTTGGCCCAAATGATTGGATTTGGCGGCAGCACTGAGGCTGGGTGTATTAGGCCAAAATCTCTACCATACGGTAGATATATGATATGATATATGGCCCCATTGTCTGTGCTATCTTTGTTTCGGTGGAAAGGGAAGTAGAGAAGTAATTAAGTTAGAGAAAAAAAAATGTAGTTGTACAATATGTATAGTGATGAGCGAATTTGCGGCGTTTCGCTTCGCCGAAAAATTTGCGAATTTCGCGCGAAATTCGCGAAACGGCAAAAAATTCGCGAAACGGAGCAGTTTTTGATGCCGGCGCCCGTTTTTGACGCCAGCGTCCGTTTTTTTTTCGGGAAAAAAATTTTTGACGCCGGCGAATTTTTTCCGCGAACTTTCGTGGGCGTTTCGCGAATTTATTCGCTGGCGGCGAATCGCGCAAATTCGCCTCGAATTCGCGCCTGGCGAATAAATTCGCCCATCACTAAATATGTACAAAACCTCCCGGAACAAACCACTGTCCAACACACACAAAATAAGTTTGGTCGGGAGTCAGTAGGCAGTGGGTTAATAACTGTACCGCCTGTGAAACAAATATAGACAGAGACTTGGGTAGCGATTTCCTCGGACGGATTCCTCTTACAGAATTGCCTACAATCAAAATAAAAAAAAAAATGGCTCTAATTGTATCATCCGGCAACACTACTTATAAATCAATATAACTGGTATTTTACTCGCAACAAACGCCTGCGAACGCAACAATAGGCACAGGGATTATTAAACTGGGAAAAGGGAATTGCGTGTCTGTGCTGAGAGGTTCTGATATGTGTATCCTCATTCAAGGGGAAGTAAATCAATGCAACAGACCATTTAAAGCTAACCGATTATTGCTTGCATCTCTATTTGTTTATGATGGGAAAGGATGTATCTGCATTTTTGGTAATTGTCGCCAGAACAGGTAATGTCCACGGTTTCCTTGCTGTTGGGTCTCCTAGTGCACAATTATAAATACACTTGTATTATCAGAGAGGCAGGAGCATGGATTGTACAACATGGATTTATCTCACTTAGGGGCAAATTCACTAAAGCGCGAAGTGGCTAACGCTAGCGCAAATTCGCCAGCGTGACGTCATTTCGTTACTTCGCCCATTTACTAACAGGCGCTGGCGTAAATTCGCTAGCGAAATGGACCTACTCTAGCGCTACTTCGCACCCTTTACGCCAGTCGAAGTTGCACTATGGCGAAGGGACGTTACTACGCTAATTCACTTACTTGCGGATTTTCATGAACGTTAACTCTTGCGCCAGACTTGCCTTCGCCACCTCAGACCAGGCGAAGTGCAATAGAGTAGATAGGGATTGCTTCAGAAAAAGTTGAAATTTTTTTCTAAGTCCCAAAAAACACTGGAGTCTTTTCCTTTTTTAAGGGTGATGGGCTGAAAAAGATCGTACATTTTTTTGGGGGTACCCTCCTTCACCCCTACATTCCTAACATATGGCACCTAAACTATACAGGGGGCACATGTATAGGGCAATATAACACCTCTATTTTATTTTATGAAGGTTTCCCAGGCTTGTGTAATGAATTTGCTGCTACATATACGTCCATTCAACTTTAACTTGGCGCTGTATGCAAATTATGGCATCGCTAGCGTAACTTCGCTTTGCTTGATGAATTAACGCTAGCGCAAATTCGCTACCGTTTGCCTCCCTGAGTGCAACTTTGGATTTTAGTGAATTAGCGGCGCCTTGGCGAAGTGCGGCGAAGGTGTCGCTAATGCATTTTTGCTGCTTAGTGAATTTGCCCCATGGGCTTTGGGCGGGGTCATTTTTGTTGCCGTAGTTTGCCATTTAAAGGGATTTAACACTACGGAAAAAAAAATTCCTAAAAATAGAATTGGATATACAAAAATTAGACACGCTATCCGGCGCTGAGCCAAACATCAGAGAGAGTCGCTATTATAAATGCGGCTTTTATTCAAAACACAGTGCGGTGTACATGCAGTGGGTATGTGCAGAAACTAACGCTTTCGTGCCCTTACAGCACTTCCTCAGAGCCCGTTATCCAGAAAGTTGCAAATTACGGAATGGATGTCTCTCATAGACTCCATTATAATCAAATAATCAAAATTTTGAAGAAAAAAAATTTTCCTTTTTCTGTGTAATAATAAAATAGTCGCTTGTACTTGATCCCAACTAAGATATAATTAATCCTTATTGGAAGCAAAACCAGCCTATTGGGTTTATTTAATGTTTCCATGATTTTCTAGTAGACTTAAGGTAGGAATATCTAAATTATGGAAAGATCCGGTATGCGGAAAACCCCAGGTCCCGAGCATTCTGGATAAAAGGTCCCATACCTGTACTTTAATATTTCTTTTAGATTGATTTTTACTTACGATCACACGTTGAATCGCCGGGATATCAAGTAGTTTTTTCCCAGCATGCTCGGTGATGAGACTGATCCAGTTGAGAGCTGCCCAGTACCAAAGATACTTATGGGCTCCATGCCAGCAACAAACAAAGATAAAGGTTAAGGCTGAGGACAAGACCATGCCATACAGGCCACGGTGGGATCCCCCCAGAGGGATGTAAATGTATCTGTTGGAAAGAAAAAAAACAGCCTATATCATAACTTATCTGAGCTGTTATTACCCAACATTTCTTATAAGAACATCATTCGTTCGATAAATATCCACAATTGATCCTACCCAACTCCTGTATAGGAAGCTACACACTTGGCTGCAGGGATCAGCTTTAGGGATGCACCAAATCCAACATTCACTTGGGTATTTGGCCAGGATTCAGCCTTTTTTAGCAGGAGTCGGCCGAACCCATGTGTCTGGCCACTCCGAATCCATAAAGTCATGTGACTTTTTATCACACAAACCAGGAAGTACAAATCACACACGTAGGGGCAGATTTATCAAAGGTAGAATTTCGAGTTTATGTGAGTTTCTAAAACTCCCATAAACTCGAAATTCGGAAAAAACGACCAATCGAAATGTATTTAAAAAAAAAATCTATTTTTTTTTAAAAATGGCCGGACAGGATCGAGCTGCAAATTCGAATCAAATTCTATTCAAGGTTTTTCAAAACTTTTTTTCCCCAGTTCAACAAATGACTCCAAATTGATTGCATAAGCTAATACACCTATTCGGCAGGTTTTAGATGGTGAATAGTCGAATTTGAATTCTTAAAGGAACAGTACATTATAAATTTCAAAAATCGGATTTTGATTTTTTTTTAATTCGAATCTAATTGTACTATTCTCTAGTTGAATTACACTAAAATAAACTCGATATTAGAATTTAAAAATTTGAATTTTCATTTTGACCCTTGATAAATCTGCCCCATAGTGCGCGGTTCTCTTCCTTGTCCTGATTTGCCGAAGTTTGCAGGGTTTGGATTTGATTCGGTATTTGGCCAAATCGTTTATGAAGGATCCAACGACCCACACACAGCTAGCGGGGGAGTAAGCAACAACATATAAAGTGCATATAGTGTATGTTCTAAAACAATCAAATCCCCTTTTGTGACTAATCAATTGTGTGTGTCTTGAAAAAGTTTCGGTTACATTACCCCTTAAAGTGGACCTATCACCCAGACATAAAAAGCTGTATAAAAAAAGTCCAAATTCGTTTTTTTTTTAAAGCATTCATAGCTGTTGTAAACGCATTTAAAAATCTCAGCTGTCAATCAAATATTATCTGCCCCTCCTCTATGCCTTAGACATAGAGACAATTACTTTCACTTTCCATTCAGCACTTCCTAGATGTCACTGCTCTCCCCACATTCCACCAGTTTTCTCAACCATTTAATTGTGTAGCCAGGACATGGGGATGGACATTAGGTCCCCTGTTTTGGACAAATAAGATTTTGAGATGATGCAAGGCTTGTCTTAATAAGCTCACCAGGGTTTGGAAGAAAAGGTGCAGGCTGCTGCAGAGGTAGAAGAGCCATCTCATCGCCAATTGTTATGTTTTGGTACCCGAGGATGAGTAGAATATAAGGGTGCTTTATTAGCAGACTCTTGCAGCCATTACACAACAGTAACTTTCACTTTCACGCTGTCCAGGAAGCATGCACAGTATAAGTCTGAACACAGTGACATCTACAGGCCATTTGTTTAAACACAACACAGTGTCCACAAAATGGCTTCTGCCTGATTGCTATAATTTTGAGTTCCCAGACTTTAAAGGGAACACGTCGCCCGATAAAATTATTCCAAATCCTATTTTATGGCGTTAGTCAAGCAAAATGAACTTTAATTTAAATTACTTGAATCTTGTTTTCTTTGGTCTGGGAATTCATAATGATAGCAAGAGGCAGGAGCCATTTTGTGCACACTGTTATTAAGACAAGTCTTGTATCATCTCAGAATCTTGTTTGTGCACCAGAATGGGGGACCTGATGTCCATCCCCATGTCCTGGCTACACAATTAAATGGTGAAGAGAACGGGGGAATGTGGGGAGAGCAGTGACATCCAGGAAGTGCTGAATGGAAAGTGAAAGTAATTGTCTGCCTATGGCACAGAGGAGGGGCAGGCAATATTTGATTGACAGCTGAGATCTATAAATGAGTTTACAACAACTATGAATGCTTTATTAAACAAAAAGAATTTGGATTTCATGTTTCATAGGAAAGGGACTTTAATTATAGAGCTTTTTATGTCTGTGTGACAGGTCCCCTTTAAAAGTCTTTAATTACATTCAGTAAGAGAGCAAATTTGAAAAAGAAAGAAGATGAAAATATTTGCAGTCTCTACTCTTCAATCTCCCAGTATATATATATATATATATAAGTATGTATGTAAGAATGCCTATCGTCAGCACTATGAATAAAGATCAATACAATTTCATTTGTTTAGGCAGTTGAGCACTGATTGAAAAAGAGAAATAAATGACTGCAGTAGTGAGAAGAGACTTTAGAATTGAACAATCGTATTTAATGAAGTAGGTTTGTGCAGAGATGTTAAACCTGTAGTTCATCAGATACTGTGAACTGGAAATCCCAGCGTCCCTCGACAGTGAAAGCAAAATGCTATGCATGGTATTTTCCAAGATGAACCTGCATTATCTTATGTTCACTATAGGTTTATACCACACATAATACATTTAGCACTTTGTACGTGAAATAGTTGTGAGAGTGGCTCTCTGGTGGGTCCTAGGAGACTCAACTCAGATTATGAAACTATTGAAGACCTAGAAGTAGAGAAGATAAAGGCTGCACCCCCAAACCCCAGCCCAGATCCCGCCCACAACACAGTAAAAAGACCACACCGACATCGCTAAAAAGTGTAAGCCCCCCCCCCCACACACACAAGTTATAAAAAACATTGAGGGTCAGGGCATTTGATTAAAAAAAAAAATTTAAAAAAAATTGGTGGACATGGCTTCGGCTCTTCGGGATTTCGGCAGTTCAGGACTTCGGCTCTTTGGGACTTCAGCTCTTCAGGACTTCGGAACAAGGGGTAGGCAGAGTAGGCACGTGCCTAGGGAGCAAAGCTGGGAGAGCGCCAGGCACGTACCTCCTCTGTCGCCTACCCCAAGTCCGGTTCCCTTCTCTTGCCGACTCTATGTATTTATAGCGCTTATTCGTGCATGCGCACACATTCGCGCAGGCGCATGCGCACACTAAACAGGCGCTGCTACTGCCGGGCCTGCCTAGGGCGCCTGCCCAGCGTGGCCCGGCACTGTTCGGCTCTTCAGCTCTTCGGGACTTCGGCTCTTCAGGACTTCAACTCTTCCGCTATTTGGGACTTCTGCTGTTTGGGACTTCGGCTCTTCAGGACTTCAACTCTTCCGCTATTTGGGACTTCTGCTATTCGGGACTTCGGCTCTTCGGGACTTTGGCAGTTCGGGACTTCGGCTCTTCTGTGCGACTTCGGTGCTGTCAAGGGGGGGCCTGACTATGTCAAAAAGTGTAGCACAGAAGTACTCCCTTTTAGGCCCGATTTCGGGATTTCGGCAGTTGAGGACTGCGGCTCTTTGGCTCTTCAGGACTTCAGCTCTTCGGGACTTCAGCTCTTCAGGACTTCAGCTCTTCAGGACTTCAGCTCTTCAGGACTTCAGCTCTTCAGGACTTCAGCTCTTCCGGACTTTGGCAGTTCAGGAGTTCGGCTCTTCGGAACTTCGGCTGTTCTGCTATTCGGGACTTCGGCTCTTCAGCTCTTCATGACTTCAACTCTTCCGATATTTGGGACTTTTGCTGTTCGGGACTTTGGCTCTTTAGGACTTCGGCTCTTCGGGACTTTGGCTCTTCAGGACTTCAACTCTTCTGCTATTTGGGACTTTTGCTATTCGGGACTTCGGCGCTGTCAAGGGGGGCCTGACTATGTCAAAAAGTGTAGCACAGAAGGACTACCCTTTAGGCCTAATACAACAGTACCCCCTCTGCCCCCCTGATGGTGGCCCTGTGTATTCCGAAGTACCAGCAATGCATAAATTATTAACAAACAGCACCGGTACTTAACAGACTACTCACTATCTATCTGTGTTTTAAATCTCATTACACTCCTGCTTCTTCTGGAAATCCTTACAAATCTTGGGCTATGTAAACAGGATAGATGGCCCAATTACTAAAACACAGGCCTGTCTACCGGCGAAATGAAACTTATTAAGAAGGAAAAATTCAAATCAATACTAATAAGCCTCCGCTGCTCTGCATTCCTTTTCTGTGGCTCAATAACGCTTTTAAGTCTATTGTCTGACTGCTTTCTGTCGGTGCCACTGCATACCAACGAGGAACCTAATGAAGCAGGCAGCAGAAGTAATTAGTTTTGTCACGGTTCCAAACAGAATTCGCATTGCCACAATTTCTATTTCGAACACAATTATGATGCATTAATCTGCTTCCAAACATGAAAAACACAACAGCTTGGAGTATATTAACAGAGATGAGGGGGGGGTATTCATCACTGATAGAAGAACTAGGAAAATGGGGATAATTCTTTGTCATAATGTCTTCCTTGACAGTAGGGTTTTAAAACTAATTATAGAACCGCTATTTTCTAAAAAAAAAAGTTCCAAAATTCAGAGCATCTATATCTGTTCTTATTGAAAGAGGTAATTAAGTTATGATGATAAACAGCTTCAGCCTTTGGAAATAGTGTAAATCTAGGCCAAACATATTAGGTTATGAAATCAGCTAAAACATGAAAAATGAAGAAAGTGTTTATTTCCTTAACGGAGAAGGATCTTGGGTTTTTTTGTTAATAAAAAGTTGTCTAATTCAATGCAGTGTCATTCTGGGGCTACTAAAGCAAATAAAGTTCTGTCTTGCATAAAAAAGGGCATTAACTCAAGGGATGAAAACATAATTCTGCCTCTTTATAGGTCCCTGGTGAGGCCTCATCTGGAGTATGGGGCAGTTTTGGACTCCAGTCCTTAAGAGGGATATAAATGAGCTGGAGAGAGTGCAGAGACTCAGGGTACAACTACACGGGCGTCTTCAAAGTGATTCCGGCAGATCCGACGTGGTGCGCCAAAACACAGGCATCAAGTCGGATGCAATGGAAACTAAGGTAAGAAATACAAATGGTGAATGGTGTTGCAGCGTTCATCCGATGCAACACGACTGTCGGATGCAGACAATGCACGCTGCGTTTGCATCCGACAGTCGTGTCACGTCGGATGAATGCTGCGACACCATCCGACATTGCTATAGCTTACCTTATCACACGAGGAGATTCAGGGAGATTTTGACGGAGATTTTGAACTAACCCTTAGGGTGGTGGCAGAGGAAATTAGTCACCCAACGACAAATCTTCTCTACTTCAGGCGACTAATCTCCCCAAATTGCCTTCCTGCCGTCGATTCATATTCTTGCCAGCGGGAAGGCATTTTGGGGAGATTAGTCGCTCCCTCAGTAGAGAAGATTTGTTGCTGGGGGACTAATGCCACCACCCTTAGGACTATGGCACACTAGGAGATTAGTTGCCTATGATAAATCTATGCTACATATCTCCAGCAAGTTCTTTGCCATTTGCAATAATGTAAATCGCTGGTGGGGAAACATACACAGCATGTTACAATAGGAATAGTTTACAATAGGAAAGAATTTGCAGGAGATTAGTTGCCTGCAGTAGTGCAAATTTTCGATGGTGGCAGACAGGAAGATTAGTCGCCCAGCAACACATCTCACCTACTTTGGGTGACTAATCTCCCCAAATGCCTTCTCGTCAGCAAGAATACAAACCGCCAGCGGGATGGGATATATTTCCAAAGTTGCCCGAAGTTGAATCACGAGGAAACTTCGGGCGACTTTGAAAAATCTGAAGCATATGCAATCCCGCGGTGATTTGTATTCTTGCAGGCAGGAAGGCATTTCGGGGAGATTAAAATTACTGGGTGACTAATCTCCCCATCTGCCACTAGCTTTAGGATGGGAAGCTAATCTCCTTTTGAGCCATCAGTCTTAACAAACAAAACGCTCCCTAATTTAAGCAGCAGCCTTTGAGCAGCTCATCATTAGGGGCTTCAAAGTCAACTGGTAATTAGTTTGATCAACTATTTTTAAGTTCTTTTGAACCCTGAAGTGTCAGGACGTAGTAAAGGGAAACTGGCTTTATATTGTCGTGTAGTACTAGAAATAACAGAAACATGCAAAAAGTTGTGATTGACTATTTGGTAGTCTCTATGAGAACTGGCAGCTTACTAGAGGCTCTGTTCTTTATGCAACTAAAACTTGCCTCCAAGCCTGGAATTCAAAAATAAGCAACTGCTTTGAGGCCACTGGGAGCAACATCCAATGGGTTGTTAAGTAACATGCTCACGAGCCACTGGTCATCTTAGTGGCTCGCCTCTGGACGGTTTAAGTTTTATTCATGGAACCCAATATGGAACCCAATATTCAAGCTGAGGTCTTCCAGTAACCTATAAAGAGGCAGTATAACTTATTTTTACTACGCATAGTGTATGGCTTCTAATATGGCCTAGTATTTCAGTTCCTTCCCATGCATTGTTTGTTTCAGTCATCCACTTTGATAATTCCTGATTCCCTTTTTTTTCTGCTGACTTTAAATTCCCAGTCAGTCTGTATTCAGCTTTTGGATATCTGTGCCCTATATTCCTGATATTACATGTATCTTGTTTATTTTAAGACCCCCCCCCCCAACCATTGTTTGATACACTACTTAATTTGGATTTGACCTAGTCATTACTACAAGTTCTGCTGAGGCAACATATAGATATGTAATATATACAAATCAAACCCTAAGGGAAATGTCAGAAGTAATTTTCAAATGGATGAGCCCCATTGGTTGAGGATAACCTCGTAAGGTCTGAAACCGACAGAGAACCTGTCACAATGGGCCAAGTTTTCCCTTGGTCTTTAGTTCCATGTGAGGGTTTGAAATAACTTGTACTTATTCTGTATCATGAACATTCAAAATCAATTCTAAGAAAAGAAAGCTCTAGGAAACTGCTTTTGCACAGAAATTACATGGTACAAATCTAGTGCACAGCTGAATAATGTTATTTTGCCAATTTTATATTATTTCCTATGGGGGAGGGATATGCAGATCACAGTTGAAAGTATACCAGAATAGTTTGGATTATATGCCTGCAAACTAAACTGAACGATTTTCAAAAATAAACTCACTATTAGCATCTTTCAGAACCCATTCCGTTCTACAAAGTTTAATATCCATTAAGAAAGCTCATGGGCCTGAGTTGTATAGACTTTTTCTTGTAAATGTGGTCATACTTTATGCTCCAAATTAAGGACTGTGATAAATAGCCCCAAATATCTTGCATTGGATGAATGCATTAAATGTCACGTTAGATGCATGGATATGAGAAGAATATGATTTAATAAATAGTACCTGCTAAGTTGTACATTTATTCATGAAGCATAATATTAAAATAAAAGGACATAAGAAATATAGTACCCTTTCTATATTAGTAAAATACATTTTCAAATTTATTTTTCATCCTAGGGGTCCACTCGCACAAAAGCACAATCTTAAATAATGTAAATAAAGAACATTTCTGTTGAATAGAATTATAGCAAAATCATGAAGAGTCTGGGAGGATTGATACCTCTCTCTACCGACAGGAAATTGTCTCTGATTGGCTTTTGCAGCTAGAGGGGGATAGGAAGGCACGGGCGACAAAACAAATATGGATTCAACACCCTTTAAGTCCATGGCATACGTAGAGATTAATATATCCGCAGGAAGGTGACAAAACTTTTGGAATCACAGTTGATGTGGAAGTCAATTACCTGAATGTCAACCATGAATTGCTTGGTAAGGCAGATTGTCAAGCTTCAAAACAAAATGATCAAACACAGGGGTGTGCCCATGATTCCAGGCAATTTGCAGTCACAGCAGTGGAGGCGAGTGTTTTCATAAAAGTCCTGGATTAGCTGTATGTACCATGCCCTCAAGTGCATGAGACATATAGCAGGGATGACTTATGAAGCATGCTCTGCTCCAAATAGAACCCAAGAGTTTTCCATAACATATTAAATATCCTAAAGCTAGGATAGTAATACAATTATACAAAAGCTAAGGATCGTACAATTTCCGGTACATGTATTACCGGCATGAACAACATCTATGTGCATCTATGTACTATGGCTAAAGGTTGGTGTATTGATTGGACAGGTCTCAAAATGTCACCTCTCAAAGAACCATGTCAATAAGAAAGTAAAGAGAAGCTACAGTTCCTCATCACTTTCTGTAGCTCCAATTATTTAGGATGGTGGTCTGAAACTAAGGAACATTAGAAAGGTAGCCATACCATGAATGGCCCATCATATTGTACACGTCTGTTCTGCAGCATGATCACATATGATTTTGACCGGGAGTTACACGAAAATCAGGAGAATGCTAAAAATTGAAGGGAGACAAGGGAGAAGGAGCCCAAATTTGGTTAACTACCAGGAAAATAGGGAGAGTTGACCGGTCTGGTACCAGGCAGGATCAGCAATTTATGGTGCCTTAAGAGTGGTAATTCATAGGGTCTAATAAATGACTAAATATAGACAGTGTGTGTGTAAGCTCTGCTCTAAGAAATTAAACTCTCGCAGATAATTGATATACAAAAAGGTAGTGTTAAAGCCTAAATGGCTAAATAGTAAATAATGAATGGTCTCACTCCGTCACCCCAGTCTATGTGAAACTGTGAAAGATGCGAGAACCATCAAAAGAATCAGTCACTAGTGAAATTTGAAGGTTAAAAAAACATTTATTAGGACAAAAGGAAGATAGGCTGACGTGTTTCATGCCTAGCTGGGTACTTTTCACTACTGACTGAATTTTCTCCATGGTTCTCACATCTTTTACAGCTTTCTAATAAGTTTCTGGTTTGTAGCAAAAACTATTCTTCGGTAATATTATATTGGTCCGACAGGTGATATAGTGGGCTGGGTTTAAAGCAATTATGGTACAGTATACTTTCCAGTTGCTTCTAGGTGTTTTTTTGGCATACATGCATTGGCCAGGGACTATCATCACTAGCCTTCAGCTTTGACCTCTGAGAGTACTAGGAACTCTTTTATCCTTTTTTTCAGGTATCTATTCCTACCGGATCATCACACAGGTTCAAATGCTGGTTTGTAGATAAGAATTAAAAATAGAAATACACCAAGTACACATTTTTACATGGCAGCAAAGAGTTGACAATATAATTGGTTTCACCATTTATTTTTGGACAAGTCTGAAGTCCATGTTGCTTGGCATTAAAAAAGTCAATTTTCCTTGTGCCCAGTGAATAAGCATGTAAGGAACAAGGCAGTTTTATTTTTAATGTAGGGGGTAAATCATTTTTTTACTTTATGAAGCTTGCGGATGTGTCAACCTGCTGAAGCACTTAAAAAGCATATGCCCCATGTAATAGCAGATCCCAATGAAACCAGTCTATGCAGAGGAGTCACGTTAATTAGAATCATGCATTTTATTGATTTTAAGCCACATGGGAGCCAGAGAGGAATAGGATTTAATTTCTCCCCCAACAATCAGCAAGTACTGACAAAATATAAAGAAAATATATGGCCTTCATTAGCTGGGTTTTTGTTTGATCTTTTTTCCCAAAAGGTAGTGAAATCTGCAATTTATAAAATCTACTTGTTAGTTTATGTATTTTTATGGCTTAACATTCCCCCTAAGTGGATAACCCAGCTATAACTAGGATTATTCTGTCTGTAAAGGGCTCACTTGGAACTGCGCATGGAGTTGTTGCACTCGTTGATGGCATTAATTAAAGGTACTTGTTTCCACAGATGGACCAGAAATGATGCCATTCCAACATTTTCTGCATGAAAATTCTGCACTTGATTGTGGCAAATTGGGCATAATTGTGTCAGACGCATCTCCCCCTTGCAGCTACAATTAGGGGCAGATTCACTAAAGGGTGAAGTGACTAATGCTGGCGCAAAGTCGCCAGCGTGACGTCATTTCGTAACGCCAATTCACTAATGGGCATTGGCGTAAATTCGATAGCGGAGTGGACCTACTCTAGCGCTACTTCGCACCCTTACGCCAGGCGAAGTTGCGCTATGGCGAATGGGACGTTACTACGCTAATTCACTAACTTGCGCATTTTACTGAACGTTGCCTCTTGCGCCAGACTTGCCTTCGCCACCTCAGACCAGACAAAGTGCAATAGAGTAGATAGGGATTGCTTCAAAAATAGTTGTCATTTTTTCTAAGTCCCAAAAAACGCTGGCGTTTTTTCCTTTTTTAAGGGTGATAGGCTGAAAAAGATTGTAAATTTTTTTGGGGGGACCCTCCTTCCCCCCTACATTTCCTAACATATGGCACCTAAACTATACAGTGGCCACATGTGTAGGTCAAAATAACAACTCTATTTTATATTATGAAATAATGTAATGTAGTGTAATGTATTTGCTGCTACATATACGTCCATTCAACTTTAACTTGGCGCCGTATGCAAATTAGGCATCGCTAGTGTAACTTCGCTTTGCTTGATGAATTAACGCTTGTGCAAATTCGCTACCGTTCGCCTCCCTGGGCGCAACTTTGGATTTTAGTGAATTAGCTGCGCCCTGGCGAAGTGCGGCGAAGGCGTCGCTAGCGTATTTTCGCCGCTTAGTGAATTTGCCCCCTAGACTGAAACTGTGGGGGAAAAAAAACTGCATTCTGCATTCCTCTAGTTCCAAAGCCTCTATTCAGAGACCCATGCCCAACAGTCCATATCTGACATCACAAAAGGGTTGGGGAAGGTGCGGAGGCAAAAGCATGCGGTGTAAGGTTCCAGGCAGGGGGAGCGATAAGGAGAGCGAAAGGAAGAGCTCAACCCGAACCTGCCTGCAACCCAGAAATCTCTTGTGGAAGTCAGTCCGAACTCGCCCAGCCCACGGGTTTTGGCCCATCTGCACATTACTAATCCCCTAGAATTTGAAAACTGCACAAAAATACTATGAAAATTTAAACAAACACATGCCGGTATTTATACCTAGTCCATCAAACCAAGTCATCAGTCATTGTGCACATCATGCAGTGTCGTTTATGGGAAAATTCCATTGGGTATTCTTACAACAAACACAGTCATAAAGGGAGTTGCAAACATAAAACCAAATGTTCATGCTTTATACAGCACAGCCTAAATAGATAGCAATATTCCCCTAGTTAGAATGTCAAATCATGTACTCCCTTGGTGTATGTAAATTCTGTATCGGCTGCTTTTTTTTTTGGTGTCAACAAAAATGTTGAAAATTCATTAGACCTGTTGCGTTCCCTGAGATCAGATACTGTAGGTAGAATCTCTGTTTATATCAGGCCCAAATGATACCAGCGCTGTTCAGTTTTAGTGCTTTAATCACTGCTGATGTTTTCATAAATGATTAAGGGGTCTATTTATTAAAATGCAAACAAACGGAATATTTACATACAATATTTTTGTCTGTTTATAAAAGTTATATTTGGAACATATGCCATGTTGTGTTTTCATATCAATAACCAGCAAAGCTGCTATATTTTATTATTTATTGATAAAGGTTCAGTGATTGTACACCAAGAAAAAGTGCACAGAATTACGCCATATAGGAGACATACACGCGCGCAATTTATTTCTATAATGCAATGGCGGCTGGAGCATTTTATTTCAGTCTTTCCCTCAGCATATGAGGCTCAGTTCTTCTCTAAGAAGCAGATTTATCAATCTGTGAGATTAGAAAATGTATTCACCATTTGAAAGATACAATCCCATAGGAATAAATGGAAAGTTGGTGAATTTTTCTGCCGCAAGCTCTATTCTCATGTTTAGATAAATCTGCCCCTAAATATTGCCGGTGTTACCTGACACGCTATCTATGGGGCAAGAAAAAACATTCTACCTCATTCAAAATATCTCCCTTTACCATAGGAATTAGGGATTATTGCCAACTGGTTGTTTACTGACCTTATCTTGGGCTCATGTATAGTATGGTGCTAACCTCATTTTCTTGCATCACACGGTAGTTACATAGTAACATGTGTTACAAAAAACACAGTCTGTCAAAATTTTACTTTTATATAAAATCTGCCTAATTGCTAGTTGATCCAGAGGAAGACAAAAAACCCACCTGAAGCCTCTCCAATTTGCCTCAGAGGGTGATAAATTCCTTCCTAACTCCAAGATGGCAATTTGGCCAGTCTGTGGATCAACTTAACTAAGATCTATTTCCAATAAATCTGTATTATCTTACTTGCTAAAAAGCCATCCAACCCCTTCTTAAATCTATCTAATGTATCTGCTAGTACTACTGATTCAGGCAGAGAGTTCCACAATGTTGCAGCTCTCACTGTAAAAAAATGCTTTCCAAAAATCTAGATGCAACCTCATTTCTTCTATCGGAATGGGTGCCCTCAAGTCTGCTGGAAGGATCTCATAGTAAATAAAGCATTACAGAGATTATTATATGGTCTCCTTATATCATGTCTCCCCTTAACTTCTCCAACATAAACAACCTTAACTTGGCCAGTCTTTCTTCAAAACTCAGACTTTCCATTTCCTTATGAGCTTAGTTGACCATTTTTGGACTATTTCTCAGTGGCATAAGTACAGGACCACTCCCCCCAGTCTGCCCACCACAGGGACACATGCTGCATGCACGTTTTTACTATGGGAGCTTCTTGTAGCATGCTTGACAACTCCATTGGGCACAACTAGGGGGCAGGCTGGGGTTCAGTTACATTATGCAACAGTTCTCTCTAATTCGATAATATCTAGCTTGAGCACTGAAGACCAAAACCGCATGCCTTATTCTAGATGAGGCCCTAACAGTGGTTTATAAAGTGAAAGAATGACTCTCCTCTATGAATCTATGCCCCTTTTAATACACCACAACATCTTGACCGTGCAGCTGCTTACTGGCTTTGCTTTCTACAGCGAAGTTCAACAAGGACTCCAAGGGCCTTTTCCATGATGGATTTGCCTAGTCCAGTCCCATTAAGGGTACAATTGGCTTGGATATTTTTACATCCCAGGTGCATGACTGTACATTTATCAACACTGAAACTCATCTGCCACTTAGTCGCCAAGATTGCAAGTTTGGCAAGATCCTGCTGCCACATCCTGGAAGGAATTAATTTGGCTGCATAGTTTTTTTGTCATCGGCAAACACTGATACATTACTTACATTGCCCTCCAATAATTCATCAAATTGGAGAGGCTTCAGAAGGGCTTTTTTGCCTTCCTCTGGATCAATAAGCAATTAGTTAGGTATATATTGTATAGACATAAATGCTTACACTTGGACATGTGTCTTTTTTCAACCTAACTTATTATGTTATTATGCTAAGTTATATAAAAGTGGACCGAATACTTAGAATGTAACATTGATAACCACCTGTCGTGATCGCCGCCCGGAGCAGGTCCAGGAGCTCCGGGCGGCGCGTCCTCTCCTGCCGGCGTCGCTCCCAAAATGGCGGCGCCCATGGCCGCCACGTGGGTAAGCGACGCCGGCGCGATGACGCCGGCGCGATGACGTCAGTGCGCCGACGTCGGCGCAAGGACGTCAATGACGTCAATGGCGCCAAATTCAAAATAAAAACTCCATTTACACGCCAGAATGGCGCCCAAGAATAGGAAATCTTCCCCAAAGTATTTCTTGGGTTCCCTGTGTGCTATTATTACTAATCCTGTTCCTGATTATTATCTTTGACCCTTGCTTGGACTTTGGACTTTTGCCTTTATCTGCCTGCCCGTGAACTCTTGCCTGGATTCTGATTATTCTTTGGATTAACCCTTTGGACACCGCGACCTGGTTCCCTCAAGAGGGCTTCCTCCTTGATCCTGACAACCTCCCTGGAGGGAGCTCCCGGCTCCCTGACATTATTCTTGGGCCATGGATCCTACTGAGGAAGCTACGCCTGATGTTGGACGAGCGCTCCGCGGACTGGCATCCCGCATGGAGGATTATGAAGCCCAGCAGTATCGCATAGGGCAGGCACTCGATACCCTTCTCTCTCGTATGCCTCCAGCGCCCCCTGCTCCCCAAGCTGCGGTGAATCCGTCCATGGCGGCCGTTTCGTCTACCGCAGGTTCCTCGTCAAGTGAGCCTCGCATCCCGCCTCCTCCTCGCTTCAGTGGGGACCCACAAGCCTGCAGAGGTTTCGCTACACAGTGCCAGATCCAGTTCGAGTTCCAACCCTCGCACTTCCACAATGAACGTTCCAAGGTGGGGTATGTGATGTCTCGTTTGGTGGGCAAACCACTTGAGTGGGCAACATCTCTTTGGGAGAAGAATTCTCCGCTGACTTTTGATGCAAAGGCTTTTCTTCAAGCATTTCGTACTGTATTTGATGCCCCGGGTCGGGTCACTAATGCCCCTTCTCGTCTTCTGCAACTCCGGCAGGGAAACCGCAGTGTCAGTGACTATGCTATTGACTTTAGAACCTTGATGGCTGAGACTTCCTGGAATGACGATGCCTATAAGGCCGTATTCTATCAAGGTCTGTCTATTCGCATTAAGGATGATCTTGTCTCCAGGGAGTTCCCTGACCTGCTGGAGGATCTGATCGCACTTTCTATTAAGGTGGACACTCGGCTCAGAGAGCATCAAGTAGAGAGGGAGCGCTGTAAAAGATTTCAACCCTTGCTGGCACCTCGCTTCCAGAGACCTCTCCTGCAGACTCCGGCTTCTCAAGCCTCTCCTTCTCCTCCGGAGGAACCAATGCAAGTTGGAAGGGCTCGTCTATCCGAACAAGAAAGACTCCGTAGACGAATGGCTGGCTTATGTCTGTATTGTGGCGGACAGTCTCATTTTGCGAACTCTTGTCCGGTGAAGTCCACGAGTTCTGTTCCCCGAGGTATTTCTAGGGTAACTCATGTAGGGGGCACTACTCCGAAGTCTCAAGAGAGCACTCACAGGTTTCTCCTTCCATTACAGATTCGCCTAGCCACTAAGACAATTGTCGGCTCTGCTTTCATCGACTCTGGAGCTGCTGGGAACTTCATGGACGCTCAATTCGCCAAACACATGGAAGTTCCCTTATTCCCATTGTCTACTCCTCTCCGTGTCACTGCCATTGACGACAGACCCCTGGAGGCTGAATTTATCTCCATGACGACTGGGGAATTGCCTGTGCAGGTTGGGACGCTGCATAAAGAAAGACTTTCGTTCCTAATTATTTCCTGCCCATCCGTTCCAGTTGTGCTGGGTCTCCCTTGGCTGCGCCTGCATAATCCCACCATTGATTGGTCCGCAGGACAGATTTCCCGTTGGAGCCCATTTTGCCAGCAGCACTGTCTTCCTGCTGTACCCCTCCAGAGGGTGAATATCTCTTTGTCAGTTCTGAAGACTCTACCTCCCTTTTACAAGGAATTCACTGATGTATTCTGTAAGAAGTCTGCAGAATTCCTTCCTCCACATCGACAATACGATTGTCCTGTCGATCTCCTGCCTGGAACCATGCCCCCTAGAGGTCGTACTTATCCTCTCTCTCCAGCGGAGACCACTGCCATGAAGCAGTATATCCAAGAAAATCTCCTGCGGGGGTTTATTCGCCCTTCTACCTCTCCTGCCGGGGCTGGATTCTTCTTCGTGGAAAAGAAGGATGGAGGCCTACGTCCTTGCATCGACTACCGGGGTCTTAATAAAATTACGGTTAAGAACCGGTATCCCTTGCCCTTGATTGCCGAACTCTTTGACCAACTGAAGGGGGCTAAAATCTTCACTAAGTTGGATCTCCATGGGGCGTATAACCTTATCCGCATTCGGGAAGGTGACGAATGGAAGACAGCATTCAACACTCGGGATGGGCACTATGAGTACCTCGTAATGCCCTTTGGTCTCTGCAATGCCCCCGCTGTCTTTCAAGAATTCGTGAACGACATTTTCCGGGATCTCTTGGGAAAGTTTGTGGTCGTGTACCTTGATGACATCCTGATTTTCTCCAAGGACCTTACAAGCCATCGTTCCCAGGTGAAGGAAGTACTCTCTCATTTGAGGAAGAACTCTCTCTTTGCCAAACTGGAGAAATGTGTGTTTGAAGTGTCCAAGATCCCTTTTCTGGGCTATATCATCTCCCCAGAGGGTTTCGAGATGGATCCTGTGAAAGTGTCTGCAATCCAAGAGTAGCCCCTACCGCTGAGCACTAAGGCAATCCAGAGATTCATTAGTTTTGCCAATTACTACCGGCAATTCATTAAGGGGTTCTCTTCTCGTATTGCTCCTATCCTGGCCCTCATCCGAAAAGGGGGTAAACCCAGCTCATGGCCCCTGCCTGCTATTGAAGCTTTTCAATCCTTGAAGGATGCCTTTACTTCTGCTTCGGTTCTCCGCCATCCTGATCCGGAGTTACCTTTCTTCATCGAGGTGGATGCTTCTGAAGTTGGAGCTGGAGCTATCCTGTCCCACAGACATCCCTCTGATGGGAAGCTGCACCCATGTGCATACTTCTCTAAGAAGTTCTCTCCTGCAGAACAGAATTATGATGTTGGAAATCGAGAACTTCTGGCTGTTAAGCTTGCCTTGGAAGAGTGGCGTCACCTCCTTGAAGGTTCCTTGATTCCAGTCACGATCTACACAGATCATAAGAATCTTGAGTTCATTCAATCTCTCAAGAGGCTGAATCCCAGACAAGCAAGGTGGTCTCTCTTCTTCTCCCGATTTAACTTTGTCTTGACTTTTCGCCCTGGCTCCAAAAATCGGAAAGCCGATGCTCTGTCTTGAAGTTTCACTCCGGTGGATCGTACTCCAGAAAGACTAGAGCCTATTATTCCTCCTGTCAAGATCATCGCTTCATTGTATCCTCAGTTTGCTGATCAAATTCTGGCTGGTCAATCTTCTGCCCCTCCTGATACCCCCATTGGAATGGCATTCGTACCTCCTGAGCTTCGTCTGCCTATCCTGCAACAGACTCATAGCTCCAAGCAGGCAGGACACCCTGGTCCTGCTAGGACTCTTGAACTTTTACGACGTCTAGTCTGGTGGCCGACTATTTGTAAAGATGTCAAAGACTTTGTTGCTGCTTGTACCGTTTGTGCCACTTCCAAGTCTAGCCATTCTCGCCCTAGCGGGTTACTACAGCCGTTGCCTGTTCCCTCTCGTCCTTGGACGCATTTGGCAATGGATTTCATTGTTGAACTTCCTCCCTCCAGTGGGAATACCGTGATCTGGGTTGTCATTGATCGCTTCAGCAAGATGGCCCACTTCATCCCTCTACGGAAGCTTCCATCTGCAGTGGAGTTGTCACAATTGTTCATCCAGTTCATTTTTCGCCTACATGGCTTCCCGGCCGAGATCGTTTCTGACAGAGGGTCCCAATTCACTGCAAAGTTCTGGCGTTCCCTGTGCAAAGATCTGGGTATTAATCTCCACTTCTCCTCAGCTTATCATCCCCAGACGAATGGAGCGGCTGAGCGAGTAAACCAAGCCTTGGAACAGTTCTTGAGAAACCACGTCTCCCTTTGTCAAGATGATTGGTCTGATCTCCTCCTGTGGGCGGAATTTGCTCATAACAATGCCTGCCACACTTCCACTGGAAGGTCCCCATTTATGTCGGTGTATGGCCAACATCCTCAAGCCTTCCCACAAGACTTTGTGTTGTCCGATGTTCCGGCCGCTGATGACCATGCAGCCCACATGTCTGCTATCTGGGCTGCAACCAAGTCCAACCTGGAGAAGAGTGCTCTGGTTCATAAGACGTTTGCAGATCGTAGACGTAGACCCTCTCCTCCCTACAAGGTCGGTGATAAAGTCTGGTTGTCTTCCAGGAACATTCGGTTGAAGGTACCATCCCCCAAATTGGGTCCAAGGTTCGTAGGTCCTTTTTCCATCTTGGAGGTGATCAATCCTGTGGCTGTCAGACTTCAGCTTCCCCCTGAGATGCGAATTCCCAACGTGTTTCATGTCTCCTTGGTGAAACCCGCTACCTCCAACCGCTTTTCTGTTGTCCAGCCTCCTCCTCCTACTATCTCTGTGGATGGTCAACAAGAATATGAAGTGGAGAAGATCCTTGACTCCAGAATCTCCAGGGGATCTCTTCAGTACCTCATCAAGTGGAAGGGCTTTGGCCCTGAAGAATGTTCCTGGGAGGGACGCTCTGATGTCCATGCTCCTCGTCTGGTGAGGGAGTTCCACTCCAAATTTCCCCAGAAGCCAAGTCCTGGTGGTCCGGAGGCCCCCCGTGAGGGGGGGGTACTGTCGCGATCGCCGCCCGGAGCAGGTCCAGGAGCTCCGGGCGGCGCGTCCTCTCCTGCCGGCGTCGCTCCCAAAATGGCGGCGCCCATGGCCGCCACGTGGGTAAGCGACGCCGGCACGATGACGTCAGTGCGCCGACGTCGGCGCAAGGACGTCAATGACGTCAATGGCGCCAAATTCAAAATAAAAACTCCATTTAGACGCCAGAATGGCGCCCAAGAATAGGAAATCTTCCCCAAAGTATTTCCTGGGTTCCCTGTGTGCTATTATTACTAATCCTGTTCCTGATTATTATCTTTGACCCTTGCCTGGACTTTGGACTTTTGCCTTTATCTGCCTGCCCCTGAACTCTTGCCTGGATTCTGATTATTCTTTGGATTAACCCTTTGGACACCGCAACCTGGTTCCCTCAAGAGGGCTTCCTCCTTGATCCTGACAACCTCCCTGGAGGGAGCTCCCGGCTCCCTGACACCACCCTCTGTAGACAATCCTCTAGCCAGTTTCCTATCCTTGTACAAAGAACATTACTAAGGCCGACTGACCTTAGTTTTGAAAGCAGTCGTTTGTGGGCCATTGCATTGGCAAAATCCAAATAGATCACATCTACTGCACCCCCACTGTTCAATTTTGTACTAACCTCTTCATAAAAAGCAATCATATTTGTCTTACAGGACCTATCCTACAAAAAGCCATGCTAATTACTGTTCATAATGCCATTCTCCAGAAAATAGTTTTGTACGTGATCCCTTATCAAACCAGAAGGCCTTTATATTTTGTGTGACATATACTGTGCCATGATACAAGCACGGGGGCTTGCCCTTGTGCCCAAATATGTGCTAACCTCATCATAAAAAGCAATCAAATGTGCCTTACAGGGCCTATCCTTCATAAAGCCATGTTGACTACTGCTCATGATGTCATTCTTCAGAACATAATTATCTTATTATCCTTATCTTCAGTGTAACAGAAGAAGCTTGTGGGGCTTGCCCTCGTGACTAGTGACAGTTTAGTGTCACTGGGGATGGGACAGTAACAAACAAAAAGCATGGAGCAAATGCAACGGGTGCTAGGGAGAGGGAAAATTTGATTATTTCCCTGTGTTTGGATTACATAACTTTAATCATTTGATTCACCTTATTCTATAAATGATATTCCAAAAAATCTTCCAAATTATATTCTAAACACGGGGAAGGGGAAATTTACCATTTTAAAAAAAAACATTGTGAATATGTGCAAAAACGCCGCTTTTTATTAATTCAAGAAAGAAAATGAGACCCCTTTCCCTGCCAGAACCAGTGATGCCGTTATGCTATTTTTGACAGAGGTTTAATGAATGGAGACAATAAAAAATAAAGCTTACCTTACAAGAAAACAATGGAGTCCAACATCAAAACTCCTAAGGATGGAAACAAAATGGCAAATTTAAGATGATAATGTATAACGAATAAAAACAAGCTTAGAACTGAATTTAGATTGTTCAGAATTTGTTCACTGAATTTACTGCAAAATCTGGATAAAGACAGAAATCCGTTATTCTGACAAGTCATAAACCTACAGGCAAAAAGCACTGGAAAAGGAGTCTTTGTGCAACAGGGATGTTGTATAAACCCCTATAACACTGCCTTTTACCTTGGCAATCCTCATTCCTTTTGTTGAATTGGTAGTCCAGTGCTCACCTAGATTCATCTTGCCTGATTAAGGCCACTCGCTTTAGTGGCGGGTATTTGGGGATGATAGATGCCCAGCAGACTCATTTCAATTGTCAAACTGGGGATTTTGGGAGCAATAGGTGCTGTAATCCAATCGTCCATCATTCTAAACATAGAGGACTCTATCCCCAACATGGACCCTCCTCACTACTACTCCATACATACTCCTGAGGCCACTGCAAACAAAGTACTGCCAGACCTAGACAGGCAGAGGAACCCATAAAGGGTGCAGCCCAAACGGATTACTTCCAGCCAGCCTAATAGTATATGTTGTATTAAAGGGATTCTATCATAATTTTTATGTATTTTTTTTTATCTGCAATATTGGTGTATAGACAGCTATCTCAGGTCACTGTGCCTTGTCATATGCTTTTAGAAAGAGCCAGGACCTCACAATGGAGCTGCATTCAACAAAGCTATTGTTTCTCCTAATCAGTGTAACTGAAGGCGTCACAGTGGGACTGGGATTTTTACTTTTGAGTGCTATTCTACCAGGGAGCTGTTATCGTGTGTCAGGGAAGCGGCTAGATTCCCATTGTTCTGTTGTTAAACTGCTAGGAGAAAGGAGGGGGTGATATCACTCGAACATGCAGTACAGCAGTAAAGAGTGACAAAGTTTATCAGAGCACAAATCACATGACTGAGGGCATGTAGGAAACAAATTTCTAGAAATAGTCAGATTTTAAAATTAAATATAAAAATAATTTTGCTCTTTTGAAAAATGGAATTCAGTGCAGAATTCTGCTGGAGTAGCACCATTAATTTGTGTTTTGAAAAACACATGTTTTCCAGTGACATAATCCCTAAGCATGGTGCCTTTCAAGTATACATATATGCTCTCAGACAAATGTCATTTTCTTGCAGCAATCTGTATATGGGCCCAGTTTGTGTTGTTAGGAGTTGTACTTCTACAACTACTGTAGGACTTCATATCAATCTTGCCAACTATTGCCATATTATTCTTAAAATGGGTCTCAAAGTCATTTACTACCCAGGAACCATTTTTTCTAACACCTGCCTTGTCTATATACACTGTTAGCCTCATAAGAAGCAACATTATCGATATCTACCGCCCATCTGAATGCAATTAAACACTCAAAGTGCCCTGCAGTAACCTGAGTATTAAAGTGATTTTTTTTTAATAAATAAATTGATGCTTAAATGGTCATTACGGGCCTGTACCAATACCATGGTACACTGAACAGCACCATATGCAGCGATTCAATTAGCTTTAATGT
The DNA here is from genome assembly GCA_038501925.1 of Xenopus petersii. NCBI lineage: Eukaryota > Metazoa > Chordata > Amphibia > Anura > Pipidae > Xenopus > Xenopus petersii. The sequence goes on along the minus strand of CM076680.1, from coordinate 165,966,702 downwards.
TGGCAGTTAGGAAGGAGACAGTGACACAGAGCACTTTACTTCTGTGTCTAATATTCTAACATGTCTATCATACTCTTGCCCTTCATGCAATGACAAAACCCCTCCAGTTTCAGATCTGGCCAATACCCAACAGGATTTTTTATAATAAAATTCCCCATCACTGCTAAATAAAGGGAAAAAAACTTCTAATCTTACATTTGAAACAATTTGGCCTGTTTTTTAACTAGAAGATACTGGGTTCTCCAACCCTCCATATCTCAGGAAAGATGTTCCGATTTGCAATATACATTAAACCCATATGATTTGGCCTGTTCTTTAACTAGAAGATACTGGGTTCTCCAACCATCCATATCTCAGGAAAGATATTCCGATTTACAATATACATTAAACCCATATGATTTGGCCTGTTCTTTAACTAGAAGATACTGGGTTCTCCAACCCTCCATATCTCAGGAAAGATATTCTGATTTACAATATACATTAAACCCATAAGACTTGGCCTGTTCTTTAACTAGAAGATACTGGGTTCCCCAACCCTCCATATCCCAGGAAAGATATTCTGACTTTCAATATACATTGCACAAATATAATGATATTGAAAATCAATCAGGACCCCCTTCTTTTAGGTGCAGAACCAGGAAATGCATATCTTAAGAATGTAAACAGTTGTTATAACAATTGAAATGGAAATTCTGAATCACGGCCTTCCCATCTTGGATCTTTCTTAGCCATATTTTGAGTGTCCGTGGCACTGCACATGCTCTGTGTGCTCTGGGCCGCTGTTGAGAAGCTAAGCTTAGGCGTTGCCAGAAATCATCAAGTAGAAAATGAGGCTCATTTGTCAAAGAAGCTGATGCTTCAGAGCTAATGCAAACTGCACTGGTTTCTTAGCTGCCATGTAATGAGAATCTAAATTATAATTTATATTATATTAATACTATATATTGTAAGTCGGTCCCTAAGCTCAAGTGATTGCCCTCTGAATTGCACTTTCCTCACCGCACTTGCAGATGTTAACGACCCTTTTCAGCGATGCACATAGGAGTAATATTGGCCCATTCTTCCTATCAGATTTCTCCATGTTGTTCATGTTAGTTGGATGAAGCATATCAATTTTTAACTAGTGCCACAGAAAATATTAGGCACCTGGGTAAAAATCCCAACAAAATCCATTTTCATTCTAGTTTGTAATTTGTGGGGCGAATACTTATACAATGCATCTTATGTTCTGAACAAACTTTGAATTCCCAGTAAATTTAATTTATGTGCAAGCCATTTACTTTTAGTATGCCACATGTTATATTTGGGTTTTCAACAATCATTTTGCTTTAAGAGATTACAGAACGAAATCTAATAAAGGACTATAAAACCGTAAAGGCTGTAAATGCACGGAGCACGGATACTTAGAGGTATTGTATCGATACATAAACGATCTCTGTCGTTGATTGGCTACAAAAAAAAGCCTTAAAAGCAAAGATTGAAAGAGAAAAGCTAATTAAAAAGGAAGATAAATGCAATCACCATCAGGCTGCTTAGATATCACAATGCTGAATTTCAATAAGAGCCGAGGATTAGCTGCTGGCTTACGACGCAAACGTGTGTGCAAGTTAATAAACAGGTTTCCAATAACTCTAGAGGGTACAATCAACACTGTACTTGCGCTGGAATTTATCAGCTTCAGGAGATGCCAATAAATTTGGGGGGCAGATTTGTTGCGAAGTGGCCGTCACTAGCGAAATTCGCCAGAAATTCAATCCGCAAGGAGATCGCCAATTTTCTAACAGGCGTAGGGTTAGGGGCAGATTTAACGAATGTCGAGGTGAATTTTCAAATTCAAAAAATTCGAATTTCGAGCTATTTTTTTTGTACTTCAACTAAGGAATAGTTCAAATTTGAATATCGAAATGTATCGTACTGTCTCTTTAAAAATTCAACTTTGACCATTCGTCAACTAAAACCTGCCGAATTGCTGTTTTAGCCTTTGGGGGACCGCCTAGAACCTATTTGGAGTCAATTGCTGGACTTTGAAAAATCTGAATTTTTGGGGGGGGGAAACTTCGAATCTAATTTGATCGAATGCGCTATTACTTTGATTCGTGCGATTCGAATTCGTCCTATTCGATCGAAAATGGACCTATTCAGCCAAAAAAAACTTCGACTCAATTTCAGTTGGTCTTATTGAATTAAAATTTTGAAGTTTTTCAAATCCCCTTGATAAATATGCCCCTTAGTGTACATCACTAACAAACTGTCATGCCCTTTAGCCAGGTACATTTTCATTACGGCAAACAATCCTTACTCTGCAAATTTTATAGAATGTTATGTTTATAGAGTTTCCTTCAACAGCTTAGACCTAGCGAACTGCTAAAATGAAGTTACAGCCTCCTCAATCTCTCAATTTTATTTATTTTTTTACCATTTGAGTGGCATGCCACATTTGTTTTAGGGTGGGCTCATGTTTGGGCATTAGAGGATCTCTTTTGTCTTTATTTTGCTTCCTTGGACATTTGTAATAAGTGGCCATTCCAAGCATTTGCACCAACTTCTCTAATTAAGACATACTGTATATATGACCTATATGTACCTGCCCTATTCAACGTTAGAGAAAGTTCTTTATGAAATAGAATAGCGTATCAACTGCTACAGAGGTGGGTTATACTGTCCTCCTAGTCTCAATGGATGCCTAGTTAGCAACCTTGTTGGTGCACCGGAGTTTCAGCACTCCCATCAAAAGTAAACTAATGCTTTTTGGCTACAATCAAGTGTTGTACCTGGTCTTGTGGTTCACCAGTTTGCCACACTGCTTGTTGTGAATCTAGAGCACCAAAAGACCTGGGTTTTATTGAATGCTAAGCAAACGCATGACCTACAGATCATGGTGCAGCAGTAGACAACCACTGGAAATGTCTATCTTCCACCTTTTGGTGAAGGCAAACATTTTTCCCCTTAATTTTAAATAAAATAAAGTAATACCCTTCTTATTGTAGGTTTTCAAAGTGATGGAAATCCATTGAAAGATCCAGCACTTCCACTTGGAAGTTATTGCCATGTAACTCTACTGTAGGTGACAATGGGTGATCTTTGATGGTGACAATGGGTGATCTTTGATGTGGACAAACCATTGAAAATAAACAGGCCCTAGGGTACATAGTAATAACACATTGATTTGGAGGTTAGTATTACTACCTCACATTGCTGAGGTTTTCTCAATTCAATTCCAGGATGAAGCCATGTGCAGTTTGTATGTCCTCCTCTGGGTGCTCCAGATTCCTTCCACAGCTTCAAAGCATACTGGTAGATTAACTAAATGCTGATAAAATTGAACCTGACTTGTGGATCAGAAACCTTCATACAAATAAACTACATTCAAACCTTCAGTATAACCCTACGGAAAAAAAGAAAAAAGTTCTTCCAGACCTATTTAGTCAGAGGTCCTCTGGCTGGTTGTGAGATCCACCTTAGTTCTGCATGCTTCCTCTACGCATTTTTTTAAAGACTCTAGGTGAGGAAATCTTTACATTTTCAATGAGGTCCAAATTTACTAAAGTTCGAATTTTCCAAAATGTTTTTGTTCAAAACTCACAAATTCGAAATTAAAACCACCAACTCGAATTTGAACGTGTGAATTATCACAGCTCGACCCTGGAAACAGTTCTAATTCTTACTCTCCACCTTAAAAACTGCCAAGTTCATGTAGAAGTCAATGGTAGAGGTCACTTGAACTATTTGAACATGTTCATTTTTTCCGAGTTTTGCTTCGAAAATGATGCCCCACAGACTCCAATGGAAGAAAAAAAATGTTGCACATCAAAAAAAATGTTGCATGACATACAAAATTTGACTCACAAAAGTCGAGGTTTTTTGAAGGGAAACTCGCTTCGAATTCAATTCGAGTTTTCGGATAGGGATCAAATTTCCAATTTTGAATAAAACCGAATTTAAAAAAAATTCACATCACTCTAAAATTCAACCTTTAATAATAAAACAAGTGTATCCCTTGACTCTCTATTTGGGCTTTAAAGGGTAATCATAATAATGATTATTATAATAACTAGGACATGCCAGCACTGTTTTTCTGCTTGATCAACAACTGATTTAGTGCTTTGTGATGTGTGATGTCATGCAGCGCTAATTATGTCATATCTTATACAAACATAGCTGAGCCTCCTACAAGTAAAACGAACAACTGTTGTATAACAAAAGCAACTTTAATCAGCACATTACATTCCATTCATTTACACCCCTAGCTAATACCTGAAACTGACACACATTATAATGAATTACGAATATTGCTTTTTTTGAATTTAACGAATGCATGAAGCGGAGCATAGAAACCAAAACGAAAAAATTTATTCCAAATGGCTGATTGCAGGACCAGATCCTTTATCCCCTTAAATGGTGCAATATTAAAGTGGAAATACTTTGACCTAATTCATTTTACGTTTTCCTCCCTGCAAGATGAAAACCAACACTGAATACAAAGACATGCTTAGACAAAATGCTCTGCAAAATTATGCCAAAATGTAGTTACTTATTATCACAATTTCCCTTAGAAAATATGTTTCGTTAGCGCAAACAACATTTACAAAAATACACTGAGTATGTTAGCAACCATGTTTGCGTCCTTTTTGACCGATTACCGATCTCAACTGCTTCCACGCAAAGTTAGCTTTTGCGAACATTTGCAGCGTATGTCATAAAAATTCGCAATCGCAAATCACATTTTGCAACAAAATATTTAACGAAACTCTCTCCTTTTCTTAGCGCTGTAATATTCACCAGTGAATATTTGGAAAAATGCAATTTTAAACAATGTTTCCGATTTTTAATTACATTCCCTCTTAAGTGGTAAATGAAAAACGTTATTTATAAAAAAAACAAAAATCAAAACAGTTGATCTTCCAATACATCCACTGTAGAGTAGAATCAGGAGCTAAACATTTCTCATTAAATTACATTTGAGCCATAATCTGAAAATTCTTCATTTACTGTAGATTGTAAGCTCTACTTTCTCCCTCATGTCTTTAACACTTTATCAAGGGTCGAAGTGAATTCAAGAGAATTTTCGAAGTAAAAAAATTCAAAATTCGAAGTAATTTTTTGGATACTTCGACCATCGAATAGGATACTACGACTTCGAATTCGATTCAAAGGAAAATAGTTTGAATATTCGACCATTCGATAATTGAAGTACTGTCTCTTTTAAAAAAAACTTTGATTTCAATACTTCGCCTAATTAAACCTGCCGAAGTGCTATGTTAGCCTATGGGGACCTTCTAGAGCATTTTTCTAAGTTTTTTGTAGTCGATCGATGTTTGAAATTCTACGAATTGTTCGATTTCGAAGGATTTCATCGTTCGATTGAACGATTTTACTTCTACTGCAAATGGCCAAATTTGATGTAAAAAAAACTTCCACTTCAATATTCAAAATCGAAGTATTCCAATTCGAAATTCATCCCTTGATAAATCTGCCCCTTAGGGGCCCATTTATTAAACTTCAAATCTTTCTGGTCGAGATTTTAAAGGGAAAGACTTGAATTTTACAGAAAAAAACCCTAAAATTTTGTGAGATTTATTATACCCCAATGGTAAATGTCTCTGAAGATGCTTCTTGGTTTTCATCCGATAATACAATAAATGAGTTTTTGCAGTTACAATTTGATAAAAAGTTTCCAGAACGTCAATCGTACGATTCTAATTGAGGTACGAATTTGTTAAAATGTTTTTCGCTCTGACTTTTTCGAGAAGGATTATTGATAAATGAGTCATATTTGTGGATGGGAGTTAGGTTGACTTTGTTTTAATAAAAAAAAAAATAACTTTTAGAAAAGAACCCCCTTAAAGACCCATTTATCAACATTTTCATTTTAGTGGTTTTAGAGGGGTTTGAAACTAATTTCCTCTAAATCCACAAATGCCATGTATTTTTTTTTTTAAAAGATCCAAATATAAAAAGCACAAACAAAAGAAAAACGAGGAACGATCCGAATAAAACATTGAATTAATTTTTTTTACTAGCAAATAATCCCCATAATCTCTAAAAGCTTGAATTAAATAAAAATGGTACAACTGGATAAGGCCAGCTCTCACTGTCGTTGTTTTAAATGATCAGAAACAAACACAATTTTTATTACTATAAATATGATTTGCTAGAAAGAAAAAAATTTGAACATTAGTAAATGGGCCCTTTCATGATTAAGGGCAATTTTTTCTACACTGGAGATCAAGGTTTTACTGCAATTCAAAAATTTCTCCACTATTTTCGAAGTTTACATTTTACAAACTCAAATATTCAAGATTTATTAAAAACTGATTTAAAAATTTCAATATAAAAAATTGACAGCTAAAAGCTACTGAGTTTCTGCTACAACATTTTGCAGTTTCATTTAAAGGGGTTGTTCAACTTTGAATTTACTTTTAGAAAGATGTAGAGAGTGACAATCTGAGAAAGTTTGTAATTGTTTTTCTTTTTTATCATTTGTGTTTTTTGAATTAATGTTTTTTTTTTTAATTCAGCTGCTCTCTAGTTTGCAGTTTCAGTGATCGGGTTGCTATGGTCTAAATTACCCTAGCAACCATGCACTGATTTGAACAAGAGACTGGAATATGAAGAGGAGAGGACTGAATAGAGAGATGAGAAATAAAAATTAGCAATAACAATACATTTGTAGCCTTACAGAGCATTAGCTTTTTTGATGGGGTCAGTGACCCCCATTGGAAAGCTGGGATGTGTCAGAAAAAGAAGGCAAATAATGTAAGAACAATAAAAAAGGAAGGCCAATTGAAACGTTGCTTAGTTAACTAAAAGGTGAACCATCACTTTAAAATGAAAAGTAGGATGTGATTTTACAGTGTTGGAGTTGTTGTACATGTTTTTAAGTGATTGAATTATAAAAATATTGAGTTTTTTAATAACTTTTTCTGGAGAAAAACTCAAAATTTCTAAAATGTTGGTAAATATGCCACCCTATCTTAACTGCTCTCATTGCTCACAGCAGTACTAATGAAAATATTGTAAATATTACACACAAACCAGTTGAACCCCACTTGGCTAATACCATTGTACAAAAGAAAAAGGGTGCAGTACAGTCCTGTACACCTGAAGTGTTCGCCTTATATTTAGGGATTTCCAAAGCCTGGCTTAGAACGTGTGCAATTAAGTAAATGTAAACCTGCAGCAAGAAGTCAATTAGAGGGATTTGTAATAAAGGAACACAGACTCTTGTTTACTTTTAGCCATGACAAGTAATTACTTTGATGAGACCTTTTAAAGGCCAAACACTTAAGCAGATTAGCTTCATTACACAACTAGAGGGGACCAGTGAGAATACACGAATGTGTACAAGATAAATCAGAGGTTCCCTATGAAGATAAAACATCTGAAACATTTGAAGAAAATGAACACGTCTAGAGGAATGGCTGGAATCATTTCAGAGTGGAAATCATGGCCTGGGATAATTAACATTCCTTTAAACATCTCTACACACAGAGCAGGGTCTCTCGACACTGCAGCCCAAGGCAAGAACCATGATTTACGTAACATTCAGATTATCCCACAGGAGGACATCAAGTTAATCCTAAAGAAAAAAGTGATCTTCTAAAAAAAAATATTATAAAGGATTCTGCTTAGACATTTATAAATTAAAGGGGAGACTATATACAGAATAGGAAAGTCACCTGTCTACATTATCACAAGGTTAGTCAATGGAAACAAAGGGGTAGATTTACTAAAGGGCGAAGTGGCTAACGATTTTTCACCAGCGTTGCCACCTGCAGGGACATCACGATTTACTAACGGACGCAGGTAAAAGAGGCAGGCTCTGGCAACTGAACGTTACTCCAGCAATTTCACTAAAATGCGGATTTTACTGAACGTTACCTCTTTCGCTGGACTTGACTTCGCCACCTCAGACCACAAGAAATGCAATGGAGTGCATAGATCTTCCTCAATCTTCTGTTACTCAAATCATATTCATATTGGAAAATGCATCAAAGTTCAAAAAAGCTGGTGAATTTTTTTCAGAGTGATAGGCTGCAAAAGTCCTTAAAAATGTTTTCCTTGTTTTGTAAAAAAAGCACAAGATATCCCGCCCCTAATTGGCATAAGCAATTAGGATTCGGATTTGGTTTGGCCGGGCAGGATTCGGCCAGATCTGAATCCTGCCGAGAAAGGCCGAATCCCGAACCGAATCCTGGATTCGGTGCATCCCTAGTAGGCTGCTGGGCGGTGATATTACTCCGACTTTCAGTACAGCAGTAAAGAGTGACTGATGTTTATCAGAGCACAAGTCACATGACTGGGGGAAACTGGGAAACTGACAATATGTCTAGCCCCATGTCAGATTTCAAAATTAAATATAAAAAAATCTGTTTGCTCTTTTGAGATTTCAGTGCAGAAGTCTGCCGGAGCAGCACTATTAACTGATGCGTTTCAAGACAAGACAATTCCCATGACAGTATCCCTTTAAGGAATGCCTCTGTTAGTGAAGCAGGAGACCCTGCCAACAGATGTATTTACCAATGCTTTTGACCCCAGGTTCCACATCACTCACATAGCCCCAGGGACTGGTGCACGGAAAGGTAGGAAGGCATGGAAGCCTCCAGGGGAACCTGACAAGAACAAGAACTGTTCATTCAACTCATGCTGAACATATGGGTGTATTTAACCTTTCAGATGCTGTCACATTTATACGGGGAATCAGTATAATTTATTTTATAAAAGAGTATTATAAAAGAGTGGTGAGACCAAAGATTTTTTGGTTTGTTATTTTAAAGAAATACATTGTGTTCTAATTGTTCTGGTAAAACTCTTCTTTGAGAATGCATCATACTCATCATAGTTCAAAAATACTTCAGATGCACCATGGGGGTTATTTACTAATATCTGAATTTATCTCATATTTTATAAAAAAAAAAACCAAACTCCCATGCCTGATTTGACCTTATTTATTAATATAATAATCTGAATTATAATAATAATCTGAATAATCTGAATCGTGGAAAAACTCAATAAAATTGAGCGAAGACCCGAATTTTTCGAGTTTTTGCCAGAAAACTCAGAAAAAGTTGGATTTTCGTGCTAAACCCAGCACAGATTATGATAACTTCAAATTGAGATAGGTGCCTCTCTCATTGACTTATACAGGACCTCGACAAGTCTGAGATGGCAGATTTTCAGATTCTGGCTTTTTGCAGCATCGGGGTATAATAAATGTCGAAACATCGGAGGTTTTTTTTAACGAGAAATTTGAGTTTTTGCCCAAAAAAACCTGACCAGATAAATTCTAGGTTTAGTAAGTAACCTCCTATGTACACGTCAGCAACCTTATGAGGTATTCGTTAAGTTTTTATAATGGAACTACAGAAAATAATCTTATTTAAGAGAGAACCCCGTGTGGAAGTCATTGGGAGAGGTACGTTCAATAATGTTTTGGGCACATATAGCGTCAATTCACTAGCGTTGGGCATTTTCGTTACTTCGCAAATTCACTAACGAACGCTGGCGTAAATTCGCTAGTGTTACTTCGCACCCTTACGCCTGGCGAATTTGCGCAACGGAGGTAACTACGCAAATTCACTAACACGCGCATTGTACTGAACGCTACCTTTTACGCTAGACTTCCTTCGCCACCTCAGACCAGGCGAAGCGCAAAAGAGTAGATAGGGATTTCTTAAAAAAAAAGTTAAAACATTTTCTAAGTCCCAAAAACCGCTGGCGTTTTTTCTATATTATGGGTGATAGGCTGAAAAAGATCGACGTTTTTTTTGGGGCTCCCCTCCTTCCGCCCTACATTTCCTGACTCTTGGCAACTTAACTATACAGTGGGCACATGTGTAGGGCAAAATAAAAATTTTATTTGATGTTTTGAAGGTTTCCCAGGCATTTGTAGTGTTGCTACATATTCCTCCATTGAAATTTGAATTTGGCGCCGTATGCAAATTAACCATCACTAGCGTAACTTCGCTTCACTTAGCGAATCAACGCTTGCGCAACTTCCCAGCCTTACACTACCCCTGAGCGCAACTTCGGATTTTAGTGAATTTGCGAATCGCTGGCGACACTACGCCTGGCGAAGTGCGGCGAAGTTACACCTGGCGCAACTACGAATCTTAGTGAATGGGTCAGATATGCCCTCCCACCCTCTGAGTGCCCCACTTGCATCACACTGGAGTCCTCCATGATCTAGAAGTCAAGTCCCACAGCAAAAGTGGCTCCATGCAGACAAGAAATACACAACGAAGCCGCGGATACATTACACATTTCAGGCGATCAATCAAAGTAGTTACACGGCTTTGCGTCTTTGTAACTGCTCTTGATTTTCTACTTTCCCAATGTTTTACTGAAAGCAGAATTTAGAGCATAACCACTACAAAAAATATATGAGAAATATATGCAAGCAAGGACGCTTGCTCATACACAACAGACTCCTATTTATCTTACATAATTGGTGAGGAATTATTTGGGGACAGGAAAATGTGCTCCTTCTTTCATTCCTCTATTAAATATTCATAAGCGCAGAATGTTAATGTTTGGAAGGAAAGAATTAAGTTTGATTTACTCGACTTTGATGCACTTGTATCATTTGATCAGATTTTTTTTGTACTTCTTGGCTCCAAAAAAAAAAAAAAAGGCTCATCTTGAGCTCATTCATCTTCTGAAACGACGGTGTTCTGCACAGATAGGAAGAAACATATCCACGGAACTCTCTGCACATCTGTTTTCTGAATAATCTAGAACAAATCGTAAAATAACTCAATGGCTCAGCATTCTTTGCCCGACAGGAGCATAATAAAGGTGGGAACAATAGACTTATTGTAATATAAAGTGCTGGACAACTCAGCGGCAGATGCCGGCATCTAATGAATAATAAATGGGCAGCTTGAGTCAGGCACTTCCAGCCAGCGTGTAGGTAAATTATGTTAAAGATTGGGCTATCTTTTACACTGCTATCTTGATTTCCCAAGCTATAAACAGTCGTGTAAATTATGCTGCTTAATACACAGCAAGCCTGCTATGATGATTTTTACCCAGCATTACCCAGGAGTCCATTTATGATAGTGATCCTGCAGTGGCAATGCACTTTCTTGCTCCATTTCCCGGCGCTAGTGGAGCAGCAAGCTATAAAGGGATGTACAATAAAGGCACTAAAGTGAATTTGTGTATAGACCTATCAGAGATAAAACTACTTCGTTTGGGCATCAGAGAACTGATGTAGGTGCCAAAAAACACCTAAAACCCTGAGAAGTATCCAGAAGACTTTAAAGGGGTTATTTACTAAACCTTGAATTTATCTGGTCAGGCTTTTTGGGGCAAAAACTCAAATTTTTCACTATAATGCAAAAAGCTTGAATCCGAAAATCCACCAGCTCAGACCTGTCGAGGTCCTGTATGTAATAAAAATACCTGTTGGTCTAGTGGTACGGTGGCGTGGACGGCCGCCATGCCGCTGTGCTCCTGCTCCTGCCCCCAGTGCCGGCGCCATCTTGATTCCTTAGGGTGCGCGCCTCTTAAAGGTACAGGCGCGCTGGCGTGATTACGCCACCTCAGGGCACAGCATTTTGGGGTCCTAGAATGGAGCTCAAAGAGTCTAAAATTGGTGTGAGGTACAGACAATATTTATTAATGGTACACATGCTCCATTGTATCCATCCTGGCTCTTCTGATGGATAATGATGAAGAATGACTTGACAATGGAGAGCACCAAAATTAGATAAAGAGCTGCATGAAATGACACACAAGCCTTGCACCAAAATAATTTATGCCATTTTGACACCGTTTGACAAAATAAAGGAATCCCAAATCAGAAAACGTTAACTGTGCATGGCATCTACTACTGCAATTCTGAAGGGCAAACATAGTGATTTGCATCCAAAAACTTGCATGTGGCACACGGAGTATGGTATGTAAATGGGGCACATTTACTAAAGAGTGAATTGTGGGGGGTTTTTTTGGCAACAAATTCACCAAAATGACAATTCCCAGTGAATTTGCTAATTTACTAAAAAAGTGAAGAGGACAATTAGCTAGCGAAAAAGCTCAGCGCTAGAGAATTTTCACACCATTTCGCCAGCGACATTTCTCTAGCAAAGTTTCTGCAGCGAAAAAATTCTCGAACAAAAATCCGGTAATTTATTAAAGTGTGAACGGTACCCTTTTCACTAAAATGTATTTCACCAGGTTCAGACTGGCGAACTCCCATTATAAAGACAGAATTCGAGCACTTCATGATTACAAAACACTATTTATTTACGTCAGCCTTGTAAATAATTCAGTCTACCATTTCTGGGCTGTTTTGCGTATCCATAGAGTGTAAAAAATATTTTAAATCAATTTATTGAAGTCATTTTAAGAGTAAAAATACAAATGGTGAATGCATATTGGGCCAGCAAAATCCCAAACTGATTCTTGAAATCAGCAGCTGGGTTCCACATGATAGAGCTACCTGTCACCTGTAACTTTCACTCAAGCATGCATAAAAATACCTCAAGGCATGTAGCTTATCTAGTCACCCGCGTACCCCCATAGATACGTCTGGTATCAGCATAAGAAATTCAGTCTGGAGAATAACTGTCTTCCCATACTCTGCTGCCTGTGTGAAGGAATTACTCAAACAGAAATAGAAACTGCCTCCTGGGATTCCACTTAACCCTTTAGCACAATTATTAGTACATGAAGTGCACGCTAAATAACGTACTTGATGACATGCTATTAAAGGGAAACTTAAAACTTTAAGAATTATTTAGACAAATAATGTCTCGTGGTTAGTTCATTATATTAGGGCAGACACAAGAGGGCTCATTCATTCACCTGACACAGTGAGAAAAGTGCAGTTTTGGATGAAATCGCCATGGCTTTCACACAATGCACCATTTTTCCCCAGAATTCATGCATCATTGTGAGTGCAAGGTGGACATTAAACCGGACTCAATTGCACTGCATCTGACTCTTGCACATTGAGTTCAAATAAACTGTGAGTGCATTATAAATCAGATGCAGTTTTGCTCAGTAGTTTCAAAGTCTGTCTGGCATCATTTCCGGTGTTAAGTGATGTCAGTGCCTGAATCTGTAGGTGCAACTGAAGCAGGATGATGTCAGAACCCTGGAGCTACCGCCTGGTCAAGAGGTGATGGTAGTAGTGATGCGCAGGTCGGCCCAAAACCTGCGGGCCAGGCGGTTTCGGGACAGCTCCTGCACAAAATCTTTGGGCAACCTAGCACTGCCGGTTTCTTGCACCTAAATTTATAAGCTCTCGTACTACCAGCCCCTTTGGTGACGTCACTGCGGGTGGGTGAGTGTCTATAAATAGAGGGGGGAACGGTGGGTCGGGTGCAGGCTGGTAGGGGGCAGATTAGGGTTGGCACGCACACCACTAGATGGTAGCTCCAGGTTTCGCACACTGCCAATTCAATTATATGAACTATAACATACATGGGACACATTTCAGCCAACTGTTTTTTTGCAAGTTGCACCTGCCCTACACTTAGTTAATGACCCACTGCCTCTGCAGTTCTATCTCACACTCAAACCTTTTGCATAATTTGAAAGCCCCAGGAGGTGTCCAACACAACTGATATCTCCACTCCCCACCCATATATTTGTGGTGGGCAGCAAAGATAAAGAGGTAGGAGAGACTGGGGGAAAAGGATTACTATACACCAGACCTAATGGTCTGCCAGACACACAGTTGTAGGGTCTGCTGTTTAGTAGTTATGCCACAATCAATGGGTCTAGATGTCCATGCAAGCTAACCTAGCTGCCTCTCCACTCTGATGCATGCTATTAGAGGATCTCACCATGCACATTGGTCTACACCTGGGCCTGAGTTGACAAAGCACCAGCTACAAAGGACACCAGACTTTACCTACAAAAAAGAGGCTTTATCCCACCCACCTTATAAATAAGGTTTCTGGAGCTGGGACCTTCCCCACTCTTCTTCTTAGTGGATTCCCACACATGGCCATCCTTAGAGGTTGCTGTCATCTATTGGAGGACCTCACACTGCATTAACTATTCACCCAAATTTATTTACACTTCTTATACATTTTATGAAGAAAGTACCTGGTGGTCTAGCAGGGGTGCAACCGGGACGCCCATTGCAACCCCCGGCGGGGATGCCCGATGTATTCTCTTTCCTGCACAATGCTTCCAGGTTTATGTTCGGCTGTGCATGACGTCATTGTGCTGCGATGTGAAATATTTAAAGGGGCCTTGGGCAAATGGTCACTGCCCAACTTAAACAGTCTTTGGGTGCTTTCTATTGTGTATTCTGACATATTGCGGACCCTGCCTGTCCCTGACTTCGTCAAGTTTACTGCCTGTCCTGACCTTTTGCCCGTGTATTGACTACTCTTCGGATCATGCTTTTGTACTGCATTATTTTATGTGTTTGCACTAGGCCTGTGACCCCCGACTACGCCCCCATCTCTTTTTATTGTACTGCTCTGCCTGTTTGGTGTTTGACCTGGCCTGTGACCCCAACGACGCTTCTTGTTCTCCGTTTCTGTACAACGTGCGGTTCCCTTACCTGCCCAGAATTCTCTCCCTTGTCCTCTCATGCTAAGTCCTGGCGGCACCCAAGTAGCGGAGGGCTCCTCCCGTACTGAAAGGCGGAAGACTGAGCCGAGACTGGGGCCTTGGGGTTTGATCTGGGTTTAGTATTCCAATCGTAACACATTTTTGCAAGCAAAACATTTTTTATTTGGATTAGTGGACCTTTATAAAAGCCAATATTCTTCTAAAAGTATGAAATTTTAAGCTGCCAGTAAATCTGAACTTTCATGAAGCCTGACCCAATTTCACTATCAATCAGTAAAGTCATTTGACGCAGATGAATCTTGCAGTGTTATGCATATCGAAAGCCTGCCACTGAAATGTGATCACATTCAAATCCTTCTGCAAAAATGAAATGAACATAAAGGATAGATTTCATTGTGTCTTTGCCATAAAGTTCTGGTAGAATGGAACCTGTTTTAAAGGAAAACTATACCCCCCAAACAATGTAGGTCTCTATTAAAAGATACTGAGTAAAACAGCTCATGTGTAAAACCCTGCTTCATGTAAATGAACCATTATCATAATAATATACTTTTTTAGTAGTATGTGCCATTGGGTAATCATAAATAGAAAATTGCCATTTTAAAAAATAAGGGCCGCCCCCTGAGATCGTAAGATTCACTGTGCACACATACAAACCACATGTAAGGTCACATGAGCCAATTAACAGACAGAGTTGTGTCTTTTGCTTCCTCACTTCTTCCTGTTACAGTTAGTGTTGTAGTATTTCTGGTCAGGTGATCTCTGAGGCAGCACAGATAGAGTCACGAAATGGTGGTTCAAGGCAAGAGATGTAAAAGGGCAATATTTATGTAAATATATATTCCAGTTTGGTAAGATTCTTTAATATGTCATTCGATTTGATATAAACTATCTGTTGCTTAAGTATTCATTTTTGGGGTATAGTTTTCCTTTAAGACAGTTCCCCCTCATTAGACATGTGGAATGATCAAACACAAGCCCTAGCATTTGTTTTAATGAGTTCACCTTCATTTATGTTCTGCTGTGGAATCAGAACACCAGAGCAAGTAAAAAACACTTTGATTTGGGTAAAACACACACAACCCCTGGCTCCTCCAACACAATGTCATTTAGAAAGGCTTTGTATAGTGTGAAGTTCATGTCCCACAATGGATCTTTTATATAAAGCGGCACTGTGTGACTACCCACGGCCTAGAAGAATTGAGATGAAAATGTCACACAACAGAGCCATGATTACATTGATTCCGCTTTATGTGGGGCTGGTGCACTTGATGCAAGTTCTGCCATACCTTCTAAAAGCTACGAACGTTATAAACGGCCTAAGAACTTCCTAATGACTGTACTATATACCAAAAATCAAACTGTAATTAATCAGCAGCCATTATGCAGCCTCCCACACTCTTTCCCAGCAAACAGAAATACTGGGCAATTTGTTCTGCATTCATGGCTCTGTGACTCAGAGTAATAACAATATTTAGCCTGTTGCTACATTTCCACAAAGGGGGTAAAGAGCTGCGGGAAGGCACTGCAATTCCATTTCGCCGTTTACTGTACATTGCTCCCCGTAGCAGTTTAATTGAAGCTTAAAGCACATCTGTCATGTTAAATACTTGTGTGTTCTTAAATGCCACTTAAAACTTGCCTTTACATCTGAGAACATTTGGCTTTAAATAGTTTTGATGTGATAATGACACTCAGCAGGTTCTTACAAGAATGGTCATACTCTATATTCATTACCATAAATGTGCCATAATTGATCTCTCCCTCCTTTCTCTCCATCTCTTTACCAGGTTTTCTCCTCTTTCCAAATGAGGGTTGTGGGTCACACTGCATAACAATTTCTGTTGGTGGGAATCCTCTCTAGACAAGCCACACTGATTACTCTACCTATGCCTACCCATGCCGAAAAAAACAAGCTATGAGATTTAGGGAGTTATTTATTAAAAACCGAATGGCAACAACTCGAAAAATTTATAAAATCTGAATTTTTTTGTAAAAAAAACTAGAATTTTTCATGATTTATTATATCCCACGGATGGAAAAAGTCTGAATCCGAAAATCCAGCATCTGAGACCTGAGGTTTTAAATAAGTCAATGGGAGAAGTCCCGAAGATATCCCGATCTGCGCTGGGTTTCATCAAAAATCCAAAGATTTCATGGTTTTCGGGCAAAAATCCAAAACAATCAGATTCAAATTTTCAAATGGTTTTCATGATTTTTTTCGAGTTTTTTCCTGCACTGGAATTTTTCAGGAAACTGTATTGATCAATAAAGGGAAATATCTTGTGCAGATTGGGTCAGAATATATTTAGAAAACAATGAGATGAATTTAGATTTTGATAAATAACCCCCACAAATAGTATCTGCCCAGTTTTGGAGATACCTAATATGGAAATCCTTGGAAGGGGACACTGAAATTGTAATTGTGACTATATTTCTCAGCACCCGACACCTCCAAATTCTTGGCCTAGGTAGCAGTTAAGGGAAAACTGTCAATGATAATGGGCAGGAGATTTTGATTGATCTACAGCTAGATAGACCTAAATCATCATCAGATTACCCCTCACTGATTAACTGGATGAGTGCCACAGGATTGCAGGACACATGGAGGTACAAGTACCATTGGCAAGAAGCAAACTCCTCATGCTTCTCTGTGGCTTTCGATGATGGACATGATTCTTGCCAACTCAATGACACTTCAATACACTCATGGGGTCTATTTCCTTACCAGAATAGGTTATGACCATGACCCCCTCTACTGTGTAATTCATTCCTGAAAAAGCAATAAGAGTACTTTGAAGGCTTCCACCAAATATAAATGCTTTTTTTTTCCTGTAAAGCTGGCAGAAAAACAAGAGCATAGAACTTAAGGTCTAAGATGCCAGCAAAACGTTTGTAAGGAGTAGATTGCCTTGATTAAGAAAGCTAGAAACAGGTCTGATAGAGAGACCTCACAAACAGCTGATAAACAGTATATACAAGATGCTACACATGAAAGTAGAGGACAGTGGACCTAACTCCTATACAAAAGTAACTGAGAATGGGACCAAACTATGTTACCAACATGAGATTATGATAGAATATGCCCAGCACTACAAGGGTCTATACAATTCCAAAATCACCTATGCAACTACCTAGGCACAATCCAGATACACAGACTTACAGCATAGGACACAACCAATTTGAAAGTCCTGCTGGTGCTAAATGAGGTAATAAATGTCATCATATAGATTAATCTCCCTCTTAAACATGGACTTCAAAATATTAGCATAAGGATATAAGAAGTACTTGAGATAATTCAATGACTGCATGTACCAGGCCACAGGCCAAGTGCTTCTCCGTTGGTCACAGAACTCCAAGGTGATTTCTGGTATAAGATATCTATATATATATATATAGGGATAGCAACAAATACAAGAATATTTTTAAAGATATTTTGTACAGTACTGTACATATACAATGCACCAGTTATTTCCATTATAACACATGAACTTCTTGTATTTTATTCCAATGAAAACAAAACACGCATCAATAACGTTAATGGATATACTGTAAGTAAATTTAAAATTGTTAAATATATATCATTAATTCTGCCACCGTCACCCGACAAAATCATTAGTCTATTAAATTCTGAAGTCCAGGCTAGATAATATTGCTTTGATTGCGTCTCTACCTCACGGCAGGTGAGACTGACTTATATCCCAGATGTTCCATGGCCAGCATTGTCACTCCTGGGACTGACATTTTTCCATTCTAAAATAAGATCTACTATTCTGTCCTGGACTCAAGTGTTTTTCCGATAAATAACTTTTCAAGAATAAAAGATAGAAGCCCTATGGGAAGCAGTGATTCATAGACTTAAAATGTAAGTGCGGAAAGGGGATCATAACTCAGAAGGTGCGCAGGCAAATGTGTGTTGGTTTTTTTCCACATAATTTAAAATGGCCCACAATTCACTACAAGCTGCAGGACATTCTATTACTTCAATGCTCTTGGAGCAAGAAAATCAATCAATTAAATGTGATATGATGTTGGAAGCAAAATAAGAAAATGATTACACTAACCATTTGCCTTTTCTAAATATTGATTGGATATCAATATATTGGTTGGCAAATGAATGAACCAATTCTTCTAGGTATCAAGTCTCACAAATATATGCATTTCAGAACATCATCACAAACGAGGAGGTTTTGGTAAAGTTCAAAAAGTTAACCCAAAATGATACACAACCACTTTCAAACCTCATACACAACTGAAACTATAGATGGGTTGTCCAAAAGTCCATGTTATACGCCATTGTTCAACTGGATTTTAATGAATAGGGCTTGTGCTGAACATACTTTTTGCCCATTGCTTTATATAAGAAACATCTTGAATTAACAGGGCAGAAAAAAAACAATTGAATGGTTTTCAATTTACAACTCTCTGGTTCTTGCAAGCAACTGTGGGAGGAAGAAAAAGTGGATTAGCAGATTACCAGTGCACTAATAACCCCTATGTATAAAATTATTCTGTTTATTTATAAGACAAGGAACACACAACAAAGGGCAGATGGGTGAAGATTGTTTATAGAATGCTTTTTTCTAGTTAAAGTCAGACGATGGAGTAAGTATTAGGGATTCAGTTCTTCGGTCAATTCCAACCTATTTTTATCAGGGTTCTAAATCCAAGAGCCTGGTCTAACCAAATCCAAACCCAAAATAAATGAAAGAAATCAGCAATTCGCATGTGCATTAAGTATTTCCACCCATGCATCAGCTTGTCCGGTGCAGAAGTAGGGTTCGCATTTTGGTTCAGTTTTCAGCCAAATCCATACCCCTGGAATCGGGGATGTGGCTGAACCCTGAAAAGCAGAGTTTGGTGCATCCCTAGTATAGTATAGTATAAAAACAAACCAATTAGCTGTTACTGCTTTTGGAAAACAAGAAACTAGTTTTTTAATTGAAAGAATAAGCAGAATACATTTTGACATAAATTCTATGTATTTTGCCGATATTGAAAAAAAGTGTACAGTATATAGGCACACAATAAACAAAATATGTAAGTAAAGGTGAAGTGACTGCGCTTGTACCGCTATCTGAGCAGCACCTCTGATATATGGATCCACTGGTCCACTTAAAAATTCGGAATTCAAATGAAGTAGGGTGCGCTATGGCAGCAGTGTAACGATCCTACAATCTGAAACGAAACAAGATTTCCAATAGTGCAGCGAGCCTGTACACGGAGAGATATAGACTAGCTACAAAAGCTACTCAAATTTTTAGCGATATTATTGCCATATAAGGTTTCACAGCCCCATAGCGGAAAGCAGATCTCCTTCCAAATAGTACCTAAGGAAAAAGAGAACTCCACATGGTGTAGTAAAATAGGTAAAGTGTTAGGACTGCGTTAAACAGTCCGCGCTTACCCTTTAAACTTGTGGCAGTAGCATAAGTGAGTAGCGATGATCCGGTCGTCGGTCAGGAGCGCTGTAGGAAAAAAGCCGGTTAATCCTCTGCTGGATCGGTGGCGATAGTTCAGTAGCGGGTTTGCTTGATGCGGATAGAGTACAGATGTCGGTAATACACCTCCGTTAATGGCCGCCTCCTCCTCAAGCGCGGTCTGTCCGCTCCTCTTTTTCTAGATACCGGCTTTCTCTATGTTGGACGTCCAACGGCTTCCTTGATCGTTTTACAGGCTCTGCATTGGTTGTATATTTTCAGATGGAAGGAAAGGACATACGATGCCAACTATTTCGAATATAGACTTTATTTTAACAAAATATAATTTAATTTAATACAGCCCAACGCGTTTCGTATTGGTAATACTTCCTCAGGGGCAAAGGTCAATTCCCATAGTTGGCATCGTATGTCCTTTCCTTCCATCTGAAAATATACAACCAATGCAGAGCCTGTAAAACGATCAAGGAAGCCGTTGGACGTCCAACATAGAGAAAGCCGGTATCTAGAAAAAGAGGAGCGGACAGACCGCGCTTGAGGAGGAGGCGGCCATTAACGGAGGTGTATTACCGACATCTGTACTCTATCCGCATCAAGCAAACCCGCTACTGAACTATCGCCACCGATCCAGCAGAGGATTAACCGGCTTTTTTCCTACAGCGCTCCTGACCGACGACCGGATCATCGCTACTCACTTATGCTACTGCCACAAGTTTAAAGGGTAAGCGCGGACTGTTTAACGCAGTCCTAACACTTTACCTATTTTACTACACCATGTGGAGTTCTCTTTTTCCTTAGGTACTATTTGGAAGGAGATCTGCTTTCCGCTATGGGGCTGTGAAACCTTATATGGCAATAATATCGCTAAAAATTTGTGAGTAGCTTTTGTAGCTACTCTATATCTCTCCGTGTACAGGCTCGCTGCACTATTGGAAATCTTGTTTCGTTTCAGATTGTAGGATCGATACACAATAAACAAAAACTTCCCTTATTAAGGATGAAAGCCAGGCAACTCGCCTAGAAGTAGAATTTTTAAGCTTAAAGTGTTTCTGTCATGATTTTTATGGTGTAGTTTTTATTTCTAAATAATACTGTTTACACTGCAAATATATTCACTCTACCATAAAAAAATTTAATTCCTAACCCAACAAGTGTATTTTTTTTAGTTGTAATATTGGTGTGTAGGCGCATCTCAGGTCATTTTGTCTGGTCATGTGCTTTCAGAAAGAGCCAGTGCTGCACTATGGAACTGCTTTCTGGCAGGCTGTTGTTTCTCCTACTCAATGTAACTGAAGGTGTTGCAGTGGTACCTGGATTTTTACGATTGAGTGCTGTTCTTATATCTACCAGGCAACTGTTATCTGGTTACCTTCCCATTGTTCTGCTGATATGCTGCTGGGGGGAGGAAAGGGAGGGGGTGATATCACTCCAACTTGCAGTACAGCAGTAAAGAGTGACCGAAGTTTATCAGAGCACAAGTCAAATGACTGAGGCTGCTGTAAAAATAACAATATGCCTAGCCCCATGACAGATTTCAAAATTAAATATAAAAAAATCTGCTTGCTTTTTGAGAAACTAATTTCAGTGCAGACTAACTAATGTGTTTTTAAAAAAACATGTTTTCCCATGACAATATCCCTTTAAGCAACCTTCCTAAATCTAAATCTGTTTCAGATAAGCCACATCATTGATCTTAAAGGAGAATAGAAATGCAATTAATGAAATTTGTGCACGGTAATTAAAATGTTACATAGTCAGCACAGTGTAAGAGATTTTAAGCTTAAGGTTAGAGGTCAGAGCCAGTTTTTTACCTAATTACTATTGCACATCCCCACTGAAATTAGGAAGCCTTCAGATACTATTTTACTGACAGGTATATATATATATGGTAACAAGTCGTCACAATTAAATGACCCTGCTCTTGTCCTCAGTGAAATCAAGTTATAACATTTACAAATGATCTAATCCTCTAGTGGCCAACCAATATGCATTACCATCAACTGTCACCTCTAGAAGATTAATGGTTTCTTCTTACAGACCATACTTCTTTAAAGTATTGATTGGGCAAGTTGAGTATGGATGCCTGCCCTTATATTCAAAATATCCCCTTTAATTACATGACCTTTTCCCTTGAACTCGTACTCAAGTCCCTTGAGTACGAATGTACCATTAATTTCATCTGTTTGAGGTAGCAAAGCCTTTGTTGTTCTGAGATGATTTCTAAAAGGCTCTCTTAATTTATTCATTTCTTACCAGCTTGGCTCTTTTAAAGTAATAAAGTAAAGGTGGCCATAAACAGGGCAAGAAAAGCTGGCAAAAGACAAAGTTGGCAGTTTAATGCTTGTTGGCCAGCTGTCGATCGGGCAGGCTTAAAATTCCCTCAGTTCGTTGATGCGACCCTTGATCCAACTGCCTGCATTACCAGTGTTGAGACCCAACCGGTGGGCCACCTCAAGAGGAGAGATCTCACCATATAAGCAGATCTTTTCATGTATGGGCCCCTTCACGCTATTACACTGGGGTGATGTCAGATTAGTTGTTGGAATCTAATATATGTAATTGTTCAGTTATTCCAACACTGCATCAGGATTGTACACCAAAACAAATACATTATATCTATATTTGGGACTTCTGACATAGTTGGCCAATATTTAGCAAAGATCAATCGCAAATGGCAGTTCTAGGTACAGCAAGTTGTGCAGGTTTGGACATTAGGATGCTACTGAAGAATACAGTTGACTTCATTGTTTTCAAAGTGTGATCTCATTGATGTCCAACTGCTTTGAATCATTGTGTCTATAAAGAATACAAAGTCCATTTTATATGTAAATAATGATGCCACAAAAATAAGTCTTTGGAGCAGACTAGGCTCAGTTGGAAAGATTTAATCTAGTATGTTAGTACTTCAAACCATGCCAAAGTCCAGCAATAAAGGGTAAAGTTATGTCCAAAGGTATGGCCAAAGGTCAGAAGCTAAAGATAACCCTCAACAAGACTGGGTCAGAAGTGAAGAGTCTCAGAGCTGTGTTTTAAAACACAAATCCTATGTAGGAATCTGCATCAGAGTCTGTCAGTATTACTTTAATGCTGCTAAAAACCCATTAAAAATTCAGAGTGCATCCCAGAGCTGCCAAACCTACATCAGAACCAGGAAGGTATGCTGTACCCCCCCCCTGATGGGTGGCCCCATTTAAAGATCTACTCAAGCCCTCTACAATATAACAATTTTGAAACAAAGAAAACTGCCATTTTTAAACTTCCATAAGTGTCAGAAATTACAGTTGTCTAGATCTTGTACTATGAAATTCTTTTTTCCCCACAAGTCTAGTGTCATTAAACTTCACAGACTGCACACACATCATAACGAGTTTGAGGAGCGCTCATGGAGAGACAAGGAAGATACTCCCACACACAGTAAATCTCAGACAGAATTTACAAGTACTGTTCTAAAATATTGAACATTTGCATAGCTTTGAACTTTATTAGGGTTGTGTATATTATTAAAATATCATATCTGTCATTTCTCAAGTGCTTTCATTTTAAATCACTTTAAATAACTCAGAAGCATAATTTCAAAGTAAATGCATTATATAATGTATGTGTATATATATTTTTTTATTATTATTATTATTTTTTTTTTAATACATTCAGTTTCTAATTCTATAACAATATTAATATGTACCTTGTACTGCATTGCAGGTCTATGATGGGGTTACTAATCTGATTATAATCATACATGATGACTATCAACAGGGATAGGTAGACAGAATGGTTGTTCTTCTAAAGCATCTTCTGGTTTGATGTGCAGTTCAAACCAGAAGTCAACCAGTGCTTCGTCCATACACCAATAGCAACTATTGGCAGACTAGATTTTCTGTTCAGACCAGATGAAAACAGATAGTAGGTCTTCGAAGGTGCCTATAAACATAGGGTTGCCATGTGGATGATCACAAGAGTCCAGTGAACAGTTTTCAACAATCTTATAATGGAAGTTCAACATATTCCATGCAAAGCATTGTTGGCCAGTTGAGGCCAGTGGCCTCAAAGCAGCTGCTTATTTATGAATTCAAGGCTTGGAGGTAAGCTTTGGTTACATAAAAAACAGGTTTACTGAACAGAGCCTCCTGCAAGTTTACAGTCCATATGGGAGCAACCAAATAGCCAATCACAGCCCTTATTTGATACCCCCAGGAATGTTTTGCATTGCTTGTGTTGCTCTCCAACTCTTTTTACATTTTGAATGTTGCTCATAGGTAAACAGGTTGGGAACCCTCGCCTTAAACAGTTAATCAAGTGCTCTACTCACTCCAGAATACACCTTACTTAACCCCAAATGCACAATAAGTCTATATATACATAGGAAGACCATACATATGCGTTATTTCCAACAGGGCTATGTAATTTCCTTACATATCATATAAAGCTATAAGGTTCTTCAGCCAGAACAGAGCCTAACATTGATGAAATGCTGGACCCAAATTAGCTAAAAACAATTTAGTTTGGTATATAAATTACTTTCAACAGAAATTGAAAAGGTTGATTTGCAGCTCCACCTTGGTTATAAGCCATTTAAGAGAGAGAGAGAGATACTGATTGTCACAAACCAATATGAGACAGTGTTGGGGTTGCCACCTAACTAACTGGTGGAGACCGGGCAGGGGGCAGGGCTGTGATGTAGAGGGGTGGGGGCGTGATGTGGAGGGACGGGCCGTGACATGGAGGGGCGTGACATCAGGGGGTGGGGCAATGACGCAGCAATCGGCGATTGGTTGATTAATCATAGGGAATCCTGCCCAGTTTTCATTATTTTTGACCCGGGCAGCCCTTCAAAATACCGGGTTGTCCGGGTCAAAACCGGACAGGTGTACTATAAGGGCCTTATTCAAGATTCCTAGAACTTTTTGGTTCAAGAAACCTTTAAGGTAACCCAGTGTAAATTTCCAAACTCATGTTGGGTTTTGGGCTGAAAAAACTTTGCCCATTTACGTAATTTTCCACAAACAGGCTTTTTTTCTTTGTTTTTTTTTTTGGTACAAAACCCTGTTTGGGTACAATTACAGAATTATTTAAGGCTTTTTCAGCCCAAACACCAGCGTGAGTTAGTAAATGCTCCATGAATATGAATTGTTTAATAGTTATCGTATAGACTGACTTGCAGATTGATACATTATACACTGTAATTGTTCCAAAACATAGATTTAGTTTGCTGATGTCTGTCTTTACTTGTATTTTTGGACACAGACGCGAAAGAAAGAAAGAAAGAAAGAAAGAAAGAAAGAAAGAAAGAAAGAAAGAAAGAAAGAAAGAAAGAAAGAAAGAAAGAAAGAAAGAAAGAAAGAAAGAGAAAGCTTCTATACACAACTAAGTTTCTGTACTGCCTGCCAGTTGAAATTGCTGCCCACTCACCCACTTGTCAACCTTGCCATCCGTAGAGGATTATGCCATTAAAGTCAGGAATTAATTGGGAGTGTGCGAAGTGCAGAATTAAAGTCAGCAAAGGTCAGACAGTAACAACAGTCTACATTTATTAGCAACTGTATTTCATAGACTAATGAGTTGCTATAATCAAAGTCTGATGGCGATTTTTTTTTTTAACAGTGAAAACTACAAGAACATTTCTCACATATCTTAATCTCAGTAATGATATGCTCTGAGATTAATATATGTATTTAAACTCATCACCATCA
Organism: Xenopus petersii; assembly: GCA_038501925.1. Lineage (NCBI taxonomy): Eukaryota > Metazoa > Chordata > Amphibia > Anura > Pipidae > Xenopus > Xenopus petersii. The sequence goes on along the minus strand of CM076680.1, from coordinate 165,941,039 downwards.
CCCAAGGACCATCATGAAGCACTTGCTAGAAACAATAGGCAGTGCCACAAATAACTTGTGATCTTGGTGCTCATTCTGCATTTTTACTACTGTACAGGTATGGTATCCGTTATTCGGAAACCTGTTATCCAGAAATTTCAGAATTACAGGGAGGCTGTCTCACATAGATGCCATTTGATCCAAATAAGACAAATTTTGAAAGAATTATTTCCTATTTCTCTATAATAATAAACCAGTACTTTGTACTTGATCCAAATCAAGATACAGCATAACTAATCCTTATTGGGAGCAAAACCAGCCAATTTGGGTTTATTTTCTAGTAGACTTAAAGTATAAAGATCCAAATTGCGGGAAGAGCTGTTATTGGGAAAACCCCAGGTCCCGAGCATTCTGGATAACAAGTTCCATACCTGTACAGTGTATTATAAAAAACCATTTACAATAACATATTGTTTTCCCTCTAGAAGCCCATAGACAATATATTGGATACTTACAATATCCACTAATTGTATAAGCACTTTGAATATAATTACCACTTTACTGACTATCTTAAAAAAATTATATCAATTGGGTTATTTATCAAAATTGATTTTTTAAGTAAAAAAAAGTCAGACCAAACTAGAGTCCACGATTTGACCTTATTTATACTTGAAAAAACACAATAAAATCGGTTCAAGAAAAAAACTAGAAAAATTCTTTTGGGTTTTATGCCCAAAGCGCTCAAATTTTTTATGAAATCACTCGAAACCCCGTTTTTTTTTCAGATTATTTGTTGAAACAGGGCAGACCAAGATCTTCAAATTTGAAATGGGACCTTTGCCATTGACTTCTACAGGATTCTACAGCTTGGAGATATTTATGGAGTATTTTCGGATTCAGACTTTCAGCAGCCTCGAGGTATAATAAATCACGAAGAATTCAAATATTTTATTTCCACTAAAAATTCAGATTTTTGGCATTCGGACTTTCATAAATAACCCCGCAAATGTTAGGTTTAGGGTTTTATTTCATATTAAAGGGCTACAGCCAGTAGTATAAATCCAGTAAATAAAAATAATAGAGACATGAAACATGCAACTGACCTCCATATTCCCATGAAGCTGTACATAGTGCTAACACAGCGAGGCAAAGCTGGAGGATCTAGTCCATCCAATCGTGCAATAAGGGCTGGGAGGCCGTATAGGACCAGATATTTCACATAAAAGAACAACACCTGACTCAAGGCCAGTCCACCTGCAAGAACAAAGAAAATATAAATCTCTAGAATATAAAAGAAATTGGTGTCCTAAGTTCAGGCCAGGTGGTCCCACAAGTGGCACCGCTGTTACTGTAAATTGATATAACAAGACACTGAGAACAAGTATCATGGGCAAAGTTTTTAATATCCATCCTGCTGGGGATTTTTTAAAAAGTGTCTGATGGAAAAACTTGGAAAATCAATGAACGCTAAAGAAAAAAAGGTTGTCGTCTATTATTTACTCTGCCTGACAGTTGGCTTGTACCCAGAAAAAGATTCCAATTAAAAGCTATGCAGCAAGATTCTCTTCCAAGGCAAAAGTGGCAACAAAACTACAAGTTTTCTTAAAGGAAAACTATACCCCCAAAATGAATACTTAAGCAACAGATAGTTTATATCAAATTGAATGACATACTAAGGAATCTTACCAAACTGGAATATATATTTACATAAATATTGCCCTTTTACATCTCTTGCCTTGAACCACCATTTCGTGACTCTATCTGTGCTGCCTCAGAGATCACCTGACCAGAAATACTACAACACTAACTGTAACAGGAAGAAGTGAGGAAGCAAAAGGCAGAACTCTGTCTGTTAATTGGCTCATGTGACCTTACATGTGGTTTGTATGTGTGCACAGTGAATCTCAGGGGACGGCCCTTATTTTTTAAAATGGCAATTTTCTATTTATGATTACCCAATGGCACATACTAATAGAAAAGTATATTATTATGATAATGGTTCATTTACATGAAGCAGGGTTTTACACATGAGCTGTTTTACTCAGTATCTTTAATAGAGACCTACATTGTTTGGGGGGTATAGTTTTCCTTTAATGACTTAAGAATAGCAGTTCTTGTTATGAAAGCACATACTCTACAGGATTCATGTATGAGCCTGGTGCTATTTTTGGTAGTATAATTAATAGGGTTGCCACCTTTTCACCTGGAGCAATCCAGGCAGGAGCTTGGATCTTATCAGTGGGTACTCCTTTGTACCATTGCCATTACTGAAAGGTGAAGGTGTTACCTGTGAGCACTGATAAAATGGTTATGGGTAAAACATAGAGAGTTTGGTAGGGAAAACAAAAACATGAGGAATGTATTGGGGGTACTGATATCGCCTAGGCAAATTTTAAATATCTTATTTCTCTGTTGACCTTGGGCTGCTGGGTATAATAATTGTTAGAAAGCATAAAAGAGTACAAAGATTTTGGTTTAACATACGATAATATTCTTATTTTACTGTATATTCAGGATATTAAGGATTATAAAAGGTACTTGCATTCAAAAAAGCAGGTAAAACATTATAAAACTTGCAGGCATGGGTTTATGGTCTGAAAATCATTCTGTTTAGCCTGAAGGCAAATTGTTTTACAGATGTTCCTCAAAGGCATGAAAGTCTGAAGGTCCATTAAGGTAAAGTTTGGCTTGAGAGTTTACTTGAGCACCTCAATATTCTTGGAACGACAGAAGAGTAATAACAATGTTTTCCATATACTTGTAACCTTGTTATAAAGTAAAGTGAGGCTTGGCTAGAGCTGTAGAGTTGTATCCCAGAAAAAGAGACTCAAGCAGAAACAAAATGCCTTAATATTCTACATCAGTGCAGTGCAAAATGTGTTGCTCTTTGCTTTCCGAAAGCTAGAAACAGTTCAGTTTAAAAATAAAAACTGTGTAAATAGACAGGCTGTGTAAATAAAACATGTTTCTACTTTAGTTAGTTAGGCAAAAATGTAATGTATAAAGTCTGGAGTGACTGGATGTGTAACAGAATAGAATTCCTGTTTTTCAGCTCTCTAACTCTGAGTTAGTCAGCGACTTTAAGGGGGGCCACATGGGACATAATTGTTTGGTGAGTTTGCAATTGATCCTCGGCATTCAGCTCGAATTCAAAAGCAACAGTTATGTCCCATGTGGCCCCTCCACAAGTCACTGATTGGCTACTGCCTGGTAACCAATGAGTGGAAACCAAGAGATCTGAAAAACAGGAAGTAGTGTTCTGGCTGTTAGGTTAGATAGTCACTCCAACGAAAGTCGTTAGGGTCCATTTTTTGAAACCCGTACCCACAACCCAAACCTGCAATCCACAATTTGTACCGCATGTTCCTGCTACTCGACCTGACCCGCAATAGGCCAACTAATCTTCCGACCCGGGGGGACACGCGAAACCAGAAGTGACATCACAAGCCCACACCTTTGTTGGGTACCCAGGCGGGTTACCTGCGGACTGCCCACTTGGCCAGGGAATCTGGGATTTTTCGCCAAAAATTTGACCAGTTTGCAGGTATTCCACTGGTACCCGCCTGATGAAGGACTCTAACTCCAGCCTTTATACATTATATTTTTGACTGTATTGAAAACATTTTTTATTTTGCACAGCCTATCTACTTATCCAGTTATTATTGTATAATAAACAATTACTTTAAATAATAGTATTATACCCAGTATATTAATTTATCATAAGTGGATAGAAACACCATTGTGAGCCAAGACTGACATTTAACATTACAATTTACAGTGCCCTGTCTACATCTTTTTTTTTTTTTGCCTTCTTTATGCCCAGCATCAAGCATTTAATCAGTTTTAAGGAAAAATAGCCAATGACCTCAAAAAAGGATTTAGTGCAAGTATATAGCATATGCCCGAGAGGAAGTTGCTATGGACAACAGCAATGAATTTATATCTGATGGATATTAGCAAGTACACGACAAAGGCAAGTACAGCCTCCAAACAAAACTCTCATGATACAAACAATTGTTTTTATTTTTGTCTGTTTTTTGCTAAAACATATTTTATTATTTCTGAGTTATGTCATTTGCCAAAACTGCAAAACAAATTGATTGTCTATGAAATGAAAGTGGTGCATTGTCAGATAATTACATACTAATAAATGTTTCCTTTTAATTAGATTTTATCTGCGTGGTGTAGTTCTATAAAGTAGACTTATAGTACAGGTATGGGATCCATTAGCCAGATACCTGTTGTCAAGAAAGCTCCAAATTATGGAAAGGCCAGCTCCCATGGACTCCATTTTAAGAAAATAATCCAGATTTTTAAAAATGATTTCCTTTTTTTTAATTTTTTTTTTATGGTGAGATACTAGAGGAAAGAAGCCCCTAGCCTGTGGAGGTTACAATCTAAGTTAATGTGTAACTTAAATAAATAAGACACATCACATGGGGGGGGGTAATAATTTTTCATGAACCCATAAGTGCAAAGACTGAATCTGACACTGTGCTAGTTCTCCAGGAGGCAGGATTTGAGTGTAGAATTGACACAGTTGAGTGGTTATTCATTCAGAAGCATCAAGGATGGAATTCCACAGATGTGGAGCGGCAAGAGAAAGTTTAAAGGGATACTGTCATGGGAAAACATGTTTTTTTCAAAATGCATCAGTTAATAGTGCTGCTCCAGCAGAATTCTGCATTGAAATCCATTTTACAAAAGAGCAAACTGATTTTTTTTATATTCAATTTTGAAATCTGACAAGGGGCTAGACATATTGTCAGTTTCCCAGCTGCCCCCAGTCATGTGACTTGTGCTCTGATAAACTTTAGTCACTCTTTACTGCTATACTGCAAGTTGGAGTGATATCACCCCCCTCCCTCCCCCCCCACCCAGTAGCCTAACAAAAGAACAATGGGAAGGTAACCAGATAGCAGCTCCCTAACACAAGATAACAGCTCCCTGGTAGATCTAAAAACAACACTCAATAGTAAAAGCCAAGTCCCACTGAGACTGATTCCGTTACATTAAGGGTAAGGCCACACGAGGAGATTCGGGGAGATTTTGTCACCTGGCGACTAATCACCTCGTGTTTTGCGTGACTATCTCCCCGAACTGCCTCGGCGTTTTTCCCCATAGGCTCAGTGAGGCAACTTTGGGCGACTATTGAAAACGCATCACAGCGCGTGCATTAGCGCAGGTGACTTTGCATTGTAGCAAACGGAAAAATGCCGAGGCAGTTCAGGGAGATAGTCGCGCAAAAGACGAGCCGATTAGTCGCCAGGCGACAAAATCTCCCCTAATCTCTTTGTGTGGCCTTACCCTAAATAGGAGAAATAACAGCCTGCCAGAAAGTAGTTCCATCCTAAAGTGCAGGCACAGGTCACATGATTGGGACAGTCATGTTTGCTCTTTTGAGCAGCACTATTAACTGATGCGTTTTGAAAAAAACATGTTTTCCCATGACAGTATCCATTTAAGAAGGTAGATGCCAGAGGATGAGGATGGTGTGAAAAGGCAGTGGCAGAGATGGGAAATGCAAATTTTCATAGCTAAAGAGTAGGGTCCTCTTGTACCTCCTGTACCAGTAGTCATAATTAATATGTGTGTTTAATTTGTATACTGTTAGGCTGGGCTGTGGAATATCATTGGCACTTGTTAATTATAATGTATAGAGATGTCAGTATAGTAAAATACCTAAGGTTGTTTGTATAGAGTGTGCAGGTAGAAAACCAGATTCCATGACCCAGTATCACAGGTGTGAAGAAAGTTTGTAACACAAGAGGAGCCAAGACAGCAGTTTAGAGAAATACAACAAGCTTGACTCAGACCTACAGTATATGAATGAAGAGTGGAGAACTTCAGAAGCTAGGGAAGAATTGCAAATATGTGGAAGAGCTGAGATTCACTTAATTCACTAAAAAGATCATTTTCACCTGCAAAGGTTTCGGGACACTCTGTGGTGCAATTTGTTAACACTACGCTAATTCATCAAAATGTGAAGTTACGTCTCAACAGCCTGAATAATGGCAAAGTTAGAGTTAATTCGTCAGCACAAACATTTCAAAGTGAACTTTCACTAACGTACGTTTCTGCCTAGTGAAACTTCGTTAGAACACTTACACTTCAGTGTAAGGGTCAGTTTGATTAGTACGGGTACATATAGGTCATATATATGTATTTATTAGAGATGTTGGCGCAAATACTTGAAGTGGCCACTTATTATTACAAATGTCCAAGGAAGCAGAATAAAGACAAAAGAGATCCTCTAATTCCTAGACATGAGACCACCCTTAAACAAATGTGGCATGCCCCTCAAATAAAAAAAAAAATCGTAATAGTTACAACTTTTTAAGACAATCCCCCTTTAAAATATGAAAATACGCCAGCGTTTTTTCTTAACATTTTTATGACTTTTCAGCATACAGGATATGATGTCACTGACTGATTGAGGATTGAGGAGGATGTAGCTTCATCTTATCAGTTCACCTGGTCTAAGCTGGTGAAGGAAACTCTGGCGAAAGAGTTAACGTTCTGTTAAAATCACTTTAGTGAATTTGCGAAGTAACGATCATTCGTCTGATCGAAAATGTGCCTGGCAAAACTGCGCTAGTGACCGTCTTTCACTAGCAATTTGTCCTATACTCCTGTTAGTAAATTGTAGATCTCCCTGCGGACTGGAGTTCTGGCGAATTTCCACTAGCGGCAGCCACTTTGCCCTTTAGTAAATCTGTCCCATAGTGTTTAATTAGTATAAGACAAAGTTGGTTCCAGTGAGTTCAGTGAGTGGGAAAAGAAGCATTGTATGTTTGTTATTTTTTATGATAAAAACAATACGATGAAACTTTACTACTGGACTGAGTTTAACCAGGGGTGGTGATTATGAGCATGAAGTCACAGAAGTCAACAGTAGAGGATGGAATAGGCATTGCCGAGAAATTAGTTGCCCAGAGAAGATAAGTAAAAAATTAAAGCATCCAAAACCAGGATTAGATGAAGGAGGAGAGTGTAAAACAAAAAAGTGACAAGGCGAAAAATGGGTCACTGGATAAATGGGCAGAGGGTTAGGTTTTTGGTGATGGCCAGATCAAGGATGTGACCATCATTATGAATCAGTTTACATTTTCCAACTGAAGGTCTGCGGAACAAAGGACAATTATTTACTTTCAAAGGCATTAAACAGACAATAAAAACAATATACAAATACCACCCTAAAAGTGCGCTGCTCTGTGGCCTTCTTTGCGATCTTTTTGTTCTACAGTTTTTCATTTTCATTTATACAGTGATCTAGTTGCAAGGGTCACTAACCCTAGAATGGAACACAGAGACAATCAATAAATAATAACAACAGTAAAGATCTAGGCTTACAGTCAATCTTCTCTAAGGCCGCTGATCCCTACAGTCAGCTAGACAATACAAAACCCGAAGAATAAAATAGAAAATTTTGCTTCAGTTCTGCTCATCTACACCTAATAAAAGTTAATTTTAAAGTGAACCTCTATTTTAAGGTTGAATGATGCTTTAAATACACACTTAATTTGGTTGGTTTCCTATATTGACTTTTTGCATCTATGTCTATAATGAGGCATTAGCCTTTCCTGAGAAGCCACAAAATCATTTTCTCCACAGTGGATATACAGTATTTCAGAGGGTCCAGCCTCTGCATCAAAAACATTATTTCCAGGTCTCTCAATTCAGTCCAAAACTGCTCTTCAATAAGGAACTGTCCTACCTAAAACTCCCTTGACTGTATTAAAGCAGGGTTGCCTAAACGTTACCAATGCAAGGTTATCATATAGTAACGTTTTTGGAGCAGGGTCTACAACATAAAGGGGCAGATTTTTAATTTGAATTTTAAAAAAAAATTTATGGTCGAAACTTTCAAATTCGACTAGGGAGTTATTCAAATTCGATTCAAGTTTTTCTTTAAAAAAAAAATTGAATTTGATTTTCAAGATTTATCATACTCTGGCCCTCTAAGTATTTGAATTGGAATATACGTCAACTAAAACTACCCAAATTGCTGTTTAAGTCAACGGGAGAGGTCCAGGGATTGATCAATTTGGAGAAGTTTTTTTTGGAGAAAAAACGAGAATCAAGTTTGATCTAATTCAATTCATCAGAGTTGAAAAAATGTGATTTTAATAATAAATTGAATTTGAATTTATGGGAGTTTAAAAAAAACAAACATTAATTTGAAATTCAACCTTTGTGTTGCAATGAAAAATGCACCTTAATTATTCTGAAAAACACCCTTCAAGCATGTTTTTTTTTTATCTGAATGGGAATTACACAGCTGAGTAACTTAGAGGGAATATTATAAATGTTTGATACTTGTCTGTAAACTATACCAACCATTTATCAGTTGTTTGAAATCAAACCTGATTGGTTGCTTTGGGTTACTAGATGTGGGCAAACGTAAGTCTTGTTATAACATTAACCTGTAACAGTTGTTTGTGGACAACTCTGCCCTACTGGGATCTACTGGTCAAAAGCTCAAGGTCTAATGGTAGATCCACATCTGCCTTTTGGACACATATGAACTAGAGTGGTGATCCTCAACCAGTGGCTCTTGAGCTTCGAAACAGGTGCTTATTTTTGAATTACAGGCTTGGAGGAAAGTTTTGGCTGCATAAAAACCAAGTGTACTGCCAAACAGAGCCTCGCGTAGGCTGCCAGTCCACACAGGGGCTACCAAATAGCCAATCCCTTATTTGGCATCCCCAATGACTTTTTCATGCATGTGTTGCCCCCCAAATCTTTTTACATTTGAATGTGGCTGACATAAAAGTTGGGGACCCTGCACTAGATGCTCCTAATCATTTACTTTGCCAAAGACATTTTGCCATTTTCTTTTTAAGACCTTTCATTATAGTAATGTTTCATATGCCAGTAATCACTTCAAATTGTCTGTAAGTCAACTTCTAATTAAAGGAGAAATAAACCTTAAAAACGAATATGGCTAAAATGGTGTCTTTTATATACTGCACCAGCCTAAAGTTTGAGCTTGTCAATAGCAGCAATGATCCAGGACTTCAAACTTGTCACAGGGGGTCACCATCTTGGAAAGTGTCTGTGACACTCACATGCTCAGTGGGCTCTGATTGGCTGTTGAGAAGCTAAGCTTAGGGCTCGTCACTAATTATCCAGCAGAAAATGAGCTTCCCTGGCTGTAATATAAGCTGATGCTACAGGTTTGCTGATTATTAAATTCTGATGCTGATTGCACTGGTTTCTGTGCTGCCATGTAGTAATTGTGTGTATTAATTACTAATCAGCCTTATATTGTGACATTTCTATTCTATGTGTACTATATATTGTGAGTGGGTCCCTAAGCTCAGTAAGTGACAGCAGCACAGAGCATGTGCAGTGAATCAGCAGAAAAGAAGATGGGAAGCTACTGGGGCATCTGGAGACACAGATCTTTACTGCTAAAGGGCTGTGGTTGCCTTGGGCTGGTACAGAAGCACAAAACATAATGTACAACATTTCTACCTACTTAGTTCTCCTTTAAGAGGTATCAATTTGCTCATTTGTGCTGCCTAATATAGGACCATTTTATTGCTCCAACAATTTATTATTAAATTACACAACACAAAACTGCTAAAGTCAATTTCAGTGGAAACCAGAAATAATTAAATAAATAACTTATTCAAAGGGGAAAGAAATGGAAAATGCTGTCTATATTTATCTCTGATAAGCTCCTGGAACCTTTGAGCCTATATATACATGAATATAACTAGTGGTTCTTTTGTACAAAACAAGCAAGCTCCTTTTAAGATATCTGTTCAAAGTCACATACTGTAAGAATTGGACATCCAGTCCTGAGAGCCTTCAAAAACCTACAAATGTTCCATCTGGCTGCTCTGTAGATATAATCCACTGGGAGCCTAAAAAATCGAGTGTAACCTGTTCCTATGCCAGATGCTCTCCTGCTGGATGGTCTTTTGTAACGTTCCCATTATTGAGGTCAGATGATCAAAGTTCTTTATTCAATTAAATAGACAATCTTGGGTAAGAATAGGTCTAATTTTTTATACCTTATCAGCTATGTTTTAAGTGTTCTATCTTTGCAGAAAATTCAGAAAACACAAAAAAAATTGATGTTTAACTGAACAGACCATGTATACCGGCATTTCTAACAAGGGATTTATTAATGTCCCTTAAACTCCTCCATAGCAGATTATCGGCAAAAAACAGATCCCTTAACCTGGGGACAGTTAGGTATATAATGCTTCCGCGAAATCTAACCAATCTAAATTTGAAATTTTATCACATACAATGTCTTTAGTGATGTTGGTAAAAGCCATATGACCTCTTATTTAATTGATATATAATGGATCTATGAGGGATTAGCCCAAATTCAATTTCTAAGAAAAACATGGTCCAACTTCTGCACAAACCCAATAATAAATGCACTGTTAAACAATGGCTAGCTAGTTTTATTCTATGTTTTCTTCTCCAAAAAAAAGCAAAACCCTCCAAAAATCTAAAACTATGGAAAGTTTGCATAAATTATTTGTATGCCTGTTTTGATCAAGAAACATTCATGTTTTTATTATTTATTGCATTTAGCAGGGCAAAGGCTGAACTTGAATGTAATTTACCTTTCTAATTTCCGGAATTTTACAAGCAACTGTGGGAAGAGGAGATTATCTTTAATCAGATTACCAGAAGTCTGAAGAAAAGTGCTTGAAAAAAAGAACTCCTCCCGAGCAAAACAAGTGACACAAATTGCAGGTGGGAGAAGGAAGAGGTTTGTTTATACAGAGCTCATTATCTATAATTAAATAGACTGGGGGGGTATTCTGCCAGCCCTATGCTCCCTGTGTGTGCCATACTCTGCCAGCCCTATGCTCCCTGTGTGTGTCATACTCTGCCTACCCTATGCTCCCTGTGTGTGCCATACTCTGCCTGCCAGATGCTCCTTGTGTGTGCCATATTATGCCTGCCCTATGCTCCCTATGTGTGCCATACTCTGCCTGCCCTATGTTCCCTGTGTGCCATACTCTGCCTGCCCTATGCTCCCTGTGTGTGCCATACTCTGCCTGCCCTATGTTCCCTGTGTGCCATATTATGCCTGCCCTATGCTCCCTGTGTGTGCCATACTCTGCCTGCCCTATGCTCCCTGTGTGTGCCATACTCTGCCTGCCCTATGCTCCCTGTGTGCCATACTCTGTCTGTCCTATGCTCCCTGTGTGCCATACTCTGCTGCCCTATGCTCCTTGTGAGTGCCATACTATGCCTGCCCTATGCTCCCTGTGTGTGCCATACTCTGCCTGCCCTATGCTCCCTGTGTGTGCCATACTCTGCCTGCCCTATGTGCCCCGTGTGTGCCATACTCGGCCTGCCTGATGCTCCTTGTGTGTGCCATACTCTGCCTGTCCTATGCTCCCTGTATGTACTATACTCGGCCTGCCTGATGCACCTTGTGTGTGCCACACTTTGCCTATGTGTGCCATGCTATATCTGTGGGAGATGAACCTGGTGGGGGTTTGTTAGCATTTGGAAATACTTGTTAGGTCCCCAAGGTGTTAAATCATGTGCTGTGGGTGCTGTGTTATCTATAGGGAAGGATGCAAGGGAATGTCTTAATATGACTTAATAAACTTGTTTCACATATGAGTGATATCCATGCAGTGAGCACCAACAATTAGTTTTTCTGGTGTGTTACCACCATTAATGTGGATATGGTCTTAAAAGTGCTTGTGGTAACATGGGTGTGGTTTAAATCAGGGAGTGGTCAACACTGGCTTCCATTATTGTCTCTTCACCATGTAGGGCACAAAAATGACGGCCCTCTGTTCACAGAAGTTGGACAGCACTGTTTTACTACAAAAGAAGCCTGATATACATAGAGTTGTTCTTTGCGACTTCTAGTAAATACTTTTCAAGTGTCACCCAGTAAACATCCATATTTGTCCTACAGAGTGTCCTAACTGGTGGTCTAGAACTTTCTCACCCATTTCTTATCCAGACACCCACCCATATATAATACTGATCAATGTCCTTGAATAGCTGCTATTGGATATTACTTATGTATGCTAAAATGAAAAGCTACATCAAGACCAATTCTTTTGAAATTGGCAAACCACCAAGAGCAGGCTGGCTGCACTCTCCTATATATATTATCCATAAATTATGCGCGTTTCCAGCAAATTGATCCAACATTTCTAGAATCTGCGAATAAAACTAAATGCTTTATTATTGCATAGATCCATATTTAGAAACAAAAAGAATGTTTTATTGAAAATATATATTTAGAGATCTTGATAATGTTCTTTTAATCAATGCCCCTGCATACATGTAGGGGCAGATTTATCAAGGGTCGAAGTGAATTTGAGGGAATCTTCGAAGTAAAAAAATTCGAAATTCAAAGTAATTTTTTGGATACTTCGACCATCGAATAGGATACTATGACTTTGACTTTGAATTCAATTCGAAGGAAGATCGTTCGAATATTCGACCATTCGATAATCGAAGTACTGTCTCTTTAAATAAACTTCGATTTCAATACTTCGCCAAATTAAACCTGCCAAAGTGCTATGTTAGTTTTTGGAAGTCGAAGTAAAATCATTCAATCGATCGATGAAATCCTTCGAATCGTTCGATTCGAAGGATTTAATAGTTTGATTGAACAATTTTACTTCGACCGCAGGATACCCAAATTCGATGAAAAAAAGTATTTCAATTCGATGGTCAAATTTCTAAGTGTTTTTAACTTAGAAATTCGACCCTTGATAAATCTGCCCCGTAATGTATATATTGTAAAGACAATCTTAGATTGCAGATAGGGGAGACTGAATTTATAAAGGTTAAATAAATCATAATCTTAAAAAAATCAAAACTGAAGAAAAACACAGACAAATACTCCACTGCTTATATACATCTTTCAGAATAAATAGTAACAATGAGATCAAATGCAGTTGTTAAATGAATATCTGGCACTGTATGGTCCCTGCTGCCACCTTCTGGCTCTGCATCATTTACTCTGAGATTAAAAAAAATTATTTGCAGAATCTCCATTATTTCAAAAACAAATCCATTGTTAAATAGTAAAATTGACTTGCCATTAAGGCTATTTATAGAAGTGAATACATTATGCAGCACTTTGACGGTAAATAGAATTCACTTGATATTGACAGACAGTAAAATGGAAAGCTACACTGAATGTAATACAGAGGTTTATAAAAGGAATTTTGCCCAAAACATATTCTGCAGCCCTTGGGATTGAATAATTTCACCACCAGTAAAATCACAGGACTTTGAGGGTTTGGTTTGAGTTTAGCTAAGCACTTAGGACTCGGCCGAATACATATCACGCAAAAAGTGTGAGAACCATACCTAATAAATTCATGTATATATAAAAAATCTGATATCTGAACCCAACCCAAACTTTTAATTATATACACTCGGGGGCACATTTACTTAGCTTGAGTGAAGGAATAGAATAAAAAATACTTCGAATTATTTTTTTGGCTACTTTGGCCATCGAATTGGCTACTTTGACCTTCGACTACGACTTCGAATAGAATGATTCGAACTAAAAATCATTCGACCATTCTATAGTTGAAGTACTGTCTCTTTAAAAAAAACTTCAACCACCTACTTTGCCATGAAAATCCTACCGAGCATCAATGTCAGCCTATGGGGAAGGTCCCCATAGGCTTTCCTACCAGTTTGGGATCGAAGAAAAATGGTTCGATCGATGGATTAAAAACCTTCGAATTGTTTGATTCGAAGGATTTGCTCGTTCGATCGAACGATTATTCCTTCGATCGAACGATTTTTCCTTCGATCGAGCGATCGAACGAATAGTGCTAAATCCTTCGACTTCGAGGGTTGAATATCGATGGTTAATTAACCCTCGATATTCAACCATTAGTGTGCCCCGCGGAAAAAAGACCTTAATACTGAATTTTGAAAACAAAAAACCAACTAAGTCATAGCAATAAAAAGGGCCATAATGTGCAGTAACCCACACAACAAGGGCCTTAACATACTACTCAAAAGGTATGTGAACATGTAACTACTCGCTTATAGACAAACTAGTTCTTCTGGGTCTGGGTAGTGGTTTACTGTGTAATACAAAACAGTAGCTTAGACTTGATCCCAACTAAGATGTTATTAATCTTTATTGGAGGCAAAACAATCATCTAGGGTTTATTTAATGTTTAAATAATTAATTAAAATTTGAGATTTTAAGGGCATTTTTCAGTTGAAACTCAAATTTGTTGAGATTTATTATACCTCAAAGCTGGAAATAGCTTGAATCTGAAAATATACCAGCAAAAACCTGTAGAGGTCATGCAGAAGTAAATGGCATAGGTCCCTTGAAATATTTGAAGATGTTTGTAGCCCTCAAGTTTTTTTCCAGTGAGTTTCGCTCAAATACTCAATCAATTTGAGTGATTCAAGGGTTTTTGTTTTGTTTTTTTTGCCGAAAACTCAATCAATTTGAGTTTTTCACCCCCACTGTTTTGAGTTTTAACATTTGAGTTTTTACTTAAATTAGAAACTATTCAAGTTCTGAGTTCTTCCAGGTCTTAAAAAAGCTCATAAAGCTCTAAAAGTTGACCTCTGATAAATAACCCCAAGATATAGTATGAAGAACAACAATTGCAATTTTGAAATTGATGGTACGTTAAAAATGTCACACAAAAAAACCCCTAGGGAATGCAAAGTAAGAGCAAGATATTAAAGAAGTAGTGAAGCTTGAATAAAATACTTCAACAGAAATATTTAGATGTAACTTTGTATTTGGTCATTTCTTCTAATTTATCCCTGTGAAGGAATACAAAGAATGTTGAATTGTTCTTCAACCAAAATCTCAATAAAATTTGATCCCAGCTCAAAGCTACCAGAATCCTATTATTTCCTGTGGGAGAATGATGTGAAACAAGAGAGAGAGGAAATCCTCCATGTTTTGCTACCCGATGGTTATTTTGTTAAAAACTATAGAAATGCCTCAAAATAATTTTACTTCTATGTTGTCATAGTGAACTTCACAACTATTTCAATATTTTTTAGATAAGAATGTTTTGAAGTATTACGTATAGCTGTCTCCAACATTTTTATTTTAAACTGGTAAAACGCGTAGATTTAGGGGCAGTTTTATCAAGGGTCGAATTGAAAATTTTAAGTAAAAAAAAAAGCGAATTTCGAGTTATTTTTGTGTACTTCGACTATTCAAAATTCGATTTGTATTTGAAAAAAATTTGACTATTCAAATATCTAAATTTATCCTGTCTTGTCCTTAAAACCTTTAAGTATTTTAAGGTCTTCAAATGTCAAAGCTACTAAGTGATATTTTATAATTGTGATTTTTACATTACTAGCCTTCTCTTCTTCTATTTTAATCTCCAAACTTAAATTTTCATTGCTATCTGGATGCCTTCAGCACTGACCATAACAACCATATGCCAGACTCATTGCAAGGCTACTGTTGCCTAGCTTTATTAAGACTTGCCCCTTTCCAAAAACAATTCATATACGTTTTGGGGCAGATTTATCAAAGGTCAAAGTCTAGGGAATTTTCAAAGTAAAAAAATTCAAAATTCAAAATTTTCTTCGACTTCCATTCGAAGTAAAAATAGTTCGAATATTCGACCATTCAATAATTGAAGTACTGTCTCTTTAAAAAAACTTCGACTTCAATACTTCGCCAAATTAAACCTGCCGAAGTGCTATGTTAGCTTATGGGGACCTTCTACAACCATTTTCTAAGTCTTTACACATCGAAGTTTGATCGTACGCTAAAATCGTTCGATTCGAACGATTTAATCATTCGATCAAACGATTTTACTTTGATCATTCGATGGCCAAATTCGGTGAAAAATACTTCGAATTTCAACCCTTG
This sequence comes from Xenopus petersii, assembly GCA_038501925.1. Lineage (NCBI taxonomy): Eukaryota > Metazoa > Chordata > Amphibia > Anura > Pipidae > Xenopus > Xenopus petersii. The sequence continues at coordinate 165,925,216 of CM076680.1, read as the reverse complement.
ATAAATCTGCCCCTTTGTGTGCATAAAAAAAAAAGAATCTTTAATTGCAATAACATGAAATGTCAACAATTTATCTCATCTCTGTAGGTTGGGTCCTGTAATTAAAGACATCCATCAGTCTTGCTCTATCCTGCCAAAATGTACAAACCATTATTTATTTGAAAGGGTCAGTTGCAATTGATTGAGCATTTCTATAATGTTCCGCAACAAATATATTCTGTTCAGGAGACACGATTATCGGTTGTGTCTAGTTTTTAATTTTCAAGGGAGCTTTTTTTGTAAAAAAGTACAAAGACAACTTCCATTGAATCGGAATACTTTATCTAATAAATAGTTACAGCTTTTAATGAAAATAATGGCATCTTTTTAGAAAGATTTTATTCAATTTCTTTTTCTTTAGATATTTAGGGGGTCATTTATCAAAGGTGGAGTGTTTTTTTTACCTTAAATTAACTTGAATGGTATCTTATTTAAGAAAAAACATGAATGGCAAAAACCTGATTTGAGTCCAGCAACGAAAAAAACGAATCAAGGTTTTGGTGAAAAAAAACTCAAATAGCTTGAATCATTCATGTTTTGGGGCAAAACCATCCAAAAAAACTAACATCAAACAGGCTGTTAAAATCTTCAAATGATTCAAGGGACCTCTGCCACTGACTCCTACATAACCTTAACAGGTTTTAGATGGTGTATTTTCAGATTCAAGCTATTTCCAGGGTTGGGGTATAATAAATTTTAATTATTCCATTTTTTTGAACCCGAAAATTTTGGGTTTTTGAGTTTTGACCAAAAAATACAGCTTGAAAACTCAAATTTTCGTGGAAAAAACAACTCGAACCTTAATAAATCTGCCCCTTAGTATAATATATAGGCAATTAAGTACAGACAGCCATCCCTTGAATGTATTTGCATAATTCTAGACTCTGATGGGCAAAATGGGTATAAAAGTAATTCTATTATATATATATTATATATATATATATAATGTCAAATCTTTGTAATACATCTTAGTAAATGGACCCGCTCTCCTTCAATGTAGTGAAAAAATCAATGTGCTTTATTCATGAATTTGTGAATAAAGCACATTGATTTTTTCACTACAATTTACTAAGATATATATATATATATATATATATATATATATATGTATGTATATTATATACATTATATCAATTCCCAGTGTTCAGATAAGTATGGACCATTAGAACGCATTTTGGTAGGACAGCAACTGAAACATAATGTTTAAATTATACAAACCTAAGGCCCAACATGATGTTCTCTCCAACAGGGAATGACTACTGTAGATTGCATGCATATACATTAGGTGGATCATGAGCTCTGCCAGCCCCCACCAGAGGACCAACCGGGCTATGTCTAGTAATACATAGATGAAAGGGCTGGGATTCCTTTTTTGTTGGCTCTGCATCTGAAACAAAGAAAAAGGAAATAAAATCAAAATTAATAGCTAAAAAAAATCAATAAGTAAAATTAAACAAACTTCTACAAGGACTGTTGTTGGGATCCTTGTTAACATGTTGTATGAAACAAAGTTTCGTACAATTACTGGTATGTGTATGATTCTTCACTATTACCCATGTTCAGTGGATACAGGTCGGTTCAGGAATCAGACAAGTTAGAAAATTTCAGGTGCTGGTGCACCATGTGGTCCATGGCACATCAGCAGATTAGGAAGTAAAGAGGAGCAGCAGTTCCTATTCACTTCCTGCTCTGTGCACAAATAAACCAATAGGAAGGCAACAATCCGTGTGGCCCCTTTGTACTCTCACCAGTCACCGCCTAATTTGATTCAAATTCGAATTTTCTGGTCGGGAATATTCGATCGAATATTAGACAATCTAATTTTTTCTTAACCTCCCGTTCGAGTTGTGGGTATATTCGAATTTATTATAAATCGGCCCATATGTATTTGCATCACACAGCCAATCACAGGAAACAGGTTTATGTCTTATGGTTGAAACAATGGGGTCATTGCTCCAATAAGTGTTCAATGATGCCATTATCATTGTTACTTATTTAAATGTCCAATTATGGGGCCTTTGTGAATGTGGAATTTTATAAATCACTGACAAGGTAAAAAATTACAGAGTTTTTATATGGTTCAGTAATGAAGTCAGTTACGTCCAAATAAGTCTCTAAGGACAAGATACTTTCAACGCCAGCAGTGCAGCTCCTATCAAAGTGTCACTCTTAATTTATTTCTAAACTCACTTTCCATTCATCCACATGACTGCTGAGAGCAATGTTCTTTATTGTAACCGTCACTGGCATCATGTAACCCAAATAACGGCACTGAGGTCAACACTCTAACACTGAACTGCTGCAGAAATACAAACAGTTGGCACATTTTATCGCCTACTTCAGGGATTAAGTGGTGACCATATATTCTCATTTTTTTCCTTAAAGGGCATGTAAAGGCAAAAAAATAAAATCCCATTTTTACTCCAAAAAATGTTTACTGTTTTTATAAGAAACCTGACTCTATGCAGTGAAATTCTCCCTTCATTTACTGCTGTGGATAGGAATTGTCAGACGGTCCCTAACTGTTTTGAAGGGAAACAATCATACTTATGAACAGCAGGGGGAGCTCCCGCCTAACTTCCCAGCCATGCAGAATTCAAGCAGCTTTGTTTGTTTCCCTGTAGAGCAGTCACCAACTTTGTATTGGATTTTATTTTTGCCTTTACATCCCCTTTACAGTTTCCAACTCCAGCGGCAGGGACAAAGGAGCCAGATTTAAACAGATAAACTGGGATTCTATTTGGCGTATTATGTTGCTGCAGCCACTGGTTCTGCAGAGTTGGAGAAAGTTTGTATTAAACAATACAAAAACTATAAAATCCACATCAGATTACATGACAACACAGGACCCAGTGCAGTCTGTATATTCGGATTATTAATCAGTCTTGCTGTATCGGCTTCTGACTTGTGCTGTTTTGATAATTTATGATGATCCCTAAGCTGCCCAGACCACACTGAGCAAGTGCACAGTCTTGATCTTGCAAAGATGTTTAACAAAGTTACAAGATGGTGACCCCTTGTGGCCAACTTTGAAAGCATAAATCATTTGTTTGATTATTGAACATTTCTCGAATACAGTAGATCATTGTATTTATCTTGGTACATTTGGTATATATGTTTTAGTTGAACACATCAAAGCAATAAAATAAACAATGAGTACAATCAACCTGCATTATTGTGTCATTTCTTACTTAGGGTTGCGTTGTTAGAAACACATGGAGCTGTGTCTGGGTATGGTATCTTTGTGCCTAATGCGGGGTGGGAGGTGCATTAGTTGGGGTGTTTGGGGGAAAGTCATTAGCCCTCATCTGCTACAACCCGTGCCTGCCCGCACCCACTTCCGGGGGTCCTTTTATAGACCCGCCCCGCCGATGACATCACAATGATGTCATAAAAGGGGCAGGGCGAGCAGACATGAGACTATAAAACCGGAACCCGGACGTCGGATGCCAGCATTTGAAGATGGCGGGCGGGGAGAGCAGGAGAAGAGTTCAACCCGCACCTGGCCGCCACCCGCGAGGGGCACTGTGAGGTCTACCCGAACCAGCCCGGGTCCCACGGTATCGGGTTGGCCCGCACATCACTATGTTGTAGGCCCAACCATGATCCCCAGATCTTTTCAAAATTTTCCAGGCAGCCCCATCTTGTATGTGTTAGTTTGTATAGCGGTACTGCTTTATGTATGAGGTCTTTCCACAGTGCCTGTGTTGGGCCCTCCTCAGTATTCCATTTCCATGCAACCCAGTTTTAATTTTTACACTGAACTGTTCCTTTAAAGTTCCAGAAGAGTTATCTATTGGTATCAGGCAGTATTGAGCTACATGTTTATCTGCTTATTTGTGTTTGTTCATATTAATTGAGGATACCATTAGTGGTTTCTCAGGTGAGTTTATTTTAAATATGCAAAACGGATTGCATATTAGAACATTGTCAGGGGAAATTCATCTCCTGTATGAGATCTCCTATGCTAGAGGAATGCAACTTCGCATGCTTTTTCACTCACCCCTCCTCAAAGCAGACGTCACACCTCGCTCCTCCCTTCTCAGCTGTCAGGTCCTGCTCCTCCCTCCTCAGCCATCCGACCTGGGTCCTCCCTCCTCAGCCATCTGTCCTGGGTCCTCACTCCTCAGTCATCCGTCCTGTGTCCTAGCTTCTCCCTCCTCAGCCATCCAACCTGGGTCCTCCCTCCTCACCTATTGGCTAAAACAAGTAACTATAAACAGGGTGCAGGGCTGAATATGTGCACCCTGAGGAGTGAGGAGCAAGAGCTGACAACTGAGGAGGGAGAAGCTAGGACCCAGGACGGATGGCTGAGGAGGGAAGAGTGAGGAGCAAGAGCAGACGGCAGAGGAGGAAAGAGCAAGGTGTGACATCAGCCTCGGAGGACGGGTGAGTAAAAAAACTTGCCATGTCGCATTCCTCTTGCTTAGGACATCGCATGCAGGATGATTTCCCTGACGATGTCCTAAAATGCGTTTTGTAATCCAAAACTTCTAAGAATGCAATATGAAGTACCAAAAGAACATCCCTTTTAGACAGACTACAGCATCTTTCAAATGAAATAATCCTTCCAAAAGCACAACATGAAGCAAAAAGCTAGCCTTTATGACTACATACCTGTTTGGCAAACTGATTGTACGTTATAACTGGGCCATTGTGAAACACCGGGTAGTAAAATCCATAAGCCAGCATTGCGGGGAAGGTGTAGTTGTTGGTTGGATTCTGTTCAGAGCACAATTCCAGGCCGAAGCTTGTGTAGTATAAGCAGCGCACAGTCACAGTGAACACCAGTAAGTAATATTCATTTTCAGTCACGTACCAGCCACGCTGAAAAATTATACATATAGTCAATGTATAAAGCATATATCTATTTCTATTAAAGGTGAACTAACTCTTAAAAATGAATATTGCTAAAAATGGCATATTTTATATAGTGAACTTATTGCACGAGGCTAAAGTTTCAGCTTGTCAATAGCAGCAATGATCCAGGACTTCAAACTTGTCACAGGGGGTCACCATCTTGGAAAGTGTCTATGACACTCACATGCTCAGTGGGCTCTGATTGGCTGTTGAGAAGCTAAGCTTAGGGCTCGTCACTAATTATCCAGCAGAAAATGAGCTTCCCTGGCTGTAATATAAGCTGATGCTACAGGTTTGCTGATTATTAAATTCTGATGCTAATTGCACTGGTTTCTGTGCTGCCATGTAGTAATTATCTGTATTAATCACTAATCAGCCTTATATTGCAACATCAGTGGGCAGATTTATCAAAGGCTGAATTTCGAATTTAAGTTAATTTTTTTTTACTCTAATAAATTTGAATATACTCACAACTAGAATGGGAGGTTATAAGTTAAGTCCCGACCTGAAAATTCGAATAGAGCTCTCCCTCCGAAAAAACTAGACAATCAGGAAGGCAATTAACATATTCAAATGGACCTCTGCCATTGACTTGTAAATGAACTCGCAGGTTTAGGTGATAAATATCACATTCTAATTTATACTTACATTCGAATTGGGGGATTAAAATTCAAAAAGAAATTCTAAAATTCGAATTCAAATTTACTATTCCATGCTTAATAAATCTTAATTTTTGCATTCAGACTTCCCATATGTGTTCTGTATATTTTGAGTTGTTCCCTAAGCTTAATAACGGACAGCAGCACAGAGCACGTGCAGTGAATCAGCAGAAAAGAAAATGGGGAGCTACTGGGGTATCTTTGAAGACACAGATCTTTACTGCTAATGGGCTGTGGTTGCCTTGGGCTGGTACAGAAGCACAAAACATCATGTACAACATTTCTAGCCTATTTCTTTAGTTTAGTTTTAGTTCTCCTTTAAGGAGGTTACACTAAATTAAGGGGAACAATTCTAGAGAAGAGAAAGTTCAACTCCAGGTCTTCTCAAACTTTTCCCATAAAGGCTCAGATACTTGTCATAAGCAGCTCAGAAAAACAATGCAATGCTTTATGTCATAAATACCAAGAAAACCTTTGGGTTGCTTATTTTAATGTACCAGTGCCAGGACAGATGTCATTTGAGGGCAGCAGAAAAGAAGATTTGCACATTAGAAATTGTTATGAAGACGTACAAGGGGCAAAGAGTTGAAAGAGTAGATGCTCAAAGTATCTTCTCAATTGTGTCATTCCCAAACCAGGGGTATTATTATGATGTTGGTCCTCTGTTTGTCACTATTAGAGCCCTACTCTTCTCTAAAGACTTTCCACTAGTGCTTGGAACATTTAGGGATCTACACAAGTGAGGTTGGCCAGTGATGTTGGGTGATCAGGCCTGTCTCACAGTCGGGGTTTCATTTTAGCCTACATGTCTTCAGTTGAGTTAAAGTCAGAGCTCTGTGCAGGCTGATCATACTCTTCCACTGCCATCTCTGCAAACCTAATCTATATGTACTTTTTGCAAGGAGGAACATTGATGGGCAGAAAAAGGGTCTTCTGCAAACTTTAGCCACAATGTAAGAAGCACAGAACTATCAAGAATGTCATTGTATAATGTGGTGGCACTTTGAACAGCAATTATGAATGTGGCTTCAATAGTCAATAGAAATACTTTTAAGAGATGTCCACATTCCTTTCACTATATAGTGGAAGTTCCTCACCAAAGTTGTGAGCATCACATCTGAACCTAGTTTTACATATTAAGAAATGGTGACATAACATAAGAAATATTTTAGTTGGTTTCCTGTTATTTTTCATTGTTTTTGTTTGCCTTTATATACTTTTATGATGCTATTTAGTTGAGGGTTCAGTGGTTGAGTGCTTAAGGCTCATATATATGTACTCTTCATTTGAGGACTATTACAGCATATGTCTCTTAGAAGCGTTGATTTGTAATGCAGTAGAGAGTGCTAGGTTACTACCAATATGGACAGCTATTATCTGGTAAATCCCTTTCTTACTCCTTATTAATACTGGCTACACTGCTTAGAAAGGCAAAAGCAAATGAGATCCACTGAGGTCACTACAAACAAACCTTTCATTGCTGTCTGCAGAGGAACCATCATGGTTATGATGAGAAGAGCTAAAAGGAGCCAAGGAGACCTTCATAGCATTGCCTTAAAGGATATGTAAACCCCCCACGCAAAAATTTAATCACTGAAGAGCCTCTTTGAAATCTCTAAATACCTGCCACTCTGGTTGTTAAAGGTTAATTGTAAAACTGCTGCATCCCCTTACTCACTTAGAAATCCTTCTACTCCTCTAATCCACTCTGCCCCCTCCCTCAGGAATATCCTTTGGCTGTTGGCTAATGAGCATACTCAGCTGTTCTCAACTCAGATTAATACATATACACACACACAAACTCCATTCTAGCAACCTATGAAGAGATGGCATTGCTGGTTCCCATAGAAACTCTGCTCATATTTTTAAATCCTAACCCCCTCTACTAAGCTCAGATTAACCATTACAGTGCTCAATCCAAGCAGGACTTGTCATCATAGTAAATTCTGCCTGTGTTAATCTACATTCTTTAATTGCATGAACTTTACATTGCATATGTGCTGTTAGCATATATAGATACACTGATGATGTGTCAGAGGGAAAATGGCCCCTCGGTGAAAGCTTCCATTTGTTTTAGGGAAATGTAATGATGTTGGCAAACAGAGGGGATGTATGCAGTACAAATAATGTCATTTGGGTGGGGGAGATGTGCCCAACTTATATACATGATAGGAAAACGTAGGCTTTACATGTCCTTTAAAGGAAAACTAAAGCTTAACTAAAAAAGTAGGCTAGAAATGTTACACATTAGGTTTTGTGCTTCTGTAGCAGCCCAAGGCAACCACAGCCCATTAGCAGTAAAGATCTGTGTCTCCAAAGATGCCCCAGTAGCTCCCCATCTTCTTTTCTGCTGATTCACTGCACATGCTCTGTGCTGCTGTCACTTACTGAGCTTAGGGACCCACTCACAATATACAGTACACATAGAATAGAAATGTCACAATATAAGGCTGATTAGTAATTAATACACATAATTACTACATGGCAGCACAGAAACCATTGCAATCAGCATCAGAATTGAATAATCAGCAAACCTGTAGCATCATCTTATATTACAGCCAGGGAAGCTCATTTTCTGCTGGATAATTAGTGACGAGCCCTAAGCTTAGCTTCTCAACAGCCAATCAGAGCCCACTGAGCATGTGAGTGTCACAGACACTTTCCAAGATGGTGACCCCCTGTGACAAGTTTGAAGTCTTGGATCATTGCTGCTATTGACAAGCTGAAACTTTAGGCTGGTGTAATACGTGCAGTATATAAAATATGCCATTTTTAGCCATATTCAGTTTTAGGGTTTAGTTCTCCTTTAAAACTAGATTAGGTGTCATACTAGTGAAGTAAATTCCAGCAAGGATTTGGATGCCTCCATCATGATACATTTCATCAACAGAATTTCTGTAAAGGGCACCAGCTCCTTTGAAGTTGACACAAGAGCTCAAACAAAAAGCGCATGAGAATGCCCCATAAGACTGTGGTGCTAAAACACCAGGTCCTGTAACTGAAACCAATTGATAAAAAACAGCAGCTTTTGACATTCTGAAAAGAAAAGTTCTGACTTCGATTGAATCGACACATTTTTAGGGAGAAGTGGCTCTATAAACAGACTTGCCATCGCTTTAGTGCGTCAAACAAATATAAAGAACATGCCTGTGAAAACAAAGCTTATTTTATCCAACTGTTTTGCAAAGGAAGAATCGGACTGGTTCAGCGTATCTCAGATCATGGCTTTGTTCCTGCAAAGCAGTCAGTTCTACGGCTCACTGACAGAACAATGGGTAACAGTGGGAAAACCTGCGCCGGAGACTAGCAGGTTATCATTAAAAGCCCGAGGCTCCACACAAAGTCTTTTCCGTTGGACTATCAAACAAAAGCAAAATGCTTGGAAAATGTACAGATGGCACAGAAAGCATCCAAAAATATTTTGTAGATTGTATAATCTCAAGAGTTTAGTATGGTAATTACTTGCTATTGTTAAGACAATTCCACATCATGTTACAAGGTAAAATCAATATAAACTTATGGTTAAATATCTGTTTGTGTATCATGTATTATCAGGGTCGGACTGGGCCTGCAGGTCACTGGGAAAAACCTTGAAGGCCCTGCAGACCCAGGGCCGATCCACCTGCTGAGAATTGTGGGCACCAGCGTTCCCCTGCCCCTTGATCACGGACGCATGGAGGAAGAGTAAGGTATGTGGGTGCGGCATGGGAAAGGGTTGGAGTTTAGAGGAGGTGAAGCTCACGATGGGGTGAGGGCCCCCAAGACGGCAGCCCTGGTAGGCCCTGGACACCCCAATCCAACACTAGGGTTGCCACATTTTGAAACGGTGGAGACAGTGACATCAGGGGTGGGCCGTAATGCAGATGGGAGTGTCCATGATGTCGGGGGTGGGGCTATGACATGGCGATCAGCCGATCACGGAAATCATGCCCAGTTTTCCTTATTTGGAAAACCGGCCATAAAGTTTTGACCCAGGCAGTCCATCAAAATACCGGGGTGTCCAGGTCAAAACCGGACATGTGGCAACCCTATCCAACACTGTGAACTGATATAGGGTTTCGTTTGGTTTTGTACAGCAGTGTTTTGAAGCAAATAAATAAGGTAATTATATCTGAGAATCTGTTACTAAAGAAATATTTTATATACTTTCAAAGGGGTGACTACAAGGGGTCATAGGTTGAAGCCAGTGTAGAGCATCAGCGGAGTTGATGGGTGAGTGGCCTGGCCATTGCCATTTTGTACCAACTGTATTAATTACAGTTCATGATATTGTGCTTCAAGTGTTCTGGTTACAGCTTTCTCACTCTTCTACATATAAAATGTTACTATAGGTCAATTCTTAACACGCCCCATGAAGGGACAATTCTTCAGATCTTCTCACCTGGAACATTAGGGCAGCAAAGCCTCCAAAAAAGTAATATACAATATGTGCTCCCCTGACCACTTTTATGATTTAATTTTTTTGGATAACTCTTCTGGTTTCTCCATCAGTCGTATAGTACTTTCTGAAATTATAATAATAAAATATATTACCTGGACGTCTTCCACAGCTCCGATGTGCAACATTAAAAGCATAACTACTGAATTTAGCCATATTAAAGATGGCATTTTCAGCTGGGCTACAACAAATGATACGCAGGTGTTCAGGAATATGAGTGCCGTGCCTTGGGATCCCAGAAGTAGCCAGCAGGCAAACATGCCATACGCCATCAGGAACCAAGGACGAATCTGTAAATAAAAATACCCACAATGATGGACTGATAAACTGTGCTACAGTTCTCCTGGTTCTATATAATATTAATATATATATAAAATTTACCCTGTTGACTGGGACAATATCACATGGATGAACAATTCTGAAGTGTGAGCACCATTAGTATGTTATATAATGGCCAATGTTATATAATGGCTAATTCTTAGCAACTTTTCAATTGGTTTCCATTTTTTATTTTCTTCTGATTCTTTCCAGATTTCAAATGGGGGGTCACTGACCCTGGCAGCCATAAAACAATTGCTCTGCAAAGGCTACAGTGTTATTGTTACTTTTTAGGGTAGGACTACATGGACGTTTACGGCGCGATCCGACGCACTGCAACAAAATGCCGGCGTCAAATCTCATGCAAGGAAATAGGTTAAATAATGGAAATGTCGGATGAAGTCGCAGCGTTGATCCGATGCAACACGACTGTCGGATGCAGACGCATCGGATCAATGCTGCAACAACATCCGACAATGCATTCACTTACCTTATTTCCGTTGTATGAGATTTGACGCCGGCATTTTGTTGCAGTGTGTCGGACCACAACGAAAACATCCATGTAGTCCTAACCTTATTACTTATCTTTCTATTTAGGCCTCTCCTATTCATATTCCAGTCTTCCATTCAAACCACTGATAAGTTCTAGCTAAACATATAGGCAGGGGCGCACCGCCAATGAGGCGAGCTGAGCCGCTCGCCTCAGGCGGCAGCGCCTGCAAGGATTCCAGGGGCGGCAAAAAAACGCTCCTGCACCTTTAAGAGTCGAATTTCCGGATTTTGAACCGGAAATTCGGCTGTACTATTGCGAGAGAGCGCAATTGCGCTCTCCGCAATAGTGTTTCTGCCTCCCCTCCCAACGCGTAAGTTGGTGAGGGGGGGCGGCATTGCAGGAGCCGCCTCAGGCGGCTCCTTAGTCAGAATCGCCACTGCATATAGGCGCTAAAATTAAAAACTGGAGACCAGCTGCATAGAAAGCTAATTTAATTCAAAAACCACAATAAATGCAAAACTAAGACCCACTGCAAATTGTCTTGGAATTTTCCTCTCTAAGTCATACTTAAAGTTAACAGCCCCTTTAAGTTTTCCTAGGGCACAAGTGCTAGAGCAAGAGTGTACCACTTAATGCTCATTTAACAAGCTTTTGCAGCCTGGGGAAAGCTGATCTCTACTCCTTATGTCCTGGCACTTCTTAAAGGGGAACTAAACCCTAAAATGAATATGGCTAAAAATGCCATATTTTATATACTCAGGTTATTGCACGAGGCTAAAGTTTGAGCTTGTCAATAGCAGCAATGATCCAGGACTTCAAACTTGTCACAGGGGGTCACCATCTTGGAAAGTGTCTGTGACACTCACATGCTCAGTGGGCTCTGATTGGCTGTTGAGAAGCTAAGCTTAGGGCTCGTCACTAATTATCCAGCAGAAAATGAGCTTCCCTGGCTGTAATATAAGCTGATGCTACAGGTTTGCTGATTATTAAATTCTGATGGCAATCGTGTTCAGCAACAACAAGAGAACCACTAAATGACGGACTCCAGTTTTACTGCACTGTCTGGGACCCATTCTTCTCTGCAGCATTTGCTAGTGCATATAATTTTGTCAGTAAAAGAGTGAGCCACATTTTGTCCTGGAAAAGGAAATCACTCCAGAAAAGCTACATACGAGGACAGGGCGGCCCTGTGCCAAAAAAACAGGCAACTTGTCCCATTGTGTTCCTTCGCCCCTGGAGTACCTGCATCTGAATGTGTAACAATTAAAGGAGAACTAAATCCTAACTAAAGAAGTAGGTAGAAATGTTGTACATGATGTTTTGTGCTTCTGTACCAGCCCAAGGCAACCACAGCCCTTTAGCAGTAAAGATCTGTGTCTCCAAAGATGCCCCAGTAGCTCCCCATCTTCTTTTCTGCTGATTCACTGCACATGCTCTGTGCTGCTGTCACTTACTGAGCTTAGGGACCCACTCACAATATACAGTACACATAGAATAGAAATGTCACAATATAAGGCTGATTAGTAATTAATACAGATAATTACTACATGGCAGCACAGAAACCAGTGCAATTAGCATCAGAATTTAATAATCAGCAAACCTGTAACATCAGCTTATATTACAGGGGAAGCTCATTTTCTGCTGGATAATTAGTGACGAGCCCTAAGCTTAGCTTCTCAACAGCCAATCAGAGCCCACTGAGCATGTGAGTGTCACAGACACTTTCCAAGATGGTGACCCCCTGTGACAAGTTTGAAGTCCTGGATCATTGCTGCTATTGACAAGCTCAAACTTTAGCCTCGTGCAATAAGTTCACTATATAAAATATGGCATTTTTAACCATGTTAAATTTTAGGGTTTAGTTCTTTAAGGAGTCCCCCTGAGAGCAAGAGGCACCAGACTTGCACAGATGGTTCCTGTAAGGTCCAAATGTTTCACAGAAACACAAAAATATTTACATAGATGACTGGCTCTGAAATGCCATGCGGTGCAATAACTATAGGGGGGACAACACGATTTCTTTGCCAGCTAATCATGCCCTCATTTCTAATTACTTTGCTTTCCATTTGTCCGGCTGCAGAAATTGCTTTTCTTATGTTCAATTAACCTTCTCGTTCTGTTTTGTTCCCTGTTTCGCCAGTCGTGTGATCTCGAGATGCAGCCGCATAAACATTATAGAAATATCTGCCTACTCGCTAGCACATTTCTGTCCATAATAAAAGGTACAGCGTCTTGGTTCAACGCTCTTAAAAACAAGCAAAATTGTACCCTCTGCCCACATAATCAGCTGCATTGTTTCCTCCAAATGCTCTTTATTTTTAAGGCAAACTTTTTCGGGGGTGGCATAAATTTGTAACTTTTTTTAGCCTCGTGTGATTAGGGTGAGGGGGAAATAATTTGAGTAAATTGGGGCATTAGAATGATCATAGCATAAAAGATGGGCAAATCTACCATTAGGGATGCACCGAATCCAGGATTTGTTCGGGATTCGGCCGTTTTGAGCAGGATTCGGATTCGGCTGAATCCTTGTGCCTGGCCGAACCGAATCTGAATTTTCATATGTAAATTAGGGACGGGTAGGGAAATCACATGACTTTTCGTCACAAAAGAAGAATTTTTGTCCACTTTTTCCTTTTCTTCCCCTAATTTGCATATGCAAATTAGGATTCGGATTTGGTTCAGTATTCAGCCGAATCTTTCACCAAGGATTCGGGAATTCAGTCGAATCCAAAATAGTGGATTCGGTGCATCCCTATCTACAATATAAAGAGAACAACGATATCTGTGGGAGCTGTATACAGGTAAGGGATCCGTTAGAACTGGAAACCTGTTATCCAGAAATTCTGAATTATGGAAGGACGTCTCCCATAGACTCCATTTTATCCAAATAATCCAGATATTTATAAAATAATTTCCTTTTTCCATGTAATAATAAAGCAGTACCTTGTACTTGATCCAAACTAAGATATAATTAATAGGGATGCAGCCAGGATTCTGCTTTTTTTTCGTGCCTGGCCGAATCGAATCTGAATCCTTAAAATCACGTGACTTTTTGTAACAAAACAAGGAAGTAAAAATTTTATTTCATTTTGTCTTCATGCAGGAGTTGGGTGTCAGATGAATGATCCAATATATCTTATGGGGGGGCTCCTTTTGCCTAGAAGATGTATTAGAGCTCATTCTATTAAAATCACCAGACATCCTGTCTCTCTACATGCAGAATCTGTGCAAAAGGCAGTTATTTTGGTAGACTGGTACTGGAATCAGTTATTTGAGTGAGCTCTAATACATCTGCTAGGAAAGGAAGCCCCCCTATAAGATATATTGGATCTAACTGTCAATGAATATCTGACACCCAACTGCTGCATGAAAACAGAATGAAGAGAAACAGATGCTGAGAGAGGAATAGTGAACATAAACTTGATTTTTTTCAGAAACTGCAGAATTTTTAATTGATTGTATTTAGAAAGTTTCTTACTTCAGTATGAGGAAGCTTATATTAAATTTTCATTTTTGCAATAGTTCCCCTTTAAACTTGTCTATCTTATAGGGGAAGTTCACCTTGATTAAAGTTTGGGCAATATGGTTATCTTTCTACAGTGAGGATTCATCATTTTAAATATCTCTTTTGCATTCTATTTCTGTTCTTACCTAATCACAGAGATACCAAAACGCCAGATCCTAAGTGATCCAAGGGCATCTTGGCCACACATGATGACTATGTATAAATATATAAGGGGATCATATAATAATCTCTCTAATGCTTTATTTACCAGTAGGTCTTTCCAGCTGACACAAGGTCACCCATTCCGATTAGAAGAAAAGAGATTCCGCCTAAATATTGGGAAGGGGTTTGTTACAGTGAGAGCTGTGAAGATGTGGAATTGTCTCCCTGAATCAGTGGTACAGGCTGATACATTAGATAGGTATAAGAAGGGGTTGGATGGTGTTTAGCAAGTGAGGGAATACAGGGATATGGGAGATAGCTCATAGTACAAGTTGATCCAGGGACTGGTCTGATTTTTGGAGTCAGGAAGGAATTTTTTCACCCTCTGAGGCAAATTGGAGAGGCTTCAGATGAGGTTTTTTGCCTTCCTCTGGATCAACTGGCAGTTAGACAGATACAGAAGAATAAAAGGTTGAACTTGATGGACGTGTGTCTTTTTTCAACCTAACTTACTATGTTACTATACTATGTTACATGCCTAACCTGTCTACGCCATGCCCCTCTCTGGATCATACTGGAGGGCTCTGGGATGATGATTCCATGCATTTAAATGGAGGGGGTAAGCTAGGTTTTGGGTTCGAACCCATGTCAAAATCAGTGCATTGTATTATATTAAGCATGGTAAAAGAGGGTGCTAGTGGGAGATGTGTACGCCAAATGTTTCACTTTGTTTTAGGGTTCGGATTCCTTATGGCCAGGTGCAGTATTCCCCTGAATCCTGCTGAAAATAGCTCAGATTCAGATTAATTCCAAACCTAATCCAGGAATGGGTGCATCCCTACAGAGTCAGTGACGGACCTTTTACTTGAGTTGATGTCTCCAATCACGTTCAGCGCTGATCTAGAAGAGGGCAGTCAGCCCAGTGCAGCTTCAGATGCTATTGTACATACCCCAATTCTTCATAACTCTGCAAATCAGTAGCAGCTACTGAAGCCAAGTTGCCCTGACTCCTCTTAACTTTACCCTACCTGCTCTGCATCTGTACTGTAGAAGGTAAGGGATCCAATGGATGCGCTGGACCCAACACGTAGGTTTAGCTTAGTTTCAATGCAAATTTAGGGTATGAAAAATGAATCCATACTGTCATTGGAAGAACTTTTCTAAAAAGTGAACTTCTCCTTTAACATTTTCATTATGGATCCCAATGGATAAGTCCTTGGAAAAATGGGTTAGTGTGCCTTAAAATTGGACTTAACGAACGTTATCAATCAAACTGAGGAGATAAGATGCACTAAAACCGACTGCAACAAACCACGCTCATTTATTTAAAGGATATCATGCTTACTGGAAAATTTATATCCCGACGGGACACTTTCCTCCGATGAAAAGAAATTGCAACACACAATCACAAGTGAAAGCTTCAGTAGTAATGACTGGGGAAGGAGATGGGAATAATGTGGTTCATAAAACACAGACTACATCACTGCATACAGACGGCAGCCTTTAATTAGCACCAAGCAAGGAAACAAACCCACCAGAGAGTGAGGATTGTTGCAAAATGTAACTTAAAACAATGTATTTATACACTATTAAAGGAGAACCAAACCCTAAAAATGCCATATTTTATATACTGATATTGCAGCAGCCTAATGTTTCAGCTTGTCAATAGCAGCAATGATCCAGGACTTCAAACTTGTCACAGGGAGTCACCATCTTGGAAAGTTTCTGTGACACTCACATGCTCAGTGGGCTCTGATTGGCTGTTGAGAAGCTAAGCTTAGGGCTCGTCACTAATTATCCAGCAGAAAATGAGCTTCCCTGGCTGTAATATAAGCTGATGCTACAGGTTTGCTGATTATTAAATTCTGATGCTAATTGCACTGGTTTCCGTGCTGCCTTGTAGTAATTATCTGTATTAATTACTAATCAGCCTTATATTGTGACATTTCTATTCTATGTGTACTGTATATTGTGAGTGGCTCCCTAAGCTCAGTAAGTGACAGCAGCACAGAGCATGTGCAGTGAATCAGCAGAAAAGAAGATGGGGAGCTACTGGGGCATCTTTGGAGACACAGATCTTTACTGCTAAAGGGCTGTGGTTGCCTTGGGCTGGTACAGAAGCACAAAACCTAATGTAAAATTGTGGTGTACTCTTCCAGTGAGCACCTTGGATCGATCCTCTTCTGCCTTCCTCTTTGCGCCGCTGCGCATGCATAGTAGAGCGAAAAGCCAAACTTTTAACTAAAAAGTCGGCTATTTAGTTCTACTGCGCATTCGTCTGCCCCGGGAAATTTGAAAAAAGGTTGACTGAAGAGGATCGCTCCGTAGTGCCCACTGGTATAACCCCGGGCCGGTGAAGTTTTCTGCTGATAGGAGCACCGGGCCCAGGGTTTCAGTTAAGTAAATACAATCACTCGGGTGCCTAACATATGGCACCAACAAGTGCAAGACGACTTTCGTACTCCTTTAAAAGGTCTTTTCCATTGTTGTATTCATCAGAATGTGTTCTTTCCAAAAATATATAGTTTTCTGGTGGTCTTTGTACTGTTAGGGGTTTTATGGCAAATAATACACAGTCAGGGGGCTCTGATTCGATTCGAAGGATTTAAATCCAACGATCAAAGGATTATCCTTCGACCAAACAAATTTAGGCAAGCCTGTGGGGACCTTCCCCATAGGCTAACATTGAGTTCGGTAGGTTTTAGATGGTGAACTAGGGGGTCGAAGTTTTTTCTTAAAGAGACAGTACTTCGACTATCGAATAGTCGAACGATTTTTAGTTCGAATCCTTCGATTCGAAGTCGTAGTCGAAGGTCGAAGTAGCCCAAAAAACACTTCGAAATTCGAAGTTTATTTACTTTGAATCCTTCACTCGAAGTTAATGAATCGGCCCCTTAGAGTGGGCAGGTGCCAGGCCATTAATAATATGTATTGCTCTACAATAGATTATAAGAAAATTACAAGTTTTTATCACTCAAAGGTGGTGTCCAATTTGAACATAATGTATAAATTATAGGTGCAAAATGTACCATAGCAACCAATCAGAAATTTGCATTCAGAAAGCCAGAAAGGAGCAAAAGAATTAAAGTGCAAACAAATTAAAATTCCATTTCTCGTTTTAAAGTAAAGAGCCCATGTTTCTATACACATATATTCCTTTAAAACACACATACCTGTTCAAAGTAACACCTGGAAAGCTGTGAAACCAGCACATGACCGACCGATAAATAAAGCAAAGGCCAACGGGCCCACTCGGTCCAGAAGCTCCATTCAAAATCAGTGGCATCCTTTATATGAAAATAATACATTTAATCAACTCATACGAACAATCTAACATTCCAAATGCACTGCCCCCCCCCCCCAACTCAGAAGTAGGGAATAAATTTAATGCATGTACCCTTACAAGGGAGGCCATAATTAGGAGATCAAGTATTAAGTGTGGGGCAGGGTAGAAAAATATATGTTGCCATGGTTTTTGCACTTTGAGCTCAAAAATGGAGTGCAGAAATTTGTGCACCCCCCCCCATGAATACAGGTGTGCCGATGTTTGCCAGCAGAGCAGGTGGGGGGAGGCACATGGGCAGACCCCATTCCCGCCTTCTACTCTTCCTGTAACTTGCAAGTCATTCAGACATGGATGTTAGAAAACAATGATGTGCAGGTCACAGGTACTTACCTGGCTACGGAGTCATCTGGCACTGCTTTCTCTACCTACAGCCAACTGGAAATCTGGCCAGCCAGAGTGCAGATGCAAGTGAACTAAGGACAGGGTCAGACTGGACTGGAGCGACCCAGACAGAACACTGGGTGGGCCTCGTCGGCCTATACCTGCTCCCCATGGGCACATTAGATTGTGAGCTCCATGAACCCAATTGCTGCTCCCCCTAATTGTGAAGAGGGGTGTTGGCCCCAATGCTGCAGCCCCACTGGGCCCTGACCCACCTAGTCTGACTCTGACTTAAAAGAGAATGAAATCTAGTGAAGCAGTTTATTGCCAATAGATTAGCCACAATATTGCTAATAACACTATATTTATTCTACAGAATGCTTAACCATACCCAAGTAAACAACTCTAGAAGCTCTCTGTTTGTTTAGGATAGCAGCTGCCATATTAGCTTGCTGTGACATCACTTCCTGCCTGAGTCTCTCCCTTTTCACTCATAGCTCTGGTCTCAGATTACAGCAGGGAGGGGGGAGGAAAGGGAGGGGAGAAGAGCAAACTGAGCATGCTCAAGCCCTAGCCCTGGAGGTTTAAACTGAAAACAGGAAGTCTGATACAGAAGCCCATGAGTACACAATAGAAGGAAAGAAATGTGGTGTTTCTTTTGACAGAGGACTCCTTTAAGGCTCCCATACACGGGCAGATATAAGCTGCAGACAGATTAAGTCGGCAGCTTATTGGGCAGTTTATGGGGCCCTGATCCCTGATCGATATCTGGACGAAGGTCGGCCAGCTGTTGATTGGGTTTACAGATCCCGTCCGATCGAGGACCGCATCAGTTTATTGATGCAGCCCTCAATCCGACCACCCTAGGGCCCAACGATCGGATCAGCCTGATATTGCCCACCTCAAGGTGGGCATATCAGTGAGAGTTCTGCTTGTTTGATGACGTAGCCCCTACCACTGATGCATCTCCCCAACAGATCCCACAGCTGTCACTTGCTCGTTCCCTGACAGTTACTCCCTGACTGCCACTTCTTCCCGCTCTCTGTCATTCAGCGGGTCTGTCAATGGGTCAGAATCTAATCTCGCTGGGAGCTGCATCCTAGAACCTATCCTGCCTACCTCTAGTGCCAGTTCTGGTGCTTTAAAAACCTTGATGGTTACACTTTCAGAATATTTTATCAAAAGCAAAGAAAGAAGATTATACATCAGAACGATCCTCATGCAAGCCAAGCAGAAAGCCTCAGGCAAGAGAACACTCCTGGTCATACATATAAAATATCAGTCCATCAGCGATGCCCTCGCCCTGTGCAATTTGTCTATGAAATATGTTCTGCATACAAATAATACCTACAGACATATGTTTTTCTGCTAGACATCCCATATTAAATTCTATTTAAAGGAGTGGTTCACCTTCAGGTTAAATTTTAGTATGTTATAGAATGGCTGATTCTAAGCAACATTTCAATTGGTCTTCATTATTTATTTTCTATAGTTTTAGAATTATTTGCCTTCTTCTTCTGACACTTTCCAGCATTCCAATGGGGGTTACTGACCCCATCTAAAAAAAACAAATGCTCTGTAAGGCTACAAATTTATTGTTATCGCTACTTTTTATAACTCATCTTTCTATTCAGTCCCTCTCCTATTCATATTCCAGTCTTTTATTCAAATTAGTGCATGGTTGCTAGGGTAATTTGGACCCTAGCAACCAGATGGCTGAAATTGCAAACTGGAGAGCTGCTGAATAAAAAGTGAAATAACTCAGAAACCCCAAATAATAAAAAGTGAAAACCAATTGCAAATTTTCTCAGAATATCACTCTCTACATCATACTAACAGTTCATTTACAGGTGAAAAACCCCTTTAAATGAGATTTATTTCCCAAACATAAGAGAAAATGGCTTCCCCAATCATGGTGCTAGCAAGTGGCCCTAGTAGAGAATCAAGTCAGCTGCAATAGAGGGGATCTTCACCTTTAATTGCTGTCATTTTATTGAAAACAGCACCCGTCTGGCTTTTCATATTCTCTGCACCGCTGGCTCTGACTTCTGACACAATGTAGCAGACGCCAGCAGTTATGCAAGGCGAAAGCAAATGTATTTCTAACGTTTCAATATTTTTTACGATTTACGGTTTCTACTGACAAATTCATCTTTTATGGAAATTTTTTTTTTTGTTCATATGCCTTTCCGTGTAATAACTACTACCTGGCAATTACTGGGGCAGTGAAAGTCTAGAATGCAATTTATCTTTCCTAAATGCTCAGGGCAGCAATGCTTCTATGGACGTTTAACCCGGGTAATGAGCTTTTTCATACTGCTCAGGTAGTTTAATTTAATTAGCAGAAGCAGCGAAAATTTAGTAACGCGTGACCTCTAGCAGCGAGCGTGGGGCGCTGCGGCAATCAGTGCCTGGAAATTGCCTGGAATTAAGCAGAGCATACTAAATAAATTCCCAATATCAGAGACAGTCGCAGAATGAGCACAGGGAAGTGTACGCCACACACACACACTACAGGGATTTTTTTTTTTTAATCTCTTAAAGGATAAGTAAACCTTAAAAATAAGAGAATGTAAAATTGATGAGAGTGCTATTCTAAGCTCTTTTGTAATTTACATTAATTTTTTTAAAGATATTTATGGATACATGTGCTGTTAATATGAATGAATTTATTTACAACAGCGCCACCTGCTGGTCAATTTCCCACCAGTCTGACCACCAAGTTGTCAGGAGAAAAAAAGGGGCTGCTCTGATGTTCTTCTGGTTGGAAAACAAATAGAAACCTTTCTCAAATCTTTCCTAAGCAGTTTATTTAAACTGTTTACAAGCAAATAATTAATTCTACAATATAAAATGTAATTCCTGAACCAGCAAGTGTATTTTTTTTAGTTGTAATATTGATGTGTAGGTGCATCTCAGGTCATTTTGCCTGGTCATGTGCTTTCAGAAAGAGCCAGCACTTTAGGATGGAACTGCTTTCTGGCAGGCTGTTGTTTCTCCTACTCTAATCTGTAACTGAATGTGTCTCAGTGGGACCTGGATTTTACTACTGAGTGCTAGTGAGTGCTGATCTACCAGGCAGCTGTTATCTTGTGTTACGGAGCTGCTATCCCATTGTTCTGTTGTTAGGCTGCTGGGGGGGAAAGGGGGGGTGATATCACTCCAACTTGCAGTACAGCAGTAAAGAGTGACTGAAGTTTATCAGAGCACAAGTCACATGACTGGGGGAAGCTGGGAAACTGACAATATGTCTAACCCCATGTCAGATTTCAAAATTAAATATATAAAAATCTCTTTTGAGAAACAGATTTCAGTGCAGAATTCTGCTGGAGCAGCACTATTACCTGATGTCTTATGGAAAAAAAAATTCCCATGACAGTATCCCATTAAGAGGCTTCATTTACAATGTCCCTGAACAAAAGTGCGCTACGTTAAATTTCTGCTTTTCACTCTACTGTGCATGTGCAGCCGCGAGAAGAAAGAAGAAGAAGGAAGCCGATTGTTCTGTGGTGCTTGCTGGAAGACACCCCGGGATAGGAGCCAGGGGCGTAACTATATAGGAAGCAGACCCTGCGGTTGCAGGGGGGCCCAGGAGTGTAGGGGGCCCAGTGAGACCCTAATTAATTAGCAATTTTAATATATCTTGGTAAAATAGGCCAACTTATAAATATTTTGGGGCCCTAAATTGAATTTGCTATGGGGCCCAGTAACAACTAGTTACGCCACTGATAGGAGCACCGGCCCGGGATGTCAGGTAAGTAAATGCAATCACTTGGGGGTGCCTAACATTTGGCAAATGTTAGGCACCCCTCCTTCTCCTTTAGGAGGAGTGGACCTGGGCCGGCGGGGTTTTCTCCCAGTGTCCCGCTGGCACAGTCCGACCCTGTTAATTAGAAAAAGAACACATTCTGGCAATTTTTTTTTTTGTAGGAAAATATTTACTTAATGAAATCTAATCTTCATATATGTAGTAGTAGGCTGGCACAAACCGGACCACACTCCAATGCTTGATGCAGTTAAGTGAAAAGTTTTATTTAGCAAAAGACATCTCAAAAGAGCCTTATGCGTTTCGTGCCTTGTGGGCACTTAGTCATAGCCTAGACGTAGTAAAATAAAACTGAATGAAACTTTTTTTAACTGCATCAAGCATTGGTTTGTTTCAATAGTTAAAAGAGGACAAGGTGCTCCAGAATAAAATGTAAATGACTCACCAAATAGTGAAAATGGTCGGGGTGCAACCCCCAGCTTTAGGGAGCGGTATGGAAAAGAATATGTAGAAAGGGCAGAGCCAACCGGTATTCAAACGGATCCACAGGACCAGAATAATTCAATTAAAAAATAATTTTATTTATACAAAGTTAAAATGTACATCTGCATCTCCATCCTCCCTACGCGCTTCGCACCCATCCAGGGTGCTTAGTCATGGGCATTGGTTTGTGCCAGCCTACTACCACATATAAGCATATTGTTTGCATCCCTGAGCTGAAGGTCTGAGGCTTGAGCACCTGGACCCCCCACCAGTTTTGGTAAATTAACCCTTTATTCTTACCACGTTCTACAGCGAATGTCTCTCTAGAAATGAGGTCATTCTTATCTTCACTATGTTTTATTAAGAAGCATGTCCCGCCCTACCTTTTTTAGCCCAAAGAACGAAGAATCTGCTTCAAGACCAAACTCCTGAGTTAGTTCCTCTTCGTGCTCTGTAAGAAAGAGGAAATATCTGGTCAGTGAATGGGTGAGAGACAAAGACAAATATATGGTGTCTCAGAGTTGAAAAACAAAAATATAATCCCAATTTCCCATGTTCACTGATTAGGAGTCGCTTCTGACTCTCATTCATTCCCACATTTAGATGCTTACAAGAGCAAGCTTTCACCTTGGAACACAGCCTGTATTTGACTCTTCCCCAATCAGGAAACAAACAACATTCTCATTCAACATTTCCCATACAGACTGCTAAAACAGATTAGTCTCTAGGCTATCCATGTCTGAACTGACTCCACTGCAATCCATCATGAACACTGCAGCCAGACTTATACACCTTTCCTCCTGCCGCCCATCTCTGTCACTCTATCCTTGTGCAGGTATGGGACCTGTTATCCAAAATGCATAGAACCTGGGACTTTTGTATAAGGGATCTTTCTGTAATTTGAATCTTCATACCTTAAGTCTAGTAGAAAATCTTGTAAACATTTAATAAACTCACTAGGCTGGTTTTGCTTCCAATAAGGATTAATTATATCTTAGTTGGGATCAAGTACAAGCTACTGTTTTATTATTACACATAAAAAGGAAATCATTTTTAAAGATTTGGATTACTTGATTAAAATGGATTCTATGGGAGATGCTCCTTCCGTAATTCAGAGCTTTCTGGATAATGGGCTTCCAGATAACGGATCCCATACCTGTACATACAAAGCACTCATCAATTTTCTACCACCATACATCACCATTATAACAACCAAGTGCATCCCCAACAAGCAACCTTGAGTATACACATGACCTCCTCCTTTTGTCTTCACTAATTGCTTCTCACTCCCGCATCCAGGATTTTTCACATGCTGCACACATTCCCATTCCCTGGAATTCCCTCCCCAGTCCTATTAGACACTGCCAGAAGCTCCAGGTTTTCAAACCATTGTTTAAAAGGGAACTATCACAAAATTGAAAATGTAATATTAGCTCCAGGATACTGAAATAAGAAACTTTCTAAATACAAACAATTGTACTGTTTCTGAACTAATCAAGTTCATCTTCTCTATTCCTCTCTCAGCATCTGTTTCTCTTCATTCTGTCTTCATTCAGCAGTTGGGTGTCAGATATTCATTGACAGTTAGATCCAATATATCTTATAGGGGGGGCTCCTTTTGCCTAGAAGATGTATTAGAGCTCACTCTATTAAACTCACCAGACATCATGTCTCTCTACATGCAGAATTTGTGCAAAAGGCAGTTATTTCGTTGGAATAAGTTATTTGAGTGAGCTCTAATACATCTATAAGATATATTGGATCTAACTGTCAATGAATATCTGACACCCAACTGCTGCATGAAGACAGAATGAGGAGAAACAGATGCTGAGAGAGGAATAGTGAAGATAAATTTGATTATTTCAGAAACGATGCAAAAAAATGTAATTGATTGTATTTAGAAAGTTTCTTATTTCAGTATGATGAAGCTTATATTAAATTTTCATTTTCACTCCTTGGCAACTTGACCCACCTTCTTAACCCCGTTACTCTTCACCCACATACTCACTGGTTTCCCATTTTTCACTATGCACTTCCCATTACTAACCAAACCATCAGGAACTCTACTGTCACACTGGTAAACCTCACTGTTTTCCTTTTCCCCCTTAGATTGTAAGCTCTAATAAGCAAGGTCCTCACCTACAGTGCCTAACAATATGCAATTGTAACTATGAATCTATTCTAACGAAACACGTGTCTGTACAGGTCAACTGTTTTGTTCTGTATTTGTATCCCCTGCAAAGCTCTGTGGGATGGTGCTATCTAAATAATAATGGTGTAATAAATATATCCATTGGATTTGTGGATGTGGAGTTCCTTTAGAGGTTACAGCTGCAGAGTGCAATCTTTGTTATAAGCCTTATTGCTTTAATATTTTGCAGCAGCTTTGAGAAGAGGTGCTCTCTATGAGACTACAACAGAAATTGTGAGTTTTCTCCAAAAAGATATAACCAATAAGTAGTTAAAGGGGACCTGTCACTCAAAAAAATTATTCAAAATCCTATTTTATCACATTAGTCAAGCAAAATGAACTTTAATTGCTCTATATAAATTATTTGAATCTTGTTTCCTTAAGTCTGAGAATTCATAATTATAGCAAGCAGGCAGCAGCCATTTTGTGGACACTGTTATTAAGACAAGCCTTGTATCAATTTAGAATCTTGTTTGTGCACCAGAATGGGGGACCTGATGTCCATCCCCATGCCCTGGCTATACAATGAAATGGTGAAGAGAGAGGGGGAATGTGGGGAGACTAGTGATGTGTGGACCGACCCGCGGGTTGGGCGGGTTTGGGTCAACCTTGCACTGCTCCACGCGGGTGGCGGGGCAGGTGCGGGTTGAGCTCTTCTCCTGCTCTTCCCGCCCACCACCTTCAAATGCCGACTTACGGGTTCTGGTTTTATAGTATCGCATCTACTCTCCCCACCCCTTCATTGTGACGTCGGCGGCGGGGCGGGTCTATAAAAGAACCCCGGAAGTGGGCGGACGCGGGCTGGAGCAGGGCGGGTTAGGGTCGGGTGCGGGTCAGTGAAACCCTGACCCGCACATCACAACTAGCTTTAATAAAAAATAGAAATTGGATTTCATGTTAAATTTGAAAAGTACTTTTATTATACAGATTTTTGTGTCTGAGTGACAGGTCCCCTTTAAAAATCCAAAAACATTTATTAGGACAATACAGGTGAAGGCCTAACGCATAGGGGCACTTATTCATAGGGAGTAAGTGCCCCAAAAGGAACGAAACGCGTTAGTCCTTCACCTGTATTGTCCTAATAAATGTTTTTGGATTTTTAACTACTTTTTGGTAATTATATCTTTTTGGAGAAAACTCAAAATTTCTGTTGTAGTCTCATATATATGCACATATGAATGGAGTGAACTGTGAATATATTCTCTCTTTTTTTCATTTTTTTGGAATTTAATCTCCTTTCTTATGTGCCTATATTGGCATCTGTTACCATTCTCCTCAAGAGGTGGTCTCTACCCAAAAATTCTCTATCCAAAGAGATTACGGCTTTTCGTCGTTATCTCTACAGGCTAAAACAGGCCAATATTCCAATATCAAGCTATGGAAATGTGTTCTTACCTTTGGAAGCCAAGTAGACCTCGTAAAAGGAATAAGCATGGACACCGACTGATAGGAGCAGGTAAATGCCCAGTTCCCATTTCGGCAATGGAAGCTCTTTCATAGTTTTAGTCTGGAGCTTTGGACACATGAAAGGAACAAGGTAAAAGTTGGTGAAACGTGTTTCTACAATCCTCAAAATGCACTCAATGATGTAAGACATAAAATAAACATGCCTACAGTCGCTCATTACATTCCCAACATGAAATGAGATCAATCATTATGTAAGAATTGTATGAAAATACAATTATTTATGCAAATTTTAGTATTCCCTGCTAATTACTGCAAAGCTCCGTTGTATCATTTTGAAGGTGTGATAGTAATCATGTCTATTTATCGGTGAATAAACGAATGCTGTAGATCCAATTTGCTTGCAGGTACAGATATTGGATATTTTATCCGGAAACCCATTATCCAGAAAGCTTCAAAATACAGAAAAACCATCTCCCAAAGACTCCATTTTATCCAAATAATCCAATTTTTTTTTAAATGATTTCCTTTTTCTCTGCAATAATAAAACAGTAGCTTGTCACTCTTTACTGCAAGTTGGAGTGATATCACCCCCCGCAGCCTAACAACAGAACAATGGAAAGGTAACCAGATAGCAGCTCTCTAACACAAGATAACATACCCACACTGGGCGTTTTGGGGAGATTTGGTCGCCTGGCGACTAATCGCCTCGTCTTTGCGGCGACCAATCTCCTCAAATGCCTTCCCTGACTCTGCGTCGTCGCTAATCACATGCAGCGATTCATTTTGTCTCAGGAAACTTCGGGCGACTTTGGAAAACGAATCACCGCGTGTGATTAGCGCTGGCGTTTTTTTTTTTAATTTTAGCCGGCGCAGAGTCAGGGAAGGCGTTTGGGGAGATTAGTCGCCGCAAAGACGAGGCGATTAGTCGCCAGGCGACCAAATCTCCCCAGTGTGGACTTACCCTAAGAGCTTGTGTGGAGTGGGCTGCTGCAGTGGAAGTTTTCCCAGGCCCCTTGTTCTTTTCTTTGTTTGTTTTGCATTTTGATCAAAATGAGGAAAAAGCCTGATCCAGCTTCTAAGGTTCAGGAGGCTAAAGCCAGTGGGCCCAGGACTCAGCTGGGTGCAAGGAAGATTGCAGAGCAAACTGGAGAGAGAAGCTCCCTGTGTGGGAAGATAAAAGCCAAGTGCAGCCCCAAGTGCAAAGGCGCCAGACATTTACCTGCTACAGGCCCTGAGCAGCCCCAGCGTGAGGAAGAACCTGTAATGGATTCCCCAGGCCCGGCTGGAAGTTTCTACAATTCCCCAGTGACGTTCCCCAGTGGCACTGAAGAGGTTAATGCAGGCATACCTCCCAACATTTTGGAAGTAAAAAGAGGGGCAAAAAAATTTTTTCAGCGCGTAGCGCAGCCATTTTTTGACCACACCCCTTTATGTGGCCACACCCCCTAATTACCATGTTTGTTTTACAAAATTTGGCAGGTTATGAAAGTTTGAAAATATTTCTCCTTATCTAAACTGTGTTTTTGTTTCTCAAAATTGTTTCAAAGTATCTTATTTGCACCTGTTAGCTGTTCTGGGCTGTCTGCTAAAAGCCAATTAAGTGAGAAACTTTGTTTCTTTTTCTGGCTGTTCAGTGCAGAGAAAAGAGGGACTTTCCAGTACAAATGAGGGACTGCGGGTTGAGCTGTCAAAAGAGGGACTGTCCCTCCGAAAAAGGGACAGTTGGGAGGTAAGAATGCAGGTGCAACACAGAGAGAGCAGAGGGTTGGAGCTGCAGGAGAGGTGATTGCTGCACCTGAGACAAGCAGACAGGTATGCTGGGGGGAAGGGGGGCAGCAGTGCACAGAGTGGAGCTGTTGGGAGAATGGACTCTCCCTGGGACTGGGACTTTCTGGCTGCTGATATGGCAGAGGGAGTGCAGGAGGAACATGGAGAACAGCAGGAGGAGCGCTGGAGTGCTGTCAGAGCAGGTATGTCTGTGCATTGGCATTATACTGGCATGGCTGCTGTGCCCTGTGATTTACCAACCATATCACGGGGGGGGGGGGGGCAAAGGGAAAGTTTTCCCGCTGAGACTGTGACTGATACTGTAACTGCTGAAGTGCTGGTGTCCAATGGCTGTGACTTACCCTGTGTATTAAATAAGGGCCAGGCAGGACCGAGGGGCACAGAACGGTCCAGTATTTAAAAGGAGGAATGCGGTCAGGAGCCAATGGGAAGGGGAAAGGGCCAAGGTACCAGGGAGGATGTTTGTAGAGAGGAAGCTCAGGATTTACCCCTCAGGATGTCTTTGCCTTTATTGCCCAGTCTGCCATAGAATTTGATCTCAGTTTTAATCTGCCCCAGGGGCTGGAGAGGTTCTGGATTCTGTATGATCAGAAGAAAGGAGAGTCGGACTGGGAGGGGTTCAGAGCAGTTCCGGCCTCCAGGCCTGACCCTAAGCTCGGCACTAAGCTGGTCACTGTAATGTTCAAAAATGAGTCCGTTCCACCCCAGGATGTTCTGGTCTGGCTTAGGAAACAATGTACTGTGCTGACCCCCCCTGAGAAAGGTGTATGATGAGGAAGACTTTTGGGTGGCAGGTGCAGGTACAGAATAACATCACCAGGCATCTCCCAAATTCCTTCTTCACAGGGAAAGAGAGAGGCTCCTGCTTCAGGTGCGGCTCAAGGGACATTTGGCAAGTGACTGTAAAGTTAATGTGTGAGTTGTGTGGGGCTCAGGGCCATGTGAGTAAAGAGTGTAACTAAATCCGCTGTAACCTGTGCATGGCCTGGGGTCACTCACACCGCAAATGCCCTGAGGCCTGGCACAATATCCTCAAGCCTTGTCCCACGGTGGAACAGGAGCTATTTCAGTCTGGGGAGTAACAACATCAAGTGCCCAATGCTCAGGAGGAAATACAGGAGGAAGTGCAGGAGAGACAGGAGGAAGTGCAGATGGGACAGGAGGTGTGGTGCAGAGAGAACAGGAAACACCTAGGGGCAAATTCACTCAGATGCGAAGTTGCGCCAGGCGCAACTTCGCCACACTTCGCCAGGCATATTTTCGCCAGCGCTCTGCAAATTCACTAAAATCCGAAGTTGCGCACAGGGGTAGCGTAAGTTTTCAAAGTTGCGCTAGCGTTAATTCGCCAAGCGAATCGAAGTTTCGCTAGCGATGGTTCATTTGCATACAGCGCGAAATTCAAATTTCAATGGAGGAACACGAATCACCACTTCAAATGCCTAGAAAACCTTCAAATCAGCAAATAACAATTTTATTTTGCCCTACACATGTGCCCACTGTCTAGGTAAGTTGCCATGAGTCAGGAAATGTAGGGGGGAAGGAGGGGAGCCCCAAAATAAAATTTCGATCTTTTTCAGCCTATCACCCATCATGTAGAAAACACGCCAGCGTTTTTTGGGACTTAGAAAAAATTTTGACTTTTTTTGAAACAATCCCTATCTACTCTATTGCGCTTCGCCAGGTCTGAGAGAGCGAAGGAAGTCTAGCGTAAAAGGTAGCGTTCAGTACACTGCGCAAGTTAGTGAATTTGCGTAGTTACGTCACTAGTGAAAATTCGCCTGGCGTAAGGGTGCGAAGTAACACTAGCGAAACTACGCCAGCATTCGTTAGTGAAATTGCGCAGTAGCGAAAAATGCCAAACGCTAGCGAATTAACGCTAGCGTTCGGCGCTTCGGCGCTTAGTGAATTTACGCCCTAGGGAGAAGAGCAGCATAGAGAGGAGAGAGGAAGGTGGCACAGATATGGAGGTCAGGGTTGTAACAACCAGAGCAGTAGTAGAAGGGCAGTTGTGGCAGAAGGTAAGAAACAAAAGGAAGAAGAGATTTGCATACAAGGCAAAGCCAGTGACATCCAATAGAACTTTTTTTCAACAGCAAAGGTTGGGGGGAGATGATGGAACAGGAGGAAGAAGAACTAAAACAGGAAAGAAATGGCGATGGGCAGTTGGGGGGCACTTTAGACTCCCCTGTAAAACAACAGGTCTCAGGAGGCTGAAAGAGGATTCTGGGAAGAAAAGGAAGGGAAAGTTGGAGGTTTCAAGTGAAGGGCAAAGTGTCTTCCTAGAACAGGATGAGGGATCCCCAGGAATGAGTGGGGGTTCATAGGAAAGATCAGGAGAACAGAGAACATCAGCAACTAAATCTTGGAAACCCTAAAAGTAAATGGATTGAGGAATAGAAAGTTAAACTTTAATGATAATATTGAAGGTTACAGATTGATTATTTGATTTGTTGTTATTTTTAAGTTTATTAGTCTGTGCTCTGTGTAATGTTTATTTGTATTGATCTGTTACTTTGTTATAGTATTTTATCAATAAACAAAATTCCCTAACACAAGATACCAGCTGCCTGGTAGTTCTAAGAACAACACTCAATATTAAAATCCAGGTCCCACTGTGACACATTCGGTTACATTAGTAGGAGAAACAACAGCCTGCCAGAAAGCAGTTCCATCCTAAAGTGCTGGCTCTTTCTGAAAGCACATGACCAGGCAAAATGACCTGAGATGCACCTACACACCAATATTACATCTAAATAATACAATTGCTGGTTCAGGAATTACATTTTATATTGTAGAGTGAATTATTTGCAGTGTAAACAGTGTCATTTAGAAATAAAAACGACATCATAAAAATCATGACAGAATCCCTTTAAGGAAGAAGTTTACATTAAAATGAAGCCTGGGCATCAAAGTTTCATCAAACCTTCTTGTCCTTTCTACGTTGTACCTGTTAGTGTTACTCAGAGTCCCACCGCAACTTATCAGGTAGGTGAAAACAAGGTGTTAAAAACCACACTATGCACATCGGGTGATAAAACAGCAATTGAATGTTATTGAATCTCCCTGGCAAGATTGGAAACAGGTTGCAGACTCCGCAAAGAGGGGAACGAGGCAAAGGTTTCTAGATTTACACGAATCAAGTGGAAAAATGTGTAGGTGTGAGAAAGAATGGAACAGTTGGATGACATGAGTGGGAGGAAACAGCAGGAAGGCTGACGGAGAGGAAACACAATGTAGCATGCGATAAGTGAAAATAAACAGCAAAACATAATGACATAAAAACAGAATGTTTTATCCCTCACAGAGTCTGGATACTGATACTAACTCTCCCGGAGTCCCGGCTGTGTCCTACCATATGGAGGTTTGGGAGCTCCAAACTGCATAAGTTATTGATTGCTACTATTACTATTATTACTATTATTGATTGCTATTATTACTACAGAACACAATCATTACAGAAGACAAGACGATGTGAAATGCAACAAATATATATCATCAGCAGACTGAAGTGTATTCTCTGCTTTATGATGATGGCCGTGGATTGACTGGGAACTTGACTGCAAAGACATCCAGGGCAAGAAGAATGAATGTTTACTGAGAGCTAAATCTTATTAATAAAAAGTGTAGATTTAATAAACTGGAACACAAATAGTTTACTAAATATCTGCCAGGCCAATACCCAGTGTATGTTGTGCTGAATTGTTTGGCTTTGACCTTCACTGATTCTGTTACACTAAGGGAAAACCACTGGAGAAACTTGCTCATCACTTCTAACAAAGGGATAATAGTCTCTGGGAAGGGAGTGTGACTGTGGGATAGCAGGTATAGTAGGGAGAGATGGTGTCTATAGTAACAGTGGGATAATAGTCTCTGGGAAGGGAGTGTGACTGTGGGATAGCAGGTATAGTAGGGAGAGATGTGTCTATAGTAACAGTGGATAATAGTCTCTGGGAAGGGAGTGTGACTGTGGGATAGCAGGTATAGTAGGGAGAGATGTGTCTATAGTAACAGTGGATAATAGTCTCTGGGAAGGGAGTGTGACTGTGGGATAGCAGGTATAGTAGGGAGAGATGGTGTCTATAGTAACAGTGGGATAATAGTCTCTGGGAAGGGAGTGTGACTGTGGGATAGCAGGTATAGTTGGGAGAGATGGTGTCTATAGTAACAGTGGGAAAAGTCTCTGGGAAGGGAGTGTGACTGTGGGATAGCAAGTATAGTAGGGAGAGATGGTGCCTATAGTAACAGTGGATAATAGTCTCTGGGAAGGGAGTGTGACTGTGGGATAGCAGGTATAGTTGGGAGAGATGGTGTCTATAGTAACAGTGGGATAATAGTGTTTGGGAAGGAAGTGTGACTGTGGGATAGCAGGTATAGTAGGGAGAGATGGTGCCTATAGTAACAGTGGATAATAGTCTCTGGGAAGGGAGTGTGACTGTGGGATAGCAGGTATAGTAGGGAGAGATGGTGCCTATAGTAACTGTGGATAATAGTCTCTGGGAAGGGAGTGTGACTGTGGGATAGCAGGTATAGTAGGGAGAGATGGTGTCTATAGTAACAGTGGGATAATAGTGTTTGGGAAGGGAGTGTGACTGTGGGATAGCAGGTATAGTAGGGAGAGATGGTGCCTATAGTAACTGTGGATAATAGTCTCTGGGAAGGGAGTGTGACTGTGGGATAGCAGGTATAGTAGGGAGAGATGGTGTCTATAGTAACAGTGGGATAATAGTGTTTGGGAAGGGAGTGTGACTGTGGGATAGCAGGTATAGTAGGGAGAGATGGTGCCTATAGTAACAGTGGGATAATAGTCTCTGGGAAGGGAGTGTGACTGTGGGATAGCAGGTATAGTAGGGAGAGATGGTGCCTATAGTAACAGTGGATAATAGTCTCTGGGAAGGGAGTGTGACTGTGGGATAGCAGGTATAGTAGGGAGAGATGGTGTCTATAGTAACAGTGGATAATAGTCTCTGGGAAGGGAGTGTGACTGTGGGATAGCAGGTATAGTAGGGAGAGATGGTGTCTATAGTAACAGTGGGATAATAGTCTCTGGGAAGGGAGTGTGACTGTGGGATAGCAGGTATAGTAGGGAGAGATGGTGCCTATAGTAACAGTGGATAATAGTCTCTGGGAAGGGAGTGTGACTGTGGGATAGCAGGTATAGTAGGGAGAGATGGTGCCTATAGTAACAGTGGATAATAGTCTCTGGGAAGGGAGTGTGACTGTGGGATAGCAGGTATAGTAGGGAGAGATGGTGCCTATAGTAACAGTGGGATAATAGTCTCTGGGAAGGGAGTGTGATTGTGGGATAGCAGGTATAGTAGGGAGAGGTGGTGCCTATAGTAACAGTGGGATAATAGTCTCTGGGAAGGGAGTGTGACTGTGGGATAGCAGGTATAGTAGGGAGAGATGACAACTGTAATATAACTCCTAATACACCTTTCTGTCTAGGAGTAGTGACTGCTGGAAATTCAATCACTGAAGCACACTATAGCTTTGTCCATGTACTACCACCCTCAGACATACACCTGCCTTCTGTTTACATCACATTCTTATTTAGCTTATACTTGTATAATATACACTGTTTCTTTACACATAATATATAGTATAAAGTTGCAGACTCAAGCAAGGTGTTACACTTACACAAACATGTATGATCCACAAATACAATAGTGTTGATGCCTACATTTCAATTATACAAACTCAGATGAAACGTAAACACGATCTTGTGTTCCCAAGCTGCCCCCTAGAGTTCTTTCATGCAACACTACGCAGAGATTTTATTATAGAAAATCATGTAAAAATTAAATAAACCCAATAGGCTGGTTTTGCTTCCAATAAGGATTAATTATATCTTAGTTGGGATCAAGTACAATGTACTGTTTTATTATTACACAGAAAAAAGAAATCATTTTTTAAAAACTTTGATTATTTGGATAAAATGGAGTTAATGGGAGACAAACTAATTCTGAGCTTTCTGAATAGCGAGTTTCCGGATAATGGATCCCATACCTGTACTACACTATAGAGGAACATTAGATAAATCACAGATGGCAAGCTTACAATAATACAGATTGCTCTTTGTCAGAGGACGATTTATTAACTCGTCGTTTTACCAAGTAAACATCAGTGTAGCAAATGGACCCCCCAGTCATTTTTAAAGGGGTTGTTCACCTTTAAATTAACTGTTAGTATGATGTAGAGAGGGATATTCTGAGAAAATTTGCAACGGGTTTTCATTTTTATCATTTGTGTTTTTTGAGTTACCGGTATTTAGCTTTTTATTCAGCAGCTTTCCAGTTTATAATTTCAGCAATCTGGTTGCTAGGGTGCAAATTACCCTAGCAACCATGCATTGATATGAATGAGAGACTGAAATATGAATAGGAGAGGGACTGAATAGAAAGATGAGTAATGAGGAGTAGTACAGATCAAGTCAATAGGCACACATTATGTGGCCAATACTAAGCAACTTTTCAATTGGTCTTCATTATTATTATTTTTTTTATAGTTTTCAATAATGTTCCTTCTTCTGACTCTTTCCAGCTTTCAAACTGGGGTCACTGACCCCATCTAAAAAACAAATGCTCTGTAAGGCTTCACATGTATCGTTATTGCTACCTTTTATTACTCCTCTTTCTATTCAGGCCCTCTCCTATTCATATTCCAGTCTCTTATTCAAATCAGTGCATGGTTGCTAGGGGAATTTGGACCCTAGCAACCAGATTGCTTAGTTTGCAAACTGAAGAGCAGCTGAATCAAAAGCTAAATAACTCAAAAACCACAAATAATAAAAAATTGAAACCAATTGCTAGGGATGTACGGAATTTGGGATTCGGCCGAATCCCCGAATTCTTTAGTGAAATATTCGGCCGAATACCGAACCCGTATCCTAATTTGCATATGCAAATGAGGGTCGGGAAAAGAAAAAAATGGGAAAAAAACATCTTTTATGACGAAAAGTCACAATTTCCCTACCCCCTAATTTACATATGCAAATTAGGATTCGGATTCGGTTCGGCCAGGCACAAGGATTTGGCCGAATCGGAATCCTGCTGAAAAAGGCCGAATCCCAAACCGAATCCTGGATTCGGTGCATCCCTACCAATTCTAAATTGTCTCAGAATATCACACTCTACACTCACTCTCTCACTCTCCTTCCTAAATTTTACTTTTCTTCCCTATTAATAACATTATTATTAAAGGGGTTGTTCACCTTTGAGTTAACTTTTAGTATGATGTAGAGACTGATATTCTGAGACTATTTGCAATTGGTTTTCATTTTTTTATTATTTGTGGTTTTTAAGTTATTTTGTTTTTTATTCAGCAGTTTGCAATTTAACCAAGCTAGGGTCTAAATTACCCTGGCAACCATGCATTGATTTGAATAAGAGACTGGAATATGAATAGAAAAGGAGTAATATAAAGTAGCAATAACAATCCATTTGTAGCCTTACAGAGCATTTGTTTTTTAGATGGGGTCAGCGACCCCCATTTGAAAGCTGAAAAGAGTCAGAAGAAGAAGGCAAATAATTCAAAAACTATATAAAAAGAAAAAATGAGGGCCAATTGAAAAATTGCTTAGAATTAGCCATTCCATAACATGCTAAAAGTTAACTTAAAGGTGAACCAACACTTTACAGGAGAACTAAACCCTAAAAGTGAATATGTCTAAAAATTCACAGTATATTGCACGAGGCTAAAGTTTGAGCTTGTCAATAGCAGCAATGATCCAGGATTTCAAACTTGTCACAGGGGGTCACCATCTTGGAAAGTGTCTGTGACACTCACATGCTCAGTGGGCTCTGATTGGCTGTTGAGAAGCTAAGCTTAGGGCTCGTCACTAATTATCCAGCAGAAAATGAGCTTCCCTGGCTGTAATATAAGCTGATGCTACAGGTTTGCTGATTATTCAATTCTGATGCTAATTGCACTGGTTTCTGTGCTGCCATGTAGTAATTATGTGTATTAATTACTAATCAGCCTTATATTGTGACATTTCTATTCTATGTGTACTGTATATTGTGAGTGGGTCCCTAAGCTCAGTAAGTGACAGCAGCACAGAGCATGTGCAGTGAATCAGCAGAAAAGAAGATGGGGAGCTACTGGGGCATCTTTGGAGACACTGATCTTTACTGCTAAAGGGTTGTGGTTGCCTTGGGCTGGTACAGAAGCACAAACACAACATTTCTAGCTACTTCTTTAGTTAGGCAGTGGAGGACCTTGAATGTGCCAGCACCCAGCCCACCCCACAAAACTCTACTAACTGTAGTCTTACTAAAGGAGACCGGGTACAACTCACTCCTCAGCAGCAAATGAAGCAAGAAATGCAAACCACTACTTTGTTGCTATGGTAAATGGAACCCTAGCAACCTTATAGCTTCTGACATTGTGGAAAGCAGCTGAACAAAAAGGGTAATACATTTAAAAAAAAAACGTAAATCGTCCATGAATATCATTATGTGAATAAAAAGATGAAGTGCCCCTTAGAAACCAGCCCTGCAAACAATAATGAGAAACTCATTCCTAAGTCAGTGAGAGGAAACAGCTCAGTCAGTGTCCTGGTTACAGGTGACAGGAGAGATAATGTACGGAAAGCATTTTAGGACATCATGAGGAAACGCCAAATGTGAAGACCATATACCTTGTTTTTCTCCTTCCGCCTCTCATTCATGTCTAGCCATCCTGCATATCCATTCCATTCTCACTGCTCTGCTGCTGGACCTGCCTCCCGTGCAGACGAGTTCACAGCCCAGCCCCCCTAGTTTCATTGGTTGGCAGGCATATCAGGGGACTTTCTAGGTATTTGATTAGCTGTGAGACTTGTCAGTATGTTCGACTTCCACTATGTAAACAATGCATCAAGCTTGTATAGCTCGCAGTGCATGTGTAAGAAAGAGAGCCCGCCCCTATAAATCACAGCCGCTTCTGTTGTCACTTGTGTGACTTATGCTGATTGGCCAGAAGTAGAGAGCCTCCTGAAATCTGCTTTGTCATTGGGCAGTCTTCGTCTTCAGTTGGCTTTGAGAAAGGGGTGTGTGGAAATGTCTGTGGTATTAGTTATGAAGTTAATACCCGGAAGCTGCGTTAATTAAAGCTTGTTACAAAGTTGATGTGCCCAAACTGTTAGGAATGATAATGCCTTTTAAAAAGGATTGGTTTTCTTTTTAATGAGTATTGGCAACAAACCAGTTTCAGAGGTGCCAGTCTGGCGGATATCACCCCAGTCAGCTCGGGGCGCCATCAGAATTTGTGGGTCCTCCCCATACAACAAATGTTTCTGTCCCTCCCCCCACAAGTAAAAAAAAAAGAAACATTGGTGGACATTAGTGTTGCCACAGGGATGCACCGAATCCAGGATTCAGTTTGGGATTCGGCCTTTTTCAGCAGGATTAGGATTCGGCCGAATCCTTCTGCCTGGCCGAACCAAATCCAAAACATAATTTGCTTATGTAAATTAGGGGCAGGTTGGGAAATCGTGACTTTTCGTCGCAAAAGAAGAATTTTTCCCACTTTTTCCTTTCCTGCCCCTAATTTGCATATGTAAATTAGGATTCGGTTCGGTATTCGGCTGAATCTTTCACCGGGATTCGGCAGAATCCCAAATAGTGGATTTGGTGCATCCCTAGTTACCACTTTTGCTGGCGCCTAAACCCGAACAAAGGGGGTGGGGCGGATAGCATTTGGGGTGGAGCAGTGATGACATGAGGCAGACACATTGAAGTAGGTGGAGTTATTAGGCTAGGGTAGGGTTATTACCTCACTAAAGGCCCCATACACGGGCCAATAAAAGCTGTCGGCAGACCGAGTCGGCAGCTTATTGGCCTGTATGTGGGGTCATCCGGCAGGCGTCCCCGATCGATATCTGCCCGAAAGTCAGGCAGATGTTGATTGGGCAGGGTAAAAAAATCCCATCGGATCGCGGCCGCATCTGTTCGTTGATGCGGTCCAGCAACCCAACCTCCCGTGCTGCCTCCATTCTGATCCGATCTTTGGCCAGCCCCCCCCCCCCCACACACACACACACAAGTTAGAAAAAAACATCAGTGGCCTGCCCCTCCACTTTAAAAAAAATTGTGGCCAGCCCCCCCCCATAAATAAAACAAAAAGCATCAGGGGACAGGGCCCACCCCTACAAGTTAAAAAAAATTGGTGACTAGGACCCCCCATAAAAGTTTTTAATAGAACATTGGTGGTCAGTGTCCCCACATAAAGTAAAAATATGAGTGCCATGGGGTTTAAAAAAACAAAACAAAAAACATTGGTGTTCAGGGGAACTTACCTTTTTTTTCTTACTTTTGTCTACCTTCGACGTCGGCTCGGCTACTTTCGGTGGTAGGGTGGCCACCTGTTTGGTTTTGACCCAAACAGTTTTTCTAAGGCCTGTTCGGGGTCTCAACTTTCTGTTCGGTATTCAGCCTTGTGAAAACCGAACAATAATCTGCCAATATATGAAAACCAATTAAATACCAAGATACTCACCTTGACGTGGCTTACTTATTATGAAGTGCAGTTAATTTCTTGTTATTAAAGAAACAGAAATAAGCAAATCAATTAAAAATAAGATTTTTTTTTTTTTTCTAAATGAGCATTGCTGTATTTCAGAGCTTTCTGGATAACTGATTTCTGTATAATACCTGTAGTTAAAGGATTGGTCGTACGTATCAGGCAGAATAGATAGAGGTAGGGTTTCAACTGGACATCTCAGTTTGTCAAAAAGCTGTCTGTTCAAAACTTTCTGTCCCATTTAAAAAATTGCGAAACCTGGACAGAAATCCAACCATTTGCATATAAGTGATGTAATAACCCTGATCCAGCATCATAGCTCCACGACATCATTGTGCCTGCCTCTGATGTCATCATGCCCACCCCAAGATCACTGCTCCACCCCCAATGCTATCTGTCACAAAAGTGGCAGCCCTATTCAGTGGTGACTCGCCTCTTGCTTCGGCAGTGGCTCGGCTTCTACCCAGCACGGCATGAGTGACTCAAGGGTGGCCCAGCTAATCCAAGAAACGCAGCACGCCTGCACCTCCCGTAACATATAGAATCCACCTGGCCTGGTTTGTCCCGCTAGTACCCCCCTGATGGTGGCCCTGTGTCAGCTCTATGAGGTTTTAGGGCTTTTCAATTAAGGGGTTAAAATAATTACGGTGTGATTTTTAGAGAGCAGGAGACTGGGCAGTTACTGCTGGCAGATTTGGCTGAGGGCATCCGTATAGGACCACCTCCTCTGATAAAGCGCCCAATAGCGCAAAATGCATCAGGAGGGAGTGGCTGACATGAGGTAGGCAAATGGGGGGTTGACACTGCTTTGTGGTGTGTTACAAAGAAAATGTTTTTTTAATTAATTATGTAATGATTGTGGTTACGGTTGAATTGCACCAATGAATGTTATATGTGAGATACTGTGCATGTTTTGAATTTATATTGCATTTATGGTTTGGACCTTTTCCACAGTTCTCGCTGTAGGATTAATCTAAAATGTATCCTTATAGGGCCACCTATCCTATAAACATTGCAGAAATGCCAGCTCACCTATAATGTCAGATGAGTTTAATCCACCAGCCAGTCTCTTACAGTGATAGCCCAGTCCAGTTGCACCCAAAATCCTCAGCATCCGAAATCCTGAGCTGGAAGCATTGATGATTGAGAGGTATGGCCTGGGGATATTCATGCTCGGCGTATATGAAAACACTTCCCGTTCCCTCCCTAAAGGTGCAGACTTAATTTCGGAGAAACACTAACGCCCTTCTTGAGCACTCTCCGTCCTGTACCAAGAATAAGCTCCAGGTGCAGATGGCTATGTTGGGGTACACACATGCCCATAATGAGACAGTGACCAAGCTCACTCCTTATGCAGCACATATATGTGACATTAAGAGATCAGGGAACTTGGAGAAGGACACAATTTTTATATCATAGGTAGGGTTGCCTTGTCGCAGCAAAAAGAGGGGGAAGAGAAAAGATATGATTGAGGCCGATCTGTGGCTTAAGTGGGTGAGTAAAGTTATTACGTATTGACTGGCAACTTGGTAGGTAAAATACAAGTGGGGTGTCCCCTTGTACAAGTGGGGTGTCCCTTTTACTAATTATAGGTTATGATTAAGAACTGCAATGTGTTTGGCTTTGTACAAAT
The DNA here is from genome assembly GCA_038501925.1 of Xenopus petersii. Lineage (NCBI taxonomy): Eukaryota > Metazoa > Chordata > Amphibia > Anura > Pipidae > Xenopus > Xenopus petersii. The sequence goes on along the minus strand of CM076680.1, from coordinate 165,885,307 downwards.
CCACTGCAGATCTCTTTACTCTCTTTTGGAACACAGAGACCTGTGGCGTCCCCCTACAAATATAGAGCTGCTTGCATTAGTCATGGCTGTATTAGTGAGGGGTGGATGGAGGCACACAGGTGATGTGCTCACACCCCCTATATGTAACCTAACTTGTGTATTATTCATCTAGGAACAAAGAATGGAGCAGCAAGAGGTACAGCCCAGATTGTGGCCCTGTCCTTGTACCTGTGATTCCTGACATTGCTCTCTGACCCTTGGATGCAAGTGCTACCAAGTGAGTTGTAAATGACCCCTCGTGTGCTAGAGTCCTTAAAGGGATCCTGTCATCGGAAAACATGTTTTTTTCAAAACACATCGGTTAATAATGCTACTTCAGCAGAATTCTGCATTGAAATCCATTTCCCAAAAAAGCAAACAAATTTTTTTATATTCAATTTTGAAATCAGACAAGGGGCTAGACATTTTGTCAATTTCCCAGCTGCCCCCAGTCATGTGACTTGTGCCTGCACTTCCTTCTCAATGTAACTGAATGTGTCTCAGTGAGACATGGGTTTTTACTATTGAGTGCTGTTCTTAGATCTACCAGGCAGCTGTTATCTTGTGTTAGGGAGCTGCTATCTGGTTACTTGCCCATTGTTCTTTTGTTTGGCTGCTGGGGGGAAAAGGGAGGGGGTTGATATCACTCTTGCAGTAAAGAGTGATTGAAGTTCATCAGAGCGCAAGTCACATGACTTGGTGCAGATGGGAAATTGACAATATGTCTAGCCCCATGTCAGATTTCAAAATTGCAACAGTGTTGCAACAGCATCTTTATGAAACAACTAGCACCTCTACTAACTAGGCCTCCTTTCCTAGGTCCCCAGACCTAAATTCACTGGGGCATCTCTCCTTTTCTCTGGTCTACCTCCCCCTATTTCCTTGAGGATGATGCAATAGATTAAGACCCACACCCCTCTTCCTTATAGTACCTAATCTCTTCGGTCATTTGTAGGGTTGCCACCTTTTCTGGAAAAAAATACCGACCTTGCTATATATTTATTTTTTTCCCTATTAATAACATTGGGATCAACCATCATTGTTAACGGCCAGGCCGGTGGCAGCCCTAGTCATATGGTGTTGCCAAACGCATACCCCTAAACAATACACAACAGCATAGGCTTTTCTTTCTCTGCCCAAGGATTTCAAGTTATTATACACCTACACATTCTTCCTTCTATTACTTATATTTACCAATTGAAAGGGATACTGTCATGGGAAAAATGTTTTTTTCAAAATGCATCAATTAATAGTGCTGCTCCAGCAGAATTATGCACTGATATCTGTTTCTCAAAAGAGCAAACAGATTTCTTTAAATTTAATTTTGAAATCTGACATGGGGCTAGACATATTGTCAATTTCCCAGCTGCCCCCAGTCATGTTACTTGTACTGTGATAAAATTAAGTCACTCTTAACTGCTGTACTGCAAGTTGGAGTGATATCACCCCCTTCCTTTCCTCCCCAGCAGCCTAACAACAGAACAATGGGAAGGTAACCAGATAGCAGCTCCCTAACACAAGATAACAGCTGCCTGGTAGATCTAAGAACAACACTCAATACTAAAATCCAGGTCCCACTGAGACACATTCAGTTACATTAAGTAGGAGAAACAACAGCCTGCCAGAAAGCAGTTCCATCCTAAAGTCCTGGTTCTTTCTGAAAGCACATGACCAGGCAAAATGACCTGAGGTGGCGGCTACATGCCAATATTACAACAACAAAAAAATACACTTGCTGGTTCAGGAATGAAATTTTATATGGCAGAGTGAATTATTTTCAGTGTAAACAGTGTAATTTGGAAATAAAAACTACCCAATAAAAATCATGACAGAATCCCTTTAAGTCTCTAGGTTGGTGTTCCAAGGTAGAGCATCATACTGCAATTACTCCAAGCCCCACAAGGGGGCAGCCACACAGTATAGAAACAGCATGCAAAATGTATAAAGTAGAATTATCCATCTTTTATTGTTTAATGCAAACTGATAGCTACATGTCTGTAGGTGTGGGGGAATCATATTCCAAGTGAAAATGACAGGTTTATATATTTGCCAGTAATACAGCTGATTGGAGGAGGGGAGAGTATTAATACAATTTGGATGTATGGGGCTACTGGAATAAAACTTCATAAATAACATGGTGCATTTGATTGGATTGCCACAAGAGGTCAGCAAAGACTGTACAACCTTTCTGAGAAATGTAAAATCAATGTTAACAATGTCATTGCTGATAGTAGGCTTCTTGGTGTAAGGCACGTACTGTTTATTGTTAGATCTTGGTCCTGTCTGTGCAGACCCATGACCATCATTTCTGCACTGTAATTTTCCCTTATACAATCTATGATGAGCATTGGGTTGTAAAAATGTCACAAGATGCCAAATTTTATTAAATAGGGTTGTTCACCTTTAAATTAACTTAGTATGATGTAGAGAGTGATCTTCTGAGACAATTTGCAATTGGTTCTAATTATTTATTATCTAGGTTTGTTATTCAGCCGCTCTCCAGTTTGCAATTTAAGCAATCTGGTTGCTAGGGTCCGAATTACCCTCGCAACCATGCACTGATTTAAATAAGAGACTGGAATATGAATAGGAGAGACCCGAATAGAAAGATGAGTAATAAAAAGTAATAACAATACATTTGTAGCCTTACAGAGAATTTCTTTTTTAGATGGGGTCGGTGACCCCCATTTGAAAGTTGGAAAGAGTCAGAAGAAGAAGGCAAATAATTCAAAAACGATAAATATGCTTGGAATTAGCCATTCTATAACATAATAAAGCACTGCGTATCTTGACAGCGCTATATAAATAAATGATGATGATGATGATGATGATAAAAGTGAACATACAGGTAAAACGCCCCTTTAACAGGCGAAAAGGCAGACACAGGAAGGTTGGTATTATTTTCCCAGGGAAGTTGGGCACTGGATTCTGTGTGGTCTGTTCTAATTTTATCAAGTATATGCAGCACTGCTACAGGGACCTGTTCACAAGAATATTGATAAAATGAAAACAAGAAACGGAATATACATTTTTTATAGATTTGCACTTTTACCAAGACAAGGGGCAATAAGTAATTCTGAGTTGTATAAGGAACCTTCAAGGGAAGCTTTCAAAATACTCTGCAATCTCATTGATGACAGATGGAAATGAGCTTGCGCCTTCAGCATAGGAAACGGTTCTTCACAATAAGGCCATAGAAAGTATGGAATTTACAGTTGATTTAGCTGGTGTTGGCAGACTCAGTCAATGCCTTCAAGAAACCACTGGGTCTTTATCTTGTGAGCAGGTAGATAGAGTTTCAGCTCTTGGTCTAATGAGGGGGAAATGCTGATTCAGTAGGTTGGGTAGGACTAGATTCAAGCCCAACATACATGGGAAAAAACCTTTACTGGTGTTATTGTAACAGTAGGATCATTTTAGGACTAATGAAAGTAATGAAAATAAAATAAACAATGAGTTAGCCTTTGTATTTGGGATTAAAAGAGGCCCTTCATATAGATGAACCCTCCAAATAAATGAATGTAAAATTGCTCACAGCATTATTTTGCCATTTGAATTGCTTACAAGCAAAGTCTAAAACAGAATAAGGCTAGAAATGCTGTATTTTGTATACTAAACATAAGCATGAACTTACTGCACTACAAAGCCTAATCAAACAAATGATTTATGCTTTCAAAATTGGCCACAGGGGGTCACCATCTTGTAACTTTGTTAAACATCTTTGCAAGACCAAGACTGTGCACATGCTCAGTGTGGTCTGGGCTGCTTAGGGATCATCATAAACAAAGCTGCTTGAGTTCTGCATGGCTGGGAAGTAAGGCGGGGGCTCCCCCTGCTGTTCATAAATATGATTGTTTCCCTGCAGAGAGGGACAGTCTGACAATTCCGATCCACAGCAGTAAATGAAGGGAGAATTTCACTGCATACAGTCAGGTTTCTTATAAAAACTGTACACATTTTTTAATTAAACTATATTGGAGATAGGTTTTTTTTTTCATTAAAGAAAGTAAAAAATCCTAACAATGATGGGAAATGCTGGAGATGCAACATAATGGAGGGGAGCCACACTCATATATGGCTAACCTGTCCTGTTATTCAGGCATTTTGGAAAGGTGTTCTGCAGATTATAAATGAGGTCACACAGCAAGAGATCAGAATAGATACGCCCTATACAATCCTGTTAAACTTGAATTCTGATAGGAGTTCAACATTAAAAGATCCACTCACTCTCCATCTATTACAGGCAGCAAAAGCTATAATCCCATTAAGGTGGAAATCAACGGAACCCCCAAGCTGTAAAGAGTGGTTATCTAAAGTAGAGGAAGTTAGGCAAATGGAAGAAATTACTGGTTTAATTCATAACCAAAGTGAGAAGTATTGGGAAATCTGGCTTCCTTGGGTAGATTATATGAAGGAAATAAATTAAATATACAATCGGAATTCTCTTTATAAGAATTGTGGTGACTGCAAATATAGATAAATTATATGAATTTATAGCAGATGTCAGTTACGATGAATGACTAATTCTTTAAAATATTTGTACACAATATGGAATGGAACCATACACCACCCTCTCCTACCCTGTTTTCCTTTTTGTACACCCCTTCACCCCATCCCCTTTTGTATAATTTTTTTTTCATGTGTATATATTCAAAATGGAAAAATAAAGAATTGATAAAAAAAAAAAGAAAGTAAAAATGGGATTTTATTTTTTGCCTTTCCTTGTCCTTTAACTAGAAACTAAAGGCAGCAAAACTTGCTGTTCATTTTAGGCAACTGACCACAGTCAGCTGAAAATCATTTTAATGAGAAAAGGAACATCTTGTGATGTGATCATTGGATCTTCTGCTTAGATCTGATGAGAGAAACAAACAACTGTTCTGTGCCCATTAACTTCACTTTCTAAGAAGCTCCATTTCTCACTTAATTAATTTTCCGCTGATTGTAGCCATTTGGTTGAAGCGAACAGCAGATGGCACTGATCAAATTCATTTTATGAACTGTTTAAAACATGTTAATATCTTGAAAACTAGAAAAAAAATTATTTTCATTACAAAAGTACGTAGAAAAGCAATTTCACAGGCATCTGTTTTGAAAGCAATAAAGCTTTTTGGCAAAGTTATTTTTCCCACTATATTCCCACTACTGTACCTGAAAACATTCAAAAACATTTCCCCTAAAAGCAACTTTCCCATATTTGTTCATAGTAAAAATATTTATGATCTGCAGAATGCTTCCTGGTGACTTCAGATCAATGAACATGTATCTGCATTGTGGCACCAATTTTTTTCCGCAGCTTATAATGATTTTTCCAGGAAATAAATTCCCTTTTATGTCATTTGGTTCCTTATGATATATACTGTACAGTGCAATTCTGATTAATTTGTCAATTTGACCCAAGCAAATATAAAAAACAAATATTAAAGGGGATGTTGACCTTTGCCAGTTACATCATACCAATACTTTTTTTTTAGATGCCTTTCATGCAAAACATAATACTGTAAACCTCTTGATCTCCTGCTAGAGATTCAATAATCATATCAATTTGCGATCTCTGAATTCTTGGTGCTGAAGACATGAGCAATGAGCGGATCTATTGCCTTCAAAGATTTGTGCACACTATTGTGTCGAATCTCCTACTTCCAGTTGCCTATTGGACAACACACTACCCCAGTCTGTTGTGTGCTTACTATACATGATGTTGTCTGACTCTATCTACCCTAGCGGAGCTTAGGAAGGGTCAGCGACCCCCTTGGACCTGAGGTGCCAGACCCCAATCTTCATTTTCTCTCATCTTCATACAGGTCTCAAGTGTCAGAAAAGCACTTCCCTGACTTTCAGCATTAATCCTCGTGTTCACCGACGTGAAGGTATAATGACAGATTTCTATTGCAGTTTTGCAATTGAATTTTTATTGAACTGTAGGATGTTTAATAACTATGATATCCAAAGCCTTACGTGGTTTCCCATCTTTCCAATCAAGAACATGTCACCATAACAAAGGAACACAGTCTCTATCTTAAGAGAGAAATGACACCGCTCAACTAAAATAACTGTTATTAACAGGACCTTAAGGCAGATGCCTGCACAAAGCCCGGTTTTAAAATTTGCAGGCAAAGGAGGAAAGGAAAATCATTTAGGAACCATCTAAATGATCACTATGTTCTGTTCCTGCTGAGGAACTGACGCCCTGAAGGTGTCACCTGCTAATATGGAAGCGCAGCCACAGAGATGTCTACTGACCCCAGCTTGGTATGGTAATAATGATTCAGTCTAGTATTCTTATTCTTGTTCTTATTATTATATTTCCTGATGGTAACGAAGAATGTGGTTAGACAGACCCAAAGCAATGGTGGCTTAGGCTAGGTTAAAACTGCAAACCAAGTCAATAGCACCATCATAGAACTTAGAACAAGTGAAGGTCTATGGTTCGCAAGGAGCAGGTCTGGAGAAACTTGAAGGCCAATGCAATGAAGCAGTCATTAGCTTCACTCTTAATACAATGCACTGAATTATATATCTAGCCTTGTTATGTGCAAATGGGAAGAAAATACTATACATAGTAACATAGTAAGTAAGGTTGAAAAAAGACTCACGTCCATCAAGTTCAACCTCTTTTTATTTTTTTTTATTTTTTTTATTATATCTGCCTAACTGCCAGTTGATCCAGAGGAAGGCAAAAAAACCCATCTGAAGCCTCTCCAATTTGCCTCAGAGGGGAAAAATTCCTTCCTGACTCCAAAATGGCAATTGGTCTAGTCCCTGGATCAACGTGTACTATGAGCTATCTTCCATATCCCTGTATTCCCTCACTTGCTAAACACCATCCAACCCCTTCTTAAAGCTATCTAATGTATCAGCCTGTACCCCTGATTCAGGGAGAGAATTCCACATCTTCACAGCTCTCACTGTAACAAACTCCTTCCTAATATTTAGGCGGAACCTCTTTTCTTCTAATCGGAATGGGTGACCTTGTGTCAGCTGGAAAGACCTACTGGTAAATAAAGCATAAGAGAGATTATTATATGATCCCCTTATATATTTATACATAGTTCTCATATCACCCCTTAAGTGCCTCTTCTCCAGCGGGAACATTCCCAATTTGGCCAGTCTTTCCTCATAGCTAAGATTTTCCCCTTACCAGTTTAGTTGCCCTTCTCTGTACCCTCTCTAATACAATAATGTACGGGATATTCTAGATGGGGCCTTACAAGTGCTCTATACAGTGGAAGAATGACCCCCTCTTCCCGTGACTCTATGCCCCTTTTAATACAACTCAAGACCTTATTTGCCCTTGATGCTGCTGACTGGCATTGCTTGCTACAGCCAAGTTTATTATCTACAAGGACTCCAAGGTCCTTTTCCATAATGGATTTGCCTAGTGCAGTCCCATTAAGGGTATAAGTGGCTTGGATATTTTTACATCCCAGGTGCATGACTATCAACATTGAATCTCATTTGCCACTTAGCTGCCCACAAAGGGAAGCTTTAACCAAAAATGTCTTAAAACCTCCGAATTCAGAGATGCACCACTTTAACCACTAACCTACCCATCCACTCCCTGGCTGCTATGGCCAACAATAGTTTGGAAATGGCAATAAGTAAAAAGAACGAGTAGCTGCATATTGTTTAAGAAAACCAAATTAAAAAATAATCACTCATTAATGGAAGAAAATCATTGCATATCAACTTTTATAGAGCACTGCATGTCCTCACAAACCCAAACTATCTAATTATATTATCCTCAGTGTGCTGAAAGCCTGGCAGCAACCCATCCATTTAGTTGGGTTCTTCCTACAGATTCCACCTAGGACTTATGAGAAGCAAGCATTCTTGGTACCACATTGATCTTGAGTATAGTATGTCACGGCTCTAATGAACTGACCAGAGTTAGCCACAGAGCAGGGTATCTCTAGAACTTGACTCAGAACAGCTCGTGTGTAGGGTTTACTCAGCTTTAGACTTAATCACAAAATAAACAAAATACTCATGTCAAACAAATTTTGTCTGCGATAAGACAAGAAAAAATAAACATTACAAAACAATACAAACCAACCGGCTGCCACTGATTGTTGGTGTACAGTCCAATCCCTTATTTTTCTTAAGTGTGTTTTGGCACCTCTAATGGTCATTTGTTCCTCAGGGCCAGCCGTATCTTTTCACAGGCTTTGCCCACTTACATGACTGCTTAAAATGTAGGTTGGTGCCAAGGTTCGGAAGTTGGGAAGATCTGGGTACCCAAAACCCTACAGTATGTTGGGTATCTTAGGGGTTCTTCCTCTTGAAACATTGTACAGGTATGGGACCTGCTATCCAGAATGCTCAGGACCTGGGGTTTTCTGGATAATGGATCTTTCTGTAATTTGGATCTTCATACCTTAAGTCTACTAGAAAATTATGGAAACATTAAATAAACCCAATAGGCTGGTTTTACTTCCAATAAGGATTAATTATATCTTAGATGGGATCAAGTACAAGTTACTGTTTTATTATTTTAGAGAAAAAGGAAAAAATATGGATGATTTGGATAAAAAATACAATTACTGTGATATATCTACCGCTCACCCGCCACCTTACTTACTGCAATGGTGATGCTGGTTCTCCATTGGCCCCGGCAAGGCCTCTCAACAGTAGCAGCAAAATCAAGGGTCTGCTCACACTCTATGTATTTGAATTGGGGGACGTGGCTCCTCTTTTTATTAATGTATCACTACAAGAATCAACGTTTCGGGGGGTTCGAGGTTGAACCCCCCGAAACGTTGATTCTTGTAGTGATACATTAATAAATATCTATGGGAGACAGCATTCCGGATAACGATCCTATACCTGTACAACCTTTATATGAATGTACTTCTTGAATAACCTGAATGTCAGTAATAGTCTATGTGGCCAGTTAAATCTGATGCAGAGCTCATGTTTCTATAACTTTTTTGCCCCTGTTATTCTACTACTTTCATACATGATCAGAATCCTGTTTATCCCCTAACATGACTGTAGACACATGTAGGGGGTTATTTATTAAACTCCACATGCCAAAAACTAGAAACATTTCGTGTTTCATTTAAGTCAAGAAGTCCCGAAGATATCCTGACCTGCGCTGGGTTTTGTGCAATAATCCGAAGATTTTGTGGTTTTCGGGCAAAAATCTGAGTTTTCGGGTGGAAAATCCAAAATAATTTGTACCATTCGTTTTTTTTCACAATTTTTTCAGGTTTGTTCCTGCACAGGAAATTTTCAGCAAAATGTATTGATAAATAAGGGAGGAAACCCATGCAGATTTCATAAGAGTAGTTTTCAGAAAATAATGAGATAGATTCAAACGTTGATAAATGGACCTCCCCATGTTTATATGTAATATCCAGAACAACAAGCTTTCATCCCAACAATGACACCCTATGCAATGCTCTGGGACCTCTTCCAGGTACTATACCCCTCAATGTAGGACCTTTGTAAAAGAAGGGCTTTAAAATGGTAACTTGATTAATCAGGCCCTTGTATCGCCACTAGAATTTCATACCAAATGGTTAATGGCTATGCCTGTTACTGGCTTGAAGTTATCTGTGACATATGAAAGCAGGAGGCGCCACATAGAAAGATTGTCAGAGCTTTTCATTTTTCTAGGCTCTTACATTATTTATTAGCGTGCTCCAATCACAATGATGAGTATTTTTAGAGTGATTTAAGGATGGAAGTATCAAGTCACTAGAGACGGTAGCACTATATATAATGAGACCCAAAATACATGAAAAGGAGAGAAGGGAGATGGAATATAGGCTTGAGATGCAGGCTGTATAGAGAAATGTACAATGATAAAAGCAGCGGAATTGACAGGCACTGCTTGGGGTGACTGTATATGGCTTGGCATGCAACTAACCAGACTCTGCCCTGTATTAAACATCAGAATAAACAAAGGCTTTGCCATTAGTCTGTTTAGAACTGCTCTGTCCATTTGCTGTTGTGCTGGAACATCCACCATATCCCAGTTAAAGCTGAACAGCAGCTGGAAAGCAAAAATGGTGGAATTCACAAGACCAAATTACAAATCTACAACCATTGGGTGCTCCAGAGGTGCAGTCATAACTGGTTTTTAGTTGGCTGGAAGGGCAGCATCAGCGGGATCTTTTGGAGACATAAAGAACAGTAAAAAGTCAACTGGAGAGCTGCAGGCTGGACATCCCTGATTAATGCAATTTATTGGGACCTCTTAGTTGAGTCCCCGTCCTTCAGGCAATGCCAGGGACCTGCTATTAAACTCTGGCCCTGGATATTGCACACAGAGAAAAAGTCTGGGATTCCAGAATTGTTCACATGATAAGAAGCTCCTGCTGTAGAAACTACTGGGTGCAAGCTTGGTGGGCAAGTTGCATCTGCACCATTATGGGTCATTCAAGCAGAGCAGGCTAAAAAGAGCACATGGGTGCAGTACACAAAGGGCACTCTAGACCAGTGATCCCCAACCAGTGGCTCACAAGCAACATGTTGCTCATCAACCCCTTAGCTGTTGCTCCCAGTGGCCTCAAAGCAGGTGCTTATTTTTGAATTTCAGACGTGGAGGCAAGTTTTGGTTGTATAAAAACCATGTGTACTGCCAAACTGAGCCTTCTTTAGGCTGCCAGTCCACATAGGTCCACCAATAGCCAATCACAGCCCTTATGTGGCATCCCCAGGAAGTGTTTTAATGATTGTGGTGCTCTCCAACTATTATAACATTTGAATGTAGCTCCCGGGTAACATAGGTTGGGGATCCCAGCTCTAGACTAAATGGCAGGAGCAACAGGAAGAAGTCATTAGGTACAAGAAAATATAGGTACAACACTTATTTATAGTATTCTACTGTGCCAAATCTGTATAAGTTTTGGTCAAATTGTAGAGAAGTAAATGAGGCCCAATATGTGCAGATTTAGTGAAAGTTTAAGACCTTAGAGTAGATGTCTTTTCCGTGGACAACATAGATGAAGGGGGTTCAAGGTCCCAAGATTAATAGGATCCACTATAAAGTTACTTGCCTTAAAATCCAAACTAACCCCCCTCTCTCCACAGCATTGACTAACCCTGTCTTGGTGTAAAAATAAAATGACCAGCATTAGGTGATAACTCTGGAGACAGATTTGGACAACCTGTGTTTGTCCCCAGTTGATTATGTTGAACAATTTTTGAAAGTTTGAGCGCTCGCAAGGAGAAAAAGACTCAAATTGGTTAGAGAATTCAAGGCTAGAACAGATTGACTGATGGGTCTTCAAACACCAGCATTGAATAGAAGAAAATAGGAAATGGCAGAAATCGAGACCTTTCCCAGCTTATAAGTGGTTGATTCACTTCAACTGGATCTTGGCCGCTTCTCCCTAGCGTTTGTTTTGTCTGTTCCACATTATTTTGATTATAGCCCGTTGCACTTCATATTGGAATTGATTTTTGCGTTCTATTCCATCAAGCTCTTTGTGATCAGATGGACAATAGCAGGCCACTCTTTTGTCTCAGTCACTGCCTCTCCAACATTAGAAAATTCATACTCTTTGGTGATTGTGTATGACAAGGTTGGAAATCCTAATAGCCTCTGTGGGCAGAATAAATAAGCATTATACATGGTGTTTTCCTTTCAGCATTCTCATTTAAAGAGACTTGCGAATTAATATCATTTTATGAGGCAGAATTGGAGTCCATTCTGCATCAGAGCTGCATGGCACAGTGGACTGGCAGTTGGCATGAGTATCAAGATAACCACCCACCTAGTGCAACCGTATAGCAACTGCTCTGCTTCTGCAAGAGAGACTAGCAGTCACTGGATATGGGAGGAGAGGGTAACCCATTAGATGAATGAAACATGAAACAGTCATGCAAGTGTAGATCTCAAGGACACATGCTAATTAATGTATAGAATCCAATGCTCTTATCCAATGAAATACCAAAGCACACCATAGTGAAACCCCCAATCTACAGGTATTCTATTGTATTGCAGCATAAGGAACTGAACTGCCATCCCGTTGAACCCAGTTATTACTCAACAGCTAATGAATAAGACTGAACACACTGTTCATTCTCCAAACAAAGGAACTGAATACCAATGCTTAGCAAAGGGGTGAAAGGAAAATTAGGCGTATTTATTAACATTTCATTCTTCAGCTTCAATTTTCATGTAGAAAGGTATCTAACATATTAAAGGGAACATTTGCATAGTTGCAAGGACTCTAAGAAGTGGTGCATTTTCCACTTACCATGTGTGGTTTTCTTCATTAATAATATTAGATTGGGGGGGTGGCTATAAGGAATAACAAGAGAATAAATGTGCACGCTATTGTGCTTAGTACAGAAGAATACCTAGGGTGGAATAAATGAATGAAATCTTTCTATATAAGCTATGAGAAAAAATGTCCATGCTATGGAGAATTCCAATCATGTCCTGCTGGAGCAGCTATTTGACATTAGGCCAATGTCCTTTTGTTTAGGGATCTGACTCTGGAACACACCAGGAGGGCTGTAGTTGGTGGTAAGAAAGGTTGTAGCCATACAGATCATAATACTGCAATCTTACAATTGGGACATCACTCATGAGAAACAAAGCACCCCTGAAATATACTATGTGACCTTTAATGAGCTAAAAGACCACTTATTAGATATCATCAAACCCCAATCCCAAACAGTCACAGAGTAAACCCAATGGAAATTATTATATCTGAAGTATTTTACTACTTGTATTAGTGTTCTGCTACAGCCTTATGGGAAACCATAGATTGGACTTGGACATCCCAATGCCCCTAAAATTCAGCTTCCAGCTGTTGGAGAACTGTAGCTGTAATCAGAGTTGTAGTTCAACAACAAAGGGAGGGCAGAGAACAGGGCACCCCTGCTTTATATTCACAGATGGGGACCAAAATCTTCGCAATTCCTACCTTATTAGTGGCCCTGTACATGTTTAAAGGGGTTTATTGCATGGTCATACATGTACCTTCATATTCACTCCGTCCCTGTTCATGTTTAAAGGAGCCAATTGTAACTTAATACCGTGATATTTGTGGCCCCAAGAGGTTAATGAACAAAGGGGAAAAACAGCTAAAGAAAAAAAATCACAAACACGTGAGAGCAATGGAAAATACTCCTGCGGTTTCAGATTCTCAAGATGAGAAGGTTATGTAAGTGCATTTTTAACACTGAATATAGCTCTTTCTCCCATTATATCCCTGCGGTCTGGCTTTTTATTCTCTCCCAGTGGGGACTATGGAAGTAGCTCTTTTTTTTTTTCTCTGGCAAGAAACCAGAATGTCGGCCCCATATCTGATTTCCATGATATGCCCTGAGCTGGAAGCAGCTGTCTCCATGGGTGGTTACTTTAGACCGATTGAGAATCTCTGCATTGTTTCTTTGCTTGTCTCTCCCTGTTCCTTTACTTTAAGGAGAAACAGTGGTATTTGAAAGGTGAAAAAGACTTCACATTTATGAAAAGTCCTCCAATCATTGTAGCTTTCAGAATGCCAGATGTATAATTAGGTGCTAGCTCTTTTATATCTACAATACATTCTACTACAATGTTCTCTCCAGATTTGTCCATGCCCCACAGAACTGTGTCTGGATAAGTAGACCAGGCACTGACATGTTTAGGAGGACACCCATCATGAATGATTTAGAGGACAGTCCTGATCCAAAGACAGGGCTCCAGGGCCTAGAAATTAGGGTCTGGATACAGTAGGGTTGTGGTGACAGTATTTTGTAGCATGAACTGATCAAGGAGGTGGGCATAAAGGCATGATTGCCATCTGGCTGGCATTTTGCTGTCCTGACTGGTAAAAGTAATGCTTGATGCCAATGTTTTTTACCAGGCAAAAAGTGAAAATGATGGTAAGGCTGATTTGGTTTTTCAGAAGAGATAGCAACCCTACCTGGTGGATAAGAGGAGGTAAGTAGCAGGTAGCTATTTTCTAGAACAGGTCCCAACTGGTTAAGGTTAGGTGCAGTGGAAGTTTGGGCTTCCCTTGGAGTACAACATACATGTAGTACAGCGCACCACTCATGACAAATGCTGTTGGTGCAAACTTGTCCATTCTTGGACTACTGAAGCTTTATGGACAAACTACATATTTTATTTATCAGGTGAGGGTGAACTCCATGGGGTGAACATCTAGAATTAAGATGCCATGTCCTGGCCGATAAAAGCTGCCAACTTGGCCCCTCCAGTCCAAATCAGTTTCATATTAGCACGGAGGACTTGGGACTGCCTGGCCAAACATTATCTGGGTGCATTCATGCAATCCTTACCAAATGGACCAGCGCACAGCTAGTCAAACCAGGCAGATATCCACTTGCTTGTCAACATAGCCTAAAGAATAGAGCTCCACATGTATGACCAGCTTTTGTCTCAGGCTTGGACAGAGAGATGGAGGTTGTTACTATAACTGCAACCCACAGTGTTACACGAGTAACTGTGCTTTATGTTTCTTTCTTTATCTTACTGTTAATGTAGCTGTTAGTTTTTGAATTTATAATAAAAGCTGCTGCCTCTCCATCCATTTCAAGTGGTATGTGCCTTAGATACAAGAAAAAGCAGTTATGGTAAGATTGGACTTGAAATGGGTTGGGTTCATTGGCAGTCATCCACAAATTAACACTGTGCTTGTCAAGCAGTGGATTTGCAAGCAGCTCTGAATGTACAGCTATCACCTACTTTCTGTATAGATGTTAACACACATTAGGGAGATTTGCACACCAGCCACACAACATCACCACTTGTTTATGAGTGAGGGTTTGTATCCTATTTTGGTGCCATTCCAGTAAGGTGGACCATTCTGTAAAAAACTTCTGCTAATGAGTCAGAAACTCCCTTGGTTTGAACCAGGGACCTGTTGAATTTCTGCAACAGCTCCTCCCGCTTGAGCCACAGGAGGCAGTGCGACAGCAGCCTGACCCTGTGGCACTGCCTCCATCTTCTAGGATCCATGCCCCCTGTCCAGCTGCTGCAGGCAATAAATTGTTAAAGGGCTATTTAAGCCTGCTTCCCAGACTCCACCATGCTGGATCATTGGCCATCCTGCCGACTCCAAGCATTATTCCGTGACAATTTTGCTCCTGTTTTTGTGATCTTGCTCCTGATCCGGTAATCCTGGTTCTGTCTTGTTCCTATCCTGTCCCTGTTCCCTCTGGTATTTTATCTCCCGGTTTTGACCTCGACCTGTTTCTTGACTCCACAAGTCCTCTGCCTGTCCCGACCTTTAGCCTGTTCCTGGTTACATTTGTCTGCCGCCCGCCCTTGACCCTCGGCCTGAACTTGGACTTATATTTTTGCCTGTCCTCATTTGTGCTTATCTACTAAGTTGTGTATGTTTTTTTTTTTTTTATTTAAACATTTGTTATGCAGCACATCGGCTCCTGTCCATTTAATTACCAGCAATATTCCTAACAGGAGAGCAGATCTGGTTTTACAGTGGAGCATAGAACTTATTTACCCATAGTGGTACCTGTTGACAGCAATATGTCCTTTTAGGAAGTTAATAAATACGGAATTCCTACTTGAAATGAAAGAAAACATTACTAGTCAATCCTCAGTGAGAAATAATTTACTGTTTTCTAAACGTATAAATGGTCATTGTAATTTCACTGTGATTAGCCTTTCTGAATTTAAGATTTTCGTACCCCTTTTTGAAGGCCATTCTTCATTCTTTTTTAAGCCTTCGTTTGTTTGATCAGACAACTCATTCCTTTAATTCTCAGCGAGTATCTGGAAACGTGTCCCGTGAAGCCTGTTACATAACTGGTACATTTCTTAAGAAGCCAAGTCGGATCATTGTACAACAATTTTCCACATCAGACCATTCCTGGGCAGACAATGCCTTTTCTAAATACTCACTCTCCTCATCTTTTTTTTGTTTTGTTTTTCCCCCTTTGCACACAATATCCAAACATGGTGTTTAGCTCAGTGTTTGTAAACTGCAGAGAGATCATTTTTCCAGTAAAACACACAAAAGCAGTAATCTCCCATTAGGCATCTGGAAAATCATTCAGAATTTTAATTTGTTGGCCACATTTGTTGCAGTAATGGTTCAAGAATGGAACAATTGTTTTTTTACTAAAAGAGAGAATTTGGTCCAGTGAAAGCATTGTTTAAAGTGATACTGACACCTGCAAACATCATTTCCCTATCTTAAAGATCCCTCCAATATACCTAAGCCTCAAACTATTTGTTTTCTGTCTGTGGTTTTCTGTAAAATAAGTTTAATATCTTTCAAAGCTTCATAAAACAAACTTATATTCTGTTTACTTCATAATAGATGATGTTAGATAGGCACGGTCTTAGGAAAAAGACATCTGATAAGAGCAGACCCCAACTCCGAGTGAAGACAACTCTAACGTGGTCTATATATTTGAGGAACAAGAGTCTTCATGAGGCTCATTATAAACTAGAGGAATGAAGAATAGTAGACAGAAGAATAGTAGCCTGCTAGAAGACTCTTTGTGTTAGACTCTGTGTTATTGTAGCTACCCTTAACTTACCTACTAACGATGGGTTTATGCCTTTTATTCCATATATTGGTCTTGGGTTTCCCTCTTACATAAAAGAAAACCCAACAGCTAAATAGGAGGACCAGTGCAGGAGAAACTGTCCCCAAGTAAATGGAATCAAGTAGGGAGATGTCAGAGATCAAGGGAAATATTAAGAACCACCATATTGGGTCCAACCAAACATTGATATGGCAGCTTTGCCTTTTTATTGTTCTAAATTTGTAACAGAAATTGGCAGAGAACATAGTGTCCCATTTTGTGGTACCTTTGCATTTGTTTGTATGTCAATAAGACCATCACGTGCTTACATGAAATTTTCTCCAACAAACACCATTGTATCCATGAGCAGGGCCAGTATGGACTCGTGGGACACCAGGAGAAAACCCAGTGAGCCCCAGCCCTCATGTGTCCCAGTGAAAAAGGCTTGCCTCCCACCTTTTATGTATCACCTTGGGCCAACCTCAACAAAAAAGCCTGATATTTTAAGGGATACTGTCATGAGAAAAAATTTTTTTTCAAAATGAATCAGTTAATAGTGCTGCTCCAGCAGAATTCTGCACTGAAATCCATTTTTCAAAAGAGCAAACAGATTTTTTTATATTCAATTTTGAAATCTGACATGGGGCTAGACATATTGTCAATTTCCCAGCTGCCCCAAGTCATGTGACTTGTGCTCTGATAAACTTCAATCACTCTTTAGTGCTGTACTGCAAGTTGGAGTGACATCACCCCCCTCCCTTTTCCCCCCCAGCAGCCTAACAACAGAACAATGGGAAGGTAACCAGATAACAGCTCTCTAACACAAGATAACAGCTGCCTGGTAGATCAGCACTCAATAGTGAAAACCCATGTCCCACTGAGACACATTCAGTTACATTGATAAGGAAAAACAGCAGCCTGCCAGAAAGCATTTCTCTCCTAAAGTGCAGGTACAAGTCACATGACCAGGGGCAGCTGGGAAATTGACAAAATGTCTAGCCCCATGTCAGATTTCAAAATTGAATATAAAAAAATCTGTTTGCTCTTTTGAGAAATGGATTTCAGTGCAGAATTCTGCTGGAGTATCACTTTTAACTGATGCGTTTTGATAAAAACATGTTTTCCGATGACAGGATCCCTTTAAGGAAATAGTATCATGGTATGGGTATCCTGAGCATGACAAAGGGGCTTGGTGTTGGACACTTTGTGAATGTAGGAGTCATCACAGTAGATGCAAGTAGCTTAATTCGCTGTTTTTGCTAGCATGAAAAGGGGTTAAATACATTTAGCATATTGCTTCTATTTACCTCTTGAGATTATAAAATATAAACCAGATGCATTGGTTTTTGGTAACCACTAAAGGCTTTCTTCATCCTCACATTTGTTTTGTATTACCAATGGAGTGGTGACAGGAAATGTGGTATGTGTGCCCTTGGAAAAGCATAAAAGCTAATTCTATTACCACTTTCCAGGGAAGCTTGTTATGCGCGCAAAGGTAAACTGGTTTCAATTATGGTGAAATGGTAGAACAGAAAGAAAAATAAAATATATCATGTGTTTGCGTCGCTTGTTTTGTACAGGTTTGGCTTCCAGAGCAGTGGACCTGGGAAGCATCAGAATGTGTTTTGCTTAACGGCTGGAGGTCTAGTCCAATCGTTAACATAAAAGAAGCCTACATAATGAGTGGGATGTCCCAGTAATCTCATATGACACACCAACGTATGGGATGATGGATTCCATGACAATGCCTTCAGCCACACATAAGTTTGTATTCTTCAGAAATCCTATGTATTTTGTCATTTAGGTTCGCCTTTAAGTTAGCTTTTATTATGTTATAGAATGTCCAATGGCCAATTCTAAGAAACTTTTAAATTGGTTTTCATTATTTATCTTTTTATAGTTTTTTAATAATTTGGCTTCTTCTTATGACTCTTTCCGGCTTTCAAATGGAGGTCACTGACCCCATCTAAAAAAAACAAATGCTCTGTAAAGCTAAAAATTAGTGATGTGCAGGTCGGCGGGTTTGGGCCAGCTCTCGACTCCTGTAACCTAGCACCTACGCGCTAACGCCCACCCCTTTTGTGACATCACTGCTGGGTGGGCGTGGGTCTATATGTAGAGGGGGAACAGTGGGCTGGGATGGCTGAGGGTTGGAAGGGGTGGGTTAGGGTTGGGTGCAGGTTGAGAATTTCTCGACCCGAACACCACTACTACATATACATTGTTATTGCTACTTTTTATTGCTCATCTTTCTTTTCAGGCCACTCCTATTTATATTCCAGTCTCTAATTCAAATCAATGTAAGTTTGCTAGGGGAATTTGGAAAGTCAGACAGATGTCGACCGGGCAGTGTTCAATATCCCGTTGCATTGCGGCCGCATCTGTTCGTTGATGCTGTCCCGTGATCTGAACGCCCATATTGCCTACATTATGATCCGATTGGATCCCACAATCAGATCAGCCCAATATCGGGCACCTCAATGTGGGCATATTGGGGAGAGATCCGCTCGTTTGGTGAAATTGCTAAATGAGTGGATTGCTAAGTTTATGGCCACCCTAAGTCTACTAAAAAACCTTATTTAAACCCAGTAGGATTGCTTTGCCTCCAATAAGGATTAATTATATCTTAGTTGGGATAAAGTGAAAATTTGCATTATTTGATTAAAATGGAATCTATGGGAGATGGCCTTCCTGTAATTCGGAGCTTTCTAAATAACGGGTTTCCAGACAACGGATCCCATACCCCTATATAAAATACAGCATTTCTAGATATATTCATTTCTAAGCTTCAGTGCTTCTTTAACCAGTAACAGACTGGGCATAATGAATTCACAGCTGGCCTCAGGAGAAAACAACTGATTTCAAAGGATTTGGATCAACAACAGAAAAACAGACTCATATGAAGAGCAGGATTTGTTTTATACAATGTAAGTCTAAAGGACAGCACCAGTTGCTTGTAAAAACCACAGGAACGTTGAACCACACCCTGCGTGGAATCGGAGCAGGTCTAAGCCAGGCAGAACACACTGGGTATTACTGTTGGAGCAATGGTTCCATATTATTCTCTAAACAGAACTTTTGGAATGTACCTCCCAGGTCAGGAGGGTTTATTTCTCACTGAATGATCTGCAGTCAGACGTATGCATAATTAAGCCCTTTGTTCTTACTGTGCACCAGAGTGCAGGCTTGTATGGCCCAACATGGCACCAATGGAAAGGAAGAAGATCAATCAATCTATTAATGAGCATTTCCTTCCCACACACCTCGCATTCGCACATTAAATCACTCGTGGCATCTTTAGCACATTTGCTTGACATATCTCCGTGTTTCATCTGGTAGGATCTCTCAGCAACATACCACGAATAATTAGCATCTTAAGCCTGAGAGCCATTTAGTGTATGAGTAGGCTGCAACTGCCAACAGTTCTTTGGCAAGCGGCAGTGAACGATGAAAGGCCAAGCCCCATTTAAACTACTGCAAAGCTTCCTTCCAGTCTGATGGCATAAAGAGCTGTAGCTTATACTGCTGGGTTTGTCTTAATTAGTTGTCCGTTGGTTGTTTTGGTGCCGTATTTTGGAACCCGTTTTTGCCAACATGTGCATGATGCAAACAGTGTAGCTTGAAGGATCAGAGGGGTTTCTGGGTTCACAGTCAGGCTGTGGCTATAGGGACCAATCGGATCATATACACATACCTCCCAACATCTGGAAAATGGGAGTTAATGATGACCATTCCCGCTTTGTAACAATGCCCCCAAATACCACACCTCTTTTAACAAAAACACACACCATTGTGATATGATTCGGATGGCAGAATTTGGAGTAAAGAAGAGCTAGGTACCAACATTTCATGGCACAATCTAGTCCCACGCATTTCATGGCACCTGCATTTCAAGAGACAAAGGGGCAAATTTACTAAAGGGCAAAGTGGATAACGCTAGCGAAAATTCGACAGCGTGATGTCATTTTGCCACTTCGCCGATTTACTTACAGGCGCTGTCCCAAAAAAACGCTGGCGTCTTTGCTGATTGTAACATCGCTAGCGCAACTTCGCAAATAATCGGTAACTTGTGCACAACTTCAGATCTTCGTGAATTTGCGCAACCCTGGCGAATCTATGCCTGGCGAAGTGTGGCGAAGCCAACGCTGGCGCAACTTCGGAGGTAAGTAAATTTGCCCCAAAGTGTGGCCCCCTAGCATTTAATAACATTTACTAACAGACAGTATGTGAATGATTAAATCACATGCCACCAACAGCCTGTGCAGCAGCAAGCACACCTTCCCCAATTCATGGCACTCCAGGATTTACATATAGTGATGATATATATATATACATTCCAAGGCTATTGCAAACGCTTATCCAAAGGTTACTTTACCCTGGTGCTCCCAGAATTTTCGTAATACAATTGAGTAGAAGTTGGTGCACACAGGGAATTTTTCAAAATGTAGCCTTTATTTAATCAACGTTCGATCCTCTTTCTCAAGATCCCAATAGAGGATCGAAACTTCGACTAAATAAAGGCTATATTTTGAAAAATTTCCTGTGTGCACCAACTTCTACTCAATTGTATTACGAAAATTCTGGGAGCAAATATATATATATATATATATATATATATATATATATATATATATTTATTTATATATATATATATATATATATATATATATTTATTTATATATATATATATATATATATATATTTATTTATATATTTATATATAAATATATATATATATATATATATATATATATATATATATAAAGATATATATATATATACATACTATTTGTTGTTTAAAGGAGTGGTTCACCCTTAAGTTAACTTTTAGTATTGCTTGGGACCAGTGGTTTTCCGGATATCAAATCTTTCCATAAATTGGATCTTAATACCTTAAGTCTACTAGAAAATCATGTAAACATTAAATCAACCCAATAGGCTGGTTTTGCCTCCAATAAGGATTAATTATATCTTAGTTGGGATCAAGTACAAGCGACTGTTTTATTATTACAGAGAAAAAGGAAATTCTTTTTAAAAACTTGGATTATTTGGATAAAATCGAGTAGGCCTTTCTGTAATTCAGAACATGCTGGATAACGGGTTTCCATATAGGGGATCCCATATCTGTATTTTAGAATTAACTATTCTAAGCAACTTTTCAACTGGCCTTCATTATTTATTTTTTTTGCTAGATTTTGAATTATTTGCCTTCTTCTTCTGACTCTTTCCAGCTTTCAAATAAAAAAATTGAAAGGAAACCATGAGAATGCCGTTGATTTAAAAAAAACGTATAGGGCGAATTATCATCTGTCAATGAAACATAGCCGTTATAATGCCTTCTTGCTGAAAGAAATCTCCCCTTCTCTCCAAGGTATTGATGTCTACAATGGACAATTCATTTCTTCTCCCGGCCGTTGCAACACTTTCCCTTATAATTTTACATTCAGTTTAGTATTTCCCAAGGCTGACCGGCCAGCACACAATTCTGAGAATTCTGTGAATTGTTGAGGATATTAAACACTCGGTATAAAATTTCCCTGGAACAATGGGAGCCATTTTGATCCATACTTTCCCACAGCGCAAAGCTCTGCAAGGTCCAGCTGCTTGTTTTGATTTCAGACACTGACTCAGAGGTCGGAAAGTTGGACTAAAGATGTGGGCAGGCATGAAATTTGGCAGCAAAAATGTAAAAGCCTAAAGTGACCTTTGCAGATATTACTTAAAGTAAGAGCCGGATCGACTTTATCTTTAATAAATGCCAGACCTCGGCTGATAATTTAAGGATCTCATTATCCGTATATTTTTTTATAGGAGGCAGTTGCAATATGAACAGTACGGTTGGACTGAAGAAAAGCAGGTCGATCAAAGTAGCCGTAATGCTTTGGCCAATTACAATACCACCTCCTGATTATCCGAGACATGTATGTGACAATTTATTCTGCAGCAATATTGAATCACATTCAGTCTGTCTGGAGAGAAACGTATCAACCAATATGTTATCTCACTGGTGCAGTTTTAAGGGCAGAGGCACACGCTCAGATTCGGGGAGATTAGTCGCCTGGTGACAAATCTCCTCTTCTTCAGGGTGACTAATCTCCCGAACTGCCTTCCCACCGGCTAGAATGTAAATTGCTGGCGGGAAGGCAGTTTGGGGAGATTAGTCGCCCCGAAGAAGAGGAGATTTGTCGCGGCGACTAATCTCCCCGAATCTGACCGTGTGTGTCTGCCCTAAAAGTATGAGAAGCTACAGCCCTCATCGTTAATGTTCCAATTCCTGCTCGTTAGGACAATTGGACCAAACGAACGCATCACACAGTAACTGACTATTCTACCAACAGACCATTCAATTACACAACAACCAAGTCAACTCATGCATGGCCTCTTTAATGAAATGGCCACTTTTTGTAGTGTGCCCATACAACTTGGCCTGGTCCCTATGTAATGTCTACAAACTCGATAGATAAGCAACAGAATTATCACAGTAGGTATTGTACGATTCTTTCCATGCCGGGAATTGACTGACTTGTTCCAAAGTTGTAACTTTCTATCTGAATTTCAGAGGAGCATGGCAACACTGAGTCTCCAGGGGACATTAGTCTAAACAACAACACACACTAATGTAATGCAAGTCCCAAAGGTTGAGCTAGGTCTAGTAACCAATAGTATCCAGTCAGTTTTGGTTAAGGTTGTGCTAACTTTGCTAATGATGAGTTCCTCATCCATTGGAGGGTTCACAGATCCCAGGCTCTCCATTTCATATCCTCATCATGACGCACCTAAGGCAGATATTCCCTCTACTAATCTTCACTGGGAGTTAAGAGCAAGCTGGCAGGTTCTTCCTTTATTTCTGATGAGGCATTTCATAAGAATCTAGTTTATAACCTGGGAAACCATCTAGATACACCATTTCTTTCTAAAGGGCAACCCATGACAACCCACGGCTCCTCTTTAAGACCATAATAATAACATAATTTGACAGTTCACCTCCAGTGCCAGTAGGAACAAGAATGTTGTCCAACATCAACATGAACCTATAAGCCAACTTATCTTGCAACCCATCAGAAGAAATTGACAGTTTCCACAATGGCATAATTGTATGTTGCTTTAATGATATGACAATACAAACTCATGTTTTCTCGGTTTGATTGGGGTTCATTGATGAACAGATGTTTCTTGATAACTGACTGTAGATTATGGGGGAAATTTATCCAGTCAAGTCAAATATTAGAGTTTTGTGAGGTTTTTTATACCTCGAATGAACTCACAATTTGAATATTTTCCGATTTATGAAAAAACTTGAATGGAAAAAACTAAAATCAGTGAATTTGGGGGCGAACAACCCAAAAACTATTAATTAATCGAGTTTTCTGCAGGAAAAAAAAAAGAATCACTCAAATTGATCAAGTTTTTGCGTGCAAACCACTGAAAAAAACCTGAACATCATGAAGGCCATTAACATTTTCAGATGGTTCAAGGGACCTCTGCAATTGACTTAGGTCTAGGTCAATTAGCTATTTGGGGTGAAAACCTATATATTGAATTAGATAATCGTGTGACTGAATCACTGATACACGCAGGCCCAGACAAGCAATCTGTGGGTTCTGGGAAATGCCAGAGGGGCTGCTATAAGGTGCCATAGAAAGTCAGTATTTAATGGGCAGGGGGGGCTGTTTGGGCCTCTGTGTGGGCTGATTGGGCCTCTGTGTACCTGAAATGCCAGGGCCTATTTCAATTCTCAGTCCAGATCTGGATATACCAATGTTTTTTGCTATATCTTTAAACTTGTTTGAGCTGAGGGGCCCTGACCAAAGGTTGAACCATACAATCAAGGCTTGAACTGAAAAAGCCTGTCAACCACTGCTCTAACCCAATAAGGACTGAAACATATGTTTAATGTCTGTCTAGACACGTTTCCCAAGGCACATAGCCCTCCTTGTGTTTGCCACCTTAGCAAGCTGCTTTTGCTGAAAAGGAGTGCTGATGACACGGAGTCACACAGTGGGTATGTTTGGGAAGGGATTTGGAGTCATTCCAGTAATAGAGTTTTTCATTTTGCACACAAGGGAACTAATGCAAGCCAGAAGTGGACGAAAGGCCCTGATTAAACCATTTGGGGAAAATATTTTGCCTGAAATGACTTAATGCACCAAAACAAGCTTTCTTTTTACAATTTCCAAGAAATGTTGTAGGATTTAGGATCACTAGAATAGGATACGGCAACAAGCCCTACTTTCAGGAGCCAAGGAGAAAGCTTGGTGCTACAAGTTGTATGCTTTTTTTTCCCCCATATTGGATCCTGAACAGAATGTTGAACAGCAAGTCCCCCTTTTCTCCTCTTGATAAAAGAAGAAAATGCTCACAGCTAAGTTTCCTAAATACATATTACATTAAAGGGCCATGTGCCATCATAAAAGGACCGACTATACCATCATACTGAGTATACTTGTCCTGGAGAGTGTCATATACATCCTTGTTCCAAGGAGCATGCTGCCAATGACATAAAAATCAGTCTATGTTCCTCATGGGGAACTGTAATAAAAGGTGCTACGTTTGCTTGGGTAACCACCTATAGTAACCAATCAACAGTACGCATTAACAGGTCACTTTTTTAAATGCAAGCATCTCATTGGTCGCTATAGGTTACTGCACCTGGACAAACTTAGCTCATTTTATTACATGGGGTAAGGATCATATTCGCCATTCTCCAATAAAGTGAATGCTGCCTTAAACTAGTGTAAACTATTACATGAAATTGGAACACTTTAAGAAAAGGTCATAGAGTCTGTAAAAAGCATTAGAAGTCAAATCATAAAATGTAAAATTTGTCTTAAGCAGCAAAGTCCAAGGCAAAACAAACTTTTGGGTTATAGCCATGTAAAATAGGACAGTCTGACCTTTGGCTGTTGGAGTTCAGCAAAACCTGAAGGCATCCTGCTGGTCAACACTGATGAATTATGTTACATCACAATCATGCTCCAGTGCCACCATTTTCCCTTATTTTACCTACCATGCACCATTTTTCCTAACTATAGCTGTGGCTTGTAAATGTTGGAAATAGGCAGAGCAAACTCTACTTTATCCCCATAAAGGTATTTCTGTCATATAGACCTGTGTAGGAAACATTGTTAATAAATCCATTTGGTGCTTTGTTTGGTACTATGACCTCAGCGTTATCTATTTGATGCATTTTAATCTTGGATATTATCCTTATTCAAGAAGTCATTGAAGCCACTGTTAACATCATGACAACATCACTGTCAGGCTATTTCACCACATTACTGCTCTCATCATGAAGAACTATTTTTACTGCTTCGAGTGAAAGTTCTGTTCCTCAAGTGTATAGGGTTGCCTCTGGACCTTCAACCTTTTCTATGTGAAAACAGATCCCCAGCCATTTCTCTATAGTGTCTTCTAACATGCTTGTTAAGAATATATCATGTGCAATCACAAGAGCTTATTCTGTGGAGGAAACAACACCTTTTAATGAATGGAGTCCAAAACTGCTCCCTGTACTCAAGGGGAGGCCTTACCTGGAATCTATACAGATGCAAAAATTATGTTTTAATGCTGTTTTATGCAAGACAGCACTTTATTTGCTTTAGTAGCTACTGCGTGATATTGCCTACAGTTATACAGTGTGTTATCCACAAAACTCCCCAAATCCTTCTCAATCAAGGGAGGCCCCAACACCCTTCCATAAAGTGTATAACTTGAATGAAGGTAATTTCTACCAAAGTGCATTAATTTGCTTTTATCAACGTTGAACCTCATTTGCCAGTTTGCTGCCCAGTTCTCAAATGTAGTCAAAACTTTGATGAGTGGCAAGTTCCTGCATGTAGTAGTTCTCTTCTCTTTCATGCCACCTGCATGCTAGGCCAAGAGCCAATCCACTTTTATTTAATTTACTGGCAAACTAATAGGAATCTGGCATTGTTACGTTGAATCCAATTTACAGGCAATCTTTCTGGGACGTATCAAAGATCCTGCAATGTGTCAGTCACCAGGACTTTTAACGTTAAACCAGCGAGGAGAAAGCATGAGAGGAACATTTCCAAGCATAACATAAAAGGTCTCGCCTTAAGTCTCTGGATTTCCTTTCTGGGGTTTTCAAAGAATGATTCCATAGTTCAGTTTGGCTGCTTGACCAGCATTTGTGGGATGTGTCTGCGGTTTCTCTCTCCACAGTAACCCTATTGTTCGAGAACTGCAGCCAATTTATGGAAGGAGGAGGAATGTTTATGTAACTTGCTTTGCTTTAGACAGGTTTCGAAAAAAAAATCCATGGAAGAAAGCCAGTCCAAACATAGCTTTTCCTCTCTTCTGAACGCAGATGTTGTGAAGAGAAGGAAAAAAAATCTCTGTCTAGATACTTAAACGAGCAGCTTTGCCATTTATAGAAGTTGTTTTGCAATTATGTAGGTCAATCTCGTAAGCGGAGGCAGTCGATGATTATTTTTATTAGAATTTATTTTCTACTTTCATTGCTGCCTGAAGGGTCTCTTTCTCTCAAGAGGTTAAACGCGGAATGTTTAGGTTTTAATTTACAATGGATATAAACAGGCTTACGGGGTAACGTGGTGTAAATTAGCCCCAGTACAGTTACCTGCAGAAACCAATCACCAATTAGTTTTCAGTAGTTTCCTACATTTAAAATAATGTAAGCTAACTCCTGATTGGCTGTTGTATAATAGAACTTTGACAGCTGCTCAGGGTGGAAATACTTTTTAAAACCATGATAACCTGTTGGCTGGATGTATGAGTGCAAGTGTCGCATGTTTACTAAAATATACGAGGGTTATTTACTAAACTCTGAATGCAAAAATCACAAAAAATTGTGATTTTTTTTTTTTTATAAAATCGGGCTTTTAAAAATTTTTGAATTTTTCGAAGGATGGAAAAGTCCAAATCAGAAAATCCGGCATCTCAGACCCGTTGAGGTTCCATATAAGTCAATGGGAAAAGTCCAATTCCCCATAGTTTTCTGAGTTTTGCTGGCAAAAATCTGAGTTTTTGAGTGAAAAACCAAAAAAAAATAAAACGTGAAAATCAGTTGCAACATCCAAAAAAATCTGATTTTTTTTCCCGCAAAGCAAATTTTCAGTAAAATGTGATAATAAATAAGCTTAAAAAACCAGAGTGGATTTGATCGGAATTTGATTCGGACTTTGATAAATAACCCCCTATGTGTTGGTGTTTACATTTCAATCTTCACTGACTGCTCGAGATAGTGTAAGCCCGGTCAGAAAACTAAGGATCCACTTTCACATCAATGAGATGGTGACAGTGATATATGGTATAGCGGATATATAGGATTATGGTGGAAATAAGAAAGGTCTAATAAAAATTTTCCAGTACTGGGGCCACCAGGCGATCACCTGGGGTTGACTGGGCTGGCGAGACACCGGGAAAAAACCTGGTGGGCCCCACCAGCCCAGACAAGTCCTCTGGACAAGTCAAGACTGGGACAGGAAGCCCTAAGGGATGTGAGGGC
Organism: Xenopus petersii; assembly: GCA_038501925.1. NCBI lineage: Eukaryota > Metazoa > Chordata > Amphibia > Anura > Pipidae > Xenopus > Xenopus petersii. The sequence goes on along the minus strand of CM076680.1, from coordinate 165,857,313 downwards.
CCCTTAGTTGAAAGCCCCCAATTCCAACTCTTGTCTGGTTCTCAGAAGGCCAATCTGGCTCTGACCTCAAAGCACCATATTACTTCTTCTATAGCGACATTCAGAAAAAAGGCGAAGAAATTATAATTCCACATATTGAAGTGAACTAATTATCATAAGGCTCATTCTGTAGAGGTTCAGCCCTTATATTCACCCTCATATTTGCTCCTAATGACCATATATGCCCTACAAGATAATACATTTGGGGACAGTCTTACCAAAATGAGAGATAAACTCTCAAGTTCCTCTAACATGGTCTAAACTGTTCAAGTGCTGTTGACCATAATTAACAGTAAACTGGGAAAAGCCTGGGAAAACATTACAAAGATTGGCTAAGACAGCCAACTCAAGCACTGCAGAATAAATAAGCCCCGTGTGTGTGTCAAAATGATGGTCTTGAGCTAGTGATTGGCCAGATGTCTCTCAAGCAGGTTTTAAAGATAGTGTTTGGTCTTCTCACAATAGGTCTACACAGGCGCCTACAAAGGCAAATCAATAGGATCAACCATATTTGGCCTGTCACCTGTGTGGCTAAATCAGGAAAAAGATCTACTCTTATTGGGTGACACCACCAAAAAAGCAGATCATGGCCAGCTTTGGAGATTTCAATACATATCAGCACTGTTGCCCACCCCTCAGCAGAGGCTTCATTTACCACCAGAGGGGATGCCGGGTTTTTGTAGTTCAAAACCTAAAGAGCTAAAGTTGCCAATGTCATATGTGGATATTAAATGAATCTCCCAAATTTAATTTTAGCTTGAAAAAAAAAAGCAGTGACCTCAACAGACTGATTTGTATTCAAATTGTATTTAAATCAGTTGTGGATGAATAATTAAAAAGCAAACCCTCAAAATTAAGTACATGCTGAGCTTGAAAAAAAAAAGAAGAAAAATAAAGAAGGGGGAACAGTGAAATAATTTTAGCTAGGAGACTTTGCCAGCTTCAGAAATACCTAATTACTCTGTTAATGCTTATTTAATGTACTGAAGATCAGTTAAATGGAGTGAAAAATTACAAAAGAGGATTAATGATTGCAATTAATCTTTTAAAATCAAATACATTTGATAAGCTACATTATGTATCCTCTCCTTCTTTTTCTCTAATTTCTGACACCAGAAGAAAGGTGCGAGCTGTTTGTCCATGTTACTGTGCTTGCCCTTTTGGGAAAAGTCTGGGAGCACATTTGTCTGACCTAAAAGATGAGGCTTCTTGCTGGAAGGCCAGGAGGGTTCTTATTATTTTTATTACTGGATTTTAAAGGGTAAGAAAGCAGGTAGAGAAAAAAGGAGTGGGGGTCAGAATTGGTCACAGGGGCACTAGAAGAAAACATTTGAAGTACAAAATAACAGAACATTTTACTTAAAGGACACCTGTTGGGCTAATACATCCCGCACTTTGGGGATTTTCATAGTTTATTTTTTGTTTAATTGCCCCCTGCCAGCGCTAGGACACTCTCACCGGGAGGGCGCTCCCAGCTATTTTGTGCAGAGTTTATACCCATAATGAGCTTTTGACATCACGCACATGTGCACAATGAGAAAGTTGCGGCATTCGCTCATTATGTGTGTGCCCCAACATGGCCGCTCAAACCAGGAACTCCCTCCTGGTGCAACTGTCCTATAGTTAGGGGTAAAATGCTGTTACCCCCAACCTGAGTGTGGGCTCTATTCAGGGCCGGAACTAGGGGTAGGCAGAAGAGGCAGCTGCCTAGGGCGCAACAATTGAGGGGCGCTGGGCAGCTACCTCTTCTGCCTACCCCTAGACCAGACTCTACTACTCGCCAGACTTAACTCTCACTTACACGAGCGTTGGCGTGACGCAGTGCATATGCTTGTGTAGTCTGCGCGCATGCGCGTCACGGCGCCCCATCAACGCGCTTGCGTGTGACGTCACTGCACAAGCGACGGGGGAAGTCAGGGCGAGCTGGCCAGCTGGGTCGCCTAGGGCGCCCGGCTAGCATGGCCCGCCTCTGGTTCTATTAGGCCACACCTTAGATATTTTACTATATGCATAATGATGATGTCCAACCTGCAACCCATAGGCTTTTGTTGTACTACAGTTTCCACCATTACACATTTAACGGGTGCTTCTCTAAAAAAAATTGCCACAATAGACCAGGAGACCCCAACTTCTTCTACCTACTGTATAAGCCACATTGAAATGTAGAAAAGGTTGCAGAGCAACAGAAGCATCCGGAACGTTCCTGGGTGTGCCAAATATGGGCCGTCATTGGCTATTGGTAACCTATATGTGGACTGGAGGCCTACAGGAGTCTCTGTTTGGCAGTACACCTTATTTATATGCATTTAAACTTGTCTTTAAGCCGACAATTCAAAAATAAGAACCTGCTTTGAGGCCAATGGGAGCAACATCCAATGGGTTTGGTGAGTAACATGTTGCTCAAGAGCCAATGGTTGGGTATCACGGCACTAGACAATTTTGTGATGTTATTCACATGTGCAACATTATTCCTGGAGCAAGTTAGGCATTTTTTATTTTGTGCAGAACAATTCATTATTAAACTATGCACTCATTTCATGAGCTAAGGTAGGCCACGGCCAAAGGCTGCACCTTCAAGTGGGACTTGAACTGCAGATGTTTTTGACAGAAAACTACAGGTCCGCTTATTAGCTGTAGTGAGGTCCATCAAGATATTTGTCTTGGAGGAGATGATAATTTGGGTTATTTAAAAGGTAAGCACTACTAAATATATATAATACTAAGGCTTAAAACATTCATCACAGATTCAGAAGAAGAAAACTGTTGAAAAAAAGTAATACTGGGGCAGTTACAATAAAATACATTAACGGGTTTGCTCTATAGGTCATTCAACTAAGCAATAAGTTAGATAAATATCTGGAAGCCCCAACTATCTCAAACCACGTTTAATGTAGTTTGAGACTTTCTTTTTCTGTCAATATTTAATTTTGTACAAATTCTCAAATGCAGGAAGAGCAGCAAATTGTCTCACATCAACACCTCGGAAGAAGCTGAACAGATGGCAAACCTTTAAATGGCTAAATTGTGAAGTATGTGCCACTATGCCAAGTTAATATACTGTAAATGAAAATGTCGAGTGTAAGGAAGAAATACACAACGTGGAGAGATTAATGGCTTTATTCGCATTGTACTTGCTATGCAGTGTGAATCGGCTCTAAGTGGGGGAGACAGTCTACTTGACGTGTTACTAATAAATAGAAGATACAGTGTCACGTTAAAGGGAAACTGTTGTATTGTTCCCTTGTTTCAAAATCCCATTTCATTTCTACCTGGGATTTAATAGTCACAATAAAGTATCTGTATGTACAAAACATAGCCAAGCAAACAATAAACTACTGTTCAACTGAATCTACCAACATTTCCTGGCAGCTGGATGAATAGATGACCACGAGCACAGAGTACAAATGAAAGGTTTTTGTTAAATACCTGAGTTGTCCATTTTGATTTCTACTCAAGGAGTATGACTGTAGGATAGCAGGTATAGTATGGAGAGATGGTGCCTATAGTAACAGTGGATAATAGTCTCTGGGAAGGGAGTGTGACTGTGGGATAGCAGGTATAGTAGGGAGAGATGGTGTCTATAGTAACAGTGGATAATAGTCTCTGGGAAGGGAGTGTGACTGTGGGATAGCAGGTATAGTAGGGAGAGATGGTGTCTATAGTAACAGTGGATAATAGTCTCTGGGAAGGGAGTGTGACTGTGGGATAGCAGGTATAGTAGGGAGAGATGGTGTCTATAGTAACAGTGGATAATAGTCTCTGGTAAGGGAGTGTGACTGTGGGATAGCAGGTATGAGATGGTGTCTATAGTAACAGTGGATAATAGTCTCTGGGAAGGGAGTGTGACTGTGGGATAGCAGGTATAGTAGGGAGAGATGGTGCCTATAGTAACAGTGGGATAAAAGTCTCTGGGAAGGGAGTGTGACTGTGGGATAGCAGGTATAGTAGGGAGAGATGGTGTCTATAGTAACAGTGGGATAATAGTCTCTGGGAAGGGAGTGTGACTGTGGGATAGCAGGTATAGTAGGGAGAGATGGTGTCTATAGTAACAGTGGGATAATAGTCTCTGGGAAGGGAGTGTAACTGTGGGATAGCAGGTATAGTAGGGAGAGATGGTGTCTATAGTAACAGTGGATAATAGTCTCTGGGAAGGGAGTGTGACTGTGGGATAGCAGGTGTAGTAGGGAGAGATGGTGCCTATAGTAACAGTGGATAATAGTCTCTGGGAAGGGAGTGTGACTGTGGGATAGCAGGTATAGTAGGGAGAGATGGTGTCTATAGTAACAGTGGGATAATAGTCTCTGGGAAGGGAGTGTGACTGTGGGATAGCAGGTATAGTAGGGAGAGATGGTGTCTATAGTAACAGTGGATAATAGTCTCTGGGAAGGGAGTGTGACTGTGGGATAGCAGGTATAGTAGGGAGAGATGGTGCCTATAGTAACAGTGGGATAATAGTCTCTGGGAAGGGACTATGGCAAGTACCATAGGATGAGATGGAAACAGTAAGTTTATCATCATTGTTGTACAACTTGAAGCCTTTCAGTTGATGAAGGAAAACTTCCAAAACCCAGCAACGATTGTCAAAGGGTTCTTTGAACTGCAGTTCAGTAATAGTTTGAAGGCTATAGGTTGAGCCTACTCCTTTCCTTGCCCAGCACTACACTTATCCCCTGTGTAATCTGACCTTTGGCACCGAGGACTGGATGCTTGAAGAAGCCTGATCTGGGCCATTATGTAGTGGCATCATCTGCAAATTTTTGCTCACCAATCCTTCCATGAGTGACTCGTTTTGCTTAGTCCTCTACTGAGACCATCATCATCATTGTCCTTGTGTTGAAATTTAGCCCAGTAATAGCATTGCCACCGATCCCAGTATATTTGTATGAAAAACATTAGTATAAATATAGATATATATATAGAGAAAGACAGAGAAGTGGATCAACAAGAAAACCTTTTTGAGTCAGGAGAGCCTCTCTTCATTTGTATTTATTCCATGGGGAACATTTTCCCATGTTCTGATCCAAAGGTGCAGAAGACATGGGGGTAGTTAAAATACCAAGTGAGATGAAGAAAATAAAATGGAAATTTCCCTTTGTTTGGGCTGAGAAGAGGTGGAACTCTTTGGCTGCTGACACAACGTTGGCACATACTTTACATCTTTTTTTTATTTTTATATTTATATATAATTATGACAATCAGGCTGATCCAGGAAGAAAGCCAAGATGGAAAGTTCTTCCCACTAGAATGAACTACAAAAGGGTTTATGTTTAGCTTTCCCTGAATTAACATGCATACCAGAGATTATATTTGACATATACTGTATATATATATATATATATGAGCCTAAAGCATCACAAACCAGTGTCAATTTGCTGATCTAATTCCAAAATGACACATTCTTCGGTGCAATTGTGTCCACACATTTTGACTCATCAGCCGCAATTGGGTCAGACACAAGTCCACCTCACAACTGCAATTATTGTGGAATTAAGGGGACAACACTGCATTCTGGATAAAAACTTGCTGAATTGCACTTTGCATAGGGTTTAAGCCCTATTTGTGGGGAAACAATTGCTTAAATTGCTAAAGGGCGCAGTGACTAGCGCTGGCGAAAATTCGCCAGCGTGACGTCATTTTGGAACTTCGCTGATTTACTAACAGCCGCTGGTGTAAATTCGCTAGCAAAGGAGATAGACTCTTGCAGTATTTCGCACTCTAATGTCAGGCATTAGACGTAACGTGGCGAATGGACGTAACTACGCAAATTCACTAAGATGCGGATTTTACTGAACGTTACCTCTTGCGCCAGACATGCCATTCGCCACCTCAGACCAGGCGAAGTGCAATAGAGTAGATATCAGTTCCTCAAAAAAAGTAGAACATTTTTCTAAGTCACAAAAAATGCTGGCGACTTTTATTTTTTACAGGGTGCTAGGCTGAAAAAGATCATAATTTGCCCCCCTACATTTCCTAACATATGGCACCCAAACTATACAATGGGCTCATGTGTAGGGCAATATCCTCCACTTGTCTTCCCCTCCCATCTGACTTCAGCTCTCTTACATCACACAGCACGCTTCTGTTCCTCTAGGCTATCGGCCACTTTTGATGATGTCACTTATGGTTTGCAGCAACATCACTTCCAGTTTGATGGTGGTGGTCAGTCTGGTTGCGGATAAGGCAGTAGCGGGTCCGGGTCGGGTAGCGGATCAAAGTGGGTAAATATGTGGGTTGCGGGTTGTGGGTTTGGTTCGGGTCCAGGTCTTAGAAATTGGTTCAGCGCAGGTCTCTACTCTATGCACATGTAGGACCAGTTAATTTATAAAGCTCAATGCACATGTATGACCAATAGAATGGTATTTGTTAAAGGAAAACTATACCCCCCAAACAATGTAGGTCTCTATAATAAGTTGTTGCATAAAACAGCTCATATGTAAAATCCTGCTTCATGTAAATAGACCATTTTCATAATAATATACTTTTCTAGTAGTATGTGCCATTGGGTAATCATAAATAGAAAATTGCCATTTTAAAAAATAAGGGCCGCCCCCTGGGATCGTAGGATTCACTGTACTCACAAACATACCAGCAAACCACACATGTTAGGTCACATGAGCCAATTAACAGACAGAGTTGTGTCTTTTGCTTCCTCACTTCTTCCTGTTACAGTTAGAGCTGCAGTATTTCTGGTCAGGTGATCTCTGAGACAGCACACAGACCATCACAAAATGGTGGCTCAAGGCAAGAGATGTAAAAGGGCAATATTTGCTTAAATATATATTCCAGTTTGGTAAGATTCTTTAATATGCCACTTAATATGATATAAACTATCTGTTGCTTAAGTGTTCATTTTGGGGGTATAGTTTTCCTTTAATTCAGTCTGGGGTCCAATATTTAGGATTTCCGGAGGGTCGCCCAGTATATGTCCACCTATAGAGTCATGGCACAAGGTACATTTTGTTGCCCATGTTTAATCTCCTCCAGTGTAGGTGAATGTTTTTTCTTTTATGATTTGTTCACCATGCTGGAGGAGCTAAGTGTGGGCAACAAAACGTTTCATCTGCCGCCACCCGTACATTGAGGATTAAAAGCACTCGCCCTCATCACTGCTCTGGGTGCCAACCTCACAGTTTGGGAATTAAGCTTTACAGAAACTCCGCGGCTACTGCTGAATAAAACAGCTCCTACTGCTCTTATATCTTTCAGAGCTCTGCCTTGTTCCTCATATTTTATTGTCTACTGTGTGTTGCCCTGTGGATATCTTGATTCATGCAGGAACATGTGAAAACTATATCCAGAAAATGTATTCTTACATAACCCACGAGAGACGAGGGTAACAAGCACTTACTTGCCTCTATAAAATGTTCCGGCTTTGATATTAAAGCCTTTCAGTTTATTCAGATGCTCCGCGGTGGTTTTTACTGTTAAACGGCTTTAAGCCGTGAACGACGGCGTCACGTTACAAAGTGGAATTCGTTGAATTAAGGTCATTTTTAAAAATTAATATATATTTATATCTGTTTATATTTCCCTTTGTTTTTCTCAGCTTCTACTTAAGTTTTACTGGATCGTGGTGGCTCACCTTTAAGTTAAAATTTGAGTATGTCATAGAACGGCTAATTCTAAGCAACTTTTCAATTGGTCTTCATTGTTTATTCTTTATAGTTAAAATGATTAGCCTTCTTCTTCTTCTGACACTTTCCAGTTTTTCACTGACCCCATCTAAAAAAAACAAATGCTTTGTAAGGCTACACAAGTATTGTTATTGTTACTTCTTATTTACTCATCTTTCAATTTAGGCCTCTCCTGATCATATTCCAGTTATTCAAATGAATGCATGGTTGCTAGGGTAATTTGGGACCCCAGCAACCAGATTTTTAAAATCGCAAACTGGAAAGCTGCTGAATAAAAAACGAAATAACTCAAAAACCCCAAATAATAAAAAATGAAACCCAATAGCAAATTGTCTCAGAATATCACCCTCTACATCATACCAACAGTTAAAGGGGCATTTCACCTATAAATTAAGTTTTAGTATCATTCAGAGAGTGGCCCTGGGGGTTAGGCTACCAGTTGGTGAAGACTTGCCAAAAACTGTGCCTCCAGTATTGATGAAATGAGAAATTCCTCTTTATCCAGAGAGAGAGAGATGAATTCCAACTCCACGGCATAACCGTTTCGGTGCATGTTGGCTCACTAAGGACTTTCTCGCATGTTCTTTTGAAGTGCATTGTGTATTTGCTCTCTAATCAAATCCATTCTTACAATCCTCTTGTCCAGAAAAAGCAAACACAGGCGCATTAAAATGATCCCTGCTTTCCGGGCAATGTTCGGAAATTATCCAACTTTTTTTTTGGTAAGTAATAACTTTTTTTTAAAAGAATTTTACCAGTCCTTAAGCGAATATAACTCAGCATCCTGCGGCGCATACCTCAATCTCCAGCACATCTCCAACATCTGCTTTTCTTACAAATATTAATAGCAAATAAAAAGCTTTTTTTTTTTTTTTTACTGTTCAGACAAAAAAATGGATCATTGGGGTTGAATGGTCTACACAAACCCTTCATGTTAATGGCCAACCCTCATGGATGCAGTGGTGTAATTAGTTACAGTTATAGAGCCCCTAAAAACTTTGGCAATAGAATTTATTAAATCTGCTTGCAATAGTCATTGCCCCATTGGGCCCCCATATTTCCTGGACCTCCAAGAGTTGCAGACTCTATTCCTCTATAGTTATATACCCCTGCATGGGGGCAAGGAAAAAACAGAACATGGAGATAAGCTTTAAAGAATAGGAATTGTTGTAAAAGTTGTTTTCATAATAAAGGCTTGATACATTAAGGGCAGAGACACACGTGGAGGTGGGATGACACTCGGAACGCTTTGTTTTCCAAAGTTGCCTGAAGTTTACTTTGGGCAACTTCGGAAAACAAAGCGATCCGAGTGCCATTCCACCAGCGATTTTAATTCTACCCGGGAGGAAGGCAATTCGGGGAGATTAGTCGCCCGAAGAAATCTCCACGTGTGTCTCTGCCCTTACATAGATTGAATTATAAGGGCAGAGACACACATGGAGATTTGGGGAGGTAACTAAGGGCGACTTTGGAAAACGAAGTGCTCTGAGTGCCATCCCGCTGGCGATTTAGATTCTAGCCGGCAAGAAGGCAGTTTGGGGAGATTAGTCACCCGAAGAAATCTCGACGTGTGTCTCTGCCCTTACATAGATAGAATTATAAGGGCAGAGACACACATAGAGATTTGGGGAGGCAACTAAGGGCGACTTCGGAAAACGAAGAACTCTGAGTGCCATCCAGCTGGTGATTTCGATTCTAACCAGCAGGAAGGCAGTTTGGGGAAATTAGTCGCCCGAAGAAGAGTCAATTTGTTGCCGGGCGACTAATCTACCAGAATCTCCACGTGTGTCTCTGCCCTAAGAGTATACGTGTATTATTATAATTATTGGAGGGTATATTTATTAATGTCATGATTCCATGGCGAGACCATGTGGGTTACAATGCACAGGGAACAGGTTTGTGTGGGGAAACTGAGGTACTGCCAATTCGGCCAGTGTGTTCGATGCCAAACAGCACAACAGAATGTATGTGGGAGCCTCATGGGCTTTTCAGTTGTGATGCTGTTGCTGAGCAGGGCAAGTTGTGCTATGAAGGAGGAGAGTCTATGGGATACAGTATATTTATCAAAGAGTGAAGTTAGAGGCCATTTCAGTCCACTAGAGTGAAATTCCACCTCTCTCCATTCATGGCTATGGGATTTTTAAAAGAGTATTTATCAATGGGTGAAAGTGAAAGTCCCCCTTTGATAAATACACCTTTCAAAATCCCATAAAAATGAATGAAGAGTGGCGGAATTGCACTCTAGCGGACTGTGGCGATGTCCAGCTTCACTCTTTGATAAATATACCCCATTATGAGTTAAGTAGAAGTGGAGTGTGCTTGATGGAGAAAGCTGTATCTGTTGACCATGGACGTGTCACAGTGCTGCATAAAGATCAATGTTCTGTGCCATGTAAAGGCTAAAAACAAATTGGCTGAGTTTACTAGCCATGGTGGAACTGCTCAGAAGCCTCTACAAGGCCTATATTGACCAGGAAAGTATGTGGCTAGCCCATGACTAAGTGCCATGGGGGGCACGAAATGCATAGGGCCAGAGATAATACTGTTCCTTTTTTAATGAATCCACAATTAATATTACATTTTTACCTTTATTTTTGGCAGCTCTCGTGGAGTCTTTTTTAGGGCCTGATACCCCTCTTGTTGTACTTTGCTGGTTTATCCATTCCCTAAGCTGAGGGGCTGGTGCACCTGGACCACATGGTCCACATATTTTGTATCTTCTGCCCCCATTTTTCAGTGATTACTATATTGACCAGGGCCCTAGCACCACTAAAGATAACCATGAGCTCATACATGCTCAAAATCCATCTAGGAAAACACTCTAGCAGCTTAGATGACCTTCTGGGTCTACAAGTGGGTGATTAAAACTACTTGGTTGGGTCCTCCCCCCTATGACCAATAAAGCAGACCCTTCAGTAGGGTCCAGATATTGAATTGTCTGACCAGGAGTCTCCAAGTCAGAAACATACTGGAAACCTAGATACCGCTTCAGAAAAGAAGAGCTACTGCCTGCCCGCTTAAGCCTTAAATTGACCCTTATACCAGTCCCAGCCATCCCCAACTGGAACCACACCAAGGTTTTCCACCTGGCCAGTGTCATTTCCAACTGTTTTACGTACCGTATATACTCGAGTATAAGCCGAGTTTTTCAGCCCCCAAAATATGCTGAAAAACTCTACCTCGGCTTATACTCGGGTCAAGTGCAAAAATGGTTGCCGGCGTCTAAGAATAGTCGCCGGTGTCCAAGAATAGTCCCCGGCGTCCAAGAATAGTCTCCAAGAATATTCGCCGGCGTCCACGAATTGTCGCCGGAATCCAAAAACGAGACGCCGGCACCTCCAATGGGAGCAGAAACCCTCAATTTTTTGATTGAAACTTACCAGAAGCTGCTGCATTTCTGGAGGTAAAATTAGGTACATCGGCTTATACTCGGGACGGCTTATACTCGAGTATATACGGTAAGATAAAAAAAAGCAGGAGACACTGAAAGGGATGGGCCAGGGAAAGATCTACAGTTTGATTCCATGATGAAGTAATAATGAGGTGATGGGAAGTAAATTGAAGCACAGAGACTATAGTGTATGAAGCTGCTGGGGCTGTAAATAATAAAGAGGAGAGACAGAACAGGGCATGGGAGCTCCTAACGCACCACAGGAAAAGGATTCCAAATAACACATGGTCATACACTACAAAGTTATAGAGAATATGTATTCTGATCTACAGTAATATTATTTCTCATTATTATTATTTCTATATCTACATATGACTTAAAGCTGCCATGTTATTTGCCTCAGCTCAGGAATTCTCTATATACCTACCACAAATTAATCAGTGCAAGTCAAATTGACTTTTTTTTCTATCCTGAAGTATATGAAACTGAGGTTAGTGTTTAGGGTCATTGTCTTCAGTGTCGGACTGGCCCACAGGGATACCAGGGAAAAGTCCCGGTGGGCCAAGGTGTCAGTGGGCCCTTATGCTGCTAGACATTTGGCCTATTTCATGGCCATTCCCTATTTCTATGAGAACAACGTGGCTAAATAGATGGAATGATAGATTATAGTATGGAAAGAAAAGGAGAATAGATGAGTGAGGAAAGAAAGAATAATATTACTAAGAGTGGGCCCCTGGTCTAAGATTAATTGGTGGGCCCCTAGTCAAAGGTTTTTGGGTGGGCCCCTGGTGTCCCAGTCCGACACCGATTGTCTTTTAGTGTATAGGGTCATTGTCTTGTTGTTCCCAGTTATCAGAGATGCTCACTTGTATATTAGAACATAATTTTAATATTAAAACAGAACTCATTATATTTCCTCCAAGATCTCCCCCTGTCCCTCAGATATCACTCACCGTAAACAACACCACCTTTCATTCTACCACACAGGCTGCCTAGGAGTCATCTTAGACTCTCATCTGTCTTTTTTACCACACATTCAAACACTTGCAAATTCTTGCCGTATTCAACTGCGCAACATTGCTCGAATACGACCCTATCTCAGTTCAGAATCAACTAAAACACTGATTCAGTCTCTCATCATCTCCCGCCTTGATTACTGCAACCTACTCCTCACAGGTATTCCAACAAGTCACCTTTCACAACTCCAATCTATTCTAAACACGGCCGCTAGACTCATTCATCTAGCTCGCCGCTCAACATCTGCTGCTCCCATATGTATGTCCCTTCACTGGCTCCCAATCTCTTCTAGAGTCAAATTCAAATTACTTACACTCACATTCAAGGCCCTTAATAGTGAAACCCCTCCCTATATTTCATCTCTAATCTCCAAATACTCTCCTTCACGAAACCTACGCTCTGCTTCTGATCTTCGCTCACTTCTCCTCTGATCACTTCTGCCCATTCTCGTCTACAAGACTTCTCTCTCTCTTCTCTCACTTCTCTCTCTTCTGCTTTTCTCTGGAACTCTCTGCCACAAGCTGTCAGACTTTCTCCTTCTTTCCAAACTTTCAAGCGCTCCTTAAAGACCCATCTGTTTAAAGAGGCCTATTTGATGTACCTTAATTAATCATTGCTGTATCAAAAATGACAAAGTGTTTATATATTCCTAATGTCTCAATTGTACCCTAACCTTTTAGTTTGTAAACTCTAATCTCTAGGTCCTTCTAACCCTATTGTATTCTGTAATCCTTGTCTGTTATCCATCATTTATTCCCTGTTTGCTATAACTGCAGTAAAGCACTGCGTATCTTGACAGCGCTATATAAATAAATGATGATGATGATGATGATGATTAGTGATGGAATATGAGTATTGATTTGGGAACCAATGCATGTAATGGACTGGAACAGTGTCTTGAATTTAACAGCCTAATGTACAAAGCAATATATTCATCGGTCATGTCCAGCCAGCGCTCCTCCAGCCATTGGCAGGGTTCTGGGAGTTTAACCACTGCTGGAGGTTGTCACATACTGTACTAGATGTATGGATGAGTCCCAATCAGATATCAGATATTTTCGTTTCCGTACTTAGATACGTAGACCTCCAGCTCGGATTCACCTTCTCAATAAGTAGGTAGTAACAGCCTAACCTTGATATTAAATTCTCTGTTTATTTTAAGGTTTCAAAAGCCCAGAATTAATTTGGTTTTTATATGAACATTTTCCCCAGTTTACTCGGATGTCTGACTGTAAATGTAACATTGAGGTTCTACAGTAGGTGGCTTCATAGTCAAATCAATGAATCCATTCAATCCGGTGTTTCCTTTTATTATTTTAACAGCCCCAGACCTGTAAAATGTAACTGCTGATTGTAGTTGGGAGCACAAGAGCAAACATTACCCATGTTACTAATAATCTCCTTAAACTGCCATCTGGTTCACTTATTTTCCAGTGTTGGCTAATTCTTCTCCAGTCCAAGGCCCATGTAACCACACAGCAATAAGATTATAAAGGGTTGGTGGAACATTCCGTCTCTATTTAACTTCCCACATTCGAGGGCAACAGCACCCCTAATGGCCATACAAACGTCAAACGCAAAAACTTACCCTCCCAAAGGTATTAATGCAAATACAAAGGGAAGGAAAATCTATGCACACAGTATACTATACACATGGAGAGTATCTCAGTCCCATTTTGGGTATATAGATAAATTATGCTTGTAATTAGCATTTCTGTGTTGATAATATAATAGTGTAAAGTTCAGAGAAAGAGTTAATAGGATACGGCTGGTTCCCACAAGATCCTACTTGCCGCCACTCTCCCCGATTAGTAGCCAAAGAGGCACTTGTGGGAACACAGGTCTGCACTGGAAATAGGGCAGAGCAGCTTTAGTGAATTCCCACTGCCGGTTACAGGAAGACGGGTCACACCCTGTACATTCCTATGTTACATACAAAACACATTTCTCTTATTACAAGGTGTGGCGAGCTGGACATGACACGGCCGATCCTGCTGGTTGGGGTAATCAATGCTCTAAGGGCCTACTCCACAATCCTTGCCAAAGGAACTGATATCATGTAGATAAAGTGAAGGAGCCTGAGAGCATTTTTGGAGCTTAAAACCCCACTCTTAGCCACATGTTGGCGTAGCTCCTGCCATCATTGCAGCTTGATCCCTGTATGAATTTCATGCTATAAGATAAAGCTTGCTTGTTCCTTATGGCTTTCCAGTAATGCAGACACTTAGTGCCCCATCTTTATTTTTCTATTTCCCGTATTATTATTGTGGTCGTGTCACGGCTGGTACAGATGTTCCATCATCGCCAAGTCCCCATAAAACCCGTGATTATGAGCTGGAGCACGGCCAAAGCCTCTCACAGCTCAGTGATCTGGTTGTATTCAAAACACATTGGGCATATTTTACTTTGGCGGCTGCCAGTGTTGGCAGAGAGCAGTTCCAGCACATACCTATCATCCCCAGCCAGTGGGGGGTTTTGTACATTTAATAGCGTGCCATATGGTCTGTCTGCACATCAGCCCTGTCTGTGTATGAATTTGCGGTTTAACAGCTACCTTCCCTGTATGTTGTCTGCCAGGAAGAGTAGATTTATATATATATATACACCACATTTCTATTGGAACACTGGACATAAACATGTCAGTCTTGTCCCATTGTATCCAGTTACCTGATCTGTGCTATAACTATAACTTCCCCCACTACGACTATCTGCTGTATTACTTTATATTACTGTGTGTCATACTCAGAATGAAGATGTTTACAGTATTTCATTTATGACTATGTCCTTAAGGAATCGTTCTTTGTTTGTGACACATTAGTATGTAGGCCTTCTTCTTGTGGTTTTCAATATTCCTGCTTTAGTGGCCAAGCTCACATGAATGTAAAGCATGGTCTCCCCAAACTTTTTCACCCCTGAGCCACATTCAAATGTAAATAGAGTTAAGGAGAAACACACTCGTGAAAATAGTTCCGGGGGAATACCAAATAAGACCTGGTTCCTTTTCAACCAAACCTTCCAAGAATTCAAAAATAAGCACCTGCTTTGAGGCCACTGGGAGCAACATCCAAGGGGTTGGAGAACAACATGAGCCACTGGTTGGTGAACACTGGTCTACAGATTAAAACTATGGTCTGTCTAGAACAGGAGTGCCCATACTATACTAATGTGAGGTCTACTTTTAGTGATGATATCCCATTATTCCATGGAAAATATTACTTGAAAATGAATACTTAAATACAGATTAATGGGAAAATGTACTGTATATTGCTATATTTACCAAACACCTATTTTTATGTGACCATAACATAATATTTATCTGAATGAAGAGGATGAAACCGGAGGGTGGTTTAGACAAGCTGTTTTTTGACAGTGTCTTGAGATCTACTGATCACCAACTAAAGGTCTACTGGTAGACCCCGATCTACCTTTTGGGCACCTCTGGTCTAGAACTTGCATACAATTCAAGGTCATCCTGACCATTTCACCCATTGATAGTAGAGCCAGTCAAGTGGAGCCAGCCAGATACAATTATGTACCCCCCAGGGTCTCCACCTTTAGGAAAAAAGGGGTTCAGAATTCCTGGTAATGCACTCACTAACAGACTCATGTCTTGGCAGTGGGAATAAAGATCGGTTCATATGTGCAGGACAGCTCCTACAAGAAACATTCCTTTTTAAAGCCTGTAGACCAGGGGTTCCCAAACTTTTTTACCTGTGAGCCACATTCAAATGTAAATAGAGTTGAGGAGCAACACTGGTTGGGGAACAATAGTCTAGAGCTGAAAACTATGGCCTGTCTAGATAGTGGAGCCAGTCAAGTGGAGTCAGCTAACTATAATAAGTCCCCCACCTAGGGTCTGCTCTTCTGCCCCTACCTTTAGAAAAAAAATGGAGAAAAGTTCCTAGGGTACACTCACTAACAGACACAACAGAGACACAAACATGTCTTGGGTGATAGTAATAAAGATCAGTTCATATGTGCAGGAAAGCTCCTACAAGGAATGTTCCCTTTTAAAGCCTAGAGCTTGGAGCTATGGTCTACCTAGAACTTGCATAATATTCTAGGTGGGGTCTGCCTATCTGCTTCCACCTTTAGAAAAACAAGTGGTGTGAATTCCTAGGACACACTCACTAACAGACTCATGTCTTGAGCTTTGGGAATAAAGATCAGTTCATATGTGCAGTACAGCTCCTACAAGGAACATTCATTTTTTTAAAGATGCTTAATGCAGTACAGCACAAAACACAAAAGCTACACAAAACGTGCACATAAATGAAAGAGTATCTGTTGTTTACACATATCGGTGTGAGCTTAAAATGGAAAACCCCTTTTAATAAACATTATTTTTCTTATAAATCCCACGGTCCAAGGAGATGTCCTCTAGATAACCAATGAGAAGAACCATCTACTTCAAGCAAATAATTTAGACCAATACCATGTGCTCTAGTTTCATTTTAGCAATATGTATGACAACGGCACTTTAATACTGACCATTTATGTTACACAATTAGTAAATAACGCAGTTGTTTTCTTGTATTATTAGTATTTGCACTTTTAATTTTTTTCTTGCCAGCTGGGGCACCGTTATTGGACGATGCCAAAGACAATATAATTATAGATTTTCCCAACGTTCCTGCAAATAACAATGACACAATATTAAAACTGCATTAATTGTGTTTATTTGGCAGCTAATTTATAATCTTTGAGTAATTATTGTAATTACCCATTATTCTATATAGATTATCTGCACAGCAGCACAGGGCTTTGCATTTCCATAAAACATCTGGTTTAATGTTTATTTGTTTATGCCCAATATGATGAATAGATATATATTTAAATGGTGGGGCTCTCGCCGGGTCTAGTGCATCCACATTTTTTTTTTTAAAGTGCTAGTTCATTATAAAGCCAACGTTTCGCTCACTATTTTGTAAAAGCTTTAGTAGAACTAAAGGTCACATTGTGCTGACTGAAAGCTGGATTTACTGTATATGGCCTAGCACTATGCAGATATACAGGTATGGGACCTGCTATCCAGAATGTTTGGGACATTGGGTTTTCTGGATAATGGATATTTCTGTAATATGGATCTTCATACCTTAAGTCTGCTAGAAAATAATGTAAACACTAAATAAACCCAACAGGCTGGTTTTGCTTCCAATAAGGATTAATTATAACTTAGTTGGGATCAAGTACAAGCTACTGTTTTATTACTACATAGAAAAAGGAAATAATTTTTTTTCAAATTTGGATCATTTGGATAAAATAAAAAAGTCTATGGGAGATGGCGTTTCTTTAATTTGGAGCTTTCTGGATAATAGATTTCTATATCACATGCCTATACTGTTTTAAGGCCTGTTGAGTGTACTGAATCCTGCAGAAATGATCTGGATAAATTCTAATCCAAATCCAAACCAAAACTTGAATATACAAATTTGGATTCGTTTTCGCTGAACATTTAGAATCCAGATGAATACTGCAAAAAGGAAATGGAAAAAAAAAGAATTCTGGAAAATTTCTAAAATTCCACGTTCTCGGCTGGAACACTCACTGCCAGGTTTCAGACTGTCTACGTAACGTCAGCTCAAGAACTAAAATATATTTTTTAATGGGTGACCAGTCATACACTAGCTGAAAAGCACCATGTACAATGCCAGGTTTTGGCTGAATTGGCATAAAGATTTTGGACAGTGGAATGGTCATCAATGGTACCTCACCATGTGATAGTCTGGGTGTGAGTCATCTGCTTGATTGTGTATTGTTTAGTATAGGAGGAATAATGGTCTGAGGCTATTTTTCATAGTAGGGGCCCCCTAGTTCCAGTGAAAGAAAACCTTAAGACTTGAGGATACAATAACATTGTTAACATCTCCCTGTTTTCTTCGTTGTGCCAAAATAGTAAAAACTTGATTGGCCCAAATGCATGTCTTATTATGTGGCTGCTCCGAAACCAGTGCATTGTGCATCAGAATTTAACAATCAGCCCTGTGGCTTCATCTTATGTAAGCTTTGTTGATGATTGTTGATGACCCATAAACTTAGCTTTTTAACAGCTGCCCAGAACCCACTGAGCATGTGCAGTGCCACTGACACTCATAAGTCAAAAGATGGCCTAAAAAGATCCATGGGGAGCTGCAGACAACTCTGAAGGCCTGGATCATTGATCATTAATAGTATAGGGTTGATGTACCTATGGGTTGCTACAGTTTAGTTCACCTTTAAGTATTCTTTTCTGTTGATGTTTTCACTAAAAGCATTTTTTAAAGTACACTTGAGAGTTTCTTTCTCTATTTATGGTTACATTTTTCTCTAGCCATGCGGGTAATTTGTCCAAAGCCGTTCAGTCATGTTTTCCCGACAGACTCCCCAAACTCGTTTTACAACTGATCACAGGGAACAATACATTTTTTTTACAGTTTTTATTTTATTGTTGCAACATTCTGACCTAAAGTGACCTAAAGTTCCCAATGCAAGCTCACCCCAACTGACTTTCTTCTGTCGTTCTAGTTTTACTTCTTCCAACGTAGGAACACATTTACTTATTAGAGACACATCAACAGATTATTTTAGAAATGTATTTGGCCACACTCTTCAGCTGGTTATAAAAATAATAAAAAGGCACCGCTCAAAACTCACGCTCCCATAGCTGCTCTCATGTAAAAAGCTGGGTGCTCTGTCCACAGCGTCCCCAATGTCTACACAATATCCACGATCAAAAAAGGACGGCACTCCGGACAATAGCAGGTTTTACTGCAGTGTCCTGCAGATAACAATTGCCTTACACGTTTCGGGAGTAAATCCCTTAATCATAGGCTACTACTTCAGCTGGTTATAACCAATACCAACCTAGTTGGGCAAGACACCCAAATAAATCAGTAACAAATAGTGTTGGATAGAACTGGACGCTCAAACTGGCTGTGTGGAGGGAGGCATAACAGGGCATGGTCAGGCACAACAGAGTCTGGCCAACATTCAATTAACATGCAAAACCACAGCATTGACATCTAAGGTCTCATTGACATCTAAGGTCTCGTTGACATCTAAGGTCTCATTGACATCTAAGGTCTCGTTGACATCTAAGGTTTCTTTGACATCTAAGGTCTCATTGACATCTAAGGTCTCGTTGACATCTAAGGTCTTGTTGAAATCTAAGGTCTCATTGACATCTAAGGTCTCGTTGACAACTAAGGTCTCACTGATATCTAAGGTCTCATTGACATCTAAGGTCTCAGCTGTCTTTTTCAGCCTCATGAAACCCGAACTACATTCTGACCAGTAACACACCTCTGATAAAACATCTTCAACCCCAAATGTCACGACCCCACACCCATATGTCGCTGCTCTGCCCCCAATGTCATCCTCCTGTCCTGGTTTTGCCAAGGTCAACGGTGGAAAGGTCAACGGTGGAAACTACTAGAGTATTACTACGTTTTTGGGTGGTGATACAACTTAAAATAGTGTTGGATAGAACTGGAAGCTCAAAATGGGGCTTAAAAAGATGGAGTTTAGCAGTCTATCGAGAAAACCTCTATCTCATTTAGTTATATCATCTCACTATTAAATACAAGCATATGGGCAAGTCTTACAGGTTGTACAGAACCATGTTGTGCTGCTATTCTGCTTGTCTTTGTTGATGCCCTCTCCATAATGAAACAGTCTTTATTTTCTACCGAGCAGCCTCATACAAGTCAAGTGATAGAGTAATGTCTCATGTAAATATGCTACGGTTCTGTGCACACAGTCCTCATGCTGTAATACTTATTTCAGTAACGAAACATAAACCGTCCTAATAAACTGTTTATTTTCCTATCAAACTACAAAGCTATTCTGGTCTATTGAACCGGCCGGCCCCACTTATATAAATGGGAACTTCCAAATATCCTGAGAATTCTTGACGACTGCAGCCAGAGTGGAAAATACAATTCTAAATATTTATTTACATGGAGTGTGGTGCTGATGAGACCAATATATCACTTACATCAGTCCTGAACAGGAGGGTTTCATATCACATAGCGTCATACCAGCAGTCAATGATAAAAATAAGGCCCAGGCTTTCAAGCATAATCCCTTAGATCCCTCCACTTTATTCCTATCATTTCTATTTATTTGTATGAACAAATGTGATGTGAAACCCGGGTGTTAAATAAGCTGCTGGCTGCTAATGTCCCAATCCATAAAGGGGTGTCATTACAGGGAGGTGTTTCCCAGCAGACTAATAACTCACTTATGTAATGCGGTTATTGGAAGGCATTGTGTAATTAGGGAGCATCTCTGCCTTAATGCGCGTCTTAAGTCTGTTTATCCATATGTTTATTTAGCCTAGTTGCAAACACAACGAAAATTAAACAAGTATGCTATTTTTTCATAGATAATTTGGCTTATGAATTAACATTTTGTGCATTCCGACAGGTTTTTTTGCCCGTCGGCTCAACCACAATGGTGCAACAACATGATTCATGCTGCCTGCTGGAGACAGACATGATTAATTAAATGACATTAAGCAGTCACCCTGCCACTTAGAACTCATCAGTTGTCATTAGCCCAAGATTCAGCCTCCCCCCATATATACTGTAGCTCAGTGACGGGCCACACTTGGCAGGCACCCTAGGCAGGCCCGGCAGTCGCGGCGCCCTATTGCGCTTGCGTGTGCATGTGCGAATTTGTGCTCGTGTGCATATGCGTGAATTTGCGCTCGCATGCACAAAATAACACTCACGTGCGCATACACGCATTTTCGATATAGTGCGCATGCGTAGAAGTGCAGAAAGCTAGAAGAAATTCAGAGAGTCGGGCAGAGAAGGGAACTGGACTTGGGGGAGGCGACAGAGGAGGTACGTGCCTGGCACCCTCCCAGCTTTGCGCCTTAGGCACGTGCCTACTCTGCCTACCCCTAGTTCTGGCCCTGCTGTAGCTTAGCCTCAGATTGTCTACTTCGGATGGTGTGCAACTAGAACTCCCTTCACGCTATCAGCTCACTTTTGCACTTTACGTGGCAGCTCATATGGCCATGATATGCCTCCAGTAATAGGCTAACCTGCCCCTCATTTACTGCTTTTATCTCTCTGTGAAACAGTTTTTATTTTTATTATATACTCTGCTAATGTGCCGGGGCCCAGTTTGAGGAACACTTGTCATGCAAAGCAACTTGTGCTCTGGGGCGCCCCCCACTGCTCAGCATGGGTACCCATAATAAATATACAGTCTTTGCCCCGTTATCAAAACCCTCCCAACCCTAACCCGGCCTGTACTGTCCCCTCTATTTATAGACCTGCACCCTCCCTGTGGTGATGTCACAAAATTGAAATTCCAGAAGCCATAAGTGTGAGGTAGAAGATTTTTTGCAGTAGTTGGCCCAAACTGTGAGTAAGCATAAGATCTGGACCTTAAAGGGGACCCGTCACCCAAAAAAAATTATTCAAAATCCGATTCCATCACATTAGTCAAGCAAAATTAACTTTAATTACACTATATAAATTATTTGAATCTTGTTTCCTTTAGGCTGGGAATTCATAATTATAACAGGCAGGCAGCAGCCATTTTGTGGACACTGTTATAAAGACAAACCTTGTATCAATCTTGTTTGTGCACCAGAATGGGGGACCTGATGTCCATCCCCATGTCCTGGCTACACGATTAAATTGTAAAGAGAACGGGGGAATGTGGGGAGAGCAGTGACATGTAGGAAGTGCTGAATGGAAAGTGAAAGTAATCGTCTGTCTAAGGCACAGAGGAGGGGCAGGCAATATTTGATTGACAGCTGAGATTTTTAACAACAGCTATGAATGCTTTAATAAAAAATAGAAATTGGATTTCATGTTTAATTTGAAAAGGACTTTTATTATACATATGTTTGTGTCTGGGTGACAGGTCCACTTTAAAGAAAGGGACACCACTTCTTGAGCAAACTCTTCCCAACATCAAGGTAACAGGAACACAGGTCATTAGCGTTTCAACAACACACATTCAAGACTTTCCCCCACTCTGGGGTTCTCACCATTCAGGATGTTTTCCACACTCTGAAATATTCTTGGCTTCTCCCTAAGCCCAGGACTGTATTTAGGTCCAAAGCTGCCCTAGGCATCAGACCTAAATACGCCCCTACACGGTGCCAGTGACGTTACTTCCGCAAACCAGTCCAGACCCCCTACCCAATGGAAATCCGTGGAAGAGACTGGCTCATTTTGGGCTCTGCACAAGCATCAAAAAGTTTTCAGCGCTTGGTTAAGAGGTGGGTCATCATGCGGGACTCAGAAACAGCAGTGTATATTTATTATAGTGAGCAAATTGGCTCTAGTGCAGTGATGTACTGAAACCAATAGAAAATGCTTGTTTTCGGTTTTCCTCCTGCAGCTGGCTAAATAAAATGAATCACTGATTGATTGCTCTGGGTTAGTAAATGAGCTTTATTTTGTCAAGGGGTCAAGTATTTTATTGTGACTCCGTTGACAGCTATGGGGTACAGTCATGCCCAAGAGCTCAAAACTTTTACCACATTTGACACTTGGGGTCATGTCTGTTTTAATATCAAGGAAATGTAGAGTTTGCAGGGTTGGACCAGTCTGTCGGGGGACCGAGAAATAACCTGGTGGGTTCCGATCCTCACAGGCCCCACTGGTCCAGGCATATCAGTGAAGAGTATTAAATATCAATAACTATGTGACCCCTGCAGATGTACCCCATTCCTCACCTTGGTTGTTTAACAGTGTTGGCCACTGTTTAATATCTGATGCCCTGTCAAAGGAAGAAGAAACAATGTGATGCCAACTACTCCAGCAGCCAAGGGGTTAATAAAAATGGGAGCCAGAGAGCACCCCTTGGCATGGGAAGCTTATTACACACAAAAAAAGATTTCCAGCAACTGCCAGTTGCCATAGAGACCCTGAGAGCACATGTATATTAGACAGCTTTATGTTGTTCCATCAATCCCCCTTTTTTTTTCCCGAGGACTCAAAAACACAAGAGCAATTGAGCATCAGATACACAGAGGAGAGATACAAAGAAATACAAAGTCTGATTAAGGTGGGGGGGGACAATTGTCTCTGTTTATTTAACGGATGTAAAAATTGGCTGCTGTCACTTTGGTGGTGTACTTGAAATTCCCTTAGATATTAGATTGGAAGAGAAATGCGCAGTGTCCCTGATGATTCACTAGGAACATATTCCGGGAATGTCATTTTACTTTTTCCAATTATTTTTGATTTAACTATTATTGAGTACTTTGCGGCTAAATATGTCGCTCTCGGATAGTGGCCCTTTTAAAGTCACGTCAATCAAATTTTCGATTTCGATTACTGACACACTATTAAGGGAATTTAGCATCAATATATTTTTGGTTTCTGTTAGTTCCCCAAGACCTGTGTTATCACTGAAGCTGACATTCCAACCAGCAGATGTCCAAATGGTGACCATACATTCTGTGTGTATACTACTAATGCCCACTCCAACTTGCCACACAACCAATGATGCCATGTCACTAGTCCATGTCCATGACTGGCTTTTTGTTAAGGTGAACATACACAGTCTGGTCTTTGGGTTATCTTGTCAATCAGCCCACAGGTTTAATGGATGAATATTGCATGATTTGGATGTCCAAATAAACTGACAGGAGGTATGGTGGAGCTTCAACCGATGCACCATCCACCCCCCAGGCAGGTTCATCAATGCACTATCCACCCAAGAAGAAGGTTTATTGATGCAGCATGCAGCCATTAAAAAGGTTCATTGATGCCGCATCAGCCATCAAGAAGGTTCATTGATACCATCCACCTATCAATAAGGTTCATTGATGCAGCATCCACCCACCAAGAAGGTTTATTGATGCAGCATCTCCCCACCAAGATGATTCATTGATGGACCATCCACCTACCAAGAAGGTTCATTGATATAGCATCTAAGGTTCATTGATGTAGCATCTACCCACCAAAAAGGTTCATTGGTGCAGCATCCACTCACCAAGAAGATTCACTGATGCACCATACACCCACCAAGAAGGTTAACTGATGCACTATCCACCCACCTAAAAGTTCATTGATGCAGCATTCTACCACTAAGAAGATTCATTGATGAAGAATCTACCCACCAAGAAGGTTAATTGGTGCATCATCCACCCACCTAAAAAGTTCATTGATGCAGCATTCACCCACCAAAAAGGTTCACTGAAGTATCTACCCACCAAGAAAGTTCATTGTTACACCATACACCCACCAAAAAGCTTCATTGATGTAGCTTCACCCACCAAGAAGATTCATTGATGAAGAATCTACCCACCAAGACGGTTAATTGATGCACCATCCACCCACCCACCTAAATGCTGCATTCACCCACCAAAAAGGTTCACTGATGAAGAATCTACCCACCAAGAAGGTTCATTGTTACACCATACAACCACCAAAAAGTTTAATTGATGCACCATCCACTCACCAAGAAGGTTAATATATGCACCATCCACCCACCTAAAAGGTTCATTGATGCAGAATCTACCCACCAAAAAGGTTCATTGATGCAGCATCCATCCACCAATGTTTACCAATTTTATACTTTATAAGAACATTAATAAATCTTCTCAGATCAGCTGCGACTTGAAAAAAGGAGGGGTTATCCTCAAGCGCATAAAGGGTTTGGATGTGGAATTGTCCTGGCATTGAAATGTATTTCAATATTCTGGAAAAGCATTCATGCTTTTTTATTGGTTTATTAAGTCAAAACGCAGCGTCAAACAGAACATGTGCAACAGTTTGTGGGCAATTAAAGGGAAAGCAAAGCATTCCAATAATATGAAGGAGCACAAATCTAATGAATTTATAAAAACTTTCCAGGCCAAGATAATAATTGGATTTGTAGACCTGTGTTCCAAAGTTTTCGAAAAACCTGACAGCTTGTTTACCTCACAACAATTATTCTGGGCCTGCGCTGTGCAGATTCCATTTTAATTTGTTTATGACTTCAATTCTCTATGGCTTCTTGTCTTCCAAGCAGAGTCATTCACTGCTGGAAATGATTTATGAAAAGCTGCAGCAGATTTAAATGTGGCCGTAATAATAATCTTCTATGCTTTTGCCTTAGAGTGGACAATCCCTTAAAATGAGCATCTTGTATCTTGGAGATAGAGGTATTATCAGCAACTTTGCATTGTATGTAAGGCTAGGGCCACACTAGGCGATAGCGCCGCGATTTGACTCGCGGCGACTTTTCGCCGCGACTTTTAATCCGCAATCGCTGGGGAAACTTTTGCGCTGGCGTCTATGGGGAATCGCGAAAAATCGCCAGCGTAAAAACACACGCGGCGATCTTTTTTCTACTGTCGCTCGAAATTGCCTCGCTAGGCGATTTCGAGCGACAATAGAAAAAAGATCGCCGCGTGTGTTTTTACGCCGCGATTCCCCATAGACGCCAGTGCAAAAGTTTTGTAACACTTGTTCAAGGGATCCTGTCATAGTTTTTACTATTGAGTGTTGTTCTTAGATCTACCAGGCAGCTGTTATCTTGTGTTAGGGAGCTGTTATCTGGTTACCTTCCCATTGTTCTTTTGTTTGGCTGCTGGGGGGGGGGGAGGGGGTGATATCACTCCAACTTGCAGTACAGCAGTAAAGAGTGATTGAAGTTTATCAGAGCACAAGTCACATGACTTGGGGCAGCTGGGAAATTGACAATATGTCTAGCCCCATGTCAGATTTCAAAATTGAATATAAAAAAATCTGTTTGCTCTTTTGAGAAATGGATTTCAGTGCAGAATTCTGCTGGAGAAGCACTATTAACTGATTCATTTTGAAAAAAATGTTTTTTCCCATGACAGTATCCCTTTCAGTTATTTTGCATTTTGCTTTGACTCTTTTCAGCCTTGATGTGATATTTGCGAATTATAACTCAACAACTAGGAAGACAATTGCACAGGTAAAAGTTTATTATGATAATCATATTTACTTACCTTATTGCAACCATCCCTTGGTCATTTTCCAATATAATTTAGGGTCTACTGTCCTGCGTGAAACCAATTTCCCGACCCGAACCGCATATTTACCCACTTTGATCCGCTACCTGACACGGACCCGCAACTGCCTTATCCGCAACCCAACCTGCAACATGCTGACCACCATCAAACAGGAAGTGATGTTGCTGCAAACTGGAAGTGACATCATCAAAGGGGTGGGCGGGGACAACATTTTTAAAAAGGACTAAAATATAGACAATATAACATAAGATAAAAAATTTAGATGAGACCAGCAACCCGCATCTATACCCGCACCTGATAATCCTACCCTCATTCTGCAGGGTACCCGCTTTTTTGCGCGGGATACCCGACCTGCTTCAGGACTCTAGGCTGGTTGCTAGGCTGACCATAGCTACTGCATAGCAGTTGAAGGACATTATGTAGATGGTCCAGCTCTCTAGATTGCCATTAAAATGTGGACTACAATTTTAAGTTTGCTATCCAGTATCAGTAGATAATCAAATAACAAATAAAAGGCCATTACATTTAAACGTCTAGCGTTTGATTTTGGGAAACCATTTCAACCTAAAGATACAACAATAAAATTGCAGCGAATATCTCAAAGGTTGAAGTTGTTCTCTGTGGCTGGATCACGCGTCTTTCTCCATCATCTCCATGGGGCTTTAGGCCACTTGTGCTACGCGCACTGGGCCTTTGTAAGTTTTCATTGGGTATGAACAAGTCCATGCTGGTGTGGTTACTAGAGCAGATTGACCAAACAACTGGATAGGGACAACTTTAGAGGTGGCCTGTCTACTTTAGAGGCACCCCTCATTATATTAACCCACATATCTTAAGCTAATGCTGAAGAAATACATTCTGTATGACCACAACCATACTGAGCCAAAGTGAAGTAAACTAGATAAACATGATAGATTGATTTAGCCTCTAAAAGCAAGTTTAGACCAAATAAATCTCCAGGTGGTACCAGGTTTCAATGGGCCCTCTAATCTAAAGAGGAACTGTGGTTCTCTCTTACTATAGGCCAATGCAGAAATTTAAATTAGAACAAAAGCATGAAATGAAGTAGGCTAGAAATGCTACACGTTATGATTTTGGATTCCTTACTAATTCAATGTTAGTAATTTTATTAGTTTCTAACTCAGCTCTTTAATAGTGAAGATAATAGTGAAGATCTGTGTCTCTGAATGTGCCCCAGTAGCTCTCCATCTCCTTTTCTGCACAGCACATGCTCTGGGCTTGTGTCATTGTGGGGACCATCTCACGATAGAGATAGATAAATGATAGATAGAGAGATGAAAGATAGATGATAGAGAGAGAAAGAGAGAGATATGATAGATAGATGATAGATAGATAAATAGATAAATAATAGATAGATAAATAGATAGATAGATAGATAGATAGATAGATGATAGATAGATAGATGATAGATAGATAGATAGATAGATAGATAGATGATAGATAGATAGATAGATAGATAGATAGATAGATAGATAGATAGATAGATAGATAGATCGATAGATAGATAGAATACAAGGCTAATTTACTAATCAGCTTCTGACAGATGGACTTAATTTTCTTCCTCCCAGGCCCCATTGAGCATGTGCAGTGTTCATGGACTGGAAAGAAGTGCATTTTATTGGCCTAATATAATCCAATATGGCAAGATCCTGTGGACAACTTTGAGGGCCAGGATCATTACTGATCATTTTCTTCAGTCTTTAGTCCTCTTTTGAAAGAAGAGCCTTCTGTCCATTCAGGCTCCCATGCATTTTTTGGCCAATACTGAATGTTACTATTTGCAGTATCAGCAGTGTTGGGAATGTGTACCCCATTACAGCTGCTGTGCTCCTGAGGGAGTTGTGTTGGTACGAGAAGGAGAAACCAAAAGGGGGACAAGCAGGAGGTTGTCTAGAGAAAAGCATGAGAAGATAAGAGTGAAGAGAAGAACATGGAAAGGAAGTGATTAGCAACAGAAGAAGAGGTGAAATAAATAGATGGGTTAGAAATGGGAGTGGTAAATCTAGAGTTATAGGGAAACAGGAAAGGGAGAAGTTGTAGCATAAGGAAGACTTAGCACCAAACTGTTTGAGGAGGACAAGGAGAGAAGAGGGAGTCAAATATAGAAGAGGAGGAAGCAGATATAAGAGAATAAAATATCAAATTTCCACAAATTTCTGTATTTTTTTGGGACAGAATAGGTTTCTAGACCTTGCAGCCCCCGCACTTTATTAGTTGGGCCTTTCCTCCGCTCACACGGGGCGACTTCATGTTACCTGCATAATAAATAATGAATCAGATTTGGGGAGATACTCTTAGTACTGAAGGATAAGATCATCAAACACATGTTTTCTCATTTATCATCTGTTGCAGTACCTTCATGGTTCCTGAGCAATCTGGCAGGTAAGTCTGTTTCAGTTAATATGAACTGACTGCTCCCCCTCACAGATCATTCCCCAGACATAAAGAATCTTTTAAGAGAAGATGATTAAAGTTCATTAAAGACCTGCCAGGGCTGGTTTTATTGTAGGGTAGAGAGGGAATAGTCTCACCTTTAGACCTGGCCACCCAATCTCCTGCTGAGAGGGAAGTCTTATTATGCCGTTTTAAGGGGGATTGTGGGAACTGCAGTTAGTCAAGTCTCAATTTATTTTATGCTTTAAGTCGTCACTCAGGAAATCTTGAAACTCATTCCCAGCTCTACGTAAGCAGCCATCTTAGAGTTCTAGGCCCGCCCCCAGGGTTGAGTCCCTTAAACAGTAAGTAGCAGGGCCTGGTCATGGCCATGGCAGTCAAGAGATATAACTATAGGGGATTCAGTAATACATGTTCCCACTTGGGGTTGTGAAACATGGGGTGAATGGATCAGTTCGTGTTCTAGGGTCAGCAACAGGGGGCAACAGACTCTTTCCAGGGTCTTCGAATTATGCTGCTGAAATCTACACGTTTTCACCGTTGACCACCTGCCCCTGTCCTGTTCCCCCTTTGCACAATAACTGAGATGTAGGGTCATAGCTGACAGTTAGAGACCCCCTTATCAAAGGTCGCATTTCGAATCCATGTGAATTTTTTAAAAAAAATGTAATGGCTAATATTCGATCGAATGGTTCCGATCTGAAAATTCGAATCGTATTCGGTTTGTGTTCGAATGTCAGGAAGGCGATTAACATCTCCAAATGGCTCAGTGGACCCCTTCTATTGACTTGTACATGAACTCGGCAGGTTTTAGAAGGCAAATATTCGAATTAGGACTGTTTCCATGGTCGAGGTGTGATAAATCTCACATTGGAATTTGCATTACAATAGGAGGATTAAAATTCGAATGTGTGAATTTTTAAACTCGAAAATTCGAAATCGATTTGACCCTTGATAAATCTGCCCCTTGGTGTTGGCACCTGAGGGGGTTACACGGTATAAATGACTTTAGATGAAGGCAGTCCAATATTTTCCAGTCGCTCCAGCCTACCTCAAATATTCGAAGACCTTATTAAACATTTTTTGTGTGATGTTTTTATATGTAAATTCACAGTGTGCCAATGCAGACAGAAGCCCGGTTGGACTCAGAGCTTGCACTTAGCCAGCCTTTTGGGAGCCGTGGTCAGTTCAAACAGGTTTAAAATAGAAAGAGAATATGTGCATTTTATCATAGCTAAATGCCAGTTTCCTTATAAGAAAAGACAAAGGGGCTTGTGTGTCCATGTGCGTGCTACAGAGCAGGTCTGACCATCTGGAAATCATTAGGTAAATAAAAATACCAAAAGCCACAAATCAATGCCAGACGGATGAGAGACCCGGGGAAATGTTAACCTGGAGCTGGGTTATTTGGTAGGAAAGCCCACATAGTGATGTCACAATGGTCTATAGAACTGTCATTGCCTTGGGCTCCTCGTTGCCCAACTGTCACAGTTAAGGTGCTGACGCCCCGAGTGTTTGCTTGACGGGAATGAGCCAGACAGTGCGTGTGAGGGCACGACAACAGGAATGCGGCTATTTCAACTGAACCTCACATGCTATTGCAATCAGGGCTGATTTTACAGTAGGAAAGAGAAGGGAATTAACCTGGGCCCCTGAAATCAGAGAAGGGGCCCTGGGAGAGAAAACCTTCTAAAGGGGTTGTTCACCTTTAAACTAAAGGGATTCTGCCATGATTTTAATTATGTAGTTTTTATTTTTGAATGACACTGCAAATAATTCACTCTACAATATATTTCATTCCTGAACCAGCAATTGTATTTAGTTGTAATATTGGTGTGTAGGTGCATCTCAGGTCATTTTGCCTGGTCATGTGATTTCAGAAAGAGCCAGCACTTTAGGATGGAACTGCTTTCTGGCAGGCTGTTGTTTCTCCTACTCAATGTAACTGAATGTGTCTCAGTGGGACCTGGATTTTACTATTGAGTGTTGTTCTTAGATCTACCAGGCAGATGTTATCTTGTCTTAGGGAGCTGCTATCTGGTTACCTTCCCATTGTTCTGTTGTTAGGCTGCTGGGGGGAAAGGGAGGGGTGATATGACTCCAACTTGCAGTACAGCAGTAAAGAGTGACTGAAGTTTATCAGAGCATTAGACACATGACTAGGGGCAGCTGGGAAACTGACAATATGTCTAGCCCCATGTCAGATTTCAAAATTAAATATAAAAAAATTTGCTTTTTTGAGAAATGGGTTTCAGTGTAGAATTCTGCTGGAATTAACTGATGCGTTTTGAAAAAAACATTTTTTCCCTTTAACTTTTAGTATGATGCAGAGAGTGATATTCTGAGACAATTTGCAATTGGTTTTCATTTTTTTTATTATTTGTTTTTGAGTTATTTCGTTTTTTATTCAGCAACTCTCCGGTTTCAGCAATCTGGTCCAAATTCCCCAAGCAACTATGCACTGATTTGAATAAGAGACTGGGATATGAATGGGAGAGGGTCTAAATAGAAAGTTGAGTTATAAAAAGTAACAGTAACAATACATTTGGTTTTTTTTTTTAGACAGGGTCAGTGACCTCCATTTGAAAGCAAGAGTCAGAAGCAGAAGAAGGCATATCATTCAGAAACTATAAAAAATGAAGACCATTTGAAAAGTTGCTTAGAATTGGCCATTCTATAACATAATAAAAGTTAATGTAAAGTTGAACCGTCTCCGGTCCGAAAATGGTGTGCAAGTTTGGGAGCCCCGGCCAATGCAGGCCAAACAGATCCATTTACTAACATTCTGCCCTGTGGGTGCATTGCACCTAGCACCAGATTTCTGGGTGCAGCCACAACCCGGACCCAAATACTTTTTGAATGAGCATTAGGGATGAGCATGATTTTGCACCTCTAGCACTTGCACCCAGAGTCATAGATAATCATGCAGAGGACATATAATAATAATTAAATATGCTCCGGCATCCCCGGTCCTATTATAGGCAACATAAACCCCAAAAATAAAATTGTACCTAGTCGAAGAGATAATTATTCTCAGCAAATTCCAATATAATGGTTTATTCGTATCAATAACTTTATTGAAATCAGTAACTGTCTATTGCTTTCTGTTCCCTGCACGGCTGGTTCTGACTTTAAACGGTTCAGTAATCCAGAGCAGCGAATCAGATATTTGCCTTTGTTATCCTGGCGGCACTGTGCTGAATTAGAGCTGATTCCTGCACTAGAGTCAATTTGCAACCCATGATGGAGCATTCTTTATTTAGCATTTTGGCAAGCGCCTCGGCACCATTTCTCCTATTGATGTGTGAGCACAATGTGAGCCAAATGAGAAAATTAGCAGCACTCCATCTGTATGTTAGTAAATGAGCCCGCTCCCCTCCCCTTTGCTTGTTCTTCTTCTCCTCCATTCTTTACTTCTAACATTTTAATTGCACCTCGTTTTTTAACCATATTTCACTACCCCGGCCTATGATCTAAAATGCTACATTTAAAGGCACACTATAACCTCGTAGTTAGCATACGGAAATGTGCTCAGGACAGGGGAATACCTTCACTGGCATAAATGTATGGCATCTTTCTGTACAGACTCTGAGAAAACCCAGGCAGTTGTTCCTGCTATGGAGAGCGCCATTTTCAGACCTGTTTCACTGGCCACACCCCCAATGGTGTAAGGTCTCCCCAGCATTGTTATAGCAAACACTGGCAGAGTAGGTTCACATCAGGATCACATCACAAGTGGCCCCTAAATGCCGAGGGGGTGGCAAGGGAATCATGGGGCATGTCTCAGCAAGATGGCACCCAAGAAACCAGAATATCTAATACAGGTATGGTACCTGCAATCCAAAATGCTCGGGGCCTGTGGTTTTCCGGACACTGGATTATTTACGTAATTTGGATCTTCATACCTTAAGTCTCTCAGAAAAGCATGTAAACATTTTAAGGGGGTTATTGATTAAATTCTGAATGCCAAAAAATTCGAAATCAAAAATCCAAATTTTTTGAGAAATTTTTCACGATTTATTATACCCCGAGGATGGAAAAAGTCTGAATCCAAACATCCGGCATCTCAGACCTGCCGAGGTTGTATATAAGTCACAGTCCCGAAGATATCCTGATCTGCGCTGTGTTTCGTGCGATAAACCGAAGATTTTGTGGCAAAACTCAGAAAAAAACGGTGTTTTCGGGAGGAAATCCTAAAAAATGCATACGATTTGAATTTTCGGACGATTTTCACGATTTTTTTCCCGCACTGGAATTTTTCAGGAAAATGTATTGATAAATAAGGGGAAATAAGCCCGTGTGGATTTGGTCTCAGTAGGTTTCAGAAAAGAATGAGATATTTTCAGATTTTGATAAATAACCCCCTAAATAACCCAAATAGGCTGGTTTTGCTTCCAATAAGGATCAATTATATCTTAGTTGGGTTCAAGTACAGGTATGGGACCTGTTATCCAGAATGCTCGGAACCTGCCTGAGGTTTTCAGAATAACAGGTCTTTTCGTAACTCGTAAACATTAAGAGGCAAATTTATCAAGGGTCGAATTTCGAATTGAAAAAACGTTGAAATTCAAATTCAAAAAGACCAACCAAAAGTCTAAGTTTTTTTGGTTCATTTTCAATCAAATAGGTCCACATTCGGCCGAATTTGAATAGTTCAAATCGAATTAATAGCGTATTCGATTGAATTCAATTCAAGGTTTTTCCCCCCCCAAAAAAATTTGATTTTTCAGAGTTCACCAATTGACTCCAAATAGGTTCTAGGAGGTCCCCCATAGGCTAAAACAGCAATTTGGCAGGTTTTGATAACGAATGGTCGAAGTCATTTAATTCAAACTTTGTTTCACTGTTAAACCCAAGAGGCTCAACACATATATTTGTTTTGACGTCATTCAACGGCCAGTCATTCCAGAATCAAGGGTTTATAACACAGCGTTGGCACAAGAGCTTCTGGGATACTACAACTCCCAGCATCCCCCACGCTGGGATCTCCCGTATCCGAGAGGGCTTGGACTGAATGGAGAATCTGTGCGCTGGTGGTAAATGTTGAAATTTTAATGCATTTCAAACACAATTCACAAAGAAAATGGTTATTATTCCAATTTACAGAAAAAAAAAAATTCCTAAGTGCTTCACACAATTTAAAGACATCATGTAAAAAAAAAAAACCCTTGCGAGAGCGCAGTTAAGTGCTTAAAGGTATCAGGAACCACTTGCTGGGTTTAGGCAGAAGGTATTTGCTCACAAATAAATAGGGACGGGTCACCTTTAAATTAACCGTTAATGTGTCGCAGCCAAGGATATTCTATACAATCTGAGTTTTACTTTTTTTTAATGGTTTTTGTACAATTTGTCTTTCTGTTCTTTCTTTTTTAGTCGGCTATGCAACTGCCAGCTCGGGTTGTAGGCAGCAAGACACCCCCCAAGCTGGTAATTGCCCTATGGGTCACTTGTGGGTCAGAAAATATCACTCACCTGAATGCCGGCAACAAAAAGTCCATTATTCAGGGCCCCAGAGACACCAACCTCATCTGCTCAGCCACTGGACATGCCTGGAATTTCACATGGCCACACCCTGTTCTGCCCAGGCCACACCCTGTTCTGCCCAGGCCACACCCCATGGCAGAGCAATACGGTCTGACTGCTTCTCAGGATGCATTTCAATGGTGGTGATAAGTTCAGAGTGCAAATAACTGACAGCACTGGTCCTAGATGTGGGGGGCATTAAATCGGAATATCTATTGCCCTAAATCCCACACCAAAGCTTTAATTTACTAAAATATCAACCACAAATTGTCTTATAAAAACCATTGAATGTAAACGGAATTTCAAGGGGAATTTCCCCTTTTTCCTGGGCAGA
The DNA here is from genome assembly GCA_038501925.1 of Xenopus petersii. Taxonomy (NCBI): domain Eukaryota; kingdom Metazoa; phylum Chordata; class Amphibia; order Anura; family Pipidae; genus Xenopus; species Xenopus petersii. The sequence continues at coordinate 165,823,015 of CM076680.1, read as the reverse complement.
TTTAAAGTAGAGAGGGGCACTGTTTTATCACTGTAACTCCCAGCCCTCAGATTTGATTGGAGGGGTGCGGGGAGTTATAGTTTCACATCACAAGGAGGGTCTCAGGCTTTTAACCTTCCGTGAAGGCATAATTCTACCCCCCTGTACCACCCAGGGCACAATTTAATGAACATTTTGAGAAAATGGGAGGAAAAACAGAAACAGGAATATAAAGGGCCTGTACTCTTGCCAGTTCATGTAAAAGCTTCTAGCCCATTGCACATCATTTAGATCAGTTCAATAAAGTGCATTAAGTAAGGTCCTGTTGCACGGCTACACACCATCGCCACTCCCATGCATCGCTGTTTAGGGCAGACACACACGCTGCTATTTTGGGAGATAAGTCGCCCAGCGACAAAACGCTTCTTCTACGGGCGACTAATCTCCCCGAACGGCCTTCCCGTCGGCTAGAATGTAAATCGCCGGCGGGATGGCACTCGAATCGATTCGACTTTCCGAAGACGCCCGAAGTTTTCGGCAACTTCAGAAAATGAAACGTTCCGAGTGCCATCCCGCCGGCGATTTACATTCTAGCCGGCGGGAAGGCCGTTTGGGGAGATTAGTCGCCCGTAGAAGAAACGTTTTGTCGCTGGGCGACTTATCTCCCGAAATAGCAGCGTGTGTCTCTGCCACAGGGCCAGTTTGCAGATACTTATGGGGAGGGGCTTTCAAAAAGGGAGGAGTTTTCAAAAACCAAATAACTGTTTAAATTCCAAGTCTAAGAGCAAAAATAGTACTTAATCACCTGAATACCATAAGAAAAAACACCAATTGTAAATTCTATTATCGACTAATATATTATTTTAAAGGGCAAGTCAACGCTAAAATAAAAATGTACCTAATAAAGGATATCATAATTCTAAGCAACTTAGAATATACATTTATTAAAAATGTTCAGTGCTTTTAAAGGAGAAGGAAAGCTGCGGAGGCATTTTATTGCCAATAGATTAGCCACAATAGTGCAAGCAAGAATGCTATATTTATTCTACAGAACGTTTTACCATACCTGAGTAAACAGCTCTAGAAGCTCTCTGTCTGTTTAGGATAGCAGCTGCCATATTAGCTTGGTGTGACATCACTTCCTGCCTGAGTCTCTCCCTGCTCACTTATAGCTCTGGGCTCAGATTACAGCAGGGAGGGAAGCGGAACAAACTGAGCATGCTCAAGCCCTAGCCCTGGAGGTTTAAGCTGAAAACAGGAAGTCTGATACAGAAGCCCATGAGTACACAATAGAAGGAAAGAAATGTGGTGTGTTTTTTTTTGACAGAGGACTTTGAGGGTGCACAGGTATATTTAGGTGGACCTTTCTGATAAGGCTTACTTAATTTTAACCTTTCCTTCTCCTTTAAAGTTATTTGTAAAAACAATTGCTATTGAAAGTAGCATTGGCATAACTCCTGGTTGTTACTTTTTAAACTAGGTTGCAAAAGACAGCTCTGTTGATTCACTGCCTTGTCTTCCATTGTATCAACAGTCTGAGCCACCAGTGCAGAGAATAGAATGTATATTGCAAAGTTGCTTAGAATTATGTTTTCTTCTAGTAGGCAAAACATTATTTTTTAGGTTGACTTTCACTTTAAGTTGGTATAAAATAGCTTTAGGCCTATTTATTTATGGCAACCAATGTGCAGGTACCAATTTATAGCCTGGTTGGTTGGTATGGGCTGACTGCCCCATGATACTCAGACTTGGTCCATTCACAGATGCCTATGAATACAATGAAGCTTATTGCAGAATTTGATTGGACCTGCTGGTTACATTTAATTAGCCAATGATTGCACGGTTAGAGGTCATAGGTCATACAGATGACCAAACAATGATCTGCTCATTTAGTCAACACCCAAAATACCACATCTCCATTCTCAGTAATTGGCTGCTTGGTGTGAACGGTCTTAGTCCTCTTAGTCTAACATCTAACAAACCCTTTACCTACACTTTACCAAGCCTTTCCACTTGGATGGACCAAACCTAGCCCCAAAAATTAGAAAGGTGTAATGTCTAATGACCACAAAACTCTAGAGCCAGGCAGCCTGTAGAGCCTATGACCATTTATACCCACCAATGCATTCATTGGCAAAATAGATTTACGGACAGGTACGATTTAGATAGATCTCAGTCCACTCGTTGAGCAGATGTTGGGCCAGTTTGGTCAAAATAGCCCAATTTACCCAACAGTATCGGCCAATGTGGGAAGAGTGGGCTTCCATTGCCCTCTGAACGTACCCTGATCCAGTTTTATTTGACCCAGATCAGGCAGTGGCAGAAACATAATTCTTTTCTAAAGTGAAATTCCAATTAAGTAGTTGTTTCATAATCATCGTCAGCAGAATTTGTTCAACCCCCACCCAATCACTTGGGGGGGAAAAAAAAAAAATTTTTGAAACAGAGATAAAAATTGTCAGCCAGAACTCATAGTTGCCCTTTATACTCTTGCCCTTCCACCCTCCCCAAGAATGTTGTTGTGCCCGTTGGATTGTTATTGTTTCTACAAATACAAAAAAAACCCAACTCTTGTCCTTTTTTGTTACTGTTTACAGATGAAGCCATTGTTGGGTTGGCCTCCTAGGGCTTCCTGAGAACCTGATACCAAGGTCCACTCTCAGAATAATTACGTGTAGATGGTGCTAATGTTATATTGTCCTATGGTAGAAATAAAAAAGGGCTGATGGGAATTGTCCTTGGCTTGGAGATCATCTGGTACTCTGGTAGGCCAAGTGGATGAAGTGGACTATCTCAGCAGATCATTTGTAATAAAGGAGACCAGTTCGGTCAGCTACCAGTTTGGCAGGTTATATATAGACTTAAAAAGTTGAACTTGATGGACGTGTCTTTTTTCAACCATGTTACTATTGTTGTGGCCTAGTGTGCCCAATGGACCCGTTAAGTCTATTGCATCTCATTGTACTTACATAGCGCCCCTAGCTCATTCAGATCAACAAACAAAATTTTTATAATGTGCTTTGCATTAAAGCTTATCTTTTTGACAAAAGCAAAGAACAAAATACAAGTGCTAAGACAGAAACCGAGTCTGGTCAAATGGTGCTCTTTGCAGTCCCTTCCATAAAAATGCACCTTAAAAAATACACTAACCACCCGCTCGGTGGGGTCGAGAACGTTAGTGTATCCCTAGGAATTAGTCCACACCCCCAAACCCAACATTTCTTTACATATATTAAAAACCAAAACAATTCTCAGTACCTTCAGCGATTTAGAATAGGTTCACCATATAAAACTGCAAAAAGCCTTGATAACTGCATAACGTTACTTACTTACTTCAATTACAGACACCAAAGGAAAACATTTTATAAAAGGGCGTCCTCCAACGTTATTTTTTTGACCGCAAAAGTTTATTGCCTGGAGAAACCTCTTTTTTCCTTAGAGATTTTTTCCAAGGCTCACTTACACTACTCTTGTCATTACAACCCGCTGCCAAAAAATCATAGAACCGACCTCTACGTTCAAGTGCACTTCCCCCATTGGTTACATCATGACCAACGCCAAGACCACCTTTCTTATCATCAGTTGAGTTCTCATTGTGTGCGTGTGCTTTCGGTTGATTTCCTGGTGGTCTGGCATTAGTCAGCAAACCCCCACATGAAGGAAACTGTCCAGTGCTCCGGTGGAACGTTGCATCAGCCGTGTTGTAATCCCCATGGTGGGAGCAACCAGGCATTGAGCTAGGGCTGGAGCTAGATGCTGTTGAGTTACCTCCACTCGAGCTAACAGAGAAAGGAATGTTCAAATAGTGGTTGCCGCATTCTTGGTAAAAGCAACAAGCCTGCAGACTATTACTCTCTTCCTTAGCAACCCGCAGGCGTTTCCTGTACGGACAATCCTGAGCTACAAACCACTCTTGGGCAGCAGGTCCCCCCAGAGAACAAGCAGAAAAACACCAATTGTTCTGCAGCAGAATCTCTCCGTGGATCCTTTTCATCAGGTTGTTGATGAGGACGGATCTTCTCAGGAATACTTCAGGGTCATCGATGAACTTGAGCTTCTCCAAGGACATGTACAGCACATGGGCACGTTCTTCAAAGATGGACACATTCTGGATAAGGAGAAAGACAAAACAGAAAGATAAGAAGCTTAAGAAAATTGAAAATTGAAGACAAGCAGCCTGAGGTGCTCCATCTGTTGCTGACCTCCAACTCCTTTCTACCTCATCCATCCACTTCAGATGGAATTTGTAGGGAACAGTAAAGTCAATATCTAACAGGGCCTTCTAGGGTCTACTAGAGAACATGATATTAAGGGCCCAATCTCAAAAACATAGTGGGGATCATTTACTAAAACCCTGACACAAGTCCTAGAGCACTGAGTGGCACAAAAGCATGCCCCCGGTGCAAAGTAAAGGGGATGGTTAGGGTGTTGGAGGGCATAACTCTACGTACCTCCCAAATGCAGACTTCTGCAGTAGGGTTGACAAGTGTCACCTGGCACCACTTTGAATACTACTCTGGGTGAACTTGCCAATAGGATGATGAGCAGATAGTGTCTATCCTGGTTCAGTAGAAGATCTAACGTGGAGCAAAATAGCATCTGTCAATCCCAATAAGCAGGAAAACCTGTTACTCTCACAATGGTAAGAATAACAGGTGGTGGAGGCACTTGTGCTGTTGGAGGGGGCTTGCAGTTTAAGGGAGGGTTTTGTTCTCCTTTAAGTAGATGAAATGCTATGAGTTCAGTTCAACAGATGGAGAGCTGCAGGTTGGACACCCTTGATGTATACAACAAAACAATAGTCATTCTGTAAACTCAATATCTGCTTTGTACATGCAGCTCCTACCCCAGGAACCCCTCTGAAGCTGAGGAGTCCAAAGCAAATTCTTGGCTCTAAAACCAGTACATCTTCCATAAAGAAGCTTGAGATACTATCTTAAGGAACAACGCGGTGCCACACTGTATTAGGCGTATTAATCATACAGGAGGGGGCATCATGGAGCAGAACCTGTGGAACTATCACAAGGCATTAAGCCATTATCTGCAGCTACACTTAAGGCTTGATGCAAAGATGTAACTGTCACATATTTCAAAGTTAAACATATCCGCTCTTTCTTTCTTTCTTTCTATCTCTCTCTCTCTTAGTAGTAATAGTAGGGGAATTATCTGCCATCTCCATTATTTTCACATCAGAACATACGGGAGATGGAAAGCATTATCGTGCACATTGTTGTGCAGTAACATAGCACTCCAGCTCCAAGGTCTCGGGTGGCAGATGGGGTGCAAATGTCGGTAGCAGTCAGCACTAAGGATGCAAAAGAAGGAACTGTGGCCCCTCTCAATACTGTGTCTGAACGTACTTCACCTATGCACCGGGCAGAGTCATCTCATGGGTAGTTATGGGCGAATCTGTCCCGTTTTTGGTTTGCCGAAAAATTCACGAAACGCAGAAAAAATGCATGGAACGGGCGAAAAATTCATGGAATGCAGTGAATTCAGTGGGCGTCAAAATAATTTTTATCCGCTCGCCAATTTTTACACGTACAACTTTTTTTGTCCAAATGTATTAAAGTCAATGGGGGTTAAAATGATTTTGACACGCGGCAATTTTATGCGCTCAACAATTTTTGCTGAAAAATTCACGAAACGCGGAAAAAAACTGCAGAGTGGCGAAAAGTTTGCGAAACGCATTGAAGTCAATGGGCGTTAAAATCATTCGACAATTTTTACACGTGTGCCATTTTTGTCCAAATGCGTTAAGGTCAAGGGGTGTCAAAATTATTTTGATGCGCGTCAATTTTTACGTACAATTTTTATGCGCTCAACAATTTTTACACGTGCGACTTTTTTGCCCAAATGCATTAAAGTCAATGGCAGTCAAAATTGTTTAGACGCGAAACTATTTTTATGCGCTTTTTTTGTCCAAATGCATTAAAGTCCATGGGCATCAAAAAAATTTTTATGTGCAACAATTTTTACACATGCAACTTTTTTGTCCAAATGCAGTAAAATCACCGGGCGTCAAAATAATTTTGACAGGCAACAATTTTTACACGAGTGACTGTTTTGTTGCAGCAAATTTTTTTGCAGGCAAAATTTCTCCAGGTAAAAGGTTTAAAAAATTTGATAAATTTGGATTTTAGTAAATAACCCTCTAATTGTTATTGCTACTTTTTATTCCTCAGATTTCAAGCCAAGCCCTGTCCTATGCACATTCCAATCTGTTAATCAAATCAAGGCATAGTTGCTAGGGTCATTTGGACCCTGGAAACCAGATTGCTGAAACTAAAAAGCTAAATAACTAAAAAACCACAAATAATAAAAAACCAAGACCAATTGCAAATTTTCTCAGAATATCCCTCTGTACATTATACTAGAAGTTAATTTAGAGGTGAAAAGGCCCCATTAAGAAACACTGTTAGAAAGAGTTAGTGGGGCTCATTCAACACTGGGCAAATTTGCCCATGGGCAGTTACCTATATCAACCAATCAGTGATTAGCTTTTTAAACAATTTTTATGCGCTTTTTTTGTCCAAATGCATTAAAGTCCATGGGCATCAAAATCATTTTTATGTGCGACAATTTTTACAAAATGCAGTAAAGTCACCGGGCGTCAAAATAATTTTGACACGCAACAATTTTTACACGCGTGACTGTTTTGTTGCAGCAAATTTTTTTGCAGGCAAAATTTCGCAGCAATTTCACGAAACAATTCGCAGGTGGGGAAATGCGGAAATTCACTGCAAATCCATCCTGGTGAATAAATTCGCCCATCGCTACTCTTGGGATCTGATGGGGTCGCAGAACAGTCAATCAAAGCTGCCCCCGCAAGGGACCATTTGTGGCCAGACGGTGGCAGATTTACAAAGAGCAGATTCCAGTGGGAGAAGAGAATGTAGGGACATTCGGGCTCCAGGAGTAGAAGAAGTGCAATGTCTGGAACTTGTAAAGAGCGATATAGACTGGCAGAGCTCTGTAGGAATGGAGGGCGGCCAATAGTGGAACGTGACGTGGCACTGAACCAGGAGGGAAAGTCGTCCCTTTAATACCACAAAAGTGCAAATGGGACCAGAGCCGGGCATTGGGTTTCCAGTCACACAAGCAATAAATTGAATAAAAGAATGGAAATGTCCTTGGTAACGTAATCCTTTATTCTCTAGAAAGCATTAGGAGTCAGCAGTGCGGCAACATTAAAGGGAGAAATCCAGTCTGGTTATTTTCTATTTAAATAGAGGCCGACTAAGGACCGGCTAAAAGCACCGCGCTGGCTAATGAAACAATGGGGGTCTGTGCCGCTGGGATAGAATACTCTCATTGTAGCACCAAGGATCACTGGCCCAGCTAAAGCCACACCATTGTTGTTCAATAAAACTTCCAACGGTTACAGTTAACTGGCCACAAACATAATCATGTTAAAGAGATGCTGCACCTTTAAATTACCTTTTAGTATTAGGGATGCATCAAATCCATTCTTTTGGATTAGGCCGAACCCCAGAATCCTTCGCGAAAGATTCGGCTGAATACCGAACCGAATTGGCATATGCAAATTAGGGATGGGAAGGGGAAAACTTGTTTTACTTCTTTGTTTTGTGACAAAAAGTCACGCAATTTCCCTCCCCATCCCTAATTTGCATATATAAATTAGGATTCGGTTCGGCCGGGCAGAAGGATTCGGCGGAGTCCTGCTGAAAAAGGCCGAATCCTGGCTGAATCCCGAACCGAATCCTGGATTTGGTGCATCCCTATTTAGTATGTTATAGAATGGCAACTTTTCGATTGGTCGTCACTTTTTCTTTTTGATCGTTTTTGAATTACTTGATGTAAATAAGCCACTTTCATAACAATATACTTTATTAATAGTATGTACCATTGGGTAATCCGAACTAGAAAACTGCCATTTTAAAGGCGTGGTTCACCTTTAAGGTAACTGTTGTTATGTTATAGAACAGCCTATTCTAAGCAACTTTTCAATTGGTTTTCATTATTTTATTTTTTTATAGTTTTATAATTATTTGCCTTTTTCTTCTGACTCTTTGCAGCTTTAATATGGGCGTCGCTGACTCCCTTAAAAACAAATGCTCTGTAAGGCTACAAATGTATTGTTATTGTTACTTTTTATGACTCATCTTTCTATTCAGGCCTCTCCTATTCATATTCCAGTCCCTTATTCAAATCAATGCATGGTTGCTAGGGGAATTTGGGCCCTAGTTACCAGGTTGCTTAATAAGAGCTGCTGAAAAAGCTAATAACTCACAAATAATAAAAAATGAAAACCAATTTGTCTCAGAATATCACTCTCTCTACATCATACTAAACGTTATCTCAAAGGTGAACAAGCCCTTTAAGAACTAAGGGCCGCCCCCTGGGCTCCTACAATTCACAGTGCACACAAACAGACCAAACAACCATACATGCTAGGTCATGCCAGTTAGAGCTGCATTATTACTGGTCAGGTGATCTCTGAGGCAGCACACAGACCATTTTTTTAAACTGGAATTTTACAAGATTTATTAAAGCCCGAAGCAGCAAAAAGCCTGAATCCGAATCCGTCATCTCAGAGCAGACAAGGTTGTGTATAAGTTGTGTTAAGTCCCTCTCCTATTTTGTTGTTTCTGTGGTCTGCGCTAGAATTAGCCCAAAAATCGGAACATTTCGGCAAAACTCAAAAAAAAACAAAAAAACTAGCAATTCGGCAAAATAGTAAGATTCTGGTTTTCACTTGATTTTATCGAGTTTATACTCGAACCAATTAAATCACGTTTTTTAATAATAAATAAGGTAAAAGGTTTAAAAAATTTGATAAATTTGGATTTTAATAAATAGCCCTCTAATTGTTATTGCTACTTTTTATTACTCAGATTTCAAGCCAAGCCCTGTCCTATGCACATTCCAGTCTGTTAATCAAATCAAGGCATGGTTGCTAGGGTCATTTGGACCCTGGAAACCAGATTGCTGAAACTAAAAAGCTAAATAACTAAAAAACCACAAATAATAAAAAACCAAGACCAATTGCAAATTTTCTCAGAATATCCCTCTGTACATTATACAAGAAGTTAATTTAGAGGTGAAAAGGCCCCATTAAGAAACACTGTTAGAAAGAGTTAGTGGGGCTCATTCAACACTGGGCAAATTTGCCCATGGTCTTTTTAAAGCCAACTGTAAGAAGAACAATGAATGCAGCGATTTGATTGGTTGCCATGGGTTACTGCCCAGTGTTGATAAATGACCCTCAGTATCTCCATCTTGCACTATTATTATACAGTACTTGCTGCCTCTCACTCCTCCTAAAAGCCTAGTATTAGCCGCCTAAAAATGTAAACCTTGTAAAGATAATAGATTATTTTAAACATCCCAAAGTGCTCAGACAAGCAGCCTGATCAAGTTTACATCAATTCATATTTTGGGTTTAGATCCCCTTTAAGCCCCGCCAGAGAATGAGCAGAGCTCAGGTGGATGACAGTTGCTTATGTGAATGCCGCCTAAAAAAACGAACTGCTCTGGTTGCCATGGGTTACAGATCCAGAGGCACTTTGTCTTTCTACCTCTCCAGGTGCAGCACAACAGGTCTTTTAATTGATAAAACCTAATCACTTCTGCATCCCACGGACCTTCATTTGAACAACAAAAAAATACAGTTTACAGCGAGAGACATTTCTGCATTTGAACATATTGTGTAGGAAGAAATAAGAAGGATAAAATGAAACGTACTTTATGGCTACAGCAGCTGAGTGGCGGGTGATAATCCTCCTCTTCTACATATTTCCTTTTAAAGTATGAGATCTTGGATGTTGTGATTGGATGTGAAATCCCCCTGTAATGGGACTCTGTAGTAATAAATCAGACATGACAGTTGACATGAGGCTCTTCGCCTGAGGTTTTCCAAGAAGAAAATCTTTCTTTCACTCCCTAAACCCGGCAACGGAATTTACTGATCGGCCTTTTCTATACTGGTATGAAAACCTGTTATCCAGAATGTTCGGGACCTGGGGTTTTCCGGATAACGGATCTTTCTGTAATTTGGATTTTCAAGTCTACTAGAAATTCATGTAAACATGAAATAAACCCAATAGGCTGGTTTTGCCTCCAATAAGGATTAATTATATCTTAGTTGGGATCAAGTACAAGCGACTGTTTTATTATTACAGGTATGGGACCTGTTATCCAGAATGCTCAGGACCTGGGGTTTTCCAGATAACGGATCTTTGTGTAATTTGGATCTTCATACCTTAAGTCTACTAGAAAATCATGTAAACATTAAATAAACCCAATAGGCTGGTTTTGCCTCCAATAAGGATTAATTATATCTTAGTTGGGCTCAAGTACAAGCGACTGTTTTAATATTACACAGAAAAAGGAAATCATTTAAAAAAAAATTGGATAAAATAGAGTCTATGGGAGACGGCCTTTCCATAATTTGGAGCTTTCTGGATAATGGGTTTTCCGGATAACGGATCCCATGCCTGTATATTTCTGTTCTGGAAAAGCAAATAAAATACTTTTAAGCTCATGCACATTAAAGGTAACACATAACTTACCAGAAGGGATGCCCCCCATGCAAGATTCAGCCAAATTCTGCTGCTTTTTGTTCATTCAGGTCATAGAACTCTAAAGGGTTCGTTCACCTTTGGCTTTTAGTATAATGTAGAGAGGGATATTCTGAGACAATTTGCAATTGGTGTTTATTTTATTATTATTTGTGGTTTTTGAGTTATTTAGCGTTTTATTCAGCAGCTTTCCAATTTGGAATTTCAGCCATCTGGTTGCTAGGGTCCATATTACCCTAGCAACCATGCACTCATAGGAGAGGCCTGAATAGAAAGATGAGTAATAAAAAGTAGCAATAACAATAAATGTGTAGACTTAAAGAGAATTTGTTTTTCAGGTAGGGTCAGTGACCCCCATTTGAAAGCTGGAAAGAAGAAGGCAAATAATTTAAAAACTATAAAAAAAAAAAAAAAATGAAGACCAATTGAAACAGGCCATTCTATAACATACTAAACGTTATCGTATATTTCGATTTTTATGATATAAAGTGAAGCCGTCGCTGTGCCTGACATAATTACAGTGATGCCCATAGCTGAAATAAAAGCTTTTTAAATAAGAAGACTTCCAGTCCGGTGCTGTTCTACAAACAAAAATAAATAATATTCTTCGGAGCACAAGGTTCTGATTCTAAAATCTCTGCAAAACCCAAAGCCATCACTTCCCACATTTCGTGGGACAGTATAAATGTGAGTCTGTAAAGTCGAATGAGTCCAACTAAAGATGAAATCACCAGACCAAAGGCAAAGCGCTACTCACTGGTGTGATGATGAGATTAGGATAAACTTCTCTTTCCCTTTCAGAGATTATAATGAGCTGCTCTTGTTGTGATACCCTGGGATTACTCAGAGTCTTTAATTGTATCATTCCAACTAATCGGGACAGGGCAATAAATATGTCAAAGCTTAATATGTCTTACTAGTAATGACCCCAGATAGATATTAGGTAGATAGATAGATGATAGAGAGAGAGAGAGAGAGAGAGAGAGAGATAAACAGAGAGATAGATGAGAGAGAGAGAGAGAGAGAGAGAGAGAGAGAGAGAGAGAGAGATGGAGGGGGAGAGAGAGAGATGGAGGGGGAGAGAGATGGAGGGAGGGAGGAAGAGAGAGAGAGAGAGAGAGAGAGAGAGAGAGAGAGAGAGATAGATAAATAGAGAGATAGATAGATGATAGAGAGAGAGAGAGATGGAGGGAGGGGGAGAGAGAGAGAGAAAGAGAGAGAGATAAATAGAGAGATAGATAGATAGACAGACAGACAGATAGATGGATAGATAGATAGACGGATGGTTATATAGACAGACAAACAGACAGACAGACAGATAGATAATAGTTGGATATATAGACAGTAGGGCTGTTTGGATCAAAACTGTAGCCCGGTTTTCCAAATTAGGAAATCCAGACAGGACTTTATCTGTAGGGCTAATCACCAATCACCACATCATAGCCCTACCCCTGCCTGCCCCACCCCCTGACATCATTCACCCACACCATGACATCACCACCCCACCCCCCGACCCAAAAAGGTGCCAACCCTAATATATAGATATAACAGACAGATGATAAATAGAAAGATATTGATAAATGCAGAGCTGTTCTCTATATGACCATTAAACAAAGGACAAGTTACCCCTTCCAGCAGCGCCAGTATTTTATAGGTTATAGGTTGGGCCCTTGCAGAACAGCTGGAGGACAGATTGGCCACTCACACGCAGGTACATCTCTATATAAATCGGGTGCCAGTGGTTCCTTAACACTAATTAACTGTTTATTTGCTGGAAAATGTAACAGTTTTTTGGAGGATATTTGAAGATGGTGCAATTGGTCAGCTGAGGATATTAGTTACAACCAGTGCAAAGTGCTCACTCGAAAGAGTCCAATCGCGAGTACAAGTCCCTCCAAACAGAACTTCTGTGGGATGTACCTCTATCCCCACTCTACTAATCCTTCTACTCTCCCCATTGGAGCTTCATGTCGCTCACTAACTACCCCAAGTCTAACTCTCACTCCTACAATGATCTATAACTATGTCTATCCCCACACTCACTACTCCTACTGAAACCTCCAACTCCTGCGGGATCCCCTTTTAAAGAACTCAACACCCTGTTCAATAGAAATGACTATGAAACACTAATGGAGAAGCTGAACTATTTCACATCCCTGATAATAACAGGCTTCCTTCGTTGATCATTTATCTGTATGTACAGCACAGACAGACAGAAAAGAAATCCTATAGCCACCGACCTCAGTCACTAGCCGTCTGACTATGATCCATGGACTTAAAGGGGTTGTTCACCTTCCAAACACTTTTTTCAATTCCGTTGTTTTTAGATTGGTCCCCAGAAATAACGACTTTTTTAAATTACTTATTTTTTACTGTTTTTCCAAAATCTAAGTTTAAGGGCAAGGCCAGTCATGGCGTTTTTGAAAAAGCTCAGTCGGGCGTAAATAAACCACTGAAACCACACGCGACCGTCAACGTGCGTTTTTCAGCACGTAGGTTTTTTTTCCCAACATGCACTTCTCATTGTTCTCATTCCCCATAATTCCGCTGGTTGGAAACAGAGAATAGAAAAGCTATTTATAAATAGAAAGACTATTTACATATTTGCAAAATGGAGCAGGAATGAATCGTCAATACGCAACGGAATTACGTCACCGGCTTTAAAATAAAACGTATATATATATATATATATAAGTAATTTATCTCACTAGAATTTGGACGCCATATTTAAAATACACTGCGTATTTACGTAAGGTGTAGTTTCAAACAAGCAGATCCCATAGTCTATTAATTTGGTAGTTTCTTGACGTATTGGCGTTTCTGCTGAAAAACGCTAATTCTGGTGTCCCGTGGTGGATTTCGGCTTGCGAGCACCCTGTGAGAATTGCAATAGTGCGTTTTCTATTAGTTTCAGTGGTAGTGCAGTTTATGCGTATTTACGCCAGACAGAGCTTTTTTAAAAACACAAAGTAAAAATGTCACACCTGGCCTTGCCCTTAAAGGAGAAGGAAAGGCTAAAACTAAGTAAGCTTTATCAGAAAGGTCTATATAAATACACCAGTAAACCCTCAAAGTAATGCTGCTCTGAGTCCTCTGTCAAAAGAAACAGCACATTTCTTTCCTTCTATTATGTACTCATGGGCTTCTGTATCAGACTAACTGTTTTCAGCTTAAACCTCCAGGGCTAGGGCTTGAGCATGCTCAGTTTGCTCCTCTCACTCCTCCCTCCTCCCCTCCCTGCAGTAATCTGAGCTCAGAGCTATGAGTGAGCAGGAAAATGCAGACCGGAAGTGATGTCACAACAAGCTAATATGGCAGCTGCTATCCTAAACAAACAGAGAGAACTTCTAGAGCTGTTTACTCAGGTATGGTAAAGTATTCTGCAGAATAAATATAGTGTTATAGCTTGTACTATTGTGGCTAATCTATTGGCAATAAACTGCTTCGGTAGCTTTCCTTCTCCTTTAATTCAATGGTTCGTGTCTCTGGTGTTTGAGTCTGGCAGCTCAGTAATTCAGGTGCAGACTCTAAACTGTTACAGTTTTACGACATTTAGTTGATACACTTCTCAGTATTAGTAACTATTGTATCAATTCTAACAGCTGCCTGTAATGAAACCCAGAGATTCTGCTCAGCAGGGACAAAGATAAGAAATGTATCAACTAAATGTATCCATTTAGAACAGTTTACAGTGTCGGCGACCCCCCCCCTCCCAGATCTGCTTCAGAAGGTGAAAAATGAAACTTTTTTTTTTTTTTTTCGTTATTTCTGGTGATCTATCTTAAACCAACTAGTTGTTTGAAGGTGAACCGCCCATTTAATGTAGTAGAGCAGTAGAATGATAGGAATCCCCAGCCAGCATACAGTACAAGATACAGTACAAGATACAGTACAAGATACAGTACAGGATACAGTACAGGATACAGTACAGGATACAGTACTCAGTATAAACCATCACATTGGATGTCATAATGAAGGAGAATAATCTCGATTCCCAATTTGGTACAGAACATGCCCCATTGCCCAGTCTAATCCTTCATTCCCAATAAGGCTCAGGAGGAACTCAACATCCTCTGTAACCCCCAGTCTCCATATAGTACAGGAGAGGCCACATTTATCAGTGACTGTGTGTAGCCTAAAGCTGGCCATACATGGAGATTTCGCCAAACGAGTGGATCTCTCCCCGATATGGGGCCCAACGATCGGATCCTAACGAATTGGAACGGGCGGTCGGATCGCGGGACCGCATCAACGAACAGATGCGGCAGTGATCCGACATGATTTTTAGTCCCATCCGATCGAGATCTGGCCGACTTTCGGCCAGATCTCGATCGGGGAAGCCACTCGACGGGCACCATACACGGGCCAATAAGCTACCGGCTCGGTCTGTCGGCAGCTTTTTATCGGCCCGTGTATGGCCACCTTAAACCATCATTTTGCACTGGGACCTGCTCTTCTTTTATACACATTTATACACTTATAATACACAAAAGCCATGAATATCCTGTAAATGATATCCTTATAAACGGTGAGTTCTGATGTCATCAGTTATAAACGGTGAGTTCTGATGTCATTTCGGTCACATGACTCACTGAAACTTGTGTATTATAATAAATAAAGTACCCCCAGTTGTAAAATATGAGGATATTAGAAGTTATCTCGGAATTCCATGACCTGTATAAAAAACAATCGGCCTTGTGTTTTTATATGGTCATGAAACTCCTCGGTAACTTATAATATCCTTATATTTTACAAGAGGGGGTACTTTATTCACTATATAAAGCACAGCTGGGATACAGTATAGAAGTGTCAGCGTTATCTGTAATGCCCCGGCCAATATACAGCTGGGCAATGCCAGAAAGCAACCCGGAATATGCAGTAAAAACACATTATATGGCACATCTGGCACACAATAAAATGAGCCTGTAGGACCCTGTCTTATACGGTACATCCCAAGGGAGAAAAACCCTTCCTCCCCATTTATTAAAGGGGAAGTTCGCCTATAAAATAAACCATTAATAAGCTATACACATTGCTTCATCCTGCCCTTTAAACCCCCTGCGATTGGTTAGGCCGCGGATCTGCCGGGCAGGGTGCAGGGACACACATCTTATAAGAAGGGAGACTAAAGCTTATGTTGAAGGAAGAGCAGAGGGAACAGGAGGAGAGATGCTCTAAACAGATAATTCTCATGTAAAAATGACAGCCTGAGTCATCGGAGCATAAAATAGTCTTTTATGTCACTTTCTCCTGCCACTTCTCCTTGTTTGTGCTTGATAGACTGTGATTTTCCATCTGTCAGGGAGAGAGAAGAAACCCAAACCGATGGTTTCTCCGACTGTCATGTCATGTCTCACCATGGCGAGCAACTGGGAATAGCAAATAATTCTATGGGGGGGGGGGTGTCTGTAGATTATTAAACATTCTCCAGCTGCACTTCAGATGAAATGTCAGGGATTGCTGGGAATGACTCAGAAAAGATATTATGTACAAGCTCAGGACAGGGCCACATCCGTTTTTTGGAAGCGGCTAGAAGGTTAGATTCGGCAACATGGGGAAGACGAGGGCAAAATAGATTCCAATCTGTGGCCCTTCAGCTGCACAAGTGCCATGAATCCTTATTGTTGTCTTCTTGCCCTAAATATGTGAATAAAATACCCCCCTCTTGTAAAATATAAGGAGTTCCATAACCATGACCGTTTTTATACAGGTCATGGAACACGGAGGTGACTTCTAATATCCTCATATTTTACAACTGGGGGTACTTTATTTATTATAATACACAAGTTTCAGTCAGTCATGTGACAAAAATGACATCACTAGTCACCGTTTATAACTGATGACATCACTAGTCACCGTTTATAACTGATGACATCACTAGTCACCGTTTATAACTGATGACATCACTAGTCACCGTTTATATAGTGAATAAAGTACCCCCTCTTGTAAATTATAAGGATATTATACTTAGGAGTTTCATGACCATATAAAAACACGAGGCCGAAGGCCGAGTGTTTTTATAAAGGTCATGATACTCCGAGGTAACTTCTAATATCCTCATATTTTGCAACTGGGGGTACTTTATTTATTATAATACACAAATTTCAGCGAGTCATGTGACAGAAATGACATCAGAACTCACCGTTTATAACTGATGACATCAGAACTCACCGTTTATAACTGATGACATCAGAACTCACCGTTTATAAGGATATAATTTACAAGATATCCATGGCTTTTGTGTATTCTATATGAATTGAGTGCCATATGTGCATTAATATAGTAATTTCTATGTGCATGAGCACTGCGGGGGACAAACCAACCAGTTTATGGGAAACTATAAACCTTTTTTCTTTGTTCGGGTTCCCTGGTTCTGCAGAGTTACTGTTTGAAGAGGAGGAGGTATTTAGGTTTTTCTGCTTGAGGTCCAATTCCCTCCCACAGTCTAAGCTCCTCAGGGGCCGGGGTATGAGGAACAGTCAGAACTATATGATAAGGTCACCAGATCATCAGGGACATTTAGGAAAGGGCCCCAAGGGGCCCAAATCAGCCCAATGAAATACTCAGGCCGATTTCACCTCCCACCACAGGCATTAGCCTCCTTCATCTGTCGCATCCAGAACATTTGTGTCGGCTCCGCAACGAACACACTGCAGAACACAGCGAACACACTGCAGATTTCAGAGAGTCTCATGTTTCCTCAAAAAAACTTTGCACCAGAGACGACACAATGGTTTCGGACAGGGTTCCCACCTGTCCCGATTTCAGCCCGGTTTTTGGCTGCCCGGGTGAAAAGTGCCTGTCCCGGTTTCCAAATTAGGAAATCCGGACAGGACATTTAATTGAATGACATGGTGATCAGCTAATCGCTGATCGCCACATCATCAGTCCCTACCCCAACATCACCCGCCCCCATGTCACTGCCCTGCCCCTGACATCCCCGGCCCGCCCCCCAAGTCACCGGCCCGCCCCCTGACATCACCCTGCCCCTTTCCCCAACACAATAAAGGTGACAACCCTAGTTTCAGATGTGAACAGATGAAGGAGGCTACTGCCTGCGCTACTTCAACGGATTGATTTTGGCCCCTTGTGGCCCTAGCCTTAAAACGAGAACCAATCGATTGGATTTTTTGGAATTCCCCCTCCCCCGAGGATGGGCCCTGCCTCCCAAGTAGAACTCCACTGTTGTACTTGGGAGGCAGGGCCCATCCGGGGCATTGGCTAAATAAACCTTCCCAAACCTGCCTGTAACCCAACCCCCGCCCGCCCCAGTAAGAATCATCCCTTCCAGGATCT
Source organism: Xenopus petersii (assembly GCA_038501925.1). Classification (NCBI taxonomy): domain Eukaryota; kingdom Metazoa; phylum Chordata; class Amphibia; order Anura; family Pipidae; genus Xenopus; species Xenopus petersii. Next base: position 165,805,196 of record CM076680.1, on the reverse strand, counting down.
ACAAATCTGGACTATCATGTCTGGCGGGGCCCCAGCTGGTAAGGGGATCCTCATAGGACTCCAACCTGTCACCGTTGTCGGCAGCTCTTAGTAATACAAGAAAGACAATTTTTTTTGGGAGGGGACGGGTTGCTGGGGTCAGTGACCCTGACAAGCAGATAGCATTTTTAGTATCGGAATAGAAAGTCAGAAACCATAAATAATGAGGTCCAATCAAGAAGTTGTTTATAGTCTATGTGTTATATATATATGTATATATATTAAGTTACTATAACGACAGACATCCCTTTTAAAGGAACACTAACACCAAAAAATTCAATTGTTTGAATATAATGTACTGTTACCCTGCACTGGTACAACTGGTGCAGTTGCTTTACAAACACTACTATAGTTTATATAAACAAGCTGCTGTGTAGCCATGGGGGCAGCCATTCAAGCACAGGATACACAGTAGATAACATATAAGTACTACTATAGTTTATATAAACAAGCTGCTGTGTAGCCATGGGGGCAGCCATTCAAGCACAGGATACACAGTAGATAACATATAAGTACTACTATAGTTTATATAAACAAGCTGCTGTGTAGCCATGGGGACAGCCATTCAAGCACAGGATACACAGTAGATAACATATAAGTACTACTATAGTTTATATAAACAAGCTGCTGTGTAGCCATAGGGACAGCCATTCAAGCACAGGATACACAGTAGATAACATATAAGTACTACTATAGTTTATATAAACAAGCTGCTGTGTAGCCATGGGGGCAGCCATTCAAGGCTCAGGTAACACAGAAGATAACAGATGCACTCTGTAGAATCCCATTGTATTCTATTACAGAGTGTATCTGTTATCTATTAAGTAGCCTGCGTCTTTTCTCCCTTTTTAGCTTGAATGGCTGCCCCCATGGCTACACAGTAGTCTATTTATATAAACTATAGTTGTCCTTCTAAAGCAAACACATAACTTTTACCCATGCATAGCAACAGTACATGATATCTGAATTACTTTTATGCTTTTATTTGTTGGTGCTACTGTTCCTTTCAGTTTCCCGGTGTGTATCTGTTATAGTCCTGCAATCACTTCCAGGGTTAGATGTCAGGTCGGGTCTCAAAGCTCATCTTTCTCCTAAAACTTCCCGGCAGGTGTATTACACATAAATGCTGCTGAGTAGACTTGGGCCACTGCATTCCCACTCGGCCTATTGCTCAGTGAGGGCACTTACGCTGTAAATCCCGGCCCCTCCTGGGATGAAGCGTTTGCTGCACATTTGTGAATCTGTCATCTACACAGCAGCCTGGAGTGATCAGGGAACAGACATCCGCCTATTATCGGGGGGAGCTCGCTGGCCGGGCCAATGTGATTATCACTCCAAACTGCTGCACAAGGGAAATCTGACTGATACTTCATCCTAGAACACTGTGTGCGAGGGAGCCCTGCAATCCTACTGGCTGTTAAACTACAACTCTCAACACTTGTTGTCAGAAGGGGCTGCTGTACTCTGTCTGAGCTCTCCTCGGTGATAAAATTCTTGTTAATAATAATACCAGCTGCTGTTGGACTACAATTCCCAGCATGCCGCTGGACGTTGTTCCAGCTAAAAGTTCCTGCACTCTTAGTTGCCCTTTATACAATCCCTCAAATTTTTCTTAGATTCTTATGTTGAAGCATTTATCTGGGATCTATTATGTGGAATGCTTTTCTGGATAAGGGATCTTTCTGTAATTTGGATCACCATCACTTAAAGGGCTGGTCCACCTTTAAGATAGCTTTCAGTATGTTATAGAATGGCCAATTTTAAGCAACTTTTCAATTGGTCTTCACTATTTTTTTTTTTATAGTTTTATAGTACTTTTTCTTCAGACTCACGTTTTAAATGGGCGTCGCTGACCCCACCTAAAAACAAATGCCCTCTAAGGCTACAAATGTATTGTTATTGCTACTTTTTATTACTCATCTTTCTATTCAGGCCTCTCCTATTTATATTTGAGCCTCTTATTCAAATGAGTGTATGGTTGCTAGGGTCATTTGGACCCTAGCAACCAGATTGCTGAAACTGCAAACTGGAGAGTTGCTGAATACAAAGCTAAATAACTCAAAAACCACAAATAATAAAAAATGAAAACCAATTGCAAATTGTCTCTGAATATCACTCTCTACATCATACTAAAAGTTAAATTAAAGGTGAACAACCCCTTTATAGTTATTTTCCTTTTTCTTCTGACTCTTTGCAGCTTTTAAATGGGCGTCGCTGACCCCATCTAAAAACAAATGCTCTGTAAGGCTACAGATGTATTGGTATTGCTACTTTTTTATTACTCATCTTTCTATTCAGGCCTCTCCTATTCATATTCCAGTCTCTTATTCAAATCAGTGCATGGTTGCTAGGGGACTTTGGTCCCTAGCAACCAGAGAGCTGCTGAATAAAAAGCTAAATAACTCAAAAACCACAAATAATAAAAAATGAAAACCAACTGCAAATTGTCTCAGAATATCCTCTCTACATTATACTAACAGTTAATTTAAAGGTGAACAACCCCTTTATAGTTGTTTGCCTAGGGTAATTTGGACCCTAGCAACAAATTACAAACTGGAGAGCTGCTGAATAAAAAGCTAAATAACTCAAAAGCCACAAATGAAAACCAATTGCAAATTGTCTCTTAATATCAGTCTCTACATCATACTAACAGTTAATTTAAAGGCGAACAACCCCTTTTAAAATTTATAAAACATATTTAAAGTGAAATAATAAAATAAACCCAATATATGTGCTTTTCTCCCCAAAATGCAGTTTGGATCCCATTAAAACTGGATTCAAGGTTTCTGGATAACAGAACCCCTAGCAGCCTTTCAATGGAAAGAGGAAGGAGCTGGCACTTACCTGCAAGAGAGTGACATAGTCTGTAGTCCTGGTGCTGGGCATTGATCTGATTGGACAAGCTGTTGTTGCGGCTGTGATTTTGGGGGTCCCAGTCGCTGTGATATTTGGGGATATCAGTGGCACCTTCAGGGGCAGTGGGGCTGCAGAATGTATTCATGGACAGGAGCACAGTCATCTCTTATTGACCTGCAGGGAAACACAAGGGGACACCTCCATTGAACGTGGCAAATAAAAACGATAAAGATAAACTATTACCGGGGACAACTTGCTGTTTGGGGTCTTTTCGTTTTCGCAGGAGATTTACTAACCTCTGGGTATAAAAGCCGAACGGTGAGAGAAAGGGGCCGATTGTCTCGCCGGCTGGTTACAAAGATCAATCGCTTTTGTGCCGGTGGAAAAAGAGATTTTTTTTTTATTTTGCCAATAACAAAAAAGCCTTTCTCCTCGCACCCCCCACCCAAAAACAATCTGGATTTACTTGAGAGGCTTCTTTCTTTTTTTTTCCATTCGGTCACCGTGCGTTATCCTATCCCAGCGAGCGCCGATCCCTCACCCTCAGCCCCTTTATGGAAAACACAGGGAAAAGGCTCCGGAGTTTCCACTCGGACTCAAGAGAAAGGGGAGGAGGGGGAGAAAACCCTGGATCTGCCTCCAGTCAAAACATTGTGAGATTAACACAGAAAATTGGCTTCAGTCTCAGGCCGTGAGTTCTAATCCCACAGGAGCCGAACATCACATGAACAGAGGGGCCGGAATATTAAACAGGAGCGGGGAGTTTAGAGTTGGACTCCCCCCCAGCTCTTCCCTATTGTGCTGCCCCCCAGATTCCTTCCCTTGTGTTACCGCCTGCTCTGTCATATTGGCCCTATTTACCACTATCTTAAATGGATGGTTCACCTTTAAGTTAGGGGCAGATTTATCAAAGGTTGAGATGAATTTTCGAATGAAAAAAAATCGAATTTCGAGCTATTTTTTTGTGTACTTCGACATGGGAATAGTCCAAATTCGATTAAAATTTTTAAATGAATTCAAAAATTCGAAATTTATCATGTACTGTCTCTTTAAAAATTCGACTTCGACCATTCGCCATCTAAAACCTGCCGGATTGCTGTTTTAGCCTATTCCTTCGCTTCATACAATATGAATTTAGCCGAGTATGGAACCATTCGATCGAAAACTGGCCTATTCGACAAAAAAAACAAACTTCGACTTAATTTCGGTTGGTCTTTTTGAATCTTCAAAGTTTTTTCAATTCGATATTCGACCCTTGATAAATATGCCCCTTAAAGTTTAGTGTGTTATAGAATGGCTAATTCTAAGCAACTTTACAATTGGTCTTCATTTTTTCTTTTATAGTTTTTGCCTTCTTCTTCTGACTCTTTCCAGCTTTCAACTAGGGGTCACTGACCCCATTTAAAATAACAAATGTTCTGTAAGGCTACAAATGTATTGCTACTTTTTATTACTCATCTTTCTATTCAGGCCTCTCCTATTCATATTCCAGTCTCTTATTCTAATCAATGCATGGTTGCTAGGGGAATTTGGACCCTAGCAATCAGATTACTGAAATTACAAATTGAAGCTAAATAAGTCAAAAACCACAAATAATAAAACATGAAAACCAACTGCAAATTGTCTCAGAATATCCCTCTCTACATCATACTAACAGTTAATTTAAAGGTGAACAACCCCTTTAACCCTGTGAGGTCTTCAGGAAATTTTAAAACATTTAAAAACTCTGTGGGTGTAAAATGTCTCACCCGGTGCCTGGGCCCTCCTCCCACTCATTAGTAGCTGCTTCCCTGTGTAACCGCCCTCATTAAACTTCATGGTCTGGACAGTTTCAGTTGGAAATGCAGAGGATTAAGTTACAAAATCCCAGCGCAAGAAATGACATCAGGCCGTACAGTTTCCCATTAAAGGGGATCTCCACCCAAAAAAGTAAGGAAATATCATTCAATGTACAGTCATGAAACATCCCCAGTGGTTTAAGCAAGTCTGTAAATGCAACAGCTGCTGAAAGCCGTGTCTGTCCAGTGGCTGATGTACAATGCACTGCTGGTTCTGACTCCTGAAACATTGTAGCGGCCGCCAGCTGTCTGACACAACTGGAGGCTACCAGAGTCACAACCTGAGAACATACAGAGATGAACAAGTGCGGCTTCCATTGACCGATACATAAAAGCAGTGAATGTTAGTGATGGGCGAATAAATTTGCCTGTTCCGAATTTGCTGCGATTTTCTGTGTTTCGCCACCGACAAATAAATTTGCCAGCATCAAAAAGTTTGGACGCACATCTAAAAAACTCACTAGCATCAAAATCGCAGCGCGACAACACTATTCGGACGACCATTCACTTTAACGTCAACGTTAAAATTGCCGCAATCGACTAAACGGGCGCGCGTCCAAAACTTACGACAATTTTTGAGTTTCACTAATTTTTTGCCGTTCCGTGAATTTCTCTGGAGATTTGCAAATTTTTCAGTGAAGTGAAACAGGAGAAATTCGTCCATCATTAGTGAACGTTAGTAATTTATGTGTATCATAAAAAAAGCTTCGATTTCACGCGTTCACTATGGGAGGAGTTCCCATAAAGTAACCCCGCAAAAACAAACGAATGGAACATTCCACTTCTGAGCACTTTTGACATTTACATTAACTTCTGGTGATTTCTGAGCAGAGCAATCAACTCAAGACGTTCCTTTTCTCTGCAACTTAATTTTCCACCGGTCGCAGCCGGCCAACCTAAATAAACAGCGGGTGACACTGATGTTTCAAACTTATTCTTTTAGTGCCGTCTGCTGTTCGTTTCAGCCAACTGGACGCCGTCGGCAGAAAATTAAGTTAGTGAAAAAGGGGAAAGTCTGGTGAGGTTGCTCTGCTTACATCTGCCCGGAGAAACGTTTAATTTAAAGGTTTATATTTTCCTTTACTTTGTAAATATCGGTGCCACTTCAGCTCAGGCATTCCTAAATATCAGTTTGGCTAGATGCATGCTGCAGACTGCACTGCTCTCTGTGCCGCCAGGCATTTAATTTTCAATGCAACCAGTAACAAGGTGGGACGTGGTGAGTGTAATATGAGGATTTTCAAGCACAAAGTCATATGGAAAATTCTCTCCCCAAACTTTGGGGCTTGAGCCCAGAGTTACATACAATGGGTGTAACCTCCAGCTACAAGTTCCAGTTCCACAGGGACGGCCAATAAATGACCCACAGCTGGAGCACACATGTGCACTGTCCCAGGCTCCCCCAGCACTAACACTTTACTAACTGCCTGTCACACTGCAACTGCCAGTATCACCCCTGCAATATTGGGAAAAATGACAAAAACACACAGCAACTAACGGCATCTGAAGTTGCAGCTACTAGAAGCAATGCAGCTGCACACGTTCCAATAAGAGGTGGTTCACCTCTCTTTTAATATGTAATAGAATGGCTAATTCTAAGCAGCTTTTCCATTGGTCTTTATTATTTATTTTTTACAGTTTTAAATTATTTGTCACCTTCTTCTGACTCTGTCCAGCTTTCAAATGGGGGTCACTGACCCCATCTAAAAACAAATGTTCTGTAAGGCTACAAATGTATTGTTATTGCTACTTTTTATTAGGGATCCACTTTTTTGGATTCGATCGAACCCCAGAATCCTTTGTGAAAGATTCGTCAGAATACTGAATCCTAATTTGCATATGCAAATTCAGGGGTGGGGAAATGAAAAAATGTTACTTCCTTGTTTTGTGACAAAAAGTCACGGGATTTCCCGCCCCGCCTCTAATTTGCATATGCAAATTCGGATTCGGTTCGGCAGAAGGAATCGTCCGAATCCGGCTAAAAAAAGGCTGAATCCCGAACCGAATACTGGATTCGGTTCATCTCTACTTTTTATTACTCATCTTTATATTCAGGTTTCGCCTATTCATATTCCAGTCTCTTGTTCATATCAGTGTGTGGTTGCTAGGGTAATTCAGACCCTAGCAACCAGATGGCTGAAATTACAAACTGGAGAGCTGCTAAATAGAAAGTCAAATAACTCAAAAACCACAAATAATTAAAAATGAAAACCAATTGCAAATTGTCTCAGAATATCCCTCTCTACATCATACTAAAAGTTAATTTAAAGGTGAACAACCCCTTTCAGGAATCACAGGAACCCCTCGGTAAGTAGTAGGTTAGTAGGACCCCATAGAGCAAGTAGAAAGGGGCACCATTAAAAAAAAAAAGAGCAATTCACCCAAGTCATGACTATTATGCCAAACTGTAATACCGTGGCACATAAGGTTGATGCTCTGGAGGGAAGACTTTTACAGAAATCAAGGATTAGCCTGTTTCTGGGAGTTGTAGTTCAGCTACTCCATGCAACCCAACAGCTGGAGGGCTATAAGTGGTGGTGCCTTTCCACTGTCGCCAAACACAATCACAATTTATAAATACTGGGCAAATTTGCTCCTGGACAGTAACCCATAGCAACCAATCAGATGATTGCTTTCACTAATTAGCCTGTAGCTGGCTGAAAAAAGCTCATCACTGATTGGTTGCTATGGGTTACTGCCCAGGAGCAAATTTGCCAGTGTTTATAAATGAGCCCCATATGTTTTCTATGCCAGGGCCCAGAGCAAACAGCAGCTTTGCCCAATCCGATCTCACCCCAGAGAGAGTAAAGCACTGAGGGCTGTGGCATGAGAATGGGCACTGCGAGGGGTGTGTTTCCTTTAATAAGTTTCCTTGTAGGGGCAATAAAAAGCCCAAGGTAAGATTCCATGGAAATGAGTCAGTGATATTGGCAGCGGCATCACATACTGAGTCCAGCTCTGCGGGAGAGTCACAAGAATCGCCCTCCTCATTGTGAAACGAGCTTCCCAGAAGGATTAGTGGGAGTTGAGTGTGAGCTTTTGTGCGTCTGGGAGAGCCTTGTGTAGCGGCACTTTTTAAAGGGATACTGTCATGGGAAAAAATGTTTTTTTTTTCAAAACGCAATTCTGCACTGAAATCAGTTTCTCAAAAGAGCAAACCGATTTTTTTATATTTAATTTTGAAATCTGACATGGGGCTAGACATATTGTCAGTTTCCCAGATGCCCCCAGTCATGTGACTTATGCTCTGATAAACTTAAGTCACTCTTTACTGCTGTAATGCAAGTTGGAATGACGTCACCGCCTCCATCCCCCACCCCCAGCAGCCTAAAAACTAAGGATGCACCGAATCCCGTATTCGGTTTGGGATTCTCCCAGGATTCTGCCTTTTTCAGAAGGATTCGGATTTGGCTGAATCCTTCTGCCCAGCCAAACCGAATCCTAATTTGCATATGCAAATTAAGGGGAGGGAAATTGCGTGACTTTCTAATCACAAAACACCGAAGTAAAAAAAAATTCCCTTTCCCATCCATAATTTGCATATGCAAATTAGGATTAGGTTCGGTATTCGGCCAAATGTTTCGCAAAGGATTCGGGGGGTTTGGCCAAATCCAAAATAGTGAATTCAGTGCATCCCTAATAAACAATGGGAAGGTAACCAGATAGCAGCTCCCTGCTGCAGCTGCCTGGTAGATCTAAGAACAACACTCAATAGTAAAATCCAGGTCCCACTGAGACACATTGAGTAGGAGAAACAACAGCCTGTCAGAAAGCAGTTCCATCCTAAAGTGCTGTCTCTTTCTGAAATCACATGACCAGGCAAAATGACCTGAGATGCACCTACCCACCAATATTACAACTAAATACACTTGCTGGTTCAGGAATGACATTTTATATTGTAGAGAGAATTATTTGCAGTGTAAACGGTGTCATTTAGAAATAAAAACTACACCATAAAAATCCCTTGAAGGTCTAAGCCCTTGTCACTGCTGCCACCTACACTGTTTGGAATCACATGATCGTCTCCCATTGCAAAGAAGTCACTAATGCTCTGACCTCAGAGCTACAGCAGAAGCAAGCGGTTGTTTGTCTCTGATGTATAAGTGAATAATCTCAGCTTGAGCTAAAGGCCTGGTGCCCATAGCCGTTCCTCCATCATTAATTCTCTGTTTCAAATGCCCATATGACAATGCTGCCCTCACGCTGTCCCCAACTGCCACATTTCCGAGCATCAATTATCTGGCCCATGAGGACACCCAAAAGCCCAGAAAATGTTTTGTTGAGGCCAATTAATCAGCTGGTATTGTGCCATGGGATTGGCCTATTGGCACTGGGGCAGATGGTTGTCGCATCTATAAATGTAGGGCACGCAAGGTCTGTGATGTCACTGTGTGATGTCATTATGACCAGATGCATTATACCAAGTCATATGTTTCACTTATTGATTTAGTGGGCATGGTTTCCCCATAGGTAAGCAAGGGGTATCACTCAGCACTCCCCCCAGGCAGGGGCAGGGGATGAAGGAGGGGTCCCACTTTGACAGAACAGTCCTGGGCTTAAAGGGGTTTTTCACCTTTAAATTAACTTTTAGAATGACATAGAGAGGGATATTCTGAGACAATTTGCAATTGGTTTTCATCTTTTATTATTTTTGTTTTTTTTTAGTTATTTAGCTTTTTATTCAGCAGCTTCCCAGTTTGTAATGTCAGCCATCTGGTTGCTATGGTTGAAATTACCCTAGCAACCTTGCATTGATTCGCATAAGAGACGGGTATATGAATAGAAGAGGCCTGCGTGGAAAGATGAGTTATAAAAAGTAGCAATAACAATAGCTTGAAAGAGTATTTGTTTTTTTTTTAGATGGGGTCAGTGACCCCCCATTTGGAAGCAGGAAAGAGTCAGAAGAAGATGGGAAATAATTAAAAAAACTATAAGAAATAAATAATGAAGACCAATTGAAAAGTTGCTTGGAATGGGCCATTCTATAACACACTAAACGTTAACTTAAAGGTGAACCACCCCTTTAAGGCTCTCCTCCTCTGCAGTCCACCCACCCACGCAGTTGAAGAATCAGCCCCTTTATCCACCTTGTGGGTATTTTGAGGGATACTGGGGGTACCCGGGGGTAGAGGGCCATTAGTCCTCCCAGCACAGAGCTCTTGCAATTGCCATTCATGTAAAGAACAGATGAGACCAGAACCAGAACCTTTCGATCCCTCCCAGATCCAATGACACATAATACCCAGACCTAACCGTCCCCCCGATAATGACACAAAGCCAAAATCTTGCTGCTTATTCCCGGCTGCGCAGGTACAAATTGTTAATGAATCCCCCTCTCTCTGTGCTTATTTATATAGCTGCGCCGGGGAGATTTGCAGTTCAAATAGCAGCACCTCGGGGTTCCTCTATAAAACATCCACTCTCAGATATTCCCCCCCCCCGCTCCAGATCTCGCCAACATATGCGCCTGCAACACACACCAGACTTATGGCTGTTATTTATCAAGGGAGGGGGGAGGAAGCATTTTGGCAAGACGCCATTCTAAAAAAAAAACCCCAAAAAAAAAACGCCTGTCTGTGTTCAACTACTAATGTCGTTCCCGCGTTTTGTGCAGACTATTGGGCTTATTAAAGGAAGCATTGTCATTGGCTGAAAGGATATACACCATATACACAGCAGCATACCAGCTCCTTCTGGGGCATACGCAGTAGAGAATGCACGGGTATTGGGATCCATTATCCGGAAACCCGTTATCCAGAAAGCTCCGAATTACAGGAAAGCCGTCTCCCATAGAATCCATTAAATCCAAATAATTCAAATCTTTAAAAAAAAAATTTTTTCTTCTATGTAATAATAAAACAGTCGCTTGTACTTGATCCCAACTGAGATATAATTAATCCTTATTGGAAGCAAAACTATTGGGTTTCTTTCATGTTTATATGAATTTCTTATAGACCCAAAGTATTAAGATCCAAATTACAGAAAGATCTGTTATCCAGAAAACCCCAGGCCCTGAGCTTTCTGGATTACAGGTCTCATACCTGTACTTGATCCCAACTAAGATACAATTAATCCTTATTGGAAGCAAAACCAGCCTATTGGGTTTATTTAATGTTTACATGGTTTTCTAGTAGACCCATGGTATGAAGATCCAAATTACAGAAAGATCTGTTATCCAGAAAACTCAAGGTCCCGTGCGTTCTGTAAAACCGGTCCCACACCTGTATACTGTATGTGTTTATTACAAGTATGGGACCAGTTATCCGTGTAATAATAAAACAGTAGCTTGTACTTGATCCCAACTAAGATATAATTAATCCTTATTGGAGGCAAAACCAGCCTATTGGGTTTATTTAATGTTTATATGATTTTCTAGTAGACTTAAGGTATGAAGACCCAAATTACAGAATGATCCATTATCCAGAAACCCCCAGGTCACGAGCATTCTGGACCACAGGTCTCATACCTGTATTTTCTTTTTAGGAGGACTGGTTAATCATTGCTAACAAACACACAGTTATAAATAAAGCACCTGCCTGGGGGTCGGGGGGCTGGGAGTTGCAATTCAACAACTGTTAAAGGGCCACACATTGGAAAGCTCTATAGATTACAGGATGGATTTGACAGCTGAACTGCTGATATAATGAAAGGGTTAAAAGAATGGCCAACACAGTGAGAGGGTTAAACAATGGCCCCCCTGTCTGTCCCCTCCATAAGGGCAAGTTATAAAGTGTATTGGGGGGTTACACAATTCGGTCCCAGGCTGATGTGCGGGGCTCAGGGATAATTTGCATTGCTATAACTCCCAGCACCCTGCAGGTAAACCTGCCCCATCCAGTGACCTCCTTGCTGGCAGCTCACGTACATTCTCGCTGGGAACAGACTGAAACTGTCGCTTTGCCCCCGGCAGTTTTCTGACCTGATCTCACAGGCACAGACATGATCCCCTGCTGCAACTGTCACATGCGCTGCCTCAACACACAATTCATATTCCAAACAGCAGCCACATCTCCAGGCCTAACCCCTTCACTGCTGCCAGGTTTTAGTAAACTGACGCTTGCCACGTGCAGACTAGTTCTCTCATTGTAAACCTCCTTTACTTGTGCCGAGGGGGGGTACAGGTGCCACAAATTAAGGGGCCCAATGTTTGATGCCCAAAATGTTATAGATAATGTTACAGATAATCTTATAGATAATCTTATAATTTTATAGATAATGTTATAGATATTGTAATAGATAATCCTATTATGTTATAGATAATGTTATAGATATTGTAATAGATAATCCTATAGATAATGTTATAGATAATTTTATAGATAATCTTATAGATAAAATAGATAATCTTATAGATAATTTTAGTGATAATCATATAGATAATGTTATAGATAATTTAATAGATAATGTTATAGATAATGTTATAGATAATGTTATAGATAATCTTATAATGTTATAGATAATGTTACAGATAATCTTATAGATAATCTTATAATTTTATAGATAATGTTATAGATAAAATAGATAATGTTATAGATAATTTAATAGATAATCGTATAGATAAAATAGATAATTTTATAATTTTATAGATAATCATATAAATAATATTATAGATAATGTTATAGATAATTTTATAGATAATCATATAGATAATTAAATAGATAATGTTATAGATAAAATAGATAATTTTATAGATAATCATATAGATAATGTTATAGATAATCTTATAGATAATTTTATAGATATAAATAATGTTATAGATAATGTTATAGATAATTTAATAGATAATCTTATAGATAATTAAATAGATACTCTTATAGATAAAATAGATAATTTTATAGATAATCATATAGATAATGTTATAGATAATTTAATAGATAATCTTATAGATAATGTTATCGATAATTTTATAAATAATGTTACAGATAATGTCAGTAAATGAGTTTGTGGCGGGGGGGGTAAGAGAGATGTTGTGGCAGAACTAGAAGTTATTGGGCCCCAGACGGTTCCATACAGACACAGACACACATATATATATATATATACACATATAGAGCAAGTGATTATAACTCAATATAGAGCAAGTGAATAGAAATCAATGTCCCACTGGACACCCTTTACCTCCCGCTTGTTCTGCACTTTCCCCTGATACCCGGGTGCCACTTAGTGGCCTCCCCTGTGCTGACATTTATTCATCTGCACCAAATCTATATGAGACTTTCCCCTGTGAGATACAAGAGCCTTCAGTGATTCCTCATGGAACTACAACTCCCAGAATCCCCTGCGAGGGCAGAGGCTCCAGAGTGACACACGGGGGTCACACACTGAATATTCTCACACTAAGGAATAAATGGGGAGTCACTAAGTTTTATTGGCGCAGAAATGACGCGCTAATTCCCCCCAGACTCAATTGTCGGAACTTTGTTTCATTAGAAGGGGCAGAAGAAGAGAATTGGGGGGTGAGTGAGTGTCAGTGACATGAGTGACAATGTATAGCGCTGCCGAGACTCACCAGCAAATGCCCCTTCCTGCCCCGCGATTCTGCGTCTTGTTGCGGCGGAACAGCCGGGGGAGAAGTCGCAGCGACACTGACGGACAAGAGGACACGGGGGTTCCCGGGGCTGGAGAAGAAGAAGAAGAGGAGGAAGACGAGCGGAGAATCACAACAGGCGAAGAGAATGACAAACCGGTCCGTCCACTTCTACATTTCCCTCCGGATCGCACAGGAGACTCTCCCGTCTGCCCCGGGGTGAGGAGTGAATGTGACAAGCGCCTGTCTGAGACTCCTCCCCCTCTCTCTCTGGCTCCTCCCACTCGCCCCGCGCTCTCACTACAACTGCCCCCGACACTGACACTCACTGCTTAAAGGGACCGCGCACTGACCGCTCCTGAATGTGGGGCCACATGTATGTACTGTACTGAGAGACTGAGAGAGTATTAGAGAGAGAGAGAGATAGATAATTAGATAAACAGATTAATACATAGATTATAGATAATTAAATGAATAGATAGATATCTAGAATAGTAGATAGATAATTTGATAGACAATTAGATAAATAGATACCTAGATAGATACAATATTAGATACATAAATAGATAAGTAGATATATAGACTATTCAATATATAGATAGATAGATAATTGATTGATCAATAGATAATTAGATAGATAGAATATTAGATACATAAATAGATAATTACACAGATAGATAATTCAATATATGGATAGATAATTAGATACATAAATGAATAGAAAAATACTTAGATGAATAGAAAGAATATTAAATACATAAATAGATAATTCAATATATGGATAGATAGATAGATAGATAGATAGATAGATAGATAGATAGATAGACAGATAGTTAGATAGATAATTTGATAATTAGATAGATAGATAGGTCGATCAATAATTGGATAAATAGATAGATAGATAGATAGATAGATAGATAGATAGATAGATAGATAGATAGATAGATAATAGATAGATAGATAGATATATAGATAATAGATAGATAGATAGATAGATAGATAGATATATAGATAATAGATAGATAGATAATAGATAGATAGATAGATAGATATATAGATAATAGATAGATAGATAGATAGATAGATAGATAGATAGATAATAGATAGATAGATAGATAGATAGATAGATAGATATATAGATAGATAGATAGATAGATAGATAGATAGATAGATAGATAATAGATAGATAGATAGATAGATGGATATATTCTGTTATTTCTTCAGATAAACCAATTGTTTATAGAGTCCAGCTTCTTTGTTCTGACAAGCAGTGCAGGATGAAGAAAAGTTATATAATCAGGTTATCAGGGCACAGGTACACACTTACATAATTAACTTCTGCTTGTCTGTAAGGCAAAACAGTCATAAGAAAGAATGGGGGATGGGGTGCTGGGTGTTGTTTATATAGAGCTCATTAGTACTACTAAAAGGAGAACTAAAGCCTAACTAAAGAAGTAGCTAGAAATGTTGTACATGATGTTTTGTGCTTCTGTACCAGCCCAAGGCAACCACAGCCCTTTAGCAGTAAAGATCTGTGTCTCCAAAGATGCCCCAGTAGCTCCCCATCTTCTTTTCTGCTGATTCACTGCACATGCTCTGTGCTGTTGTCACTTACTGAGCTTAGGGAGCCACTCACAATATACAGTACACATAGAATAGAAATGTCACAATATAAGGCTGATTAGTAATTAATACACATAATTACTACATGGCAGCACAGAAACCAGTGCAATTAGCATCAGAATTGAATAATCAGCAAACCTGTAGCATCAGCTTATATTACAGCCAGGGAAGCTCATTTTCTGCTGGATAATTAGTGACGAGCCCTAAGCTTAGCTTCTCAACAGCCAATCAGAGCCCACTGAGCATGTGAGTGTCACAGACACTTTCCAAGATGGTGACCCCCTGTGACAAGTTTGAAGTCCTGGATCATTGCTGCTATTGACAAGCTCAGACTTTAGCCTCGTGCAATAAGTTCACTGAATAAAGTGAAATTCCACTTGCGCTCCTTTTCAGAAAAGGTGATCCGGCGATCCATCCTTCAGTGCTCGATCGTGCTCGATTGATTGAGCGCCGCATGATGGATCGTTGCCATGTCACCTTTTCTGAAGAGGAGCGCAAGCTGAGCTTCGGTAAGTTAAAAAGACTTGATAAAGACTTAGCGATTTAAAATTTTAATATGTCTTTGTGTTTTTTTTTTCGATCTATACTAACAAATGTTTTTTTTTTAAAAAATTGATGTTACTGATCCTTTAACTTCATATCTCTATACTATAACACACAGCAGACATTATGAGACCATGGTGGGGGAGGGGTGGCCTTTGGGTCACATAATCTGCTGTATGGCTCAAATTGAGAGAAGTATTGATAAAGGGAGGCACTTCAAAAGACCAATCTTCCAGACAGACTTGTCAAATGATGGGTAGTTTATTCGGGTACATAAGGATCCAGCCTTACGCGTTTTGTATCTTTCAGACACTTAATCATAGGCTGAATAATCCAAAATCCCACAGCATATTGGGATATTGGGATTTTGGATTATTCAGCCCATGATTAAGTGTCTGAAAGATGCGAAACGCGTAAGGCTGGATCCTTATGTTCCCCAATCAACTACTCATCATTTTACAAGTCTGTCTGGAAGATTGGTCTTTTGAAGTGCCTGCTATTTCTTGATACGGTTATCCGCTCCTCCAGCTGAAGGTGCACCTCGACCTCCCTTCCTACATTTGGTGAGTTTTTACAATTGGAGACCTGAGAATTGTATTATACTTGGTATCAGCTTGTGTTTATTAAGTATTGATAAAAGCTCTGGCAAGGAAATGAGCAAGAACAATGACACCTAGTGATCCACCTAGTGGTCCACCTGAGTAAACCAGCAGTATCAATGGGATGTTTTTGGAGGGTTTTTTTTTGACTGATACTTGCAGCCCAGGGTATATACCCCCTTATATGTTCCATGCAATCCATAAGTGGCTACGATTAGTTAGAGGCAGCTCACAGATTTCCATGGAAATATAGAACATTTAAAGGGATACTGTCATGGGGAAAAAAAAAATTCCAAAATGAATCAGTTAATAGTGCTGCTCCAGCAGAATTCTGCACTGAAATCCATTTCTCAAAAGAGCAAACAGTTTTTTTTATATTCAAATCTGACATGGGGCTAGACATATTGTCAATTTCCCAGCTGCCCCAAGTCATGTGATTTGTGCTCTGATAAACTTCAATCACTCTTTACTGCTGTACTGCAAGTTAGAGTGACATCACCCCCCTCTCTTTTTCCCCCCAGCAGCCAAACGAAAGAACAATGGGAAGGTAACCAGATAACAGCTCCCTAACACAACAGCTGCCTCGTAGATCTAAGAACAGCACTCAATAGTAAAACCCATGTCCCACTGAGACACATTCAGTTACATTGAGAAGGAAAAACAGCAGCCTGCCAGAAAGCATTTCTCTCCTAAAGTGCAGGCACAAGTCACATGACTGGGGACAGCTGGGAAATTGACAAAATGTCTAGCCCCATGTCAGATTGAATATAAAAAAATCTGTTTGCTCTTTTGAGAAATGGATTTCAGTGCAGAATTCTGCCGGAGTAGCACTATTAACTGATGCATTTTTAAAAAAAACTTGTTTTCCAATGACAGGATCCCTTTAAGGTAAATTATTATAGCTGAGAGCTTGCCATAGGGGGGCTGTACATCAAGACATCACTTTAGTGAGG
This sequence comes from Xenopus petersii, assembly GCA_038501925.1. Lineage (NCBI taxonomy): Eukaryota > Metazoa > Chordata > Amphibia > Anura > Pipidae > Xenopus > Xenopus petersii. The sequence goes on along the minus strand of CM076680.1, from coordinate 165,788,221 downwards.
GTCTCTAGTGACACTCTAGTAACTCAAATGACTGCTTACTTGTATACAGTGGTAACAATACTTATTTACATCTCTTGGAAGTGGAAGTGTTGAGTCTGTGATGCAGCATTGCGCTTTTTGGAAAGGTCACATCACAAAAGCTAGATCTCATCATGCCTCTCCCGTTACATTCCCATTATAACTTATACAAGTGAAGCTTACTGAAGACTATAGTGTGAACGAGCTCTAACAGGGAACTGTAGCCTGGTCTAGGCAGCCTTGCATCTCAGCATTTACATACCAGCACTGATTCAACATTGGGCCAGAAGGGCCAATTTCACACTCAATAATATGCTGTGCATTTGGGCCATAGGATAATGGGCAAAATGACTGATCCAGATAATGGAAAATCTCATATATTTTACAACGGGAAGCTATTGAAAACTGTTCTGAATTGTTAGCTAATGTGGTGACATTTAGTTATAATCCTTCAGAGGCGATTACCAAGAGAAATCAGTGACTATGTGACTGAAGTGGTCACTCCATATATCTCGTCCTTCATCAATGAAAATGGTCCTTAAGCTTCAGCACACTGCTCGGTTCCTCTACAAGCCTGAGCTGTGCTATGAAACTCTTCAGCCTAAAGGATACAGAGTTTTTCCACCCCTTAAAAAATGTTTTAGGTGGAAATGTAACTAGTTCTTTAGGAAGATGGTTTGTTTTCTTGATGGACAATTAACACTGCCTGCTCTATCCATCTATGGAGAAATGAATAGAATATGCTTTATGCAGGTAAATCCTACTACAAGATATAAGGGACCATTTACTAGAGACAGAGGAAAGAAGAGCACAGAGAAGACAATATGCAATAACAAAACAGGGTGCATTGCATTGCAGTTCGTCTAAACGGAATGTGCAGCAGCTTGGTAACACCCAAGATGTGGATGCTTTCTAGCACAGTATTGAAGTAAAGTCGTTCTATTATCTCTAAACCAGGATTTTCTGTGAAAGTCGTTAAAGTCCAACCTTCAGTCAGGATCCCCCTTGAATATTATAAGGTCTACAGACATACAGTATGAAAAACCTGACTGTATCAGCCAGACAATGTCACCCTAAATAACCATCATCTTGGGCTTCCAGGAGTATCTCTCATCATTTTTGTTTGTTTGTTTGTTTTTGAAAAGTTTATTTTTATTGAGTTTTAACAAGATAGCAAAGGAAGAAAGGAAGGGAGGTTATATAAAGAAGGGATGGTGAGTTGACTGGGAGTATTGTCTATTAGTTCGAGCCATGGAGTCCATATGTTCTCAAATTTTTTTGGGCATTCTCTGGCTAGGTAGCTAAGTTTGTACAGTTCCAGTTGTGAGTTGACAATCCATTGGCATCATGTTTACTTTGGTATGACCTTGTACCAGGGTTCCAGATAAGGTCACCTACCCAATCTCTGCAGTTTTTGCTCTTCAGCCACTCCTCCATCCATATCTCTTCTCGTTGTCATGGCTGGCCAGCACCTTGAATTTAATTCAAAATCTCAGCAGATATTGACCCAAGATAGGCCAAGTAACCACAGCAGAAGAAATGCTCCTCAAGTATCACCATGTCCATTTCCTTTAATTGCTAAGTAAATACACTGAAACCAAGTGTTTCTCTGTTGTGACAAAGATTTACGCAGTAGCCATCTGATGGGAGAAAAGGAACCATAACACACTCCAGATGGACTTTGCAGGGACTTTCACACCTTCCCTTGGCAAGAGACACATATAGAAATGCTGCCGTTACATTCTGTGATTCAGGGATCAGGAGGCTTTTCTTGTGTATTTGTGAGTTCATTAGGAGAATTCCGACTTCCAATACCAACAGTATAATTGCTTTTACCATTCTGAAAGCTAAAGCTCATAATTGTTTCTGGAATCACACATGTTCCACCCCATCACTGGCACATCTGGTCTGGATGTTCATAAAACACAGTTGGGCTTAAACCTCCGCATAGAAGGATTAGTCTGGAAAAGTCTTTCGGGAGGTGCACATGGGGCCAAGTTTCTGGCTCATGCCTTCACAGGAGCGGCCTCAATCTAAAAGTATAGGAATCAGTGTCAGTCAAGTGAATTGGATAAATGGGTGTAGTATGGACAGGTGGGGGTGATAACACTTTATGAAGCGCAAGTGCTCTGTGTCTGCCGGTGCTTCCGTGTGCCTATGTGATACATAACTAAGGAGATAGGGTGGCTACAAGCCTTACCCCGCCCTCTCATGAATACAGAGTTTCCGAATACAAACAGCACTTGTATTCATGGGTCACACACACTCCATTTTGGCCTGTAGAGTTCAAAAGTGCATGTTTGAACTTTACACCACAGCCTGCATTGTGCGCATGACCCCTATATATTTAGAAAGATTGGGGCACTCGTAATCCCTTTGAAGAGTCTCACGCACAGAAGATTCTGTTTTTTCCTACAATTTTTGGGATTCTCATGTATAAAATATGTTCTATGCCAGACTAAAGAAAAGGCCATGCATCCATATATGGACACAAGCTAATGAGCTTACGTGTGCCAATATACATGGTGGGCTTCCAGTTACAAGCTAGCACCCATTCTCTAGCACTTTACACTACCCTGACCTTTATTGTGGTGGTCTCTTTTTACCCCAGACTCTTCAGAGCTTCACTCTCATCTCTTTTCAAGATGGGGTGAATAGGGATACAAAGACCAGCTGCACCCTCAATGCACTGGGTGGGAAGGAGCGAGCTTATTCTATAACAAATGACTCACTCTGCTAAGGGCTCATAATCCAGTAGTGATGGAAAGAGTAGGGTTTTAAAAATTTTTTGGAGCAATGTGGTCCGAATGCTCTAATATAAGGTAAACGCCTATCATGTCTAAGCTGCCGTGAAATTCAGGGGGTACTGAAGACAGGGGTCCCATGGCCCTAAGTTGGGACCATGCAATTTGTCGTGAAAGGAGCTGATTTTGCAGCATGGGCAGGGTTTTGATTGAATCATGGATGGAGTTTTGGCATATGGGTTGGGGCAAATCAATTTGTGCATACAAGGGCTAATTTTTACATTGGGGCCCCATTTTACTTCTTGGCAGGGCCCACCACTGAGGGAACCCAGGGCTAACTTAGATTACTCATGGCGGCCCTGATCCCAGCGTGGGTTGGACCTACACCGACTGTGCAAAGTGATCGAAATCCCACACATATTTAAAATAACGAATTTGGTCATGTGACGATCCCCGACTAATGCTTGGGATGGAGTCCTGCAGCGGGCCAGGTACCCACGGGTTACCCATAAAAAAAGCAGGTACCGTGTGGATGAGGGTAGGATTTTCAGGTGCGGGTATAGATGTGGGTCTGCGGGTTGGGTTGTGGGTCTCATCCAAATTTCTTATATCATATCTTATATTATATCGTATCTTACTCCTTTTAAGGTTTTTCAAAACATTTTCAGTCCCCGGCCACTTTTTCACTTCCGGTTTGCAGCAACATCAATTCCTATTTAATAGCAGTCAGCGGGTTGCGGATAAGACAGTTGCGGGACGGGTAGCGGATCAAAGTAGTAAATATGCGGGTTGCGGGTCCGGCAGTGTCGGACTGAAACACCAGGGGCCCACCCAAAAACCTTAGACCAGGAGCCCACTCTCAGTAATATTATTCTTCCTTTCCTCACTCAACCTCTATTCTCCTAGTCTCTTTTATTATATCTTTATTAGATATTTATATAATATATTATTCCATCTATTTAGCCTCTTTTTCTCACAGAAATAGGGAATGACCATGAAATAGGCCAAATGTTTAGCAGCATGAGGGGCCACTGACACCTGGGCCCACCGGGAGTTTTCGTGGTATCCCAATGGGCCAGTCCGACACTGGGTCCGGGTCTTATAAATTGGTTCCGCGCAGGACTCTAGCTTGGGACACTTTAACTGTTGACCTCAAAGCAATTGAGGCCACAATTTATTTTTTTGCTGCTCTTTGCAGTGAGTGTTTTACATGATCTCCGGCTCTGTATAATCAGCATTCCCATTGCATAACAAGCTGAGATGTGGACGTGGAGCCCAGTTAAAATGATTGCGTACGCTACGATGCAGCGCTTGGCAAGTGATAATTGCTTGTTATGCCCATATTTCATCCCGAAGTTAAGCCTCGCTTTCTAAATCCCATCCAGAGCTGCAAATGATATGCAACCCCATGAAATCCATTGAATTGTTCCATAGGAAACGCATCCTATTAAGGAATGCGACACGACTGTTTCCCTGGGAAACTATAAAGTCTTGGCTAAGGGCTTTGTTACATAGCGGCTCCATAATTAGCCTCCAGCACAGCATGACTGCATCCATGTCGCATGTTTCTCACACAAGCGCCTGTATTCAATGGCGCAGTCAGCTCTGAACCTGTGCAGATGATTGGTCCTTTTGTCTCATACTCACTGGGAAAACAACATGGCAGCATCTTTACAAACCACTTTTGCAAATGACACAATAGACCTTTTTTTGATAAAGAAAAGTAACATAACTGAGATGCAGGGTGCACAGATCAAAGGCCCTCTCTACCTTACCAGTTTAACAGAGATGTCAGATTTACTGTGTTGTAGCACCCCTTGTGGGTCATACCCTGAGCAAGGGCCCTATTGTTAACCCTTCACAAGGTTACATATATATATATATATATATATATATATATATATATATAGGGTAACAGTCACCCTACTATAGTTCTAGGGGTACCCAGGGCCTAAATAAGCCCTCACCCTAAATCTCCCCATAACTGGCCTTCAGGCTGGGCCCCCTTAGCTTATAACAAGATTACAGATATATAGAAACATTGGGGTAACAGTCACCCTGCTATAGTTCCAGGGTTACCCAGGGTACAAATAAACACTCACCCCAAATCTCCCCCTAACTGACCTTCAGACTGGGCCCCCTTAGCTCATAACAAAGTTACAGATATATAGAAACATTGGGGTAACAGTCACCCTGCTATAGTTCCAGGGGTACCCAAGGCACAAATAAACACTCACCCCAAATCTCACCCTAACTGACCTTCAGACTGGGTCCCCTTAGCTCATAACAAGGTTACAGATATATATTAACATTGGGGTGTCACCCTACTATAGTTCCAGGGGTACCCAGGGTACAAATAAGCACTAACCCCAAATCTCCCCCTAACTGGCCTTCAGACTTGGGCCCCCTTAGCTCATAACAAGGTTACAGATCTATAGAAACATTGGTGGAACATCCATGCAGCAAACATTATACATCTAGAACAGCAAACAACTGCCTAATCTACTTGACCTTCATGGAAAGCTCCCAGGAGAATGTAGAAGAACAAAGCTATTCTCTCCAAATCCCAGACTAATTGGTCTCCAGGCTGAGCTACAGATCCAGGACCCACCAGGGACCCAGCCTCATAGTTTGGAAACTGCTGCCCTGAAACTGTCGCTTGGTTAGGGAAGCCAAAAAAGACAATATGAGGCTGTGACCTTAAAATTCCCTTGTGTGAGTCAGTATCTCTCCATCTTTTTCTCCAGGGGACCCAAAGTGAGTCGTGGAATTAAATCTGTGAACCTAAAATTGCCTAAGAACAAATTAGGCCCCTCCCCCCTTGTTTAATTTTCTACTGTAATTATGGAGACCTACCCTAAACATCATGGAATCCTAATTTTGGGTCCTGAACCGTAATAGCAGGTATAAGTCAACAGGTGCCCCATTCCCATTTCTCACATCAAGTCATTGGAAAGGTTAATATATAGATATCCGAAATGCCCAAATACGGCCCCTTTTTAACCCAACAGCCATCTTTTCCCATAAACCAGAGACACGTAGAGTGAATTCTAATGGCAGACACTGAACAGAGACATTCTGGTGAGATTGACAAGATAATGGAAGACTGAGCATAGATCGGAGACCCTCCCAGATGCTCCATTCCAACACTCCGACACGTCAAGGACATCATCAAATGGATCCTGCCGATTTAAGTGACTATAATACAGCACATCGTTTCGCCACTATTAACATAATTTATTCTTTTAATGTCACATTTTAGAGCAGGAGCAACACTGTATAATAGGTGCATTATGCCTTAATTACCTATAATACAATAAGAATTTACCCTTGTACAGTCACTTTAATATCAGCCTCATAGTTCTCCATTTTCTGTTGTTTCCCATTGCAATTTAATATTTGTGTGTGTGTAGTAACAAAATATGGGGGTACACCCTTAGCGGTGTGTGGGGGTCAAGGCCTAAATTCTACTCGTGAGCCACATTCAGATGTAAAAAGAGTTGGGGAGCAACACAACCATGAAAAATGTTCCTGGGGTGCCAAATAAGGGCTGTGATTGGCTATTGGTAGCCCCTAAGTGAACTCTCAGCCTACTGGGGACTCTTTTTGGACGTACACCTGGAGGCACATTTATCAAGGATCGAATTTCGAATTCATGTGTTTTTTTTTAACTCCCCTAAACTCCCATAAATTCGAAAGTTGACTTGTCGAAATTTATTATAAATCAACTTTTTTAAACTCGAACGAATTTAAATGACCCAAAATCTCGAATCAAATTCGATTTGAATGATAAAAACTCAATTCCAATTTATAAAAACTCGATTCGAGTTTTTTTCTCAGAAAAAAAACTTGAACGTCAGGAAGGCTACAAACCTCACCAAATAGAGCTCTGGACCTCTCTCGTTGACTTATACAGTAATTCGGCAGGTTTTAGGTGGCAAATAGTCAAATTCAAGTTCTTAAGGGGCCAGAGTATGATACATCTTGAAATTCGAATTAAACCTAGAAATGAGTTTGTATAATTCACAATTTGAATTTGAGAGTTTTGACCAAAAAATAAATATCACTCCTACCCTTTATGTAGTCTAAATTACACTGTTTACACTGCAAATAATTCACTCTACAATATAAAATTGTATTCCTGAACCAACAAGTGTATTGTTTTTAGTTGTAATATTGGTGTGTAGGTGCATCTCAGGTCATTTTGCCTGGTCATGTGCTTTCAGAAAGAGCCAGCACTTTAGGACTGAACTGCTTTCTGGCAGGCTGTTGTTTCTCCTACTCAATGTGTAACTGAATGTGTCTCAGTGGGACCTGGATTTTACTATTGTGTGTTGTTCTTAGATCTACCAGGCAGCTGTTATCTTGTGTTAGGGAGCTGCTATCTGGTTACCTTCCCATTGTTCTGTTGTTAGGCTGCTGGGGGGATGATATCACTTCAACTTGCAGTACAGCAGTAAAGAGTGATTGAAGTTTATCAGAGCACAAGTGACATGACTGGGACAGCTGGGAAACTGACAATATGTCTAGCCCCATGTCAGATTTCAAAATTAAATATAAAAAAATCTGTTTGCTCTTTTCAGAAACGGATTTCAGTGCAGAATTCTGCTGGAGCAGCACTATTAACTGATGCCCCTGACAGAATCCCTTTAAAGGAGGGTGGTCCAAATAGTGGGATGTGTCCAGTTATTGGTTTATATCGAGGGGTCCCTAACCTTTTACTCGTGAGCAACAGTTAGATGTAAAAATAGTTGGGGAGTAACACAAGCATGACAAATGTTCCTGGTTGCCAAATAAGGGCTGTGATTGGCAATTGGTAGCCCCTAAGTGAACTCTCAGTCTATAGGAGACTCTGTTTGGCAGTACCCATGGTTTTTATACAACCAAAACTTGCCTCCAAGCCTGGAATTCAAAAATAAGCTCATGCTTTGAGGCCACTGAAAGCAACATCCAAGGGGTTGGTGAGTAACATGTTGTTCATGAGCCACTGGTTGGGGACCACTGCTTTATATTATGGCCGTCAGACAAGACCTTTATAGATATATTCAGCTGTATAAAAATAAAAGCCACACTAGGAACATGTTGTCCAGTTCTAATAAAGTCATCTCCCCCCCCCATTCACTGCCACTTTAAATTCTTCCGATTTGCGTTTTTTTTTCTTTCTCATTTTACTTTACATTACAATGAAACCCCTAAATTAGCCAGAAAGCCCACTTAAAAGGCCCTTTCCATCACTTTCTATTCTTTCCTGTGGTCATTGCTTTCAGCTGGCACAGTGGCACTCCTCTTATTGTTATAATCACAGCCTCTAATGGAAAGTTCTGCTTGGGAGGATCAATAGGGTTGGATTGCTCGTGCTTATTACTAGTGTTTGGCCACCATTAGCCAGGCACATCCGCTGAGAGTAGGAGTGACGGGGGGCAGCTCATTCCCTCATTAGAGAGCACGTTGGAAAAAATATTCTATTGGCTGGGCTCTCGCACTAACAGCAATTCATTTCCATAATGGGAATAAGATGTAGCGACGGGTCTTACAATTGATCACAGGACCCCTAATGTGTCTGTCACGTTCCTCTTGGACCTAATTTTCAAAACCAGCCAAAGTCAGCTACAAAAGTATCCCAAAAATAGCTCAATATCTGCAGTGAAAAAAAGTCTAAAAAAATAAATGAATATATTTGAAAATAAGCCTTTTTCAAATTTTTACTGTTTCGTTAATTTTTCCATGAAGCAAAATGGGACAAGTTCGCCCGTCATCAGGGGTATAACTACTGAGGGGGCCCAGGAGGTATAGGGGTCCCATGAATCCCTAATCTATGGTGTTTATACAAATGGCCTGAAATTGCATTTGTTTCTCATATAACATCAGCTACAGTAATAAAATTTCTGTCTACAGTCTTCAGCAGAGAAGGTAATCCAAAGGAGTTAATATCAGACAACGGACCACAGTTTGTCTCATATGAGTTTGAATCCTTCCTGAGAGAGAGAAATATTGTACATAGGAAATCTTCAGTGTATTACTCACAAGCAAATGGAGAAATCGAGCGATTCAACATAAGTCTCAAAGAAGCACTACAGACAGCAAATCTTACTGGGAAATCTTGGAAAGTATTTACAACTGAGTTCCTAGATAACTACAGAGCAAAGCACCTTGCAACAGCCCCAATCATCTCCAGCTGAATTATTACATGGCAGACAGACACAAGACACAAAATACTGTGCCTACAAAATCAACTACTGCTGACATGGATCTTTAGTCAGAATTAGGAAACCAGGAATACTGAAACAAGGACAATCTAAATTTAATACACCTTGTGAAGTGAGATGCCAGGGAGGACCATACACATATGAACTGTCTGATGGACTCATATGAAATGCAAGTCGTCTTGCTCCTGTTAGATATGACTTTGGAGAAGCTCCATTTGATGAAGGACATTTTCCTACTCCTGATGTCAACTGCAATAGGCCTGAAGAAAGTGAACCTATAAGGCGTACTGAGAGAATCAGAAAACTACCTGCATGGACCCAGGACTATGTGATGTGAAGAATGAATAATATTGTTTTAAAATGCATACTGTTTAATTGTTGCTGTTAATTATAGTTGTCCAAATGCTTTCCTATTATAGGGGGAATATGTGGTGTTTATACAAATGGCCTGTAGATGTCACTGTGCTCAAAACTTATACTGTGCATACTTTCTATACAGCTTGTGGTGTAAGAGTTGCTTACTGTTGTGTAATGGCTGCATGAGCCTGCTAATAAAGCACTGTTATACTCTACTCATCCTCGGCTACCAAAACATAACATAATTCATATACAATATCAATAAATATTGGTAAAACAGGGCAACCTCTAGATATTTTGGTTGCCAGCAGATTTTTGCCCCAAAATTTTCTGAAATTGAGGAAAGTCACCAGAAAATGCGAGACTGCTTAAAAGGGATGGGAGACTGGAGTACAAAGCCCAAAATCTGGTAACTCCCACAAAAAGTAGCCCAAATCCGTAACCTTGGCTCAAATTTGGCTGTAAAAACGCCAATCTGGCAACCCTGCTCTTGGTGGTGGTTACTAAATAGCAAAGCATGAGCAAGTGTCCTGTGTTTTGTACCAGTCAATATTTTGTATATATTATTTGCATCCTTTCTATTCCAGTATATGTTGCCACTTGCTTAAAATGTAAATGTGCTTCTGTATTTATTACTTATTTTTTTTTACAATGTTTTGTAAAAATACAAAACACAGCAGCGAGGTCCCTTCCAGTTTGGTTCAAGCTTTAAGAATTTTAGGGGGTCAAGGGTGCTACGAAGCCTTGTGTGTTTATATGGTCACAGAACCCCTCAGTGACTTCTTATATCCTTATCATTTACAGTAGGGGGTACATTATCCCTTATAATACATGAGTGATACTCAGAGTTCCCTGTATAACTCAGCCTGCAGCCTTGTGTCTTTATATGGTCACAGAACAACCCCTCAGTCACTTCTAATATCCTTATCATTTACAGTAAGGGGTACATTATCCCTTATAATACATGAGTGATACTCAGAGTTCCCTGTGTAACTCAGCTTGCAGCCTTGTGCCTTTATATGGTCACAGAACAACCCCTCAGTGACTTCTAATATCCTTATCATTTACAGTAGGGGGTACATTATCCCTTATAATACATGAGTGATACTCAGAGTTCCCTGTATAACTCAGCCTGCAGCCTTGTGCCTTTATATGGTCACAGAACAACCCCTCAGTGACTTCTTATATCCTTATCATTTACAGTAGGGGGTACATTATCCCTTATAATACATGAGTGATACTCAGAGTTCCCTGTATAACTCAGCCTGCAGCCTTGTGTCTTTATATGGTCACAGAACAACCCCTCAGTCACTTCTAATATCCTTATCATTTACAGTAAGGGGTACATTATCCCTTATAATACATGAGTGATACTCAGAGTTCCCTGTGTAACTCAGCTTGCAGCCTTGTGCCTTTATATGGTCACAGAACAACCCCTCAGTGACTTCTAATATCCTTATCATTTACAGTAGGGGGTACATTATCCCTTATAATACATGAGTGATACTCAGAGTTCCCTGTATAACTCAGCCTGCAGCCTTGTGCCTTTATATGGTCACAGAACAACCCCTCAGTGACTTCTAATATCCTTATCATTTACAGTAGGGGGTACATTATCCCTTATAATACATGAGTGATACTCAGAGTTCCCTGTATAACTCAGCCTGCAGCCTTGTGCCTTTATATGGTCACAGAACAACCCCTCAGTGACTTCTAATATCCTTATCATTTACAGTAGGGGGTACATTATCCCTTATAATACATGAGTGTGTGGTTCTGACTAATATTCTCTTTGTTTTGTGGGCATTGTGACTGGTTAAGTGTCTGTGCAGTGGATATTGCAGGCTTGTCCTGCTCACAACCTCACAGCGGGCCACAGAGCTAGCACACATTGCCGGTTGCCAATTTGGCACAGCCGTGTGAATGCCAGTCCTCCAGGCTTTCCTCCACTCCACGGGAGATAAAAGCTGCATTAATTCCCTCTATTATTCCCTGGCTGTAGCGCATGACGGTGGCACTGAAGAGATTTTCAGACAAAAAAAAGTGAGTGGGATGTTAATTGCAATATGTCTAGAAAAGAGGAGGAAAATGAGAAATGCATGACAGCTGTTGAAGAAAAGCTTGGCTGCATCTTCATTCACAAGAGACTGTTAAAGGATTTCACCCTTTATGTGTTTTGTTTTTTATTTCGGGGTTAGCAGTTGTTCTGAGAAAAGCGACATTGAGTGTGTGTGTTACAGGCTCTGCTGTGTCCTATGGAACAACATGAGTAATTGTGATGTTGTAACTTACACTATGCAAAACAAAGGAGCCAGGAATGTATAAATAGTAGTGTCCATTGTGATGTCATTGCTGCTTAGTGATGTCACGGGGGGCCCAAGGGTACCAAGTTACTCCACTGTTGAAATGTGTGTATTGTGTTACATTCAGGGATCATTTCAGGGTACGGTAGAACAAGTCCCTGGACCTCAAACATCAAGGTGGGAATATGAATAGAAGAGGCCTAAATAGAAAGATGAGTAATAAAAAGTAGCAATAACAATACATGTGTTGCCTTACAGAGCATTTGTTTTTTAGATGGGGTCAGTGACCCCCCTTTGGAAGGCTGGAAAGAGTCAGAAGAAAAAAAAGGCAAATAATCAAAACACTATAAAAAATAAATAATAAAGACCAACTGAAAAGTTGCTTAGAATTAGCCATTCTATAACATATTAAAGGTAAAGGTAAATCATCCCTTTAAGCAGTCGTTAGCATGTGGTTGTTTTGGTGCAACTTGTTCACAGTTCATCACAGCCGACTGAGGGACGTAATGGTGGTGGGACCATATGGAAACAAGTGTCTTCAATGAATGACAATGAAACAGGCAACATTTGCATCTATTTCAGCTTGATCACATTTACATTTTATATAAAACATTTTTGAACTAAGACAACTGATTTCTGCTAAAACATTCTATTTGCCGGGATCTACCTGGAGGCAACACACACATGGAGCAGACTTTATTTAGATATTTGTCCCACCATCCATTTAAATGGAGCTCAGAAGCGACATTTGCTCCATCTGTATTTCTTTTCCTCAAAAACATTTTGTGGGTCCAGCACTAATTTGAACTTGGGATCATAAGGCAATAACACACAAGGGTTTATCACGCAAATATGTGCCATTTCGCTGAAAAAATTGCGAATTTCCAGCGAATGGCAAAAAATTCACAAAAAGCGAATTTTGACACCCATGTTAATTTTGACGCCCATGTCAATTCTGACGATCGTGTCTATTTTGGCGCCGGCGTTAAACTCAATGGGTGTCCGAATAACGTTGACGAGCGACGGTTTCGATGCAAGCGACTCATCCGACATGCGTCCAAAATTGTTTGATGCCAGCAAATTTTTGCAGCAGAATAGAGAATGATTTTTCCAGCACGAAATGCAGAAATTCGCTGCTTATTCGTCTGAATAATGTTGACACACGACCGTTTCAACTTGAGCTAATTTTCCACCGCGCGTCTAAAAATTTTTGATGCCGGAGAATTTTCGCAGCAGTTTTGCAAATTTATTCGCCAGCAGCAAAACACGGGAATTCTGTGCAGATTCGCACCTTCTGAATTTATTGCCCATCACTAGTGACTGGAGTCCACCAGGTTTTCTTCCTGAAAGCCCAGTCCAACCCTGGAGGGGATCCTAGAGTTCTGATTGGTCAGAAAGCCTGGTATGCCACAGACCTAACACTATGAGATATGGGAAGAAATGGAGAGAATAACAAGGGAAAAGAATAAGAGGAGGAAAAGGGGAATTGGAAAAGTATAACACTAGAGAGTAAGACAAATGAGGGAAAGAGAAATAAAGGAAAATGAAGTAAAGAATTAAATGGGAGCAAAGAGGTTTAACAGAGAAATAACGGGAGGGGATTACAGCAGAAGCAGAGAAAACAGAGATGAAGGACTAAGGAATTAACTTGAAAGAATAAAAGAGGGGATAGAAGAGAAAGATTGAAGAGAGTAAAGAAAGCATTGAATGATGATGGAACTGGAAACAGAACGAATTCTCTGACAGGTGAGTTTCCAGCTCTAACTCTGTAGATGTTGACAACCTCTAACAAGATTTAACTAAAATTAGGGGCAACATTTGCCAACTTGGCCTTGGGTGTTGGAACACAGAACACTGTTTGTCTCCTCCTCCAGCTTTGTTTTTAAAAGTGTCGGTTTTTATTCCTCGTCTCTCTCCCGGGCTGTTGGCACAAGATTTCTTCTGAAAGTCTACGTTAAGATGGTCATAGACGTGCAGATAAATCCTTGTTCATTGTAATCTCCTGACCTGCTACTAACCATTCAGATTAAATAAAGTAGTAAAAAGGACAAATCAGACATTAATTCAAAGACGGCAATCGATTGAAAGTTCTGTCTGACAAATAGCAGTGACAGTTGTCCATTGATATCGTCAGAGATATTATCATTAGCCGACAGAAACCTTCTAGCCTGTCCCACCGACTAAACAGCCAAGCTTTAAGATGGCCATAGACGCAAAGATCCGATCGTAAGAATCGAGGATTCTTTCGATTTCCGGACCGCGTGTGGAGAGTCCCGACATGTTTCGTCCGGCGGAGATCGGTCGTTTGATCGATCGGACAGGTTAGAAAATTTCTGTCAGCTGCCGATAATATCTCTGCGTGTATCGCCGATCGTACGATTTTCAGTGGGAGACGGTCACCAGCTTTGTCGGACATAACTTTCGTACGATTACTGTCAGGGGCAGAACATCGGCTCATCTGTTCTTTTCTACTTTATTTGATCGGAATGGTTAGTGGCAGGTCGGGAGATGGGGAAGTCCGATCATACGATGATTCGTACAATCGGATCTTTGTGTCTATGACCAGCTTTAGCAGGCCCGGACTGGCAATCTGTAGGTTCGGGCAAATGCCCGATGGGCTTGCTTTAAAATGTAAATGGAACGCTCACCTAAAAATGCAAATGAGGTCTGTCTTTAATATGTAAATGAGACACTCATTTTAGAAATGTAAATGAGCTGCCCGTAACAGCCACAGCTAAGGTGATGCCTGTATTTGTTAATGCACATGTCACTACTGGCATATGGGCGGAACCTGGAATTCTGACCAACTTTAGTTAGTAATATTAGTTGCTTGCTATATCCCCAATCCCTTATGCTTATGATAGGTGTGTTGGCAACAGGAGGATCACTTCAGCCTGTATGTGGAAAACTGTGTAGCATTAATTGCATGAGGGACCCTCGTCTCTTCAAGTAAGACACACTTTGGCCCTGTGACACACATGGTAATTAAAGTCCTCTTATCTGCCAGGGGGCAGGGTCTAGCTGGGGGCACACAGAGGAAAATTTAGAATATACTATAAGTATAGGGCTACTAATCCATCTGATACAGTAGTTGTGATAGAAACTAGGGTGAGATATTTGTTGCAAGGGCCAGTTCCATCACATAGGGTAAATAATGTTGCTGGGGATGTTGCCAGGCGCAACTTTGCCAGGCGTATTGTCGCCAGAGCTCTGCAAATTCACTAAAATCCGAAGTTGAGCACAGGGGTAGCGTAAGTTTGCGAAGTTGCGCTAGCGTTAATTCGCCAAGTGAAGCGAAGTTTCGCTAGCGATGGTTCATTTGCATACGGCGCGAAATTCAAATTTCAATGGATGAATACGTATCAGCACTTCAAATGCCTAGAAAACCTTCAAATCAGCAAATATAAATGTTATTTTGCCCTACACATGTGCCCACTGTCTAGGTAAGTTGCCATGAGTCAGGAAATGTAGGGGGGAAGGAGAGGAGCCCCAAAAAAATTTTCGATCTTTTTCGGCCTATCACCCATCATGTAGAAAAGACGCCAGCGTTTTTTGGGACTTAGAAAAAAATTAGACTTTTTTGGAAACAATCCCTATCTACTCTATTGCGCTTCGCCAGGTCTGAGGTGGCAAAGGAAGTGTAGCGTAAAAGGTAGCATTCAGTACACTATGCAAGTTAGTGAATTTGCGTAGTTACATCGCTAGCGAAAATTCACTTGCGTAAGTGTGCGAAGTAACACTAGCGAATTTACGCCAGCGTTCGTTAGTGAATTTGCGAAGTACCGAAAATGCCAAACGCTAGCAAATTGACAATAGCGTTTGGCGCTTCGGCGCTTAGTGAATTTGCGCCTAAAGGTGACCGAGTCTGCAGCTTATTGGCCAGTGTGTGGGGTGCTCCGAAGTGCGTCCCCCATCGATATCTGACCAAATGTCGGTCAGATGTCTATCGGACAGGAGTAAAAATCCTGCATCTGTTCGTTGATGTGGCCCCGCGATCCCACCGCCTGTTTACCCTTCATTATGATCCAATCATTGGGCCCTATGGCCCACGATCGGATCAGCCGATATCGCCCACTTAAGGTGGGCATATCAGGGAGAGATCCGCTCATTTGGTAACATCGCCAAAGTGTATGGCCACCTTTACACTTTTACTTCTAGAGAATTTTGCTTGTACTGCACTGCTCCCAGGTTATTTCAGTCCTTCTATGTAAATAGTAATTGGCCACATATGAACCAGAAGGATTAACGCAAGTGATGATGGAAAATACCATCTGTCCTTGTGAGTATGCCGCCTCATTTGGGGGCAATGGGTACTCTTGGAAACAAATGGGCTTATTGCACCTTTAAAAATCCAACTTGATGATGTTGCTGCATGGAAAGCGATTAAGCAGAAAAGAAATATCTCTGGCAGAGGAAATATCAGCCTTTCTAATTATGGGGAAAGCAGTACAGCCTGAAGGCATTCACTCCTACCTTCGTGGCTACTGTCAATCCAAGTATGGATGAGGCAACACAAATAACTGTAAAATGAATGGTTGCTTCAGGGTTTACTCTTACAGATGAGACCCTCACTTCTACCACTACACCAGTTTCAATACACTTCCCGAGGAATCCAAACTGTTCTTGAGCTATCATCGTTATTTATCATTCCTAGGGGACAACCGCCAATCTCAAGAATCGCTCTTCACCAGAAGCTAATCACGGGGCCCCGTACAGCAAAATTTTCTGGGCCCCCTGGTCCCTGCCCACCCCCACCTGGCCCCCAAGCCCCACACCATATCCTGCCCACACCACAGTAAAAAGTCCATACATCATCGGTGGTCAGGGCCCCCCTATAAGTTACAAAAAACATTGGCGTCAGGGCCCCCACAAAGTTTTTAAAAAAAACATTGGCGACCAGGGTCCTTTATAAAAGTTTTTTTTTTAAAAAACATTGGTGGTCAGGGCTCCCCTAAAAGTTAGAAAAAAAAATCACTGGTGGTCAGGGCCCCCCTATAAGTTAAAAAAAAAACATTGGCACCAGCGCCCCCGTAAACGTTTTTAAAAATCATTGGTGGTCAGGGGCAAGGCCCCCCCTTACAAGTTAAAAATGCCATTGGTGGTCAGGGGCAGAGCCGTACCAGGCCGGTCAGTCTACTTAGGCAACCTGGCCTGTCCCGGCGCTGGCTGGGAACGCGCATTTGCGAATTGATGTGTGCATGCGCAGAAGCACAAATAGACCGGCACAAAACAACACAATTGGAAAAAGTCGGGGAGAGAGCAGACCACCAAAAATGGTGGTCAATGGCCCCTTATAAAATTAAAAAAACATTGGTGCCAGGGGTTTAGGGGGGAAAAAACATGTTGGAAAATACCTTAGGTTCTTCTTCCTTGTCCTCGTGTTTTGTTCTACAGCATTCGGCTCCGGTTTTTCCACCGCATCTTCCTTCGCCACTTCGGGTCGCAGTTCGCAAGTGCTTTTCGGTGAGTGCAGCATGGCTGGGCCCCCCTTTCACCTTAAACTTTGCTGGGCAGGACAACTGTCCCCGCTGTTCCCCCATGATGGCGGCCCTGCCTAAATATCTACACAACGCTTTAGGCTAAGTCCAGACAATGGATATGATTGTGAATTCTCAACAAGAGGTGAAGAGGTGAAGAGGTCCTGCTTCTCTCCTTGTATTCTGAAGGAAGGGCAGACTTCACTGCAAAATGCAAAATGTTGCATTTTGGTGGCAAAATCTGCAGGGTCCGCCTGCAACCGTGCGGAAAACAATACTTCTGGGTGAAGGCAGAGCAGGAGCAGCGGGGGAGCAGATTCTCGGGACGCATTTCCTCACAACCTACCAAGGTCAGTCTCATCATCAGACAATTAACCTGCCTTTATGTTTTTGGAGTGTGAGGGAAAACCAAAGTACCTGGAGGAAACCCAGGAAGACATGGAGACAACATTTTAAAGCCTTGCAGATCGTGGCCCCAGTTGGAATCAAACTCAAACTCAGCACTGTAACGCAGAAATGCTAAACACACGAGGCACCATACAGCCCAATATACTGTACATATTCCCACCTCAAGCTTATCTAAGGAAGTCACCTTAAGGGTCTGTTTTTTTAGTTTTTGTTTAAAGAATCTTTAATATTATCCTAAGACTATATTCATTGATGGATGTCTGAAACCGAGTGTTTCTCTGGTATTTTACAATGCACTCAGTGTCTTAATAATCTATCTCCAAACTGACAGCATAGAAACTGGCAGTTTTACGGTAAATCTGTGCCCAATTAATTTTGCCAAGTTTAGGGCGACAGTATTTGTTGTATTTGTAGAACGAACAATGTTTTCCTGAACATCTTTAAACATTAAGGCAATTAAATAATCGGAGTTTTTGTTTTCCGTCTCATCTGTTTGGACAAATCGAAAAGGAATAATCGAAATACAGTCGACTCAGTATTATACAGCTAATTAAACAGGTCTTTGTTTTCGGCAATAGTTTGGGGAGCTTTCTTCTGCAGGCTTTTTTAGAGGGTTTATTTATTATTCAAGGTAGGAGTCACCAACCTTTTTTGGCCCGGGGACCAATAAAGAGCAAATTTTTTAAGGACCTGAGGAGGGGTCCGGGAGGGGGGTCGTGAGGTGTCGGAGGGGGTCGGGAAGGGTTGGGAGGGGGTCGGGGAGGGGTCGACGTCCAATTTGGGTGCGATGGCGTCAAATTCTGAGGCGCAGTAAAATGATGGAGTAAATTAACCGAATAAACTGGCTAAACATGGTGAGATCATCAGTCAAGCAGATTACTGCCCAGGTTTTGGGGCAAATCAGGCCGGGGTCAATGACTGGATCATACAATGCATATGGAAACCCATCAGTGAGGACCTCATCAATGCTCCGATGCAGTCCTCACGTGGAACTTAAAAACAAGCCATAACCCCAATTGTCCTTGTGTTTTCTCGCCAGAGTCATGAGAAAGAGTTCTAGGAGCACAACGTGCCCTGAGCAGATATCTCCATTTCAGTATTAATATACAAGGCTCACATTTACCTTGTCTCAAAACAACACCTGTTCCAGCAGGTGGCCATGTCATGTTTATGTATGGCACCATATGACGGAAAGGATAAAATGACACACAAAAAAAAAGAAACTAAATCTCATCTCTTGGAGAGAAAATCCCCAGGACATGTGGTTCCGAGCCGCAACGAGGAGCGTGAAGTCATTTGGAGAGATGTCTCTCTATTATACTCTGCACAGTGGGACATTATTATCACTCCTTACTCCTACTGTGTGCTGCAAATGTGTTATGGTAAGAAAAAATGTGTTCTGATTTGGTCCTTTTCCACTATCAGTACCAGGGTTGCCCCCTACAGGTAGAGATCTGCAGTACCATCCATTACCTATGCCACATGTGTTTTTAAGTGGCACTTTTAGTACTTTCCCAAAGTCCACATGAGTCATAACGATCCTTAAAAACACAAACTTGACCTGCCTTCTCAGTCTACATATAACTCAGGGTAAATAAGGAAGCACATTTAGAACCAAGTGCAGAAAGTTCAACAGCAAGCTTTTAGTAGGAAACGTAGAGGTTCTGCATTGTTGTATCAAAAAAAACTTCAATTTACCATAACTTATATAAGGGATGTAAAGAGGAAGGATGTGTGCCTATTGGCCCAGTAATATTATGGAATTCCCTAGCCATTGCCCTTTGTGTTTGGACTCTATTTTGTGGAGGGGTTAGATACTGTTGGAAAGCTTCAGGCAGGAGCCCTCAGTAAGAAGAAGTCAAGACCATTAGGTATGGAGAACACCTTAGTGAAAGTGGTGCTAGCCCAAGGTCCCTTTAACTCCATTATCCCGCCTATTGGAGAGAGGGAGGTATGCCCAACTGGAGAGCAGCACAATGTATCTTCATCCCATACCAAGGTTCTATGAACACATTTACTTCTAGGGAAGTTCCCGAAACCTGCACCAGAGAAAAAAATACAGAAAAAATAAAAACGAGAAGGGGGGATGGGTTTTGGATAGTGATGGGCGAATTTGGCCGCTTCGCCGAAAAATATGCGAAATTCGCAAAACAACGAAAAAATTCTTATTTTTGACGCCGGCATCCATTTTCACGGCAGTTGTGCGAATTTATTTGCCAACGGCGAATTGCACGAACTAGCGGCGAATTCACGCCTGTTGAATAAATTCGCCCATCACTAGTTTTGGATGAATTCCCAACTAAATCCTGGATTTGCCCATCCCAGCTTTACATCTTGCTTGCACTGCAGTGCTACCAGGTTATTTCAGTCTTTCTATGTAAATAGTAGTTGGACACATATGAACAAGAAGGATGTGCGCAAGTGATGAGGAAAAATACCATCTGTCCTTGTGAGTATGCCGCCTGTCTGATTGATGGGACTGCAACAGTTCCACAAGTAGTTTGCTAAGACTTTGAAGTTATCAGTTCTTTGCATGAAACTGATGTATCTGAATTTCTTCATTCTTCTGAACCTTTCTGTATATTGACTGGATCTCAAGGTAGAGTGGCAGGTAAGTATTCAGCAGGACACGTTCACAATTTTATGGGGTAGCAACCCTTGTCTTGACCAGACTATAGGCTACAAGATCATGAGCTCAAAGAGTTGTTTTTGATAGGGGCTGAAAAGCTGAGGATCACAGAAAAGGCTAGATTGGTTAGATTGGTTGTCCATATTTTAATATGCAATTAAATGCAAGTTTCATATTTGGCTTTATCTATTTTGCATGGGTCTGTACTTGTTTCAATGGAATAGTTGAATGTCTACTTTTGAATAAAATTTTAGCCTGGCTGCCTTGAAGTCCATAGAAAAAGGAGAGGGAAAAGATGGCGGAAAAAGGTAAATGGAAAGGTTGAAGGACATGCTGGTCAATCATATTTATTTTATGAATCTATTCTTTTATGGGGGGCAGGGTGAGTTGGACTTTCCACGTTTGGCTGGATTTAAATGAAAGGATGAAACACATTTTCCAAATGAAACAGCAAAAGATGATGCTGGGTCCTGTTACACTTTGATATAGTGATTGTTACATACTGGTTTTTCCTCTTTGGCTTCTTCTGACCAAGGCAGATATCTGCTCAGGAGCCTTGGTTCATTCATACATTCTGGTTGAAGACAGGATTACAGTACCAACAGAAAATGCTGTAATTCATTTAATAAATTCTATAGCACCTGGAAATGCTCAGTTGTTTTTGGAATAAATAATCCAACAATACATCCCTAAACTGTATGTGCAATTCTCTAATTCTATGGCCCCGATAAATTGTAGAGGGGAGATCCCCAGGTTTATATAGAAGAGAGTGTGTGGTCTGATGTGTCTCCCATGGTACACAAGGTTTCAAACATCATAAATCAGTGATCCCCAACCAGGGCCGGAACTAGGGGTAGGCAGAGTAGGCACGTGCCTAGGGCGCAAAGTTTGGGGGGCGCCCGACACGTACCTTTAAGTGCTGCCTTCCCCTGTCCAGTCTGCCGTTCTGTTCCGTGTACGCATGCGTCTGACATCAGGGTTGCGTGCGTCCTGTTCTATGTGCGCCTGTGCCTATCTTATAGCAGGGTGGCGTGCGCTGTGAGACTGCGTCCAGCGTGCATGTGTGCGCTTAAGTATGTGCGCACACAGTGAAGGGGGCGACGCAGCTGACCACTTGCCTGGGGCGCCCGGCCCATCTGGCCCGGCCCTGTCCCCAACCAGTGACTCCTGAGCAACATGTTTCTCACCAACCCCTTGGATGTTGCTCTTAGTGGCATCAAAGCTGGTGCTTATTTTTGAATTCTTGGTTTGGTTGCATAAAAACCAGACGTACTGTCAAACAAATCCTTCAGTAGGCTACCAGGACATATAGTGGCTACCAAATGGCCAACAGCACTTATTTTGCACTTATGCTTGGGTTGCTCCCCAACTCTTTTTACATGTAAATGTGTCTCACGAGTAAAAAGGGTTGGGGACCCCAACCATAAATGAATGTCAGAAAGCTTGATGTCCTCCTGAACTAGGATAATAGTGTTATATTTGTAAGAGGTGCATCAATCTTTAAACTGGTTTGGCTCAGTTCCAGAGGAAAAAACAGGTATTTTTTTAAATAAATTAAATAGTTGAGTATGGTTATACCCTTAGCTCAGTTGGTTTGTAGTCTATCCTATATGCCTAAAGCATTGCTAAGGGCCAGACAGACTTTATAGTGGATGCCTCTGTGAGGAAGGTCTAACCAGAGGAGATGGATGAGATAAGAGTGTCATCGGTTGTTCTAATTATATTCATCTTTAGAGTCTGCTCTGGTGAGTTTATTTTACCCAGTGAATTCTCTAATGGTACTCTTGACCCGTATGAGCCCATTGATTAGGTCGTGCAGCATGTCCAGTTTTGACCATTTGCTGTCCAGGCATGTATACTGTCACAGGGTGCCGTTTAGACATCCATACTAGATCACAGTTGGCCCTTCCAGAGTTCAAAGCTTATTAACAAATGTGGGGAGGGTTAGAGACACCGATTGCACAGTACAATCCTATTTGACCAACTGTAAGGTCAGCCTATATACGATCATAGTAAGATTTACATATCTGATGTCACCGCTTGGGTTTAAGTTTTATCTTAAATAAGTGACACTCAACATGTGCCTCTTCATCTATTGACCTAGAACTCTCACCAGTCCTTCTGTTGTCATGGGATTCTGGGAGATCTAATCTGGCAACAGCTGGAAAGCAAGAAGTTGAACATCCTCATTGTAGATCCCAAGTCTGCTGGCAGTTGAACTGTAAGTAATCCATGAGTATCCAAGAAATGCCATCAATATATTCTGTGCACTTGAAATATCCACAAAAATATATATGTTCATTTCATCCACAGCAGCCTTTACATTTACCGGCCACACAAAAAAAGACCAAAGCCTATACAATGACTAAAAATGTACTTTATTAAAGCAACAAATTCATATATTTGTTGTATCAAATACTACAAATTTAATTCAATTGACCTCCCAAATGCAAACATCAGCATTTTCAACATTTATTATACAATAAAAAGGGAAAATGGTTAGAGGAGCCATTCTAGAGGATGGCATAGGGGACATTACAAATTATTGGTCAGTAGAAATAAACAATATAAAGCTTCAGTGTGCACAAAAAACTTTTTCACTTTCAGAATAGAAAGGTAACATAGTCACATTCACATCCATATGTACACTAGCTATCATTTTTACACGTCTCTTACCCATTATGGACATTTTAAATATTAAATATATCAGGACACTGGAGCAATTCCTAGTTCATAACTCGGCCCCATTGGTTATTTAAAAAAGTGAATCCCTGTGAGGTCCATCATAATTGGGTTGGTTAAACCCAGCTGAAGGCTCTTAGGCTTGAAATACAATCCTGGATTGCATGCAGTAGCCAACATGAGTGAATGCTAAACTGAGAGGAGGTTGTTCATCCCAACCGCAAAATGCTCTTATATATAGGATGCGAGGGACACATAGACTTAACATGTTGGCCAGTGACCTCCTCTTCAAGTCAATGTTTCAGTCTTATCATTCATTTGTCATCCAGTCTTGGTTGTCAAATAGAATTTTCATCTGAAAGAACGTATTTTATGGATTCTAGAGTGACAATGGTTCATAGGCTTGAGTTTGACAACACTTCTTTTTCTCTAGAATCCACTGCATAGCAAGACTCCCCAGTTCTTTTTGAATTACAGCTCACATACGCCGATTATAGCCAAAAGCTGTTTGAGTTCTGTTTTGTTCGGCAATAGCTAAGAAGCTACAGAGACCCTACTTTAGTGTAACTGACCAGTTGTAAGAGCAGAAGAAACACTATAGTAAGTGATGCAGTAGACATGGCAAGCCCACTTCAAGCTGTGGTGGAGAAAAAGTCAAGATCTTTGCTAAAAGTCTCCTACTGGATGGCAAGAACCAAGACCACATATACAAAAACCAAGACTACATCTCTTTCATTGCAGACCTCTTGATGCACAAGGTTTTTAAAACAGTCTAAAGTTTTATTTATAAAGCTGGCCCTGGACAACAAATGAGTACTGACCCCGTTTTAAAGCTTTAGCAGCATTGTATTTTATAATCAGGAATTACATCCAGCTTTCCAAATGTTCTGTTCCTAAAAGGTATAGCATCAGCTTCATAGAAAATGTTTTTTGCATTAGTATATAAATACAACCCCACCATATAGAAAATGTTACATTCCTCACAAATAAAAAAGCCATAAGTTCATTCATTGCACTACTTTGACCCTTGGACACAAGATTGCATAAAAACAAACCTCAACATACAATCCAACAAAGGTCTACAAGGCCAGTGGGCTATATCTTATGGATACTTAAAACACAACACACACAGTATCAATCAACTGATCTTGAATATTTCATGGCCAACCTATCAATAGAGGCTGCTTGTACCGTACCATCATTATATAACCAAAATGATGTTTCGGGCCTACCCTGTTGAACTTGAAGATGAACCTGTAGTTATTAGGAGCTGAGCAGTGAGAAGTAATCATACAATTAACTGGTTCAAAGGGCAATTAGAACCAGTGATGTAACTAGATATTACTGGGCCCCACAGCAAATTATTTTTCAGGCCCCAAAAATGTCTAGAGGTTGACTTGTTTTACCAATATTTATTCAAAATTTATATGAATTAGGGCCTCATGTGGCCCTCTTACTTCCTGGGACCCCCTACAGCCGCAGGGACTGCTTCCTCTGTAGTTACGCCCATGATTAGAATATCACGAGGTTGAAACAAGTGGAATGTGGACAAGAAGGTCAAGGAGGTCAATATAGAAATCTAAGTTATAGTCTGGTCCAGTTTGAGACTAACCCCAATAGCAATTACTCCCTTTGCTCGGGAAATGAAACCATAACACTTTGGGGCCCATTCACTTAGTTCGAGTGAAGGAATAGAGGAAAAAAAACTTCGAATTACGAAGTGTTTTTTTGGCTACTTTGACCATCAATTGGGCTACTTCGACCTCGATTCGAACTAAAAATCGTTCGACTATTCGATAGTCGAAGTACTGTCTCTTTGAGAAAAAACTTTGACCCCCTAGTTCGCCACCTAAAAGCTACTGAAGACCATGTTAGCCTATGGGGAAGGTCCCCATAGGCTTTCCAAGTTTTTTCTAATCGAAGGATAATCCTTCGATCGATGGATTAAAATCCTTCGAATCGAAGGATTTAATCGTTCGATCGATCTGCTCAAAATCCTTCGACTTCGATGTCGAAGGATTTAAATTCGCCAGCCGAATATCGAGGGTTAATTAACCCTCGATATTCGACCCTTAATACATCTGCCCCTTTATGTGGCTTAGTAATTTCAGATGGGCCCTGTGACAACGAGAAATATGTGTGCTACAGGAACAGTGAATGAGAAGTAGTCGAGGACAAGAACAGTTCTATGGAGGTGGCTAAATTGGAGAATTAGAAAACTTCACAAGTCAAGTGGTAAATCAAATTTTTGAAGCTACATTCAGGGTTAAAATGTGAATTAACATGGTAGCAAATGGTAATTTTTAAGGTCTAATCCTAGAGTAGAAGACCAATAATACAGTATATAAATGCAAATATAGCGTTTCTAAGAAAATGAAGCTAAGGTTTTATTGAACAGGGACAGGTGACAGAACAAGAAGGTTTCCAACACAAAACTTAAAGAATACTGAATCCTAGAACATACCATATGGTATCTTTCAGCCTTTAGGACCTCCTAACATTAGGATGCCAATCCACTGCAAAATATTTGCAATCCAAATATTGATTGTGCTTAACTGTGATCCATGACTTTAAGGGTAACTCTCCTGACTTGCACTGAAATGGATACAAGAAATATCCAGCCTGGCGGGTGCACAAATTAGTAACCCGTAATGCGGTTGGAAAGCGGAGAACGCCACCAGCTACAGCAAATGTGCTTTTAATTAACTTCAGCTGTACAGCTCTGTCATGAAAGATTTTGTGTTTGACTAATTTCATCCTTTGTAAGTGGCAGTACATTAATCAACAACTGGAATAATTTCATACACTTTGTACTGTATCTACACAGCAACGCACACACACAACCTATACTACACTTCTATATCTTTGTCTTGGGCAATGTTTGCACTCAACTTATCTTTAAAGAAGAAAGAAAGTCTTCTTCCACTTGGCGGTGCCAAATGTTAGGCAACCACAAGTGATTGTATTGACTTACCTGAAACCCCGGGCCGGTGCTCCTATCAGCAGAAAACTGCACCGGCCCAGGGTTATACCAGTGAGCACCACGGAGCGATCCTCTTCCGGCTTCTTCTTTCTTTCCCAGGGCAGACGCAGTAGAACGAAATAGCGACTTTTTAGTTAAAGTTTGCTTTTCGATCTACTACGCATGCGCAGCCACGAGAAGAAAGAAGAAGCCGAAAGAGAATCCGGCAGCCACGAGAAGAAAGAAGAAGCGGAAGAGGATCGCTCCGTGGTGCTCACTGGTATAACCCTGGGCCGGTGCAGTTTTCTGCTGATAGGAGCACCGGCCCGGGGTTTCAGGTAAGTCAATACATCCACTTGGGGTGCCTAACATTTGGCACCCCAAGTGGAAGAAGACTTTCCTTCTCCTTTAAGGTACATGAAAAATATAATCAAATGCAGAAAAGAAGATGAATTCATCTGCATCTTATGAGTTGCTAAATATTTGCTCATGCTCTTCAAACTCTTCAACTACAGGAATAATATCATACAGTTTTTGTTTTTCTGTCTATCTGCTTCATCCCAATCAATGAGTATGAGAGAGGCAGATACAGAAAATGTAACAGTGTTGGAGTCATAGGGGCTTTATTTTTAAAGGGGTCCAGAACTGGTGTCTCTGGAGTTGCATGGTAGGCCTCCCAAACCATCAGTCCACAATATAGCTCAGTGATACACAAGTCATCATGTACTGGCTGGATGGTAAGAAACTCCCTTGGACATGCTGGAAAATAACTTGCACCCTGCTGAGCTTTTAATAAAAAAAAAGAGTGAGTAAGGGAATGACTTCTCAAAATCTGTATGAGATTAAGTGCTGTACATCCCAAAATACCCAATAATAGCATGGCCAGGCACATGAACTGCAGGAGCCAGAACTCGTCTTATTGAAGATTAAGTGTTTCCTTTATGTCTTCCATAACTATCAAAAGGAAACAGCCAACCCCACACCTACAATTCATACTTGCCTTTATGCTCCTTGTAATTTTAAAGGGGTTATTCACCTTTAAAGGGATAATATCATGTGAAAAAATATTTTTTAAAAATACATCAGTTAATAGTGCTGCTCCAGCAGAATTCTGCACTGAAATCTGTTTTTCAAAAGAGCAAACTGATTTTTTTATATTTAATTTTGAAATCTGACATGGGGTTAGACATATTCTCAGTTTCTCAGCTGCCCCCAGTCATGCGACTTGTGCTCTGATAAACTTCAGTTACTCTTTACTGCTGCAAGTTGGAGTGATATCCAACTTGCAGTTGGAGTGATGGACTATTCCCTAGTCGAATTCCACTAAAATAAACTTGAAAATTCGAATTTTCAATTTGACCCTTGATAAAAGTGGCTCCACCCCTTTTATGTCACGGCCCTCCACTTTTATGTCACAGTCCGTCCCTTTTGTTCCCGCCCCCACCACCACATTATAACAAATGTTAACTTATAAAAATTCTGTGATCCCAGGGAAAAAACTATGAAACATGAAAAACAATTTGCGCTAATTCACAGAAAAACCCTTGATCGCAACAAATGTTCCACAAATTTTTACAAATTCCAATGTTTCTGGAAAACAAAATAGACTGGTGACCTATATACTGACTTATATAGAATCTTAGCAGTAGTTATGTGCATGGATTCGCTGTGAAATTCGGTCTTTTACCATCTGCAAAGTCGCCAAACTGCAGGAAAAATTTGCAGCGACAAAGAAGTCGCCATAAGAAAAAACGCCCATTGACTATAATGCATTTGGACAAAACAGTCGCAGAGACAAAAAAAGTTGCCACAAGAAAAACCTCCCATTGAATCGCTACTAAGCAGGTTTTAGCTTTTCCAGATTGATAAATCTCATAAATTAAAAAAAATATAAATTGAAGAATTCAAGAGTAAACATAATCTCGAATTTAATAGACCCCTTTATTCCGAACGGGATTTTATATTCAAGAAAAAGCGGAGTAATGGTCATGATAATGTGCAGAAAAAGGAAAATCTAATTTTTCCAATCATCTTTACTAACTCGAATGTTTATGAAAATTAAAAAAATAAATTAGCTTGAACGTTAGAAATACAACACACATCGACTTCTATAAAAAGATTCTAACTTTCATTAGAATTCTCAAGATTTTTGCAATTGATAAATATTGAAAGCCTCAGCACAGAACATTTTTAAAAAAGTTAGGAAATCTCAAACTTTAATAGGACCCTTTGTTTATTGCTAAATAAACCAAAGATACTTTGTTTGTTATTGGAGTATAAAGATGATATATTTTACTGAATTTATATTTCAGAAAAAGCAAAATGGCTGCTACCAAACATACATAGAAATACAATTAAGCTTCTGTACAAAACAACCTATATCCATATACTTTATTGAACATTTATAGGAAAATCAAAAGAAAATAAACTCATTTTATATATAAAAAAGGTTTCATTTCCTTTAATTTGAATTGTAAGCATTAGCACTACATTAAAGAATGAACCCTCTTTATACATTAAAATAATTTTCACAGTTATTGTGCATTACTTTCCGTTTTTTAGGACGGCTCAGATAAACTGATTACAAAGTTGGGATGAGTTTTCAAGTTGATTCTTTGGTCAAAACTCAATGTTTTTGATTTTAAAAAAAACTTGAATACTTTGAGATTTATTATATCCCTGGAAATAGCTTGAATCCAAAAATACACCATATAAAACTTGTTGAGGTCATGTTGGAGTCAATGGCAGAGGTCTCTTGAACCATTTGAAGATGTTAATATTTTTTTTCAGAGGGTTTTGCCCGAAAACTCAAATAATTTGAGCAATTTGATTTTTTTTCCACTGAAAACGAATTTTCTTAAACAAGAAACCATTCAAGCTGTGAGTTCATTCGAGGTATAAAAACTCTAAATAAATAACCACCTAATTAAACGATATGCTTATGAGTAACTTAGTCAACTTTGAAATGGACACCACCACCAAACAACTGGAAAACGTTTATGCATTTCCAACATATTCCTATGTAGTAGCTGTGAACATTGTTCTTACTCTGTGCCTAATCAAAAACAAAATTTAGTTTAAAAATTAAATTTTCTAGGATTAATGGGGCAATTTCGGAAACACTACATTGCTAAATGCTATGTATCTTATAGTCCTCCGATGTTGATACTTCATATATCTACATAATTCGTACCAGCATGTGTGGGGGCTCACCCTGCTGTCAACCACGTATTTAAAGTCCCTGCCAAGGTGACATTTCCCAAGCAATTCTCTAGTCAGTGAAAAGCTCTTCCATTTCTGCACCATTCAACAGATTACAATTATTTGTAGAGAGGGATGTACTAATTATCACGTTTAATAGGCTAAATTAGGAATTGGGAAGCTGCTCTGCACTGGGTATTTCTTTTTTTCCCCCATGTGAAATGTAGGCCTATTGATAGTACAGACATTATATAAGACATTCTCTTGCCACTGTATATGCATGCTGCAGGGAAATGATTCATGCAAATAAACCGTCTGGATGGCACTTATTTTGCTTTTAGCCACATCCCATACTCAAGTGTTAGAGGCCAATTTATTAAAGGTCGAATTTTAGTGGTATTGGAGCTTTTTTGAAACCATTATGAAAATCATTTTCTCTAAAACCACAAATGCCATAAAAGTTATTAAAAAATTGCAATATAAAAAGTACAAATACCTCTAAAACTTCTAAAAATTAAAAGTTTCGGACAATTACAAAATCTGAAATACTCTAAGGGGCCGATTCACGAAATTCGGGTGAAGGGTTCGAATAAAAAAAAAATCGAATTTCGAAGTATTTTTTGGGTACTTCGACCTTTGAATTGGTTAAATTCGATCGAATTCGAACGATTAGAATTAAAAATCGTTCGACTATTCGACCATTCGATAGTCGAAGTACTGTCCCTTTAAGAAAAACTTCGACCCCCTACTTCAGCAGCTAAAAGCTACCGAAGTCAATGTTAGCCTATGGGGAAGGTCCCCATAGGCTTGCCTATGATTTTTTGATCGAAGGATTTTCCTTCGATCGTTGAATTAAAATCCTTCGAATCGAACGATTCGAAGGATTTAATCGTTCGATCGAACGAAAAATCCTTCGATCGATCGATCGCAGGATTTGCGCAAAATCGTTCGACTTCGATATTCGAAGTCGAACGATTTTAGTTCCCAGTCGAATATCGAGGGTTAATTAACCCTCGATATTCGACCCTTCGTGAATCGGCCCCTTAAAGTCTGAATGGCTTAAAAAAAGTTCCAATAAGATCAGCGCAGCTCCCATTGACTTTTACTTGTCAAAGTTTTGTATAGAGTATTTCATGATAAATCTTGATTTTTTTAGAGAATTTTAAAGAAACACAAATCTTTTGTGAAAAAATATGATTTTTTTTTTAAAAAAAAAAAAAACATAAATCTGAATTTTAGCAAATTGACCCCTTAGACTTCATGGAAAATTCTCTGAAAGTGGCCGTGCACCGCCAATCCACCACACTATCTGACTGATCCTCTTGGAGGCCGAATTAAAGGAATTCCATATGAGTTGCCAAACATTGCAGCCCAAATGATCAGGAGATGAACAGGAGTTACTCTGTTAAGGTCAGCAGCCCAAACAATAGGAACTACAGGAGCTGTTCTCTCCAGCATTTTCACACGTCTGATCATCAATGATCCAACAAGTCTATTGCAAAGGACCCCTGACCTTACATGTTTAGATGGTTGGGCAGTATGGTGGAAATCCAGCAATTGTCCAACCAAGTTTGGGCATCTGTGTCTAGCTTAAGAAGGATGGTAGAGAACATCAACAGATCAGTACTGTGGTAGCTGCACTACTCATGCCTCTACCTGTTGGTGCAACTCCATTAGTGAGAGGTGGCTACAAATCAACATCATGAAGACAAAGTGTAGACTCCAGTGGAGAAAATCCAAATTTTTTTACATTCTTAATCAGTAACTGAATATGTTGTGTATGTCCCCTGAAGATCTCCTTGAAGATCTCTTTCCAGGAGTAGATAACCTTGGCAGTTGGCATAATCTGTTTGGCTGAGATATGTATTAGGACTTGCCTCATATGGTTGTACCCAAGGGATCATGATACCTATCCACTTATTTGTTATCATTGTTCCCAAGTAAAACAGCAGACTAGACTTTCAATAAATGTAAGTTTTCCCTTGATAAATCTAGACGCGACACTTAATTGGTAAGATTCCTAATTAATTTCTGTATCAAGCACTGTCCCTGTTGATGACACCCAGAAGGAAGTGGAACTAATTATCATTTGTGAGCTCTTTAACTCATAAACAGCCACAAGTTAACCACAGGAATTAACTGGGCGGGGTAAAGAAGACTGATCCTCTAATGAGGATCGTTCCTGTCCTATGTATCCAGGCTCCCTGTCTTCTGTTCACATGATCGAACTTGATCTTTGGATGTTTTGTTACAGGCCAATCTCATATGCTCAGTAATTACCCTAGGTTGGACAACAAAGTGTTGGAAGGCCAGATACTTAATGGATCATCTCTTGTATGTGTCATTATGTTTGGGCTGCTAGGTGTTGAGGAACTATCTGAACGTTGAGGAAATTTCAGGGTTGATTAAAGAGCAGAGGTGCTAAGTTTCACTTTTCAGCATATAGAAGACTATTTAAAACTAAACTTGGGCACGATGGGAACCATGGGCTAAATATTTTACTGCCTAAATAAAAGGGGGTATGCCAGCTGCCTGGAGCACTAAAAGGGTCAAAATTGTCTGGCATTAAGTGCAGGGCGTACATCCTGGCGCTCCTGAAATTGCAATTTTAAGCCACGTGCAAGATATGGGTTGGGCACCAGGACAAACACTTGCTGCCCCCATGCCCGTCCCTTATAAATACATTGCTGTTGAACACAGTTAGTGCCCTATTCATGGGCAAGACGCATGTATTTTCACATTTTCGAGTGTCCTGCATGTTATACATGACCTTTGAGGTATTTAATTACTTTATTTTACAGTGAATCTAAAGAAATGCATTTCTAGGGGTGGAGTATAATTTTAAGCACAATATGTAGTGATCATGGAGCTAAATACTTACTAACGTTCAAAAAAGCTGTTTTCGATATCTGAAATTATAATGTCGTTGGCGGCAAGAAACCATTTCGGAATATGACATGGATTTCTGATGTCAGATGAATAAATTCTCACGTTAGATTGGCAGAATGTTGCTGCTGTCAAATTACACCAGTGTCACAAGGCATATCAAGGATTGTTTTTTATTTTTAGGTATTGTGTGCTTCTGAAGTGTTTTCAATGCATTGCACCAGAAAAGTAACAATAAAAATAGTGGAAAACAAAACCACAGAAATATCTAAATATTTTCTCTTGTCTCCCTAACAATATTCAAAATGTGATTTTAGAAGTGTTTCTGACAATGAAGCATAGAAAGACTTGGTGTTCAGAACTGTTTAAAAACCAAATTAATTAAGAAGCACCTAAGGAAGTTCTGGGAATAATTTAGGTCTGATGTAGACTTTCACATTCCATCCTAGCTCCGACACAGTAATATACACAGTAGAAGAGAACCTTTCCCTTGGTGTTTGCTGCCTGGCTCAGTATGCCAAACCTATTAGCAGCCACTGGAGATCTTCTGCAGGTGGCTAAATTAGATCAAGCCCTTTCAAAGAGCAGATGATTCCTCTTGAGTCACAAGAGAGGTTCTGATCGCTAATTACGATTCCAGCAGCGAGTGCCATCTACATACTTGCTGTCCTTTCGACTCCTTCATTTCAGACCAATGATTAAGCTGTTCATCGCCTGAGCTATTCAGACCTAAGGATATCCAGCCTATCAATTCCTTGCGCTTCATGCTGCGTTTATTATAGACAGACAAAATGAGAGTCACTTCGGAGAGCTGAAAAAGAGCAACCTGGAATATGAAGGTTTCCTTGTACAGCGGGTTGGACTGGCCTCGTCGGATAGAGGTCTTACATTTTGACATTTCCTGCCCCTTGGAACTCAGCAACGATAACTTTACATAGGTATCTAGAAAATGAAATAAATAGTTAAGGGTGAAAGTGATAACATTCTTGCCATAGGACTGGGTGGACAAGGATATGGTGTATACCAATGTGTCCCCTGAATATATTCAGGGCCATATACAATTATCTTTTCCAAGTTGGCAGGAAGATTTGCAGAAGCAGATATTTTTCGTTTCGGATATGAAATCTTTGCTTTGCTCAACAGGCTGAATTTATGGAAAAGGTATACCTCATAATCCTCAGGCATGATACATTGTTTGCACTGAGCAAGCTTTGGCTAGCCACAACACTGAAAGCATACTACTGAGTTTCTGGAGACTAAAAACAAGACAAGGGAACAAAGAGAAGTGAGAACAATCGGATGGAGGAAAGGAATGGGGATGAAATGAAGACATCAAAACAGCTGAGGATGGAATAACAAATAAGTGAACAGAAAAGCACATCTCTTCATGGATGTTATTAATAAAACAGGCCTTGGTTGAGACAAGGTCCATAACAGAAGCCCCACCAGCTGTTGTGGACCCTTAGGGCAGTGGTTGCGACTTTAGTCCAACAACAGCTTGGGCAAGGATGAGCTCCCCAAAAAGTGGAGGGGAACAGAGTTACTGATCCTGCTAACCAACATCCATTCACAGTGGTCAGTTCTGCTCATTATCTTATTTGGTGGGCTAAATGAAAAGACCAATACGAATCAGAAGAAATAAGAATATGGTGGACAGCTTTACTGCTGGCATGTTTTCCTTGGCGTGAGAAAAGACAACATCCATGTTAGCCTCTATGGAACTCACCTCGAATTATATAAACCTGTCCACCTATCAAGTGTTTAAGACAACAGAACAGTCCGCCTGACAACACAGGGTGGGAAGCAGAAAAAGAAATAATGACAATAGTTGGGTGAGAGAGGGTCAAAGGTAAACCCATTCAACACAGCTTGGTGGCCCCAGCGTTCTGAAAGGATTACACGGAAAACACTATTTTTACTGAAAACGTGTCAGAGGATTTAAAGGAAGAGTTTTGGTAAAAAGACAGAAAACATACGGTACAAACAACATAAATGTATTGGCCAGTGTGTGCTAATTGCTCTCAGGTCACCATGTGCAACATCTTATCTTCTTGTGGAAACAGAATTTACTGTACCTTCTAATATGTCCTTATCAAATCAAGACACTAATGAGGAATGCCTATTTCTTAGCTATCCTGATTTACCTGCAAGAAATGGTCAGACTTACTGGAAAAATGGGTTATTGGAAGGGTGATAATGTGGTTACACAGAGTTTGGTGTCCTTGCTGTAGTTCAATATCACAAGGAAGGCAGGTTTAGAGCTTTAAAAAAGCCCTTTTTGCCCTACACTAAAATCAGCCCCAAAAATGGGGTCTGAGAAGCAATTCTCATAGGTAATTGGCGATTTACCTTTAGCAGAAATAATCGCTTCATCATGTAGCTTAGAGACTGATATACTGTATGATGTTCCCTTTTAGAGATATCACTAGGGTAATCTAAGAATAGGGGGCCATGTTTCCTTTCAAATAATTTGCATTTATTGGACTACATGCAAGTAGAAGAACTACTCATTGAACTATGGGGTGGCTGGTCCAGCAAAATTAGACAAGGACAGTGTAACTTTCTACTATACAGTGTGGGCTGTAGGTACTTGTCTTGAGAAAAATGTGTTGGCTTTTACTCTTCGCTGCTCAGAAATGGCCTCTGAACACACACCTGAGGATTCTTTCCTGGACCCCTAGGGTCAGATGTTTCTACCTACATTTGATAAATTGGCCTCTTGGTGTCTGAGAAAGTAAGAGATGCTGCTCCTAAGCTAGCAGCATGATGGCACAATGGGTAGTATTGCTGCTTGAATGATGTCTGGCTGGAAACAGTGATGGTTGCGCTGTATGATAAATAAAATTCAGGTGCATATACTGGTATACCCCTTTCTACATTATGTGCAAACCGCTGACCCTCAAACTCATCAAAGCTAATGTCCCCAACAAATGGTGGTTAGAACCAGACAGCCTGCCACGCCATACTATACTCCCTTAGTATAGATTCCCATTCAACAGATTAAAATGTAAAAATAGTGTCATTAGTACCGTAAAAACATGTAAGACTTCACTTCATAAATGGCTCTTATTTTGTAGCAAAATTGCCATCCTACATCTTACAAGGCAATTAAAGGCTAATTCAAGCATGAGAAGAATGAAAACACTTCTTGCAAACTGAGAATTCTGCAGGAAGATCCGACTACACTGAAATCAGTTAAGTAGGTTGAGTGCTCTGGATAACTTTCCTTTGTGCTGCTGATGAAAGTGCTAATAGATACGGGCACCAGAAAACAATGGCTACTTGAGAAATATTACCAAATTACTTTTTATATTTTTATTTAAGGTTCCAGCCTACCTCCCTATGCCTTTCAAACAATAACATGGAATGTACTGTAATGGCTGCCTGGGTCACTGGGTGTGGGGTAGGAAAAGGAAACCAACAATTTTAGCACTCAGTTTCAAGCGAAAATATAGTCGAATAATAATATAAACCAGTGGGTAACATAATTGTGCCATTGGAAGGGTTACTTATATGTGTGATATAAGCAGCTAATGCTCTCCAGTCTGGACTAAACTTGTCAGTTGCTTGAGGGGTGTTCCTGAAGAACATCAGTGTTCAAATCTATCAGTCCCCCCACAGTGACTTGCACAAGAAGCCCAATGCTCTCCTAGTTGCTTTGTGGGACTATAGACCAAAAGATTTGAAGGAGCACAAGATTCTTAAAGGGATCCTGTCATCAGAAAACATGTTTTTTTCAAAACGCATCAGTTAATAGTGATACTCCATCAGAATTCTGCCCTGAAATCCATTTCTCAAAAGAGCAAACAGATTTTTTTTTTTTATTATATTCAATTTTGAAATCCGACATGGGGCTAGACATTTTGTCAATTTCCCAGCTGCCCCCAGTCATGTGACTTGTGCCTGCACGTTAGGAGAGAAATGCTTTCTGGCAGGCTGCTGTTTTTCCTTCCCAATGTAACTGCTATGTGTCTCAGTGGGACATGGGTTTTTACTATTGAGTGTTGTTCTTAGATCTACCAGGCAGCTGTTATCTTGTGTTAGGGAGCTGTTATCTGGTTACCTTCCCATTGTTCTTTTGTTTGGCTGTTGGGGGGGAAAGGGAGAGGGGTGATATCACTCCAACTTGCAGTACAGCAGTAAAGAGTGATTGAAGTTTATCAGAGAACAAGTCACATGACTTGGGGCAGCTGGGAAATTGACAATATGTCTAGCCCCATGTCAGATTTCAAAATTGAATATAAAAAATCTGTTTGCTCTTTTGAGAAATGGATTTCAGTGCAGAATTCTGCTGGAGCAGCACTATTAACTGATTCATTTTGAAAAAAATGTTTTACCCATGACAGTATCCCTTTAACAATTGCTTTTTTTGGTTGCTTGGAACCAGGAACTACTAATGACATCTTGATCAACATTTTCTTGGCAATCCATTATTCTGTGAAATGTGTCACTATAACACTAGCTAAAATAATCTTGTAGCCCTCTGATAAGTGTTGTAGAAGCTTGTACTGCTGCCTCCATAAGGGGTTGTTTCCGAACTACCTGAGTGCCTGAGTTTAGCAGTTCTGTCTTCATGAGAAGCAGGCAGAGAAGGTACGTAGAGGGCCTCCTCTCACCTTCCTAACTTGTGCATCATGTTTAATGAGGTTTAGAGTGCGGCAGAAATACTTTCTGAATGGACATGCTCTTGCTCCCTTTAGGGCTCTTGAAATTGTCCTTGGGTTTACAGTAAATGAACCTTAAAGAGATGCATATGTGCCCTGAGCTTGTTTTAAAATATGGAAATGTGCAATGTACAAGTATGATGAGCGTAGGATGCCCTGAAAACCCACATTTAACATAATAAGACACTTGTACAGGGCAGCAGTAGAAAAAAGTTGGTTCTAACAACAGGCCTGGTCACAGCTCTGAGCAATTATTCACCATCTGTAACCTAATCTTTCATAGTGTATGTGCCATCAGTGAAACTATGCCCATCTTTATAGGCTTTCATCAATAATTTATGAATCTATCAGAAAGATTAGCCCTAGATCCTTAATAATTCTCTTCATCATCCCGCTTTCCCAGAATTCTCTGGAAAAAGCCACGCTTTCTCTATAATTGTAACATCTGGCTGGCATGTCCCCCTGCCCATTTCCCGGTGTTTATGGATGTGCCTAACTAGGACGACAAAAGCTGAAATCCTCAGAGTGCGGATTCTCATTAAGAAGAAGGAAACAGAGAGGTTTGCACTCACTGGGAGGCCTGTTGGCTGACAGGTTTTTGAAGTGACTGCCTTTTATCACTTCAGCGGAGAGCCTTCCAGTGGTGGCATTATAAAGCAGGCCGATAAGTATCTCGGGAACCGAGCCGTGGACCAGTGACTGGCAGGAGGAGGTGCTCTCTGAGCAAGACATTTCCGACATGCTCATTTGGGAATCGCAGGCCTGGAAGCAAAGCAAAATAAACAGAGTTTACTGTCATCAACCATTCTGTAATGTGTTTCTACCCTGTATCAGCTCGCTGTATGCACAAAGGTTATAAAGATATTTTCTTGATTAAAGCGGATGGGGGTAGTAAAAGCTAGGGGATGCACTGAACCTGTAGATTTGACCAAAAGCCTCCACAAAAGATTGGAATGAAATAGTTAGAGATGTAGGAACAGATGGTCATATTATTTAGCCTGTCCATCCCAAAATATGAAAATAAGTTGACCCACCGCCCATAAACTTGCAATGGGATCCCCAAAAAGGCCAATGTCAAAGTCTAGAAACCAAATCAACTGAAAGTGGCCATGGGTTGGCCTCAGCATTCCAATGCCATTGGTGGTGCATGTTTGGGGTGAAGTTACATCTGATAACCGATCACCCTTTTTTGTATCAGTAACAGCTGCCAAACTTGGATGAATGTATTGAGCAGCAGTAACAATTCTCATTCTACATATATCATAACATTTTATTTTCCCCATTGAAACAAATGTATGAAATTAAATTTTGTGCAAAATATGTAAAAACCTTTTCTACTCGTCTCTTTTGGGAAGCTTCTATAAGCTAGCAACCAAACAAGATAACATGTACGAACTTTGATATCCTGGATAAAGCACTATTTTACTGCAGACTTCTGCTTGTTTAATACAAATCTCTGAATAAATGCCAAATTTTGGCACATTAGCAATACAGTATCTCCGGATAACAGCTGGATTTAGAGGTTTCCATGTTATGAGTCGCTGTAAAAGAATTGTATTATTAGATTAATAATGAGAGTGCACTGAAGTCTTCTTCCTAAGCAATATTATATTCTAGGCACAAGCTGGAACAGACAGGAACACAGTAGGTAATTCATGTAAGCATGGTTAGAATTCTCACAGTATCGGCATCCAAACATCCATCAGCAATGGCCCGAACACAATTATGGTAAATCAGAATTATTATATCAAGCATATTCAATAAAAATAAATCAAGAAGTTGCCAGTAATAGTTTAGAAATCGGGGATTGGATGTTTCTCCCATAAGCATCAGGCAATACCTCATACTGACCCTGTAAATTTTAGAATCAACTTCTGGAGACTACGTCATGATACACTCAAAGCTTGAGTGTGCAAATGGTTTAACTATTGTAACGTACGGTATCCCAAACCCTGGCAACTCTTCTGCCTATAGCAGCCACCTTTGTCTTCCGGTGGAGCACTCCGCTACTCAGGTGTTCTTGTGGGAGAACCAGGGAGAGAGTTCTGGGCAAGCACGGGAACCGAACGTAAGCGGAACGGACGGGGTAGAGACGTGAAGCAGACAGGGTCAATACCAGACGGGCAATGTAGTACCAAATCATAAGACAGAGAGTAGTCCAGGTCACAGGCCAAGTTCAAACTAACAACAACGAGGTACAAAATCGGAATCCAAGAAATAGTGAAATTCAGGCAGAGGTCAGTACAGGCGGCAGAATGGCAAGGTCCGGAACAGGCAAGGGTCAGGAACACTAATCAGACAAGAGAAGCGCACCCAGGAACTATAGGAATAAAACTTTACGTTGGGCAATGAAATTGGAACATTTGCCCTATTAATATTTGAACTACACGCCAACTGTTATGACGTCACGCGGGGCACCGACTATAGCCAAAACTACCCGAGCAACCACGGAAGTGCTTATTCAGCGGCAACGCAAAGCAGCAGGCAGCAGCGGGTGTCTCCGCAGTAAGCACGGCGGGCGTCCCCGCTGCCCCACTAGACCACAAGGTATTCTCACAACTATGCTGAGAATAGGCATTAAAGGAGAACTAAAGCCTAACGAAGTAGCTAGAAATGTTGTACATGATGTTTTGGGCTTCTGTACCAGCACAAGGCAACCACAGCCCTTTAGCAGTAAAGATCTGTGTCTCCAAAGATGCCCCAGTAGCTCCCCATCTTCTTTTCTGCTGATTCACTGCACATGCTCTGTGCTGCTGTCACTTACTGAGCTAAGGGACCCACTCACAATATACAGTACACATAGAATAGAAATGTCACAATATAAGGCTGATTAGTAATTAATACTGATAATTATTACATGGCAGCACAGAAACCAGAGCAATTAGCATCAGAATTTAATAATCAGCAAACCTGTAGCATCAGCTTATATTACAGGGGAAGCTCATTTTCTGCTGGATAATTAGTGACGAGCCCTAAGCTTAGCTTCTCAACAGCCAATCAGAGCCCACTGAGCATGTGAGTGTCACAGACATTTTCCAAGATGGTGACCCCCCTGTGACAAGTATGAAGTCCTGGATGATTGCTGCTATTGAGAAGCTGAAACTTTAGGCTGGTGCAACAAAAATTATGGCATTTTTGGGCATATTTATTTTTAGGGGTTAGTTTTCCTTTAAAACGATACAGTTTCTGGGTCTAAGAATAGCAGTCCAAAAGCCCAAGATGGATCTTAATGTATTTTCCTACCATGGTATTGTCCTATCACTGGTCACATATCAGACAGCCAACATAACTCTATTGAGCAACTATTTGATGGCCACATCCAATTGCTTTTGAAGTCACTGTGGCCTGCCTGTGTTTCTTAACAACTTAATACTTTGTAAGTAACTGCAGTCTTTTTTGTATGTCCTCTGCAGGCTTTGAACTTAGGATATGTTGAAGGAAATGGAATTCTTCATATTGAAGTCCACTTACTACAGTCTATGCCCCAGGTTCTGACAATTATTGCAAGTAACTGCAATCTTGTTTGTATGCTCTCTGCTGGGTTTGAACGTAGAATCTGCTGAAGGAAATTTAATTCTTTGGATTGAAGTCCACCAAGTACAGTCTATGCCCCAGGTTCTGACAATTATTGCAAGTAACTGTAGTCTTGTTTGTATGCTCTCGGCTGGGTTTGAACTTAGGATCTGGTGAAGGAAATGGAATTCTTTGGATTGAAGTCCATCTACTTCAGTCTATGCCCCAGGTTCTGACAATTATTGCAAGTAACTGTAGTCTTGTTTGTATGCTCTCTTCTGGGTTTGAACTTAGGATCTGGTGAAGGCACCGGAATTCTTTAGTTTGAAGTCCACCTACTACAGTCTATGCCCCAGGTTCTGACAATTATTCTCAGACACCCTGTATAATTGCCTATACATTATACCTATACCAGAAACCTACACTGAACACTGAACCCTTGTCTATAGGTCAACCTTTGTCCCTTTGTTCCTGTATCATTTATCATGTTCCTGGTATCCTTCTGCTCCTCACTGGGCAAATGTAGTCCTTGTTCCTGTATCCAGTTCCTGAGATGCAAGTTCTTGTTCTTGTATCCAGTTCCTAAGCTGTGATCCGTGTCCCTGTGTGCTCTAGTCCTGCCTTCCTTCCTGATTTGCCCCATTCTTGTCATTTTTCTCCGGCTTCACTAAGTTTGGCAACCTTGCTTGCCCTTGTGGTGCTATGGCTTCCAGAATTCTTCCACTGAGTTCAGAGTTAAGTTGCAGAGAAACTATACATTGTGGAATTGGAAAACTATACATTTGTTTTAGGGTGAAGGAGGGGTTGATCTTTTTGCATAGACAAATAAATAAGGGTAAGAGCTATACCAATAAGGGACTAAAGATAATAAGCTGAGAGACAGCTTTGCCAAAGACCCGGGGAAAAGTCCTGTTACGTGGGCATAAATTGGCCAGAAAGCAGAATTTTGTTCTGCGCATTATTCTTCCACTATTAATACATGCCCCACGGTGATTCAAATTAAACTCACATATCTCACAACAGGAGCTCTGTCTGCACTAAATTCAAGGCCTTTGTTGTTTTTTCATGTACAGAACGGAGGCACCGGTTGTCCTGATCAGATCTTCAATAATATCAGAGTGGAGAGATTAAGCATCGGGGCACTAAAAACTGTACAAATTTATTAGAAGACTTCATAAAAAGTCAGCTAATGAGACAAATCTCCCACGGGCAGGGAACAGCTGTCGCAGAACGGCCAATCAATTCCTTGCGCTCCGAGGGGAACAGAAACAGCACATTGCACGGAGCTTTGAGACTGCGTTGGACTTTATCGGTCCATATATGGTAGAGTTTATTTTTACTGT
Organism: Xenopus petersii; assembly: GCA_038501925.1. Classification (NCBI taxonomy): domain Eukaryota; kingdom Metazoa; phylum Chordata; class Amphibia; order Anura; family Pipidae; genus Xenopus; species Xenopus petersii. The sequence continues at coordinate 165,746,828 of CM076680.1, read as the reverse complement.
CATTTTTTTTTCTTCGTCGCCTAAGCACTGATAGACACCTACGGATTTCATTCTTTGATATTTCCATGGCTTTCATCAACAGATTTCGTTCTTTGATATTTCTAATAGTCGCACAAGTCTAATGGTTTCTATAAATAAACCATAGATGTCTATAGTATTGATGTCTCCAGCTGTAGCCAAACTTCAGTTCCTTGCAATGGGTGTAATATTGTTCTTGGAACTCTAGATCAGAAGCAGATTCAACAGCACATACAGAGCAGGCCACCCATACTGTGTACAGATCAGAGTCTGGCTAAAGGCTGGTCACGACAGACAAGAGACCTCATCTGTTGGGGTTGGTGGCCATTGTATAATGTTAGGGGAGTGGAATAGCAATGACAAGAGGCCCATCAGAGTAAAAATCCTGTATGCCATGAACTTATTCATGTTTGGATGACCAGCAGAGTAGCCATCAACCATAGCACCACTTTACTGAATTTACTGAACTGCAAAAATCCCTTGGATTTCTAACTTCATCATCTGACACACATACTTCATATTTTTCATCCTACAAAGGAAGGGTCCTAATTGCTTCCTTAAAGGGATACTGTCATGGATTTTTTTTTTTAACTCATCAGTTAATAGTGCTGCTCCAGCAGAATTCTGCACTGAAATCTGTTTCTCAAAACAGCAAACAGATTTTTTTTATATTTCATTTTGAAATATGACATGGGGCTAGACATATTGTCAGTTTCCTAGCAGCCCCAGTCTTGTGACTTGTGCTCTGATAAACTTAATTCACTCTTTACTGCTGTACCGCAAGTTGGAGTGATATCACACCCTCCCATTCCCTCCCCCCAGCAGCCTAACAACAGAACAATGGGAAGGTAACCAGATAGCAGCTCCCTAACACAAGATAACAGCTGCCTGGTAGATCTAAGAACAGCACTCAATAGTAAAATCCAGGTCCCACATTCAGGTACACTGAGCAGGAGAAACAACAGCCTACCAGAAAGCAGTTCCATCCTAAAGTGCTGGCTCTTTCTGAAAGCACATGACCAGGCAAAATGACCTGAGATGCACCTACACACCAATATTACAACAAAAAAAATACACTTGCTGGTTCAGGAATGAAATGTTATATTGTAGAGTGAATTATTTGCAGTGCAAACAGTGTAAATTAGAAATGAAAAATCATAAAAATCATTACAGAATCCCTTTAAACTATTTTTCAGTCATTCCTATACCAGAAAAGCAAAAATGACAAAGTTCTACCCTACCTAGGCACCAGTCCTTGCTCTCCCCAGCTTTATAGCAGTCAGTGCTGAACCAATACTATCCAAAGCCTGCGGCATGGACACCTAAAAGAGCTATAAATCTTACTTGTGAGTTGCTCTGAGACGATAAAATCTGTGCCAGAATTATGCAGAATAGGACTCAAGGCAACGCAAAACATTTGGACCGAACACAATTAATTCTCCTACAATAATGTGATATACTTTAGAAAGAGATTCCCCCATGACCCCCTCTTACTTGGATGGATCATGCTCTCAATCTCGAGCTAACCTTGGTCACTAGTACCCTGGCCTTGAAGCAGAGCAACCTGTTTGACTGTAAGAGCAGTTCTTTGTTTTTCTGAGCTGTGCTCAGTCTATAAAAATTTTTAGGATTTCTTTGTTTTGACTGTTTGTGAGTTAAGAATCCACAAAGCTCATGTCAAATAAACTTTTGTCTTTCACCTGAAGTTGTCTCCGGTAATGGAATTCCCTCGACACTATTAAGTTTCAGCTGCTGTTGGAGGCCAAATGCACATCATACCCTCAAATGAGGCCCTAAAGAGGTAGCTCACCTTTGCGTTAACTTTTATATAGCATTTCCTGTTCCTAACAAATTGGTTGCAATTGGTCTTCATTATGTTTTACATTTTTTAAAAAAATATTTGCTTTCAAATGGGGGTCACTGACCCCAGAAGCCAAAAAACAATTGTTCTGCAAGGCTACAATTTTATTGTTATTGTTACTTTTTTTTGCTTATCTTTCTATTCAGTCCGCCTACTAGTCATCTTCCAGTCTCTCGTTCAAACCCCTGCCTAGCTGCTAGGGTAAATAAGACCCCAGCAACCAGATAGCTGCTGAAATAACCATCTGGACAGCTGCTGAACAAAAATCTGAAAAACCACAGGAAATGAAAGTCAAGACCAGTTGCAGATTTTCTCAGAATATCAATGTCTACATCATACTCAAAGTAAATTTAATGGTGAACTACCCTTTTAATTTAAGAAATACAAATTGTTTGCTGATGGCGGGGGTGTGACTTACAAGTGTAGAAACATAAAAGAACATCTTCGAAAAGCCAATAAACGACAGCAGGAGCATGTTCGATGCAGAATTTTTTTTTTATGGTCCGATTATGTCCAACAGGGAGACCTTATTATCCATACAATGTTCTGATGAGACGTAAAGGCACACTACATGGCATTTTGGGGACTTTTCAGAACGTGGCACCGAGTGCAGGTATAAATTATCCTTGTACCTTCTCCGCAGAAGGTTCAGAGTGACAAAGAGACAAGGGGCGCGCTGCACTGGATGCTTGTCTGTCACTTGACATTACATACGACAGGAATAATGGAAGAGATGCCAGTCACAGGATTTATAATGGAATGCATTAACCCCTTCCTCGCAGGAGCCATTGTTTTTTTTTTTTTTTTTTGCATGCACGGGAGGAACACTGTTGCCATGCCAAATCCAGAGCTTTAATTGCACTCAGTGTGACGGCTTTGTATAAGCAAAAGACAGACCCTTTCGGTTTACTCTGAAGCCATAAGTGGTTATTTATATGACTGAAGGAACCAAGCAGGAGACACTCAGTTTCTCTCTTTATTCTCAGATTCTTACTAATAACTGTGCAGTGCCCTGATCTGACCAGATTTAAAGGTATTTTCACTTTTTTTTTTTTTTTTTGTTACATCTGGATGCATTTCTTTGCCTGGAAACAAAGCAATCTATTGTGAGCTTGGTGACATGTGGTGCTGAGAAGAAAAACCTGTCCACAGGGTGCTTGGCTAGTCTTGCATCCATATTTCCCATAAATTATTCAGGCCGTGGCTTCCATTTGATGTGGGTACCACTGCTGCACAAGTGATTAGAGAGAAAACCTTTCATTGTGCTGTCAGCACACACTCGACTTCTCCCTCTCAGGCAAAGGGGAAATTATTTACTATGGTGACACAAACATTTTCCAGCTATCTACACTGCCATACCCTAATGGGCTGTTCAGTGTTGGAATGAGCCTCCTAGGGCCCAACCAAGAACCTGACATTGAGGTCACACTCTTACATTTAGACTCTAAAAGATGTGATATAGTACCATGGAAGAAATAGCAGGGCTGGTATTCTGGTCGGTCCAGTAGTCTGTGCCTCCAAGAACAACCCATAATACTCTTGTGTTCCAGCTTAGCATACAAATCATCATTATTTATTTATATAGCGCCGACAAGATACTCTAGTTCATCTTGATCAGGGGTCCCCAACCTTTTTGTACCCATGAGCCACATCCAAATGTGAAAAGAATTAAGGAGCAACACAAGTATGAAAAAATTCCATGGGGGTGCCAAATAAGGACTACGACTGGCTATTTGGTAGCCCTACAGGAGGCTCTGCTTGGCTGTAAACCTGGTTTTTATTCAATCAAAATTTGCTTCCAAGCCAGGAATTGAAAAATAAGCACCTACTTTGAGGCCACTGGGAGTTACATCCAAGGGGATGGTGAGCAACCTGTTGCTAGCGAGCTACTGGCTGGGGATCACTGATCTAGAGGCTCTTGCTTGGCTGTAAACCTGGTTTTTATTCTATAAAAACTTGCTTCCAAGCCAGGAATTGAAAAATAAACACCTGCTTTGAGGCAACTGGGAGTTACATCCAAGGGGATGGTGAGCAACCTGTTGCTAGCGAGCTACTGGTTGGGGATTACTGATCTAGATGTTTGTCTCAGACTCCATATGGGCTACAACTCGCTATTTGTTAGCTCTACATGAAAAGCAGTCTACAGGAGTCTCTTGCTTGGCTGTAAACCTGGTTTTTATTGAGTCAAAACTTGCTTCCAAGACAGGAATTTAAAAATAAGCACCTGCTTTGAGGCCACTGGGAGCAACATCCAAGGGGATGGTGAGTAACATGTTACTCGCGAGCCACTGGTTGGGGATCACTGATCTAGATGTTCGTCTCAGACTCCATATATTACATCTTTTAACATGAAAGTAAATAGTATCATGTTGTCGTATACCATATGATATCAAAACAAAGCTTGCTTTATGGGAATGTGACAACTCCAGGATCGCCCCCCAGGACTCAACAAACTAACAGACTTCTGGCCTCATATCTAAGGTAATTGACTTTGACCTATGGAAATGTTCCGTACTCTGTAACTTGCTATATCAGAGCAAATAGTTTTGTTTATATGTTTATTCTTCAATTTTTCTTTTATTTTCTTCTTTATCTACTCTTTCACTTTATGACACATGTACGTACTATTCTGTGTTGTTCTATTTACTATTTCGGACCTCTGGTAGGTCCAAATGGTTTTCATTGATGTACATGATCGACCTTTAATAAAAACAAGTTAAAAAAAACAACAAAAAAAACAAAGCTTGCTCCACTTGTAGCTAAACTGGTTTTGCAGAAAAGAAGTTCACCTTCCTCAGGGAAAACCAGGAGGAAGAGCAGAGTTTGTGCTGGAAACATTGGTACTAAGAAACTGCACAGAACTCTTGCAGTTTATAATGTATGCCCAAATTCACAAAAGTTCCCAACACCACTAGTGTCTAGGGTTCCTTATTTCTTATTCCTCGGTCACTCCCACCACTGTTTATCTTTTGGGGTTCTTATTTAGATTGGAAGAGGACTGTGGGGATGACTGGACTGCTGACAGGGAAAATCTAACTTCTGAACAAAAGAAAAGTTTTGGAAGGCTAAGCACAGCAGTTAATAAGGAGTTGAAAGGATTAGCTGACTGTGGTCTCTTGCCATTGCAGTCTCTGTAGCAGCTGTTCCATACCAAGGGGTCTTGGTGTATTTGTAGATTTAACAAATCTATTTTTTTTTGTTGAGAAAAACAAAATTAAATCCAGATACATTGACAGATTTGAATACTGTAAGTGACAGTTATGGTTGCGTGGGTGTGGCAAGTTTTTGGTTACTGCTAACAATGAGAGTGCAACTGTCACCCGCAAGTCATATTTATTGCAATCATCATAGATTGGCATCTGTTTAAAGAGCCTGTCTGAGCTTTATAGCCTTCGCTGTGTATCAGCCACAATCCTATTCACCTATAAATCAATAATCGCAGAGGCAGAACAAGGATATTTGATGGCATCAGTATAAATACAATGGCATTAAACAGAAATGTGAACACTCTGACTTTGAGATTGAAATACACATAATAAATACTATATTGCAGCGCTCGTAAAAAGGATCATGAAGAGATCATAAGAAATGTAGAAAGGAATAAGGAATAAACACTCAGATGCTTGTTGCTGAACAAAATATTTCAGGGCAATTGAAATCTGGAACAGCGATAAGATACTGAAAATCTTGGAGATAAAAGCCTATGATCCTCCGTGATATTAATAAGAACATTAATAAGAAAGTTCACCCCAGTTCCAGAAGGAAAGGTTGTTGGAAACAGGAGTCTGTATGGGGAATAATGTACCCCTACTGTAAAAGATAAGGATATTAGAAGGCTGAAGGCAGACATGTAAGGGTCTTACCCCTCAACCTACATTTGATCGATTTGGGATGTTCATACCCTAGACCCGACCTTTTATACCTGTGAGCAACATTCAGAGTAACGAGAGTTGGGGAGAAAGACAAGCATGAAAAAAGTTCATGGGTATACTAAAAAGGGCTGCAATTGGCTATTTGATAACCCCTACCCCTATCAGCCTACAGGAGGCTCTGTTTGGCAGTACACTGGGTTTTTATACAACCAGAACTTGTCTACAAACCATAAATTCAAAAATAAGTACCTGCTTTGAGGCCACTGAAAGCAACATCCAAGGGGTTGGTGGGCAACATGTTGCTCAAGAGCCACTTGCAGAGGATCACTGTTCTAGATTATTAATTTGTAGAATGCATATCTGGTCTTCTAGATATCTCTGAAAGACCATCTAGAAGGTCAATACGATTTCATATGACTTGTTGAACATTTACTGCCCCCTAGATAATTTACTAAATAAGGGCTCTGATTGGCTATTAGGTAGCCCCCTATGTGGACTGGCAGGCTACAGGAAGCTCTGTTTGGCAGTACATCTTGTTTATATGCACCCAAAACTTGCCTCCAAACCAGGAATTCAAAATAAACATCTACTTTGAGGCTACTGGGAGCAACAGCCAAGGGGTTGGTGAGCAATATGTTGCTATTGAGCCATTGGTTGGGGATAATCACATAGATATATCAGTTTTTATTGCACTTTTCAACTGATGTGGTCCAGCTCTTACTGCCAACCAAGAATTAAAAATTTCTCGAATCCTGAGTGGTCATAACAGGGTGCTCCTACAACAGGTATTCCTGTATAGTTACAACTACAAATCCCCTGGTGCCTTTCTTGAGGAATAAAGAGACTTTTAGAAATGGATGCTCAAGAATCGTTCTCTTCAGAAAATTTTTGCAGTCTTTTGGGATGAAAAAGAAGCCAGGTGGGAGGGGGAGAATATAAAGCCTGCCACAACCTTGCTGCTAGAGCAGTTAGTAGGCAATGAGCAGAGAGCAGTCCAATGCAACTATGAGTTGCATTTGCAGAATAGAAATGTTTTACTTCCTTCTGCAGAAAGGTTTCTATTATGGCAGGAGATGTAGGGGCAATTACATAAAAAAATGGTGGTGAAACTGGCTAAAAGTCCCTGAGCAGAAGACTATGTAATGGTGTGGTCAGGCAGCCAGTAAACAATGGAGCTTTCTACAAGGCTGTAACTGCATGGGGAACCAGTAATCCCATCACAAAGTCTAGGGAAAATAACTATGCAGCCACCTTTTAATTCTGCCAATTCTAGTCGAACAAACACTGAATATGCCCAATCCCATCGAGTCTGCGACAGACAAATATGCTAATATTGTGGTTTCAGGAGTGATGCTACAATTCACTGTACCGGTTTGTTCATTGGAGTGTTCTGACGAAATAACAATGAAATTTTTTTTTTTTATCGTGTGTGTTTAAGCGACGTGCTGACGTGGAAAATATCCTTATTGCTTTTTTTACTGTTGCAGGTTCTGTTTTAATTGCATTTGTTCTGTGCTACAGCAGAGCACACGAGCTATATGCCCGGCAAGCATAAATGTAGCTGCTTTATTGGGCCTGAGCACTGATATTATTTGCTTTTGTCACACGCCAGTTTCACTCCAGCAATAATATTGAAATGCAAATGCCGGTTTCATTTATTGACAGAAGATGAGCTTTCCAACTTCAGCAGTACAGAAATTATTTACAGAAGGAATATAATAAGGTGTTTTCTACGTGACTTTAGCTTGATCCCTTTATAGGGGCTGTTTAACAACCAAATACCTACATTATTAGCTTCTTATAAATTTCACTCATCATAAATTTTAACCATACCCTTATTATGGTTTTGTAATATCATATATGCACCGTGCATACTAAAATATATGTCGGATTGCATTCCTTGCTAGAGTCTCATTGGCAGTTGGGGAAAGTGCTCTCTCTCTCTTAAGGCTTATCTGGTGGCCCAAGCTGACAGAAAGGGAGCCTAAACAGCCTAATATTGATAGACATTACAGCATTAATAAAGCTGGCCATACATTTAAAGATACGTTCATTTGGGAAGGTTGCCAAAAGACCTTTTCCCAGTATGCTCACCTTGAGGCCTTGGGCCAAACTATTGGATAACAATGACAAAAAATGCATTTTATCTTGCCCCTTCAATATCTTGGAGATTTCTGGCCAGATATCAGTTGGGCAGGTCTATCGAGAAGTCCCAAACACCGGGCAATAAGCTGCTGTCGTGGTACCTGGGACACCATGGGAAGGGGTGCAGGGAGTGGGGGATCCTGATAGTCACAGGGGTCTGCTGTATGCTTCCAGCTCCCTGGCATCACTTACTACCCACCATTGAAAGTATGTAAGCAAACCAGCAAGCAGTCAAACTTTCAGGAGGTTTGATCTGGGGGCAGATCCAAATTTGTGGAAAGGCCAACAAGGCCTTGGATAGGGCAGCAGGATTTTAGGGGGCAGCATGCTGCCCAACCACACCCTCATTTGTTTAAAAACACTGGGGTTGTGCTGGAGATACAATAATTTTTTAAATTTCTTGTGCACCAATTAGGGTTGCCACCTGACCGGTATTTCACCGGCCTGGTCGGTAAAATACCAGCTATGGCCAATATTACAAATTTACCATCAATGTATTAGCCGGTGAATTTGTAATCCCTATTGTTCCGCCCCTGGCCCGCCTCATATCTGCCCCTGGTCTGCTCCTCTCAGCTTCATTACTCATCCAATCCTAGCTCTGCAGTCCCTTACTGGCCAAACTGGCATCAGAACTTCGTGACTCTGCCCCCAAAATGTCACAACTCTGCCCCCGCCACGCCCTCTCTGGCCCGCTTCCACCCTTCTTGTCACCGGCCAGTAGGGTAAGAACTAAAAGGTGGCAACCCTAGCGCCAATCCCCATTGCTCTGGTCCCGGTGATAAAAAATTTGCACGAATATAGGACAAGGGTGACGAACGGGAGTGGGCCTAGGGGTGCCTGCTATGTAAATCTGGCCCTGTCTGGATTGTTGAAATGCTCCCATCACCATGGGAGGGTCCTCAAAATCTTATCTGGTTGGGGTAGGGTTGCCACCATTTCCTGTCCCCCTTTCTGGATGGCTGCGGAAGTTAATGTCACAGCCAGGGGAGTGGATATGATGTTGCCGTGCTATGACATACGTGTAAAGGGTGGTGTGATGACGTATCAATTGGCTATTGGCTGGTTGCCTAGTCAATCTAGGGGAATACTAGTTTGGAAAACTGGGTAGGCAGTTTTTATCCCAACAGCCCAGGTCAAAACCAGACTAGCTTGGGGGTTCAGCCCCCAAATGTTACACTACTATCCATAAGTTACTTAGTTAGTTATTTATTAAAAACACTGAGAGGTAAAGCCGGAAAAATGTCTAATTCTTATTTCTAAGAAAAAGCAGATATTTTTATATGGATAAAATTATATTAAAGGAGGGCTAAAGCCTATTTTTAAGTTTGAGACTGAACAGTGCACTTGTGAGGCTTATCTCATTGGAAATGATGTGCCTGAACTGACAGCCACGAGATTTAGTTCCACAATGCAGCCCCTAGCTAATCCCTATTACTGCCCCTATGGGACAATTCTAGTTCATATCCTTCATATATAAAGAGCCGGAATGTTTCACAGAGCTGTGCAAGAGGGAGCCAATGAAATACTAATTGGTAACAATACACTTAAGAAGCCTGAGCCAGAAAGGTAAGTCCCTGGGTGCTGGAGCTTACAGCCTAAAGGGAGCGTGGAGACAATAAATAAAGAGGACAAATGCATAGGGCACAGGGGCATAGCATGGCAAGCCATTTATATAATAACCCAACTCCCAGATGTGGGAGGATGATAGGGCAAAAAAAAATAAAGTTTTATGGTATGTTAAAACTAACTTCTACAGCGAGCACAATCATTCGCATGAAATGGGTAAGAAAGTGCCAGATCACAAAAATTTAAATGGAACTTCCCCAAAACGCTGCAGGGTCTGGGTGGATTAGGCCATGGTAATGTGTACCGGAGTGTTGATGGGCTGCATGTGGTACAAGACCTAAAACCTGATTTTTCACTTTAAAAAAGTAGCGATTGCAGCTTAAAGGGGAAGTAAAGTCTAAAATAGAAAATTAGAGTATTTTGTATTCTAAACATAAACATGAACTTACTGCACCACAAGCCTAATCAAACAAATGATTTATGCTTTTAAAGTTGGCCACAGGGGGTCACCATCTTGTTATTTTTGTTAAACATATTTGCAAGACCAAGACTGTGCACATGCTCAGTGTGGTCTGGGCTGCTTAGGGATAGTCTTAAATTATCAAAACAGCACAAGTCAAATAATATCTGCCAGAAGCAAATACAGCAAGACTGATTAATAATCAGAATATACAGACAGCACTGGGTCCTGTGTGGATTTTATAGTTTTTGTATTGTTTAATACAAACTTTCTTCAACTGTGCAGAACCAGTGGCTGCAGCAAAATAATCCCCCAAATAGAATCCCAGTTTATCTGTTTAAATCTGGCTCCATGATCTTTGTCCCTGTAGCTGGAGTTGGAAACAGTAAAGGGGATGGAAAGGCAAAAATAAAATCCAATACAAATCTCTACACATTCGCTGACTGCTCTACAGGGAAACAAACAAAGCCACTTGAGTTCTGCATGGCTGGGAAGTAGTGATGTGCGGCCGGTCTGGCTTTCCTCGCCCACATCACTACTGGGAAGTAAGGCGGTGGCTCCCCCTGCTGTTCATAAGTATGATTGTTTCCCTGCAGAGCAGTAAGGGACCGTCTGACAATTCCTATCCACAGCAGTAAATGAAGGGATAATATACAGTCTGGTTTCTTAAGAAAATGGTACACATTTTTTAATTCAAGTATAAAAGAGAAAAATGTAAAATGGGGGGTTCTACTGTGTATTGTGACATAGGTATATAGTTGTACAGGTATCCGGAAACCCGTTATCGAGAAAGCTCTGAATTACAGATTGCCCGTCTCCCATAGACTCCATTTTATCCAAATTTTGAAAATGATTTCCTTTTTGTGTGTAATAATAAAACAATCCCTTGTACTTGATCCCAACTAAGATATAATTAATCCTTAAACCAGCCTATTGGGTTTATTTAATGTTTACATGATTTTCTTGTAGACTTAAGGTATGAAGATCCAAATTATGGAAAGATACGTTATCCGGAAAACCCCAGCTCCAGAGCATTCCGGAGAACAGGTCCTATACCTGTACTGATCTTATTTCTGGGTACTCACGGACAGACTGTAAGCAGGATCCAGTACCACCGGGACTGACAGCTTTCCCTGTAGATTCAGCTTTGTAAGGTTAAAGATCTTCTCCCCCACCAAGCGTTCCTTTTTCATTCGCCGCACAAGGTACAGTCTAAAGCGCACTGCGTAATTTGCTATAATTTCTGACTCAATGTGATTAAATTTGAAGGTTTCTGTAAAGGCCGGGCAGGGCCCCTTTTGGACGGCGGTTTTTGCCCTCTGCTTCTTGACGGGAAACAGCACAAGGTGGACCTGCCACGAGTTACTATTCCCTGTCCTGTTGTGCGTGGGCAGGTCTGTGACAGCTGTCACGGTAACTAGAAGTTTCTGTTCTTGTGAATCATAGTCAAAAGTTACATCCAAAGTGCCGTATTTAGCTACTGGCTCCGGATCAAAAGACTTAGGAAGCTGTGAAGATGATCCTCTGGCTGACATATCCTAGAAAAAAAATAAAACATAAAACAAAATGTATGAATTTATGTATTCCGTTTGCTTTCAGATGCGCTAACACATGGAATGTTACTTTGCAAAAAACAGTGCCTTTTAATTATGTGCCAACGTTCTAACATTTACAATATACATTATGCTAGAATATCCTCTTAAAGTGTAAGTCACTCCAGACAACTGAAATTATTCATTCCGGCAGGCTATTTCTATCTTAGTCATCTAAAATATTTTGGCCGAAAATAAAGCCCTGTTTTTTATGGCTCTCTGTACCTTATCAGGTCTTCTGTGTTCAGCCATCTTTGAACTGCCGTCTAAACAAAGCCCTGCCCAGATTATAAATATTCATGACCTGTCGTCAAAAGTTTTGAAAAATAGAACTACATAATGTTTTGTAGAAAGAGAGATGCACTCAATTCTAAATACTCAATCCTCCACAAAACATCTCTTCGGAATACTCAAATTTTTAAAGGAGAAGGAAAGGCTAAAATTAAGTAAGCTTTATAAGAAAGGTCTATATAAATACACCAGTAAACCCTCAAAGTAATGTTGCTTTGAGTCCTCGCTCAAAAGAAACACCACATTTCTTTCCTTCTATTGTGTACTCATGGGCTTCTGTATCAGACTTCCTGTTTTCCGCATAAACCTCCAGGGCTAGGGCTTGAGCATGCTCAGTTTGCAGCTTGCTCCTCTCCCCTCCCTCCTCCCATCCCTGCTGTAATCTGAGCTCAGAGCTGTTAGTGAGCAGGGAGAGACTCAGGCAGGAAGTGATGTCACACCAAGCTAATATGGCAGCTGCTATCCTAAACAAACAGAGACAATGTCTAGAGCTGTTTACTCAGGTATGGTAAAGCATTCTGCAGAATATATATAGCGTACTAGCTTGCACTATTGTGGCTAATCTGTTGGCAATAAACCTTCTTGGAGCTTTCCTTCTCCTTTAACAAGTTTAAAAATTGCATTGATGGGAGTCAGATTTGGTTAGCCTTCACATTTAGGATTTGGCTCAATTACAATACTGCAAAAAGTGCTAGTATTTGGTACATCCCTAGAGGGCTGCCATGAAGGAGGTAGAGGGATCAAACCAATAATGGATGCTGTGCCACAGGAAGATCCATAGAGATGAAAGGATGTTTTTTGCAGATTGTTAAGTATGTGGGGCTTGTAGAAAGTGGGTGGATCATGGGTGATGTAATGAGGCTTGACTAGAGTGGATCAGTAGCATGGGCATGAATGGTAGTGATATGCAGGTAAGGAAATACTCAACCCGCACTTGACCCTAACCTGCAAAAACGTAACCTGCACCCAATTCTAACCCGCAAAATGTTGCCATTACAGGACTCACACCCAACCCATACCCATGTCTTTTTGCAATGTGCACTACTACTGTGAGTGCCTCTGGTTCCAAGACAAGGAATCTTCGGGAGCAGAGGAGGAGTTTACTTATCCAGCCTGACCCGCACCCAACCCTAACCTGCAATGGTTGGCCAAACTTCAACCCAAATCCAGCCAACTGGGAGTACACCCATGGGTCACCATGGGTTTTGGGTCAACACGCACATCACTAATGCATGGGATATTTTTTTCCATTGGTGCCAAATAACTGGGACCCACAAGGAATGTAGCTAACTATGCTATATGGAGCTCCATGATTACCCCCAGAATCTCTATTCAGAAGCGGCACCGAATTATCAAAAATGTAAGATTTTAAAAAATTCATATTTAATGCAGTCATGGGAGGATGTAATATGTAGCACAAAAACATACGCAAAAGACCATTGCGGGCATTGGTGACCATGTTTGCTTCCTTTTTGACTTGAATTACAGACCTCAACAACTTCCTTGCAAAGTTTGCAACCAAATGACTTTTACGAATATTCGCAGTGCATGTAATTAAATTTCAGTGTATTTCGCGACAAAATAGTTAACAAAACTCCAGAGCAGGTGTTAATGCTAACCTTTGCTTAGGGATATAATATTCGCCAGCAAATTTATCTACATTGCGAGCAGCGCTAAACTTTTGAAAAAACGCCATTTTAAACATTGCTTGCGCGTTTGACTTAAATTCGTCCTTTAGCTGTCTTTTAAACCCACTTAGATCAACATAACAGCAAATACCAAATCTGGGCCAGCATAAAGGAGAAGGAAAGCTCAGAGGCATCTTATTGCCAATAGATTAACCACAATAGTTCAAGCTAGAACTCTATATTTATTTTGCAGAATGTTTTACCATACCTGAGTAAGAAGCTCTCTGTTTCTTTAGGATAGCAGCTGCCATATTTGCTTGGTGTGACATCACTTCCTGCCTGAGTCTCTTAGTTCTGGGCTCAGATTACAGCAGGGAGGGGGAAAAGGAGAGGGAGAGAGGAGCAAACTGAGCATGCTCAAGCCCTAGCCCTAGAGGTTTATGCTGGAAACAGGAAGTCTGATACAGAAGACCGTGTACACAATAGAAGGAAAGAAATGTGGTGTTTCTTTTGACAGAGGACTCAGAGCAGCATTACTTTGAGGGTTTACTAGTGTATTTATATAGACCTTTCTGATAACGTTTACTTAGTTTTAGCCTTTCTTTCTCCTTTAAACAAGAAGGGAGCCCAGGCAGAAAAACAGAGCTCACATCTAAAGGGGGGTTTAAGTGAACTTCGTGGGAGTCTTCACAACAGCCCCGGACAACAAGTTGACCATCCCTTGTCTGTTGTTGCAGAATATACTATATCTGTACTACTTTAAGTAACCTCCCTGAATGACCCCCCCTCCCAACTGATGGGTAAATGCCCAATCTACCCTACCAGTAAATGCCCAATCTTCCCTACTAGTAAATGCCCAATCTACCCTATCTGAAATTTGGCTCTGGGGCCAAACTGCAAGACCTGGAAACAGCCCTGCAAGTTATTCATAGAATATACTGTATTACTGCAGTTTTCCCTTAGCTGAGAACTTGTCAAAACTGACTATTAAGCAGGAACTGAATTAGTGTTTTAGCCCCGGGTCATTTCACGTCACTTGGGATTGTGCAGTGTAGAAAGGAACTGGCAATGCAAGGTAACACTGTGAGCTTAAATCAATTAAAAATGATTGAATAAACGTATAAGTGTGAAAGTCTAAATTTAGGGCATTTTTATTAAAGTTTGCAAATTTGGACGGCAAAGTTTGTGCCTCCGAATTGCTGGTTGGCGCCTTGTTAAAATACAAAGGCAATTGCGGGTAATGAAGAAATGCTGGTATCGTTACAGGTTCATTATCAAGCGGACTGCAAGTTTGGCCATGGCTGTTAGGGTTGTCTGTTAATTAGCTGGTTCGGTTATATTCTTTCAAAAGTCAGAGCCTACAGTGCAGAGAATAGAAATTGACAAATACCATTGAAAACATTTATGGAAAGTTGCTTACAGCTCCATATTTTCTTTCATTAGGTAAAATGTAATATTCGAGTTTACATTCACTTTAGGGGGGTAACTGAAGACCATTAGGAACTTTCATGGAAAACTGTACTGTTCTTGATAGGAACCTCCCCAACTGACATAACCCTGCAAGTGCTGAGTACCACCAATAATTCCTTTACCAATCCCTCGACTGGGTTAAGTGAATTGTTCTTCTGAAGGAAGCTGATAGGAGTCAGATCCGACTCAAACTGTCTACCGGACTTTGAACTATCAGCCGCCTACAGGCATTTAAACAATGTTCTACCCCTGTGCAATAAACATGCTAATACTGGTAAGGGATCTATTTTTTGGAATGCTTGGGAGTTGCCTCCAGGTGTCAGGGGCATATAGGACTCATTACCAGTATTTTTTGGACAAAAAAGTAGTTTCCCCCAACTGAACTGAACCCCCCCCCACCATTTCATTATTAATAAACAACTTAAAATGCTTGATGAATGGATATTAAAATGCTGCTTATAAATATATTTTCTTTCATTATGTGAATTGTATATTTCTGAGTATTTGGCAGGCTTTTACCATTTAAGAGTTTACACTTTATAAACGTCTATCACCAGGGTCGGACTGGGGCGACGGGACACTGAAAAAAAACAATGGGCCCATCCTACCCAGACCCGCTTATGTTTGAGACCCCGAGCTGCCCCCTGGCCCCAATCTCTGCCGCAGCAAGAGAACAGGTACACAGGGAGGTTGTGACTGGGGTTCAGGACTAAACAAGGGGCCCAGAGGGGGATTGCTACTGGGGCGGGGGGCTTGGGGAGAAGTGGGGCCCCTGTGACGCAAGCCCTGGTGGGCCTTAGATTCTCCAGTCCAACGCTGTCTATCACAGAGCCATGGTTGGTTCCAACCAAGTACCAAGCGGGGGGCCCGGAGGGAGAATTGTGACTGGGGCAGGGGGCCTGGAGGGGGATTGACACTGGGGCGGAGGGGTTTGGGTGGAAAGTGGGATCCCCTGGTGGTCCTTGGATCCTCCAGTGCAACGCTGTCTATCGCAGAGCCATGGTTGGTTCCAATCAAGGACTATATCATGTGGGTGAATAAAACGATTTTCTACACACTTTGCAATTTTTGTGTGTGCTATTGTGTCACAACTTGTAGTTCAGAGCTTCGAGGGAACATTTAGCATAACGTCCAAGGCTTGAACTGCTAAACTTGAGTTATCTTCCAGTTATGCTACCGGAACATTTTGTCAGATGTGCTTAAATGCGCAACTGAGGGTTTTAGATTTGGTTTGCCTAAATCTTTTGTGAGTGCTTCGGGATCCAGCCAAATCTGTTTTAGAGGTTTTGAGTTAAGGTGGAGGATTCAGAATGCATCCCAACTTGTAAATTATGAATTCAGTTGATCCCAAATGTTAGAAGTCCATCCGCCCAAGAACAAAGTACTTAATAGATGTGCAGCTTCCAAACAAAGATTATCTGCAGTGTTTCCAAATCTGCCTCTAGCGTAATGGGCAGCTTAAGTCGTTACATCATTAATATTCCTGCCAAAATCACAAACACAATCACTTGGTATGCTACTGATCTGAACGGAAGAGTAGCTAAAGATCAATCAACTCTAATACCTGGCTTTAGGGAGTGCTGTTCAGCTGCTTCAGTTTGAAGGGGCAGTAAAGGTCTATATGCAACACAAGTAATACATTATGCCTAATATACATTCTTTTAATTTTAAAAACGATACATATTTGCCCAGTTTTTTTTTTCATTATAAAGTAGTGACTGTTTTGCTTTTACCTTAATCAATTTCCTATAATTAGAGTTAGACTAAATAGAAATAATGAGTTCTCCTCTCCTTTCACTCCTTTATTGTTATGTTTTGGTTTACAGGAATCAATTATGCAGAGGGTTTATCTGTGAACTTGTAAATTAATTATCTACCTTGCAAAACCCTGGACGTTGGAAACCAGGTGGTAAAATGAAGAGGCATATGGGACTCCTTGATCTGCACATGATAACACAGAGGAGCTAATTTTGTACTTTTGTACTTACTTCTGCACTTAGAACGGCGGTGCTATCACTCGGAACATCCTCTTCGTAGCCCTTGTTCTTGAAGCTTTCCACTTCATGGCCGGTGCTTCCTTCACTAGGGCATTTGTTAAAAGAGTATCTGGACAGTTCACATTTACTGTCTCCAATATCGGAAGGGGTGCATGAAAGGCGAGGAGAGCCGTTGTCATCTTGGTATGGAGGTGGCTGCAGTTCATCCAGGGGCGGCGTCCTTCTCATTCTCTGGATACAGTTTGCTGAAAAGGTATAGAAATGTAACTACAGCATTCATGAAACTGGCTTTACTTGGAAAATACTGTAACAAAATAGAATCAAAAATTATATCATATAAGAACATTTCCTAAAAAATAATTCAGAAAACCTTGAAATAATTCTGGCATTAAATAAACCCTAATTACATTTTTTAAGTACAAATAAAACACTTAAATTGCATCAGTTGTTGACCAAAAATTGTTGAGTTCAGATGTCCAGAATTTTGAGTTCCCAGAAGTTTAAGGGTTCTGATTCAGTTTGGCTGAACACTTTGGATTCAGATGAATTCTTCAAAAACTGCAAGGATTCTGATATATGCCAAACCTGATCCTGGATTTGGTACATGCCTACTTTCTTCTCAAGCTGCTATTCCAGTCATTCAGGGCCAAACACCCTGAATTTGTGTCCTGCTTGGGTCTAATTCAGTAGACACAGATCTGACCTGGGACTGCTTACCCACACAACTACTTCTTCATAGGGCAAACTGAACCAGCCCGAAATCAATTGCTTGATTTTCCGACCTGCCCTCCACCGAGAACCATGTGATCCCAGAAATGATGTCAGAAAATCCAGAAGTGTCAAAATCTGGGCAAATCTGTGAGGACTGTAGGAAATTTCCATAGCTAAATAGCCTGCATCCTGCCCAACTACCCCTGAAGTAGTGATGTGCAGACTGGCCCAAAACCTGCAGGACCTGTGGGTTTGACTGGCGGGCCGCAGGCAGGTTTGGGTTAGGGTTGCCAAATACTGGCCTTCCTATATTCTTGCCATGTTTTCCCTATTAAAAACATTGACATCAAGCATAATTTTTACCGGCTGGGACCGGCCAGGTGGCAACCCTAGTTTGGGTTAAGCCTTTCCTTCAGCTCTCCCCGCTGCTCCACCATTTATAGATTTGTGCTTGCCTCACTCCTTCCATGATGTCACTGCGTGGCAGGTATAGATCTTTAAATGAAGTAGCTGAGCCCAGTGTGGATTGGGTGGGTTAGGGAAAGGGTCTTAAAAATCTGGACCCACACATCATTACCCTGAAGGATAACCTCGGCCCACCCATGCGGACAGGAGAGTTTCCGAGCAAATTCCCACTACTTTGCAGGTATTCCACTAGTACCTGACCCAATGCATGACTCTACCGGGAATGACTGGAAAAACAGCATGGGAAAAGGAGCTGTAGGACCATGCATTTGGAAAATGGACATACAGACCAATGTGCATGCTACACAGATATTGGTCAGGATACGAAGTTTGAAGAAGTAACATTGGAATCATTTTCTATTCAGTGGTGTGCAATAAAAACAGCAGACAGCACCATAACAGCCTGACGCATTTTGGGCAGGATGCCGGAGAAACCTGGGGTCCAGCTGGAGAACTTAGTTGCCAATGCTGTATCAATGTGAATGTAACAATGATGCAGTGAAAGCTCAGATGGACTACTGATAATCAAGTTCAAAAATAGGGGTCCATTATAATGGCTGTATACCCGTATTCTGTGCAGTATGATAGAATGTAAAGAAATGGGAACATATTCTATTCATATCTACTCACTAATGGCATGCTTTTATGCTACATATAAAAAAGGGTTTTTTTTCCGCCTCTTTTTGTTCCTTTAAATCTTTCATCTTTTCTCCCGTCCAATATTTTGCATTAAAGTAATATTAGAGTGGAATAATAACACCGGGGACAGCCGAGATCTCTGGATAACCATAGAAACCGATGAGTCTGATGCAGGCCTTACAGAGTAAAAGGAAAAATGTGTAAGAATCTCAATAGACAAGATGACAGAGATAGCAATTAAGGGGAACACAGTCCTTACTGGATTCATCAATCAGCCAGACGTGGACTGACATGTCTGTGGGGCTGCTGTAGCTGGAAGCATTGACAACCTTGGATTCTTTCATGGGAAGTGACAGCACCCATAGAAATAAACATTGTGCTAATATTATAACATGGTTCTTGCACCCATACATGCACCTTATGCTACAATACAATGCACAGGCTCTGATGAACTGCATGTAAGGTGCCAAGTACTGGCTTCCCAGGGAGGTGTTTTTTTGAGGGTTCCCCTATTACATTGCAAATATACGCCCAACATTGTGGTTCAATATTTTACAGTGGGGTGGTCTCCAACCTGCACACTGTACACAAGATAGCATTATAGCCGGGGTCTCCAACCTTTTCTTCACATGTAGGAGTCGGGAGCAATGCAAGCATGAAAAATGTTCCTGGGAGGTGTAAAATAAGGGCTGTGATTGCCAGTTCCGTAGCCCCTAAATGGACTTGCAGCCTACAGGAGACTCTGTTTGGTAGTACATTTGCCTCCAAGCCTGGAATTCAAAAATAAGCTCCTGCTTTGAGGCCACTGCGAGCAACATCCAAATTCACTAAAATCCGAAGTTGCGCTCAGGGGTAGCGTAAGGTTGCGAAGTTGCGCTAGCGTTGATTCGCTATGTAAAGCGAAGTTACGCTAGCGAAGGCTAATTTGCATACGGCGCGAAATTCAAATTTCAATGGAGGAATACGTATTAGCACTACAAATGCCAAGAAAACCTTAAAATCTGCAAATATACATTTTATTTTGGCCTACACATGTGCCCACTGTCTAGGTAAGTTGCCATGAGTCAGGAAATGTAGGGGGGAAGGAGGGGAGCCCCAAAAATTTTTTCGATCTTTTTCAGCCTATCACCCATCATGTAGAAAACACGCCAGCGTTTTTTGGGACTTAGAAAATTTTTTGACTTTTTTGGAAACAATACCTACTCTATTGCGCTTCGCCAGGTCTGAGGGGTGAAGGAAGTCTAGCGTAAAAGGTAGCGTTCAGTACACTGCGCAAGTTAGTGAATTTGCGTAGTTTCGTTGCTAGCGAAAATTCGCCTGGCGTAAGGGTGCGAAGTAACACTAGCGAAACTACGCCAGCGTTCGTTAGTGAATTTGCGCAGTAGCGAAAATGCCAAACGCTAGCGTTCGGCGTTTCGCGGCTTAGTGAATTTGCACCTAAATGATTTGCTATGTTATTTGTATTGAAGAATGGTGACCGTATCTTTTCAACATCCAAGGTGGAGGATGAATTCAATTTGGGAAAGAACTTGGAAAGTACATGTGACTTTTCTTACAAAAAAACTTTCATCCCCAACAAGTAGATAACTTATGGAGTGTATGCCTGCCATCTCCAGGTTGCACCCTGCGGCACTGCTGTAATGTTTCACTGAGGGGTTTTCCACGAAAATTTGAGTTTTCCAGTTGACTTTTTTGGTCAAAATTCACATTTTCTGGTTTTCAGACAACTCGAATTTTTCTAAATTAATTATACATCCGAAAAAAAACCCAGCTAAAACCTGTCGAGGTCATGTAGGAGTCAATGGCAGACGTCCCTTGAACCATTTGTAGATGTTTGTATGTAGCCTTCATTAGGTTCGTTTCAGAGGGTTTTGCCGAAAAACTCGATCAAGTCGAACGATAAGGTTTTTTCCCACCGAAAATTTGATCAATTAACCATGAACTCGCCGATTCGAGTTTTTATTTAAATTAGAAACCATTCGAGTTGTGAGTTCATTTGAGGTATAAAAAAAATCTAAAATTCAACCTCTGATATGTAACCCCCTAAATGTGAGTTGTGGCAAAAAATGGCAGCTTCACCATGTAATCATGTATCCTCCACTCCCTGCCATCCTACACACTGCCAGAAAAACTACCCCCTTTCCAAACTATCCCTGGCATCCTACAAATTACCAGACAAACTACACCCTTTATCAGCTATCCCTGCCATCCTACACTATGCCATAACTACTCTTTTTTCCCAACTTTCACTTCTGTCCTACATACTGCCAAATAAACTATCCCTTTTCCCAAGTATGTCGGTAATCCTACATTCTGCTATCTGAACAGCTTCCACTCCAAGCTAACCCCAGCACCCTACACACTGTCACAAAAACTATATCTACTACTACTATGCCTGCTGTTACTGGCATCAGAACTAGTCCCATTTAAACTGTCCCTGTCATCCTATAAACTGTCAGCAGGACTGCCCCCTTCCCGACAATACCTTCCAACCTACAAAATGCCAGCAGAGCTGTTTTCCTTCTCAACTATTTCTGCCAGTAGAACTGCTTCCACCTACCAACCAACCTTACCACCCTACATTCTCCCAACAGAACTATCATCACCCCAAGGGACAAATTCCCTAACCTGCGGAAATTCGCCAGCAACTGCTTCGCTCACATCGCCACACTTCGCCAGGACAACGCTAATTCACTAAAATGCGAGATTGCGTCCAGGGCGTGGTACGATGGCGAAGTTTCGCTAGCGTTAATTCAGCATGCAAATCGAAGTTGCGCTAGCGTAGGCTAAGTTGTATGCGTCGGGAAGTTAAGGTTCAATAGATGTGTATGTTGCAGCAAATACATTACACTACACAAGCCCAGGGAAGCTTAATAAAATAAAATAGAGTTGTTATATTGCCCTACACATGAGCCCAGTGTATAGTTTATGTGCCATATGTTAGGAAATGTAGGGGGGAAGCCGGGTACTCTAAAAAAGAAAATTACGATCTTTTGCAGCCTATCACCCTGAAAATGAATGAGTTTTTTGGGACTTAGAAAAATTTTAACATTCTACTCTCATTGCGCCTGGTCTGAGGTGGCGAAGTAAACTCTGGCGCAAGAGGTAACGGTCAGTAAAATCTGCATCTTAGTGAATTTGCGGAGTAACGTCCATTTGCCAGAGCGGAAATTCGCCTGTCGTTAGAGTGCCAAGTACCGCTACAGTCTATCTCCTTCGCTAGCGAATTTACGCCAGTGCCCGTTAGTCAATCAGCAAAGTCCTGAAATGGATTTTCGACAGCGTTAGTCACTTCACCCTTTAGTAAATTTGCCCCCATGTATCTAAAACTGCCATTCTACACATTGTAAGCAAGACTGCCCCCTTCCCAGCAATACCATATGTAAAATTGGATAAAGTCTTGCACCCACTTGGCAGTTTTTGAAATATTATCTTGCCTGCTGGCTACATTTCCAATATCTCATGTATTATACAGAAGTGGATCAGGTGGATTATTGGATCATGTGCTGGAACTTGGAGCAACATGTTCCAGTGGGGGGGGGGGGTTGCTTTTGTATTTTCCCATTAAAATGAATTTCAGTAGCTGATGCAATTTGCAGGAGAAAGGCAATATTCACTTCCTGATGCAGTTTGTTATTGATGCAATGGTGCCCTTCGGGCAAAATGTACAGATGAAACATTAGATGACACTTGGAAAATGCCTGAAATCCATGTCTTTGCCTCAAGACCAAGCAACACAAACTGCAGTTTTGTATAAAGAGAATGATACAGGGCTGAGTATATCATGTTCCGTATCCATAACTAATGGAACTACCCCCAAACTACAATTAATCCTGATCACATGGTATAATTCTACCCTGTCTGGTAATTTCTAGTGAAAATACAGTTAAATCAGTAAAGGACAATTACAGCTTGAATGATTTGCTATTAAACTGTGGGGTGCATGAAGGCCAACAACCTACCCAAAATATCAGCTCATTTTGTTTGTATTAAAAGAAAACTATACCCCCAAACAATGTAGGTCTCTATAAAAAGATATTGCATAAAACAGCTCATATGTAAAATCCTGCTTCATGTAAATAAACCATTTCATAATAATATACTTTTCTAGTAGTATGTGCCATTGGGTAATCATAAATAGAAAATTGCCATTTTAAAAAATAAGGGCCGCCCCTTGGGATTGTATGATTCACTGTGCCTACAAACATACCAAACAAACCATACATGTTAGGTCACATGAGCCAATTAACAGATAGAGTTGTGTATTTTGCTCCCACACTACTTCCTGTTACAGTTAGAGCTGCAGTATTTCTGGTCAGGTGATCTCTTCCTGTTACAGTTAAAGCTGCAGTATTTCTGGTCAGGTGATCTCTTCCTGTTACAGTTAGAGCTGCAGTATTTCTGGTCAGGTGATCTCTTTCCTGTTAAGTAGCATTTGCAGCTTCATAACATTTTAATCTCTCTTATGGTGGTTCACCTTTATGTTAACTGTTAGTATGTTATAGCATGCCTAATTTTAAGCAGCTTTTCAACTGGTCTTCATTTTTTTAAATAGTGTTTGAATTATTTGCCTTGTTTTGCTGGCTCTCCATATTTTAAATGGGGGTCAATGATCCTATCTAAAAAAACAAATTTGGAAGCTTTTACACGGGCAACCCTCATGAAAACTGGGCTGTCCGGGTAAAAACCGGACCGATGGCAAATCTACTCATTATGCACATGCCTGTACCGCATCATGGCTGCCAAAACAGATAGAGTTGTGTATTTTGCTCCCACACTACTTCCTGTTACAGTTAGAGCTGCAGTATTTCTGGTCAGGTGATCTATTCCTGTTACAGTTAAAGCTGCAATATTTCTGGTCAGGTGATCTCTTCCTGTTACAGTTAGAGCTGCAGTATTTCTGGTCAGGTGATCTCTTCCTGTTACAGTTAGAGCTGCAGTATTTCTGGTCAGGTGATCTCTTTCCTGTTAAGTAGCATTTGCAGCTTCATAATATTTTAATCTCTCTTATGGTGGTTCACCTTTATGTTAACTGTTAGTATGTTATAGCATGCCTAATTTTAAGCAGCTTTTCAACTGGTCTTCATTTTTTTAAATAGTGTTTGAATTATTTGCCTTGTTTTGCTGGCTCTCCATCTTTTAAATGGGGGTCACTGATCCTATCTAAAAAAACAAATTTGGAAGCTTTCACACGGGCAACCCTCATGAAAACTGGGCTGTCCGGGTGAAAACTGGACCGATGGCAAATCTACTCATTATGCACATGCCTGTACCGCATCATGGCTGCCAACACCAAGAGCATAACTCAAAAGGGTGCAAAACCTTTGAAAAATACTACTGTTTCTTGCTTTCAACATATAGGCTCTATTAGCCACTAGCACCTAATCCACTATTTGGGATTCAAATCCCTGAATCCTTTGTGAAAGATACGGCCGAATACCTGTAATGGAATCTACTCCAAGTCTCCAAGATGGCGTCCAAGATGGCGACCGCCTGCCTCTCCACATGGCTCCTGCCGGGCACAGGTCAATGACCTCATCTCCTTCCCAGTCCAGGATTGGTCGTCGGCGACGGAACGGACGCCGGCGTCAAAATCGGGCGCCGGCGTCAAGACGTCAGCGTGAGGACGCTGGCGTCTGACGCAAGCGCGTCAAAATTTGGCGCCAACCCTGGGACTATTTAAACTCACTTCCCCTTCCAGTCCTTGCCCAACTATAGGTTCCTGTTACTGTGTTCCTGGGTGTTAATTACTATATTGATTACTTGTGTACCGATTCCTGCCTGTCTTACGATTCTGCTTGTCTTCTGCCTGGTCTGACCTTTTTGCCTGTATTTTGACGATTCTTTGGATAAACCCTTTTGTACCTCGAACCTGGTCTGGTCTCCTCTTTGGTCTACACTATTACTGTGCCTTCGGGCCCGTTACAGTATAGTTGGGCCATGGACCCTTTGGAGGAGACTCCAGCTCCACCTGATGTCGGTGGCGCTATCCGCGGTTTGGCTTCCCGCATGCAGTCATACGAAGCCCAGCAGTCGCACTTCGGTCAGGCTCTAGAAGCTATCCTGGACAAGCTGTCGGCATTATCACCTGTGGCCCCGGTCCCTGTGGCCGTTCCTGCAAACCCACTCCAATCCTTGGAACCTCGCATTCCTGCGCCTCCCCTCTACAGCGGCGACCCTGATGCATGCAGAGGTTTCATCAACCAGTGCGAGATCCAGTTCGCCCTGCTGCCAGGTCAGTTTGTATCCGAACAGGCTAAAGTGGGGTACATCATTTCTCGCCTGCAGGGGAAGGCTTTGGAGTGGGCATCACCTTTGTGGGAGAAGAGGGACCCTTTGATTGACGACGCCAGGGCCTTCATCCGTGAACTACGGGTCGTTTTCGATGCCCCTGGTCGAGCTATGTCTTCCTCGGCTCGCTTGTTCCAGATCCAGCAAGGCACTCGCTCTGTTCCAGAGTATGCAATCGAGTTCCGCACCCTAGTGGCGGAGACCACCTGGAACAATGATGGATACCATGCCGCCTTCTACAACGGCCTAGCCATGCGTATCAAAAACGACCTGGTCTCCCGGGAAATTCCTTCTCGGTGGGAGGATCTGGTGGCGCTGGCCGTAAAGGTTGACACCCGACAGAGGGAATTTCAAGTCGAGCTCAACAGAGAGCGTTCGAAGAAGTATCCCCGATTCCAATCCACACTGGCTCCCCGCTTCCAGAGACCCCTACTCTTCAACCCGGCTACTGCTTCCCCCTCTCCTACTCCTGCGGCTTCTGCTTCCTCTGCCCCATCTTCTGAGGAACCCATGCAGATAGGACGGGCTCGTCTCTCTGAACAGGAGAAGCTACGGAGAAGGGCAGCCGGTCTCTGCCTGTATTGTGGGGGCAAATCGCACTTCGCCCATGAGTGTCCGGTGAAGCCGGGAAACGCCAGCACCTAGGTAGGTTTGGGGAGACCTATCTGGGTGGTGTTTGTTATCCTCCCCAACCCTCTATTCAACGCTTCCTTCTTCCGGCACAGATCCAATTCGGTTCCCAGAAAATCCCAGTGCAAGCGTTCCTGGACTCTGGTGCTGCTGGAAATTTTATGGACAGAGGATTTGCTGTTCGTCATGCGGTTCCCCTACAATCCTTGGCTTCTCCTCTGCGAGTATTGGCTATTGATGACCGCCCTCTGTCTTCGGCCATTATCTCTCAAACCTCCGCTGAACTTTCTCTAAGAGTGGGCACCATGCATCTGGAGAGATTGGCCTTTCTACTCATCGACTGCCCTTCAACTCCACTCGTTTTGGGGCTCCCTTGGCTGTGCACTCATAATCCAGTCATTGACTGGTCATCCATGCAAATCTCCCGTTGGAGTCCCTATTGCCTACAGAACTGTTTGCCTGCCGTACCTCTTATCAAGGTGTCTTCTGTGTCTTCCAACTTTTCCCTTCCATCCGCCTATCAAGATTTTACCGATGTCTTCAATAAGGGCTCTGCAGAGATTCTTCCTCCTCACCATCCCTATGACTGTCCGATCGAACTTCTTCCTGGTTCCATGCCTCCCCGGGGTCGCACCTATCCTCTCTCCCCCTCTGAGACGGCCGCCATGAAGACCTACATTCAGGAGAATCTCCAAAGAGGCTTCATTCGCCCTTCTTCTTCCCCTGCTGGTGCCGGATTTTTCTTTGTTGAAAAAAAAGACGGAGGTCTGAGACCATGCATTGATTATAGGGGGTTAAACAAGATTACCATTAAAAACCGTTACCCTCTCCCCCTAATCTCCGAACTCTTCGATCAACTAAGAGGGGCCAAGATCTTCACCAAGCTGGATCTTCGGGGTGCCTATAACCTCATTAGAATTCGTAAGGGGGATGAATGGAAGACCGCCTTCAATACTCGAGATGGGCATTACGAATACTTAGTCATGCCCTTTGGACTCTGTAACGCCCCAGCGGTCTTCCAGGAGTTTGTTAACGATATATTCAGAGACTTGTTGGGACAAAGTGTTGTCGTCTATCTGGATGACATTCTTATCTTTTCCAAAGATCTCCACGAGCATCGCTCCCAAGTGAAGGAAGTTCTTCTTCGCCTAAGAAAAAATAGTCTCTTCGCCAAATTTGAAAAGTGCTCCTTTGAAGTATCCTCCATCCCTTTTCTCGGGTACATCATCTCCCAGCAGGGTTTCAAGATGGATCCAGCCAAGGTCTCGGCAATTCTTGATTGGCCCCTCCCCACAAGTGTTAAGGCTATCCAGAGGTTTATTGGCTTTGCCAATTACTACAGACAATTTATTAAAGGTTTTTCTTCCAAGATCTCTCCCATCCTGGCCCTGATCCGCAAGGGGGGTAAACCACAGCACTGGCCTCCTCCTGCTTTGGACGCCTTTGAATCCCTGAAAACTGCCTTTTCTTCTGCACCTATTCTCAGACACCCCGAGCTTCTTCTTCCTTTTTTCCTCGAAGTCGACGCCTCAGATGTGGGAGCTGGAGCTGTCTTATCACAGAGATCGTCCTCGGATGGGAAGTTACACCCCTGTGCATTCTTCTCTAAGAAATTTTCTTCCCCCGAGCAGAACTACGATGTGGGGAATCGTGAGTTATTGGCAGTAAAGCTCGCCCTAGAGGAGTGGAGACATTTATTGGAAGGATCCTCCATCCCCGTGACCATCTTTACAGACCATAAGAACCTTGAATTTATCCAATCCCTCAAACGCCTGAATCCCCGACAAGCCAGATGGTCATTGTTCTTTTCCCGTTTTAACTTCATTATCACTTTTCGTCCTGGCTCTAGAAATAGAAAAGCTGATGCCTTGTCAAGAAGTTTTGTTCCTGAAGTTCCCTCCTCCGAAGATCCCGAACCCATTGTACCTCCCTCCAAGATCGTCGCTGCTCTATTTCCCTCCTTGGCCTCACAGATCCTGTCCGCTCAAATTTCTGCTCCTGACAATATTCCTCCTGGAGTTGCATTTGTTCCACCTGATTGTCGTCAGTCTCTTCTTTCTCAGGCTCACAGTTCTAAACAGGCCGGCCATCCCGGAGTGGAAAAGACTACCGAACTCCTTTCTCGCCTGGTGTGGTGGCCATCCATGAGAAAGGACGTCAAAAACTTCATTTCTTCTTGTACCATCTGTGCCACTTCCAAATCTGGACATTCTCCCCCCAAAGGACTTCTTCTTCCTCTACCCATTCCATCTCGTCCCTGGACTCATCTTGCCATGGATTTTATTGTGGATCTGCCTGTCTCCTCCGGTCACACTGTCATTTGGGTTGTCGTTGACAGGTTCAGCAAGATGGCTCATTTCATTCCCCTCCACAAACTTCCCTCTGCTCCTGAACTTTCCAAGCTTTTCATTCATCATATTTTTCGTCTCCATGGGTTTCCTGCCGAGATCGTCTCTGACCGTGGCTCACAATTTGTCTCTAGATTTTGGAGATCCTTATGCAAAGCTCTCAACATTTCTTTACAATTTTCTTCTGCCTATCACCCGCAATCCAATGGAGCTGCTGAGAGAGTGAACCAGGCATTGGAACAGTATCTTCGCTGCCATGTTTCCCTGTGCCAAGACGATTGGTCGGATCTCCTTCCCTGGGCTGAGTTCGCCCATAACAACGCCTTGCATTCTTCTTCTCATCAGTCCCCTTTCTTCTGTGTCTACGGTCAGAATCCATTGGCGTTTCCCCAGGATCTTCTCCTCACCAATGTTCCTGCCGCCAACGACCAGGCTGCCCACATGATGGCGATTTGGGCTGCTGTTACCTCTAATCTTCAAAAGAGCTCCCTGATCCAAAAGAGGTCTGCCGACAAGAAGAGGATTCCTGCTCCACCCTATGCTCCTGGTGATAAAGTCTGGCTTTCCACCCGTAACATCCGCCTGAAGATTCCTACCCCAAAGCTTGGTCCCAGATTCATCGGTCCCTATCCTGTCATTGAAATCATCAATCCGGTGGCGGTTCGTCTTCAACTCCCCCCAGAGATGAGGATCCCGAATGTCTTCCACGTCTCTCTCCTTAAACCTGCTGTGTCTCTGTCTTCTTCTTCTCCCCCAGCTCCAGTCCTGGTTGACGATCACCAGGAATTCGAAGTGAAGAGGATTTTGGACTCTCGTCTTTCCAGGGGCACTCTTCAATATCTCATCGAGTGGAAGGGGTTCGGTCCCGAAGAGTGCTCCTGGGTCAAGAGCTCGGATGTCCATGCGCCCATCTTGGTTCGTAGGTTCCATAAATTATTCCCTCTCTCCCCTAGACTCGGTGGTCCTGAGGCCCCCCCTAAGGAGGGGGGTACTGTAATGGAATCTACTCCAAGTCTCCAAGATGGCGTCCAAGATGGCGACCGCCTGCCTCTCCACATGGCTCCTGCCGGGCACAGGTCAATGACCTCATCTCCTTCCCAGTCCAGGATTGGTCGTCGGCGACGGAACGGACGCCGGCGTCAAAATCGGGCGCCGGCGTCAAGACGTCAGCGTGAGGACGCTGGCGTCTGCGTCTGACGCAAGCGCGTCAAAATTTGGCGCCAACCCTGGGACTATTTAAACTCACTTCCCCTTCCAGTCCTTGCCCAACTATAGGTTCCTGTTACTGTGTTCCTGGGTGTTAATTACTATATTGATTACTTGTGTACCGATTCCTGCCTGTCTTACGATTCTGCTTGTCTTCTGCCTGGTCTGACCTTTTTGCCTGTATTTTGACGATTCTTTGGATAAACCCTTTTGTACCTCGAACCTGGTCTGGTCTCCTCTTTGGTCTACAATATTACTGTGCCTTCAGGCCCGTTACAATACCGAACCAAATCCGAATGTGCATATGCAAATTAGGGTTGGGAAAAGAAAAAGTGAAAACAGGTTTTTTTATTTCATTCTATTGTGATGAAAAATCACGTGATTTCCCTTGCGGCCCCTAATTTACATATGCAAATTCTGATTCACCAAACACAAGGATTCGTGCTAAAAAAGACCTAATCATGGCCGAATCCCGAACCAAATCCTATAAACGGTGCATCCCTATAAGCTGCATCTCCAGTTATATGTGCTCTTTAAATATCTTCTTTACAATTGCTCAAAAGGAAGCCAGGGAGATACGATCAAGCGCAATACAAAACCGTTCTGTATGTAGTGCCGCAAATGGAGCCCCATTTGCTTTTGTCTGGCGTATAATTCCCCTTTAAAGGAGAAGAAAATAGCAAAGCAGTTTATTGGCAATAGATTAGCAACAATAGTGAAAGCTATAACACTATTTATTCTGCAGAATGCTTTACCATAACTAAGTAACCAGCACTAGAAGCTCTCTGTTTGTTTAGGATAGCAGCTGCCATATTTTCTTGGTGTGACATCACTTCCTGCTGAGTCTCTCCCTGCTCACTCATAGCTCTGGTCTGAGATTACAGCAGGGAGGGGAGGAGGGAGGGGGAGAGGAGCAAACTGAGCATGCTCAAGCCCTAGCCCTGGAGGTTTAAGCTGAAAACAGGAAGTCTGATACAGAAGCCCATGAGTACACAATAGAAGGAAAGAAATGCTGTGTTTCATTTGACAGAGGACTCAGAGCAACATTACTTCAGGGTTTGCTGGTGTATTTATATAGACCTTTCTAATATAGCTTACTTAATTTTAGCCTTTCCTTCTCCTTTAAAGCGGTGGAATGTGTTGTTTGGAAGCCATAAATATATGATTTGTAATGTGTGTCCTCTAAACCTTACCTATTAGAAGTTCCCCCCGCCCGCAGACACTTACACATGACAGAAGGCTCAGTGTGGGGCTACATATGGTATTTTTAGAATTAGTGTTGAACAGACATTAAGTAAGACAAAGTATCATAGGAACGAGCGCACAAGCTACGAGCTGCAAGGGAGGGGGGATATTTACATAACTACATTATAAAGACGAGATTAACACTCTTTATTCATTAATAAACATCAATATGTAACATATCTTCCAAACCATTTAGCACCGGGAAGAAAAAAATAAAACCCCACAAACTGTCCTTTCTGTACGTGGCACTTGTATAGAATACTTAACATTCAGAGCATGTTTACCTTACTATCTCGCAGGCTAATGGAACTGTGCAGCAGACACTCATGCATAATTCAAATTACTATCCTCGGGCTTCCAAAGCTGAGTTAAATCTGCCTTCAAATTAGCTGAGGTGTGACTTCTTGTTGAATAATCTGTAGCAGTCACAAGTGTACACTATTTGTAGGGAAAAAAAGTATCTTAAAATATGATCCGATATATTTAACCATTGTACCCGTCTTAAACGCCGGTAATGGGGAGCGGCAGGAATCCGCATACCATACAGCTCTAGAATGGTCAGGGAACATGTCATATGCGGGTAATTAATTAATGATCGTCTATTCCCATTTGGCATCACAGCCTTTACCGAGGCACAGTTTCCAACGACTCCTTCAAAGCTGCAGGACTAGATAGTTGTCCCACTGAGACAAGGCTTGACTAAAGGTATCCAAACATGCGCAAATAAGATCTGTTTATGGTAATCCCCAATATCCACTCAGTATGGAGATCAGTTGCTTCAGAGATTGGGTCAATGCACAATGTTGACCAATACATGGCTACTTGGAAGATGAGGAACTGAAGAAGAGCCACAGATTCTCTTCACTTCTTGCTATTTGGACTTTGAACAACAC
Source organism: Xenopus petersii (assembly GCA_038501925.1). NCBI lineage: Eukaryota > Metazoa > Chordata > Amphibia > Anura > Pipidae > Xenopus > Xenopus petersii. The sequence goes on along the minus strand of CM076680.1, from coordinate 165,715,500 downwards.
AAAAAAAGTGAAAAAGTTAATCAAATGTTTCGGAATGCCAACTCAAAAGGTGGAGGCACCAACCAAATATACAGCAGTCCAACTAGAAATATGAAGATAAAGGAAAAATCTCAGCGTTTAGCCCAGTCTGAGGTTGCGTATTTACAATAAGAACGTGATGGCTTGAGATTCCGAAAAATCCAAATCAAGAAAAGTGCACATGCCACGTATTCTGGGCTCTCTGCCAAAAGGCAGTTAAGTTTTAGGGTAGGACCCTACAGGTGATTTCCGCGCAATCCGACACGCTGCGCAAAAAACGTCTGCATCTGACAGTCGTGTCGCATTGGATCAACACTACAGCACCATCCTACAATGCTATAACTTACCTTATTTCTGTCACATCCGACACTTATGCCCCTGACGAAGCCGAGTGCATCGGCGAAACGCGTAGGGCGGGCATAGGTGGACGGTGGTGTGCTTAGCTCCCACGCAGTCCCAACGTAGATAGGCAGGTCTTGGCACGGGGAAATCTGCTTGGAAGGGAGGGAGCGGGCGGTTGTGGACTCCATGTATATGGACGGGTTAGAATACAATTCCATAACAATCAGTGAAGTCTCGTTGAGACCCCGCCGTTCCACCTTGCGCTCAATTTATTTTTAATTATATGTTATTTTTATGGAGATTGTCCAGCACTGCCGACGTATTGGTTGCCTAGTGGGTGTGTACCTCAGAGAGAGTGTTTTTTTAATAGTAAAACAGTAAAAGTTACGTTTTAAATTATATATTGTTACTACCACTTCCTGAACTGGCTTGCTTAGTGGCGAATGAAGGGTCACTTACTACTATTGGTGTCCAGTTACTCACCACAATTTTTTGGTTTGACATCCGACGTGACGCCTGCGTTTTTGCGCAGCGCATCGGATCGCGCGGAAATCGCCCGTGGAGTCCTACCTTTAGAAACTGTGTAACTTTTTCTGGCTGTGCAGTGCAGGAGATCAAAGTGAAAGTCAGGACATTTCAGTAAGAATCCGGGACTGCGGGTTGAGCTGTGAAAATCAGGACTGCCCCACGAAAAGTGGGACAGTTGGGAGGTATGCTGTACTAACATACTCCTCTGGATGCATCATAACTTGAATAACTGGTCTTGGAAAAATAGAAAGAGATAGCGAGTGAACATTTCCTAAATTAGAATCTACAACTAGGGATGCACCAAATCCACTATTTGGGATTCAGTCAAATCCCAGAATCCTTTGTGAAATATTTGGCTGAATACTGAACCGAAATTTAATTTGCATATGCAAATTAGGGACGGGAAAGGAAATAGTGGAAAACATTTTTTACTTCTGAAAAGTCACGTGATTTCCCTTCTTGCCCCTAATTTAGATATGCAAATTAGGATTTGGATTCGGTTCGGCCAGGCACAAGGATTCAGCCAAATCTGAAACCTGCTGAGAAAAGGCTAAATCCTGGCTGAATCCTGGATTTGGTCCCTAAATACAACAGACAGTTGACTCACATACTCCCGGGGGGCCCCCTGCCTCAGGGCAACAGCAATGTCATCAAATCCTCAGTTCACTTTCAAACCTCTTTAAAGAGAACCTAAAGGGGCAGGTACACATTGATCATTTGCAAAAGAGAATTTTGTGAGATACAAATATTGATTTTAAAGTTTTTATACGTTTGTAGAACTTAACATATGCACGGTCTATGCATAGTTTACCATTTCAAGCAGTTTTCAATGGAACATTTTTGCAATGACAGCTTAATGGCCAAAGGTGAACTTTATAGTAGCCTGACAACAGGAGACCAGACTGTAGGTGCCAACATCTAAAAAAGAATTTGCAGGAATGCTTTGTCTCCATTGCTTTGCTCCACTCAATGCCACAGATTATTATTATGGTTATATTGTACTTAATGACCCCTTTTATTTGACTTTTTACAAATGATTTCTGGTCAAAACCTCCTTAAAGGGGTTGTTCGCCTTTAAATTAACTTTTAGTATGATATACAGAGGCATATCTCCTGAGACAATTTGCAATTGATTTTTATTATTTGTGGTTTTTGACTTATTTAGCTTTTTATTCAGCAGCTCTCCAGTTTGCACTTTCAGCCGTTTGGTTGCTAGGGTCCAAATTACCCTAGCAACCAGGCATTGATTGGAATAACAGACTGGAATATGAATAGGAGAGGCCTGAATAGAGCACTGAACTTCCCAAGCACTTGCCCATCTGCACAGCCCCGCCAACTCCCGCCTCATGCCTGCTTTCTCCCCGCCCTCTCACCACCGGAGCACATCCCCCTTCCTCAGCCAAAGTTAAAGGAGAAGGAAAGGCTAAAATTAAGTCAGCTTTATCAGAAAGGTCTCTATAAACACACCAGTAAACCCTCAAAGTAATGCTGCTCTGAGTCCTCTGTCTAAAGAAACATCACATTTCTTTCCTTTTATTGTGTACACATGGGCTTCTGTATCAGACTTCCTGTTTTCAGCATAAACCTTCAGGGCAGGGCTTGAGCATGCTCAGTTTGCTCCTCTCCCCCTCCCTCCTCCCATCCCTGCTGTAATCTGAGCTCAGAGCTGTAAGTGAGCAGGGGGAGACTCAGGCAGGAAGCAATGTCATACCAAGGTTATATGGCAGCTTCTATCCTAAACAAACAGAGTGTCTAGAGCTGTTTACTCAGGTATGGTAAAGCATTCTGCAGAATAAATATAGTGTTCTAGCTTGCACTATTGTGGCTAATCTGTTGGCAATAAACTGTCTTGGAGCTTTCTTTTCCTTTAAGAAAGTGGCTGGGGAGGGGGTTCCACTTAAAGGAGAGCTAAACCCTAAAAATTAATGTGGCTATAAATGCCATATTGTTCATAGAGAATGTATTGCATAAGGCTAAAGTTTGAGCTTGTCAATAGCAGCAATGATCCAGGACTTCAAACTTGTCACAGGGGGTCACCATCTTGGAAAGTGTCTGTGACACTCACATGCTCAGTGGGCTCTGAGCAGCTGTTGAGAAGCTAAGTTTAGGGCTCGTCACTAATTATCCAGCAGAAAATGAGCTTCCTCTGCAGTTTTGTGCCAAGGAAACAAAGGAAATGCTGAAAGTGGAGAAAGGAAAGTAAAAAGTTGGTTCACGCTGGTTTAAAGTACGCCTATAATAAGTATATTATAAATTTTATATATTTTATAAATAATACAGATACTGCATAATTCATGTTGTGTATTGTAAAAAAAAAAATAAGTGCCTTCTACACAAGTGCCTTTTAATACAGACATAAGGGAAAACGTATTTGGTAGTAGAGGGATGAGATACCTGGCAAGAGCTGCTATCGCCCAGCCATGGATGTTCTCAGAAAGAGGCAAGATCTGACTTCTCCAGTAGTTCCAAGAAATTGTTTGTAAATTTAATTCCCAATAACACAAAGGGGGGAATTCACAAAAGTGGCGGAAACGAAAAAATGTCTTTTAAATGTCGTAGAAAGTGTCGTAGTAACAGCCGACAAATTCACAGAGCATTTACCCGCCAGTTTTCAGATGTGTACGACACTTTTGAAATAGTGTTTTTAAAAGTAGGGTTTTTTTGGTGCCACTTCCCGACATTCCCGACATTTTTATGAATTGCTTGTAAACTCATTTGTTTTGCCGACCATTTTTCCGACACATTAGGCACTCCAAAATAAAAATGTCGGTCAAATTGTCTTTTGAAAACGCTCGGTAAAATGACATCTGTCCGATGCAAAGACAGATGACATTTTAGAAAACTGTCAGGCTTACGAGACATTCAGAGACGGTAACATTTTACAAATTTGTCCACCGCCACTTCTGGGTTACTTATTTTACCGCCACTTTTGTGAATTCCCCCCATTCTGTTTTTTAAACTTCCCACTCGTGATGTGCGGGTCGGGCTTTTCGCGCCACCGGCCCTCCCACCACCTGCGCTCGCCCGAGCGGGACTTCCGGGTTCCTTTTATAGACCTGCGCCGACCCGGCCCTGACGTCACAAAAGGGGCGGGGCAAGGGGTGCACGCCTATAAAAGTTCAACCTGGAAGTCGGAAGCAGGCATTTGGAAGGCATTTTGAGAAGAGTCAGAAGAGCTCAACTCGCACCCACCCGCGACCTGGAAAAGGGGGTGCGAGGTCGGCCCGAAACCGCCTGACCCGCGAATATCGGCCCGGCATGCACATCACTACTTCCCACCCAAAGGCACTACATTCACAAATAAATGCACATTTCACATATCCCCTGCCTCTCTGGCTAATAATCTAAGACTATAGGAATGGAGTGGAATAAATAGAACTATGCTTTTGTCATTGTAGAAGAAGACCTTGAATTTTATAGGGGATACATTCAATTTCTGGAAAAGACTAACATAAGCAGAGCAGGTCAGTAGAGTTCCAGTGCACAGTATATATATATTTGTATGTCAATAGTATTGCTAAATCAACACTTTGAAAGTACAGGTATGGGATCTGCTATCCGAAAAACCGTTATCCAGAACACTCTGAATTACAGGTAGGCCATCTCCTATAGACTCCATTTTAATCAAATAATTCTAGTTTTTGAAAATGGTTTCCTTTTTCTCTGTAATAAAAAAACAGTAGCTTGATACCAACTAAGATATAATTTATCCTTCTTGGAGGCAAACCAATCCAATTGGGTTTATTTAGGGGATTATTTATTTAAGTCTGAATGCTAAAAACTAGAAAAATTCAAGTTTTTTTTTTACTAGAAAATCGGAAAAATATTATAGAATATTTTCGAGATTTATTATACCCGAGGCTGCAAAAACTCAAAAAAATTGCTATCTCAGACCTGCCAAGGTTGTATATAAGTCAATGGGGAGGTCCGTATGCTATTTAGAAGTTTATGTGGTCTAGTGGATTCTAGTTTGGTCAGACTTTATTTTAAAAAATCAGATAAATTCGGACTTTGATAAATAACTCACTTAATGTTTAAATCTTTTTTTTTTTGTATACTTAGGGGCAGATTTTTCAAGGGTCGAATTTCGAATTTATGGGAGTTTCTATAAACTCCTATAAACTGGAAACTAAAAAAAAGACCAATCAAAATTTATTAAAAATTTTTTAAAAAAATTAAATTTGGGTGAATAGGATCGACCTGCAATTTCGATTCAAGTTTTTTCTCAAAAAAAACCCACTTTTTTTTTTCAAAAGTCCACCAAACGACTCCACATTGATTGTAGGAGGTCCCCCGTAGGCTAAAACAACAATTTGGAAGGTTTTAGATGGCGAATTGTCGAATTCAAATTCTTAAAGGGACAGTACATTATACATTTCGAAATTCAAATTTTTATTTTTTATTTTTTTTAAACTCAAATCGAATTTGGACTATTTCCTAGTCGAATTACACTAAAATAAACTCCTTGATAAATCTGCCCCTTAAGGTATGGTGATCGGAATTACAGAAAGACTCCTTATCCGGACAACCCTAGGTACCATACATTCTGGATAACAGGTCACATACCTGTACGTAAAAAGCTTGCCCTAGCCATATATAAGCTGTATAGTCTATCTAACAAGCTGCTCGCCCTATACACGGATCTATAAAAGCAACCCGGAAGTCGGATGTGGGCGGGCGTGGGCTAAGGTAGGGCGGGTTATCCTGGATATCCTGACCCGCACATCACTACTTTGCAGCACAGTAAAACAACAAACTGCTCTTACATCCAAGAAGGTGGCTCTGCCTCAAGGCCTGGGTATTAGTGACCAAAGCTAGCTTTAGAATAGAATCCATCAGGGGGGCTCCTGGTGGAATCTTCATAGACAGGATTTTATTCTGTTGCATCTGGTTTTGGTTAAATTAGACGATCTTAACATCGTAAGACCTCGTACCCTGGATGCAAACAAGACTCCAGCAAGGAAAGGATTGGCAAGTTTACAACACTGATATGCCTAGGGCAAAAGCAGGTGCTTTTATATAAAGCAGTTTAAGCAGTTCTAAAATCAGAAAAAGCGAAAATGAATGGAATTTTAAGAAACTGCCATACTTTTTAGAATGTGGCTAAAAATAGGATGGTATCAAAAGGTTAGTTAGTAGATCAGCATAGCAGCCATCTCTGTACTCCCCTAATTCCCCAAGAGACTAACATGTTTCATAGTTACAGCTGCATCAGACATATTATATTTAATTTCAATATTGGTGTATTTTATTTGGTGTATGTTTATTACATATAGTTCCTCCATGACACCTGAAGGTGGGTGAACAGTTCCAGGATTAGGCAGACTGTATAAGTCAAAAGTGATAGCAACCTTTCTTCAAAAGACCAATTTAACTCTGTAAGTGATGAGTGCTAGGAAAGATCCTCTTATCTATCTTTCTTATAGGCTTAAAGGAGTATTCAACCTGTGGGGAAAAAACCTGTGCCCCCTACTCCAAAGAGACCTCCCTCCTCCCTCCAGGCTAACTATCCCCCCTGGGGAAATGCCCCATACTCCATATCTACCCCTCACTGCAGATTCTTCCAGAGAAATTCCCGCGCATCCACCTTCCGTGTCCTCTCCGTGTAATTCCACGCATGTGCAGTTGTCGCAAACTGCTCCAACTGCGAATGCGCAGAGATACCGATCTCTCAGTCAGCTTACAGAGGACACGGAAGATGGATGCGTGCAACTCCGCTGGAAGAATTTGCAGCGAGGGGTAAGTATGGAGTATAGGGCATTTCCCCCGGGGGGTAGTTAGCCTGGGGGAGGAGGGCGGGTGGTCTACCTGGGGTGGGGGGTATGGGTTTTTTCCCCACAGGTTGAATTCTCCTTTAAGGGGCCATACACGGGCAGATAAAAGCTGCTGACAGAACTAAGTCAGCAGCTTATTGGCCCTTGTATGGGACTCTCTGACTGGCTTCCCCGATCAATATCTGGCTGAAAATCGGTGATTGGGCAGGGCTAAAAAACCCATCAGATCGCCGACCGCATCTGTTCGTTGATGCAGTCCCGCGATCCGACTGCCCATACTCCTGCATTATGATCCGATAGTGGGCCCTAGTCTGATATCGCCCACCTCAAGGTGAACATATCGGGGAGAGATTGGCTTGTTTGGCAACATCACCAAACGAGTGGATCTCTCTGTGTATGGCCACCTAAAGTAAGACATTACAAGATTAATCAGTTAGGCGGTTTTGAAACTCCCCCCCCCGCGCACTCCCATCATCCAAGGCCATTCTCCCAGTTTCTAACAATATGCAGTATTTGTCAAAAATATTTTCCCTTTAAATCAACTGTTCTGCTAGAGGCAAGATGCAATGGGAAAGTGCCAAAACACACAGCCTGACTGGCCCCCGAATGGCTTATTTACCTCTAGGCACTTTTATTTAGTCTTCTAAAAATACAACTATTTATTCTTGCCTTACCTTTACATTTTCATTAGCATAAACATATGAAAAGGACAGAATTTTTCTTTAGAACATTAGACAAAACACACTAAAGAAAGTAACATTCGAATGGCTGGATGTTTGCCCAAACCCATGTGACATTCATCCAGAGATTACAGAATACTGGAAGAAAGATATATAAAAGTAGAGCGAGTCATTCAGGTTCAGTAGCATGTAATAAGCAGATACTTAGTTGTGATAACATAAGCGTATGCATATTACTGAAATGCAATATCCAATTTATTTTAAAGGGGAGAAAGACACAACCGGAAGCTCTAATGAGTTGTGCAGACGCGGCAATAAAATCCACATTTGACCATATTTGTTATGTATGCTGTACATTAAATCGATTTGAGGTATCCTTGTAATGAGCCGCATTTACTCTCGTTGCCATAACTGGAGAGATTTCGCAGTTGCCCGAAAACGTTTACAAATTTTTCACTAAAATGGATTTTTTATTTACATGCTAAATGAGAAGGAAATAATGGAACGTCAGCGCTGGGGCATGGAGGCGTGCCTTCCGAAGAAGGTATAATATACACAAACTCATGTCCTTCTTGCCTCGGTATGATGGGGTTCTGGTTTTCACTCTGGTTTTTTGGGGGAAAAATGTCCAATTTTACAAACATGGTCCTTGCACTTCTTTATAGATTCACTTTGGAGCTATTACATCCATCCTGCCTCTGCTCAATTGTGCTCAAGTAGGCCTGTAGATGCTGGAGAACCCTGGAGGATCCCTCACCCTGGCGGTGAGTCCTGCACAGAACCAATTTTTGAGACCTAGACCCGACCCACCAACTGGACCCTATAGACCCGCTTGGATCTGCTACCCGACCCAACCCACAACTGCCTTATCCACAACCCAGTTCGCAACCCACTGACCACCATTAAACAGGAAGTGCTGCTGCTGCAAACTGGAAGTGAATCATCAGAAGAGGGCACAGACAGAAAAAGTTTTTATACATTTTTAGAAGGAGTAAAATATAGATAATATAACATATGAAATATAGAGGAGACTGCAACCTGACCCACAAACCACAGACCAGCACCCAAAAATCCTACCTACATCCCACAGGGTATCTGCTGTTTTTGCAGGTAACTCGTGGGTACTTGACTATACTGGTGGTAATTACTAGGGGTTGTGACAATAGGAACTGCAAATTTCCACCCATACAATCACACAAAAACATTATTTTTTATATACAGTGCCAGAAGTAACAATCCTGACCCTAGAAACATGCAGTTGAGTTTGATCTGACACAATGGGCACAACTGCCCACAATTACACTGGATTTGCTCACATTAATTATTGGTCTGTTATAATTCATTAAGAACCTTTAAATTTTCTATCCATGAAGAGAAAATGGCAATAGAACTCCTTGCCCTTGTATTTTTAGAATGAAAGAAATTCTATTGAATTAGGCATGAAGTTTATTTGATCTCCAGGCAGGATCGTCTACTTCTAGCTTAGCTTGCAGCAAACATTTCCAGATGGTAATGCGGCTTTAACAGAATCTGCAATCAGATGTTAGAGATTATTCCTGCTTAATTCCTACTTTTAACATTTCTATCCAATAAAATCTAATGATCCATTTTAGGACATAAGTTCATTTACATGGCATACTGTGGGGAACAAGTAGCCACCTTGCGCCTCTGTTTGAAGATCATTATACATTTGGCATCTGTACGGTCCTGCTATTAGTATACTAATGAGTGTATGTTTGTGCTACTGACTGTGTGTACACTACAGGGAGACATGCTTAAGATGTGGCCTGTCTCAAGCCAACATGATGGCCTGTATCAAGTAGGAACTCAAAAATGGGTCCCGGTGATGTTTAAGGTCAGTCTTTATGATGCCCGTAAAAAATGAAATTTCTGCCTAGAACAAAAGATAATAATTAAAATAAGGTACATAGTAATTCTACGGTACTAGCAATTCTAAAACTGGAGGGCTGTGAGCATTGGCAGAAGGGGCTCAACTTGAGATTTGGGGAGAATTAGCTCTTCAATATATTTTCTAATAGCCCAGCTTGAAAGTCAATTAGGAGTGAACATGTACTGCATGACTGATACAGGTATAGAATTATCTAGAATGCTCGGGACCTGCGGTTTTAACGATAGATGTTCTTTCCATAATTTGGATCATCATACCTTAAAGGGGAACGATCGCGAAAATGAAAATATAATATAAGATTCGGAAATAAGACACTTTATAAATACTATCAATTAAATATTCTGAATTGTTTCTGAAATAATCAATTTAATCTTCACTATTCCTCTCTCAGCATCTGTTTCTCTTCATTCTGTCTTGATTCTGCAATTGGGTGTCAGATAATCATTGACAGTTAGATTTAATTTATCTTATAGGGGGGCTCATTTTGCCTAGAAGATGTCTAATCTAACTGATACAGGTATGGGAAATCGGATAAAAATTCATTTAAACATTAATTAAACCCAACAGGATTGTTTTACCACCAATATTTTATTATATCTTAGTAAGGGCCAAATACAAGGGACTGTTTTATTATTACAGAGAAAAAGGAAATACATTTTAACATTTTGAATTATTTGATTAAAATGGAGTCTATTGGGGGCGTGGCCTAACACTGTATGGCGTGAGACGTGTTTCGGGAGAGCTCCGGACTCAGGCCCAATATAATAGCAAACTAGCAGAGGAGCAGTGCAAAGACTGGGCTCGGAAAATAGTAATAGCCTCCTCAACAAGCAAGGTTGGGGAAATACTTAACAAAAAAGGCTCCACAACCAAATTAACAGCTTTTTACGGATCAATAGATAATGGAGGAGTTGGGCGGAGAAGATTCCAAGATGAGATGAGAGAGACATTTCGCGCCAAACTTCCCCAGCATTTTGGATATCACAGTCACAGAACGGGGAGCATAGCCCGTTGCAGACACAAGAAGGCCTCACCGCAGCTACACTGAAAAGCCTTCTTCACTCGCTGCGGAAGAACATACATTGGCTGAGCTGCGCACAGAACTATGGGAAATCGGAGATAGAACCGCGCACCTTGAAAGCAAAATGGAGGAGATGGTCGGTTCGCATAACAACATAATTGATCTCACCTCGGCCCTAGAGGAGAAGGTATCTGCTCTGGAACAAAAGCTGGCAGACATAGAAGACAGATCACGTTGCAACAATTTACGATTAAGGGGAATCCCGGAGTCAGTTACGGCCAAGGAATTAACTGCGTATGTCCAAACATTCATGGCAGCGATCCTCCCTGAGGCACTGGAATCAGCCTTAATTCTGGACAGAGCGCACAGATGCACCAGCAACTGCGCCAAGAGATGTGATTGTTCGAAAACATTTCTACCATATCCAGAATCAGCTACTCAGAGACCACCGCTCCATACAAGACCTGCCTGATACCTAAAAGGATATTTCCCTCTTCGCGGATCTTTCTACGGCAACGATAAAGAGAAGAAAGGAGTTTGCACACATCACTGCGAGAAAATAAAATCCTATACAAATGTATAAATATATATAAATAATGTACCAAGTTGATCGTCACCAGAAATGGATCTACAACAGTTCTTCAGAAACCAGAAGATGGCCGGAAAGTTTTACCAGCATGGGGCATTCTGATGGAGCCTCACAGCCCCAACAACCCGGTAAAGAAAAGGCACAGAATGGAAACAGAGTGGATGACACCAAAAACCCACATGAGACGTTCCCCATGAGTCGAGACAGTCTAAGTATATTTTTTCTCTTACTTGATAACAAGTTACTGCTGCTTTGAATAACCCAGGATAAGATGGGCCAGGATAGAAACGCTCTCCCCCCTAGATAAAAAGTCTTTTTTTTCCTGCCAGTTCACCACCCCCACCCCCCCAAACACACACAATTCTGTGAGACTGGTTGTTAAAACTTTTGTTTTTTCTGGACAATTTGTACTTTATGTATGGTAACACAGCTAGAATCCCATACATTTGTGAAGGATGAGGAAATGGTTTTCCCCATACATGTATATAGTTGGCGCATAGTCCAAAATTATTCTAATCCCTGTTTTACCCCCATGAACGTGCGGTATAATGATAATGGATGTATTTGTGTATATTCTCGAACACTATGCTCTGCTACTATTAAGAGTTTGAAAGATGTAAGCCCTGGGGATCTCGCCTACGGTCATCAGCAACGTGATTTCAGGATAGATGGCACTTAAAGTGGACCTGTCACCCAGACACAAAAATCTGTATATTTAAAGTCCTTTTCAAATTAAACATGAAATCCAATTTCTATTTTTTATTAAAGCATTCCTAGCGGTTTGTAAGCTCATATCAAAATCTCAGCTGTCAATCAAATATTGTCTACCCCTCCTCTATGCCCTGGGCATAGAGGCGGGGCAGACAATTACTTTAACTTTCCATTCAGCACTTCCTAGATGTTACCGCTCTCTCCACATCCCCCATTCTCTTTACCATTTAATTGTGTAGACAGGGCCCCCATTCTGTAGCATCGGGTCCCCCATTCTGGTGCACAAACAAGATTCTGAGATTATGCAAGGCTTTCCTTAAAAACAGTGTCCACAAAATGGCTGCTGCCTGTTCTGCTATCATTTTGAATTCCCAGACTGAAGGAATGTAATGTGATACAATAGGATTTTAAATAATTTTTTGGGGTGACGGATCCCCTTTAAATGTATATCTATCAATGCTAAAGGCTTAAACTCCCCTTTCAAAAGGTCTAAGTTACTACATGAGGCCCATCTCGGCAAATGTGACGTAATTTTGGTACAGGAAACCCACTTTAACCGTGACTCCCAGCCCACCTTTGGTAATAAACAATATCAGCAGGTATACACGGCATTGGCACAAGAAAAGAAAAGGGGTGTTGCCTTACTATTTAGCAGCCACACTAGCTTTGAACTGGAGAACCAATGGCAAGATCCACAGGGTAGGTACCTTATTGTGATGGGACTGATCAAAGGTGAATGCTATACATTTGTTAATATATATGCCCCAAATAAAGGGCAGTACAAATTTATTTCTAAGGTGCTGAGGAAAGTGGATTTGATAAAGAAAGGCAGTATTATTATAGCAGGGGACTATAATGTAATCCAAAATCCTGAACTGGATTCACAAAGGAGTAAAGCTACTAAAAATATTTGGATAAGAACGCAAATACAATCCCTATATGATAAACAAAAACAGTTATTATATAATCCAAAACAAATAGCAGATTGTTTTACCAAAAGTTGTACAATTTAAACAGTGACCTAACACCCCACAACCCTTCAAAAAAGGCATTGAAGAATTCCTTAGACAGACAAAACTACCAAAATTATCAAAATTTTTAAGAAAAAGAAAATACCTGCCTTGGTGCTATCCCTGGACGCGTAGAAAGCCTTTGATAGGGTAAATCATGGTTTTCTGGAACAGGCCTTAAAAACTTATGGTATAGAAGGCTGGGGGTTTGAAGGCTATTCTTGCATTATATTCTAACCCCATAGTGCGAATAAAAATGGGAGGATTTCTTTCAGACAGATTCATGCTCTCCAATGGCACACACCAGGGCTGCCCAATGTCCCCCCCTAGTTTTTAACTTAATAATGGAAACCATGGCACAAACCATAAGGGATAAGCAGGAGATACAGGGAATTGAAGTGGGACAAAGAGTACATAAGATAGGGTTATATGCTGACATTGTTATTATAGTAATTACTAACCCAGAGGAAGGAACAAATGTACTCCAAGGTATTCTGGAGTGGTTTGGAAGAGTGTCTTTCTATAAGGTAAATGTAGGCAAAACCAAAGCCATGAGTATCAGTATACCAGAGAGCATACAACAGAAACTACAAGCCACATACAAGTTCGACTGGAAACAGAATCAGCTGACATACCTAGGAATATACTTCACAAAATCACTAGAACATTTATATAAAGCAAACTATCTGGGTTTACTTACCAAAATTAAAAAAGTGATAGAAACTTGGAAAATCAGTATGGTTTTTTGGTTTGGCCGCATGGCCATTGTCAAGATGATGGTCCTCCCCATAGTTCTATACACATTAAGAACTGTTCCGATATTGGTCCCAAAAGCCTTCTTCCAGGACATTCAAAAAACATTTACCTGCTTCATTTGGGAACATAAGAAGCCTAGAATAGCATAACACCTCATGACTCGACCCAACACCAAAGGAGGATTGGCGGTACCAGACATTGAGCGGTACTACAAAGCCAACATCTTAGCACTAACATGTGCATGGCACCTACAGTCACAAACTAAAAGATGGCTGGAAGTGGAAGAGGACTGTGTTGCTCCCCAATCCTTAACATAAATTTTGTGGTCACAAACACCAGAATGGGTCGCCAAAGCAATATACATGGATACGGTGAAAGCTTGGCTACAAATTTGGGCGGAATGCTTAGGCCCGGAATGTAGAATATCAATCCTGTCCCTTAATGCACCAATAAGAATGCTGGAGTTGCATACTGAAATCAATCTTAAGACATGGACTAACAAAGGATTATCTACACTTAAAGATATATATGATGGACATCAGTTGAAGTCCTTTGAGCAAAGGAGTATAACATACATAAATCAGACTTCTATAAATACCTACAAGTTAGGCATTTGCTTTCAAAGTTTCCCAACCCCTGCAATAGGGAGCGGACAACTCTGGAGATCCTGTGTAACAAAAGACCAGCTGCACCCAAAGGCATCGCAAGATGGTATGACCTAATATCTACAAGGACTCAACAGGGAAAGTTCCCTGCAATATTAAAATGGGAGAAGGACTTTCAACAAACCTTTACACCAGAAGACTGGTGGGGAGCCATCAAAAGAATGAAATCACAAACCAGCTGTGCAGATCATCTAGAAAATGATTACAAAATCCTACACAGATGGTATTATACTCCAGAAAAACTTGCCCAGATGTACCCAGGCACCAGTATGCTATGCTGGAGAGACTGTAAGAGCAAAGGATCAATGATATATATATGGTGGAGTTGTAGTGTTTTACACAACTTCTGGTCCAGGGTATACCAAATTATTACGGAAGTACTAAATATCAAAGTAACAAGATCACCAGCAATGGCCCTTTTCGGAATGTTTACAAATATAGGGGATAAGATATCAGAAATAATTTTAACACATATCTTCATAGCCGCAAGGAGATTAATAGCAAGATTCTGGAAACAAAAGGAAGCCCCAACATATGAGCATTTATTATCAGAAATAAACTCCAATATACAATATGAGAAAACAGCATTGAAAGCTACAAACCACCCTCTTAGTGAAAATCAAAAATGAAAACAGTGGACCCAGTTTTATGATCAAAAAACCAAAGGTTAATTAAATAAGAGAAAGAGTAGAGAAAGAGAGAAGAAAAAGGGGTAAAAAAAACAAAACAAAAAAAACCCCATTGCAACAGGCAGAGATGAGAGGGTTAGTAACAGAGCAGTGAGAATGTAAACGAACATAGACACAATTCACACAAATACAAGGTTGGACAGAGGTTTGACCAATTCCGCACTGGTTTATATCATGGTTTCATAACAAGTTCAATATTAACCCGCCCCCTCCCCCCCACCCCTTATAAAGCGTGGCTATGCATAGGCAGTCCCGTCTGAGAAATCAGGGGAAAGAGTGGTGTATATTTTCCAATAAGATATAATGGAAATGAATGCTGATGCTGATACGCAGAAAGATGTCAGATGTATGATGTCAAAATGTTTGCACAATGTCCTTGAAAAGTATATACCACTATTTTATGCATTTGTCAATAAAGCCAAGCTTTGAATGAAAAAAAAAATGGAGTTTATGGGAGATGGCCTTCCCATAATTAAGATCATTCTGGATAACAGGTTTCCATATAACGGATCCTACGGTCCTTTGTCTGTAACTTTGTTATTAACTATGGGTGTCTTGAACAAAATATTAACCTCCAAACAAACAAAAAAAACACTGTTCTAGTAAAAAACATTTTGCTAAGTTGATTACCTAACTTAATTTGGGTTCCCTCAGAATCATCGTATGATATATACACCTAGCAATAACAATACCAGTAATGGGTTCAGTCCGGCAGATTTAAACCAAGCTGCCAGAATCTCACTATGTGTCTCAGGAAAGAAAATGTGGTCTATCTCGAGTCATAGCTAAACGTATGGTGGCACCAGCCAATCTACCAAGTGACAAGAGCCCTACATGACACAAGATCCAAAAATTTGACCAATCAACCCATTTGCCAGAACCTCACTATGTGTATGGACCTCTTGTGAGGAAGTTAGTCCTGCAATCATTCTCTCTTTTAAGAAAATTCGGTCTATTTCGAGTCATAGTTAAACATATGGTGGCACCAGTCAATCCACCAAGTGACAAGAGCCCAACATGACCCAAGATCCATCAACCGAATTAACAGAACCTCATTATGTGTATGGACCTCTTGGGAGGAAGTCAGTCCTGCAATCAATCTATCCGGAAAGAAAATTTGGTCTTTCTCGAGTCCCTAGTTAAATGTATGGTGGCATCTGCCAATCTACCAAGTGACAAGAGATCCAGCAATTTCAGGGAAATTCTGCAATTTATTTGTGGCTAAACAGCACAATATACCACTGTTTGTTAGTGACTACCTCATAATAAAAGATCTGTAATGTCCTACAAAAGCTTACAGCTGAACTAAATTTTATCAGTTGACTTTGATATACATTAAGATATCTGTATAGTATAAAGCTACACTCTTAATTTTCTTTTTCTTTTTTTTGTAAATCCACAGCCCAAGCATACTTTCAGCTTGACTTTGAGAAAATGAGCTAAAGCCAAGACGGCAGCATGCTTCAATAGTGTCGGATAAGTGTCAATAAATGCATCGATGCTAAATGTGTCAACGACTCCAGCTGTTACGGAATTAAACCGGATGCCTTGATTGGCATACACGTCCACCTAAAACAGACAGCAAACAGAGAGCAAGCAGATCATAATCAAATAATATCTCCCACAAGGGACCCTCCGCACGCACCTTATAAGAGACATACGATTAAATGTCACTTTCCCTTTAACCTTTGATATTGGCAAGTTTTTGGATTTTACTTCAGAAAGTTCAGCTGAGAAGAGCTGTGCTATTTCGGAATCTATTCTCAGTCTATCACTTCTCTTCCTAGAGAAAATATGAACTGAAGTTCATAGTTATTTGGCTAAATGCCTAGTGGTGTATACACCACCAATATGGAAGAAAACAAGAAGTCATATACATCTCAGGACAAACTCTACTTAATTTTTTGAAATACTTTTCAAATCTGAAAGAAAACAAATTAGATAAACAATGTTGCCCCTAACAAAATCATCAACACCAAAATAATTAAAAACCCCCTGAAATTGGCCCATTCTTAGACCTTTTCATAAGAACATTTTCTTCCATGCTGCTCCGAAGTATATAGAAGCCCATGGTTGTTGATAGTAGACAATCAAAAAATTCCAATTTAGGAAGGAGATTTTAAAAATGTTTTTTAACCTATAATTATTTGCACCAATGACTTCAACAATAGGGCATAATGTACCACGTCAACCTCAAGTTTGATACCATTATTATAACTGTTATAAACCAATAACTTCTACCCAATAAAAGTTGTGGGAATGAGCGCTAGTAAAGGAACCGCACATCCTCTTTGAAATACTCCCCCAAATCCACATGCAAAAGAGAGTTTTATTAATGTACTTTATTTTTGCTCAATTATAGCTCTTGAAAAGTAAAGCAGGTTTACAGTATTATCTCAGCCATGATTGGTTAACCTCATTTAGACATTAACCTACAGTATAATTGTATTTCTATGGTTTTGTCAATCAACACTACGTCTCTGCCTAAGATATACATTAAAGAAAAAAAAAGTTTAAAAATGAAGGTATTGGTCTCAAAGCATTGCCATTCTTCCAGGCATTAACTGTCACCCTGACACCGCATGAAATGTGTCCAGTCGACAGTTATTTACATCTGGGTTAATGGCTGGAAAAATAGCAATGCTTTGATAGAGGCACCTTTTAAACCATATATGTATGTGAGAAATATTAGCTTAACACATAAATGGCATTTATAGAGCTGTGTCAGTATCGTTTTAAATTATGGAAAAATGAACTGTTCAAGGAATTCAAAAAAAGCATATTCAAGATTCTTAGATAACAGTTCATGCCATCATTGCCTAAGGCCTGCATGTTCCTTGAGAGATCTGAGACTTTGGGCCTGTACAGCAGGTAAAACAGTGTAGCCAATGGGCAACAGATAGCCTGCTTAGTGTACTCAAGTTATTTGGCTGCCAATAAAAAGGTTACCAATATCAAGCTACCCTAGTTGCATTACATGTTAATGCCATTGGTATTTAAGGGGACTTGACTTAGTCAAGCAACATGACTAAGGGGCACGAAACACAAAGGGCATTTAGGAGATGTTCTTTTTTAATGTAAGTCAATAAATTATTTTACTTCACATTTGTGGCCCCATGGATTTTCTAGTGTGCCCAAAGCCCCTTTCAATGGTATTGCTGACCTACTGCCCCTGCCCATACACAAGCTACATATTTATAGAGCATGGATAGGAAGGGGGGATGTGAGGAACGCAGTGACAGCTAGAAGTGCTATTGGAAAGTGAAAGTAATTGACTGCCCCGCCTCTATGCCTGAGGCATAGAGACAGGGCAGGCAATATATGATCAACAGCTTAGTTTTTTTTAATACATTTTTAACAGGTATGGATATTATAATGAAAAAAATATATTATACAGCTTTTTTTGTGTGTGGGGACAGGTCCCCTTTAAACATTTGCAGGGTGCTCTTACCGGGATTTATTCGTGCATGGTTGGCATTGAGAAAGGTTTCCAAACTGTGGGAGGTTGAGGGCCCAGTATACACCTAAACTTTAGTAGGGTGACTGTTGTAGTGGTGTTATTTAACTCACTAAAGAATGAGCCAGGCCTAGCCAAAAATTCTAAAAAGCTCTGCCCTACTGTCAGAGTATTGTACATAATCTGTGAGAGATATGGCAGGCAGTAATATAAGCAGCAACAGACTTGGGGGTATGGGGCCCACTGTGGTTGTCACCTCGGGGGCCTCTACAACCAACCCAGGCCCCTCGCCCCAGTCAGAACCCCCCTCCCAGGACCCCAGTTGCAACCCCCCTCCACCTTCCCTTCCCAGAGGAACTTGTTTCCTCTTCTCGTAGCCACAATCGTGAAGGTCGGGGGGCAGTGCACAAGGTCTTAGTAAGGGAATTGGTCTAGGTCAGTGGCCTTACTAGAGCCGGGGCCCATAGGGTTTTTCCCGGTGTCCCACCAGCCCAGTCCGACCCTGAATATAAGTCAAAAAGTTGCTATACCCATATGTACTATTACACAGGAAAATTCAATAGACTTCATGTTTATGGAGGGCTTCTTAGCCTGCAAATTCAAATGACGTTAAAACATAAATCAAGTAAATAAAGAAACAGGAGTGGGACAAAAGCAACAAAGCCAGACCGGTGATGACTTGAAGAATCTGGTCCTTAATCCCCTTCGGACCCCAGAAGAATAAACACATACAGAAAGAATAATATGAACCCTTGTGTGGGAAGAAATGTTTCTTTTGACAGAATGTTAAAAAATGGGGGGGACTGTGTATATAAATCTAGCAAGAAATGAGCCTTTTTTTGAAATGTGCTAAAAATACACAAAAATATACTGTATAACTGCGTATGAAATTCACAGGCATGCTTTGCATTGTGGGACACAGAAGAAATTGGAATAGAAATGCTTTAAATGCGTTTGACGGTTAGGTGATTGACGGTGGTTCATAAAGATTATTTTTAAAAGTATATAAGAAGTGCTTATTAAGCTGCTGAAATGCAGTATTAGGATTAGCATTGTCAATGAAAGGTTAGGGCTCAACGCGTGATTCTGAAAAGATTTCATACCTCTTAAAATAGCAGCTTAGCTCAAAGATCAAATAATTGGGGGCTATTAATCTATAAGAGCTGCTGGACTACGGCAAACACACTCAGAGGCAGTGCTATAAAATCTCCATTTTGTCTCTTAGTGCTTATGCATGTAATGTATGTTAAACACATATAGAACAAATACACTGGAAATAGAGGGACCTACACTATGTTTAAAGGGATACTGTCATGGGAAAAAATGTTAATAGTGCTGCTCCAGCAGGATTCTGCACTAAAATCCATTTCTCAGAAGAGCAAACAGAGTTTTTTATATTCAATTTTGAAATCTGACATGGGGCTAGACATATTGTCAGTTTCCGAGCTGCCCCAAGTCATGTGACTTGTGCTCTGATAAACTTCAGTCACTCTTTACTGCTGTACTGCAAGTTGGAATGATATCACCCCCCCCCCCAGCAGCCTAACAACAGAAAAATGGGAAGGTAACCAGATAGCAGCTCTCTAACACAAGATAACAGCTGCCTGGTAGATATAAGAACAGCACTCAATAGTAAAATCCAGGTCCCACTGAGACACGTTCAGTTACATTGAGTAGGAGAAACAACAGCCTGGAATTCCAGAGGTAATGAGCAGCAAGTTAGAAAGGTTTGAGACGAGAGGTGGCATGTGTTTGGTGTGAAGAGAAGGTGGCTCTGAGAGGAGCGGAGAAGACGTCCATGAATGTACAGTGAGACAAGAGAAGAAATGTAGTGAGAAGCAGAGGAGTGAAGGGCTTTGAATGTTAGCAAAATAATTTGATATGTTATCCTTTGCTTAACAGGCAGCCATGCTAGGGATTTTAGTTGGGGTTGAGCAGGTTCCCTTTCAGGAGAGTGCAGAAGGATTGGGGTAGCATAGTTTAAGATTGATTGAAGGGGAGAGAGATAGGAGTCAGAAAGACCGGTGCTTTTTGGGAGATTTTCCCCTTAAAATGTGCTCTAAATAAAGGGTAATTGATCCTGTTTTGTATCATGTGACACTGGCTACAATACTGCCCTTGTTTTACAGATAAAATATGGAAACCCAAGAGCTGAATGCTTGGAATTGTGTTTGTGGTGTCCAATTTAGCGTGCTATGAGCCTAGATGATTTGAGCAATGATCTGCTAGAGCTTTAAAAAATCTAATCTTATTGCTGAACATATTCTTTAGAAAGGTACTTCACTTAGTAGTAGTAGTAGTAGTCATTTAGTCGGTAGTACTCATAAAGCAGGTGTCTAACCTCAATATACTTGCTAGCACAGTGTTGCCTCCAAGAAACAACACTACCCTGGTCTTAACCACTGCAAGTTCCTACACTGGCAGGAGTGAAAAATTCACCCACACTACCGCCCTTCTTCCCAGGGCCGGAACTAGGGGTAGGAATCTCCCGCCATGATTACTGCAACCTACTCCTCACAAGTATTCCAACAAGTCGTCTTTCACAATTCCAATCTGTTCTAAATGCTGCTGCTAGACTCATTCATCTATCTCACCGCTCAATTTCAGCTGCTCCCATATGCATGTCCCTTCACTGGCTCCCAATCTCCTCTAGAATCAAATTCAAATTACTCACTCTTACATTTAGGGACCTTAACAGCGAAGCCCCTCCCTATATTTAATCTCTGATCTCCAAAAACTCTCCTTCACGCAACCTTAGCTCTGCTTCTGATCTTCGCCTCGCTTCTCCTCTCATCACTTCTGCCCATTTTCGTCTACAAAACTTATCTCAGGCTTCTGCTTTTCTCTGGAACTCTCTGCCTCGAGCTGTCAGACTTTCTCCTTCTTTCCAAACTTTCAAACGCTCCTTAAAGACTTAAAGACCCACTTGTTTAAAAAAGCTTATTCAATGTACCTTAATTAATCAATCATTACTGTATCATAAATCATAAAAATTTTTCAAAATACCTAATGTCTCAATTGTACCCTAACTTTTAGTTTGTAAATTCTAATTTGTAGGGTCCTCTAATCCTACTACTCTGTAAACCCATGTTTGCTATTTACCATTTATTCCCTGTTTGTTATAAACAAGGTAAAGCACTGCATATCTTGTCGGCGCTATATAAATAAATGATGATAGGCAGTAGAGGCACCTGCCTAGGGCGCAAAATGGGGGGCTCTGGGCATCTACCTGTTGAAGGGTCCTCTGCCTACTCTGAACGTTTGCACGCATGCACGGAGTGGAGAAAGATGGCCGGCTAGGTTGCCTAGGGTGCCCAGTCGGCCTGGCCCGCCCCTGACTGCCTTGCTCCTGGTTGAGCTCTGCACCTACCTCAAGATGGACTTTAATCTGACATAAGGTGCAGAGAGCAGCAATGCATCAGGCAAAATCGTTGGGTAAATGAGCAGTTAGTAAATAAGGTTTTGCTTCCCTTATAGCTCACTTTTGTCTGGGACATGACTTCCAATGTTTTCCAATCTCCCATTTTTACATTTTAAACTGGGAAAGATTCCCTGCCAGCTCCCTTTAATCTTCTATCTAATCTTGCACAATGGTGTAACTATAGAGGAACACCCTGGTGACTACACTATATTAACAATAATGCACTAGGTTTGTTTTTTTCCATAGCCTGTGGCGATGATCTATAACCGTAACTAGCTTTGGTGATCCAGTGGAGGAACGGTAAAAAAGATCGGCAAAAATCTTGCAAATGTTTGTTTTTGCAATTTTAACTCTGTTATACATTAACTATAGAGGAAGCAGACCCCATAGGGGGGCTGGGAAACAGAGGGGCCCAGAAAATGGGGTGAGCTTTCTCTATAACCACTACACTAAGAACTTGTGTGTGACCAATGAGGGGTGCTGGGCAACTACCTGTTGAAGGGTCCTATTGTTGAAGGTGAGGTGTCCAGCTAGGCTGCCTAGGGCAACTGGTCGGCTTGGCCCACTACCCCTACCCCTGTGGGTCATTCATAAGGTCCTTTTCAGAATTCCAATGAGCTTCTCTCACCTATGCTCAGGTTCCCCAGTGCCATTCCTCTATATCCATATAGAGGTCAAAGAGACCTAAAGCCTGGCTCTTGGGCCAAAATGTACTTCCAATATGCTCCAACACTATCCCCCTAACCCTATCCCTACAAGGATCATTCTCAGCCCGTTTTTTACTAGACTCAGTTACAGCCATAAAAAGTAGGGATAATTTTAAAATGGAATCAACAGGAATCTATATTCTGCTTACAGACAGAAAAGTCCCTAGCATTGACATAAGGCCACTGGACATGTACCCTGTTTCACAGGCAATCAGGACAATTCCCCCAGCGTTCTCTAATAAGATTCTGTTTCATTCTAAAAAAAAAAACAAAAACTCAATTTACATTTTCGAATAAAGTGGTTTTGTGTTTCTGTTGGCAGATTTGAAGATCTCCATAAACACAAAATACAAGTGGCACAACATTGCCTGCTAGCGATTGTTTCAAATTAAGATCATGGTAAAAGCACAAGATATAATCAAAGAAAATCAAATTAAAATAGACAAATAGTACAGACAAAAGTGTGATATACTAAAAGCTATATATGGGTCCCGTCAGCTCAGATTTTTATTGCATAGAATGTTCTTAAATATTTCTAATAAGGTTGTTTCCACATTGTTATACATAGAAATAAAAAAGACAAAATTCAACCAATTTCTTCAGCAGAAAATAGAGAAGTTTCACGTGGCCATCTAGAGGAGAATTCAGCAAATGCTACAAGACTAGTATGTTTTACACTTCTTTTCCCAGTTCAACAATGGATTTCAAATTCTGCCCTTTGCTCTGGGATTAAGGACAAGTGTTTTTTTTGTGAATTCTAATTTAGCATGCTTTTGACTAATCGCTTTAAAAATAATAGCAACGTGGGAGGCTATGCAAGATGCACGACTTCAGTGGCAAGTCCTGTGCATATATATTGCTTTAACCAGTTTAGCACAGGTTTGGGATCCGTTAATCAGAAACCCATCACCCAGAAAGCTCCAAATTATTAATAGGCTACCTCCCATAAACTCTATTTTAATCAATTCACATTACGTCCTCTGTAAAACAGTAACATTTACAGGTATGGGATCCATTATCCGGATATATCCAAAATGCTCCGAATTACGGAAAGGCCGTCTCCCATAGACTCCATTTTATCCAAGTAATTCACATTTTTTAAAATGATTTTCTTTTTCTCTGTAATAATAAAACAGCAGCTTGTACTTGATCCCAACTAAGATATAATTAATCCGTATTGGAAGCCAAACCAGCCCATTGGGTTTATTTAATGTTTATATTATTTTCTAGCAGTCTTAAGGTATGAAGAATTATCCAAAGATCCATTATCTGGAACAGCCCAGGTCACGAGCATTCTGGATAACAGGTCCCATAACTGTACTTGATCCTAACATTTATAATATAAACCTTATTAAACTTATTGGAGACAAACTAAACCACTGGAATTATTTCTTAAGGGCAGATTTATCAAAATGTGAGATCACAGCTCACCACAGAAATACTCATCCACTTTCTATTCATTCCTATGGGATTTTTAGAAGTGTATTTATTAAATGGTGGTTTGACCCACTGATAAATACCACTCTACAAATCCCACAGGAATTAAATAGGTCCAATACCTGTATACCATTACCACCTTTTTGTCTTCAACTAAGAGACAGACTAAACAGATTTCCAAATCTTTTCTACCGGTCAGTAGTTCCATGGAAAACTATTTGTACCAATTTGGTATGTCCCCCCCGAAAGACAACCACTGCTTCTTGTTTTTAGGGAACTAAAGACTATTTTCACAAAGCAGTCAAATTAATTCTGATATAACAGTACATTTCCTGACAGCCAGGAAATTAATAACTATAAAAAAACTGAAAATGCCGGGAACCCTAAGAATTCAGGAGGTTAAAATTTTAACAAACTCTTAGCCCCCCACACACACACATCTTTGCCCCCCACACACACATACACACACACTGAAATTAGCAGAAAAAGCTTGATAACAAAAACTGTCCATTGTTTTTATCCAGTAACGAAACTACGAGGCACAGGGCCTGGGTGCAGGCTATGCCCCTCTCCGGAAGCAAAGTTTGAGGCAGATTCACAATGAGAACTGCCGGCGGACTCTGGTGCAATCACACTTCCTGCACCCCTGGTAGTTCCACCACTGTTTTTAACACAAACTTATGCACAGCAATGCTGTCCTGTCCAGGATGTCAATACCCTGATCCTTGGCAAAATTAACATGCTACTTCAGGCTAATCCTAAAAGTCCACTTCCGGGTAATCCTAAAATGTTTTGAACATCCTTAAGGTCTGGGACAAACAGTTTTTCTCGCTTCCCCAACTATAAAAACAAATCTAACTGTACCACTAACTGGAACCCCTAACTGAGCCCCGATACCTTCTAGCAACTCAATAGCCTACAAACTAAAACTCAATCTTCGCTTGAATACCCAAGAAAAACCTTACACCCAACTCCAACAGCAGATAAACATTGCTGTAAAGAAACCATTATTGGCTTCTTAATTTCCTTTTCCATGCTTAGGCTCTTTAACTTGATAGGGTTAGAGATTAACTGATTAAATAACCCAGCACATTATGACCTTCAGTACATTAACTAATAGAATGTTTGGATCATCTTAGTATATATCTAATCTGCACGTATCATTCTGAGGATATAGGGAGCTGGGGATAAAGTACTAGGAATTTCTATGATGTCAGTTCTCATTCAAGTTAGCAGTATTTGTCCAAGTAACTCGATACCAACAAATCAGATATGTCAAGTATAAATATATACTAAATTAAGTGTATAATATTCTGGTCAGTCCACAAAATCATCATGTTTGCTTATAGACCATAACAAGCACGGAAGAAGCAAAGTCAGTTTGGTGCGCTTATCAGTTCCAGACCCGAGAGGTCTACATTCCACCAATCATCATTACCAATGATTGAAAAAAAGGGTAACTCTCAATAACATACTTATATGTCTGACCAAGTGGGACAAGCTGGCCAAGGAGAGAGTATTTAGATTGGAAAATAGATATTTCTATGTTCTCTTACCATTATCTACCTTTTACAAGTCTATAAAAACTGTATGATTTCTTTGTTCTGACTCTTTGTGAGTTCAGAATCCACAAAGCTTGTGTCAAATACATTTTCTCTGTCACTTCAAGTGGTCTCATTAACTGAATTTCCCAGACAGGAGCATCAGTTATCTTTCCAGGGGGCACAATGGCATCACTTGTTCTTATTACAGTGTAAACTGTGGGTTTGTCTACTGACAAATTCAATAATTTCAAAAATTGGTTGGAGGTCCATAGCAACTGAGAAGATTAGATATTAGGGATGCACCAAATCCATAAATTTTGGATTTAGCCCAATACGACGCCAACCGCTAATTGGTAAATTAATATTTGAATTTAGAATAAGAATGAAAATATTGTACCATTGTGAATTAGAGAGGCTTCTGTACAATCCCCATATACATATTTATACATAGTTATCAAATCACCACTTAAGCGCCACTTCTCCAGCATGAACAACCCCAACTTGGCCAGTCTTTCCTCATAGCTAAGATTTTCCAAACCTTTTACCAGCTTAGTTGCCCTTCTCTGTACCCTCTCTAATTCAATAATGTGCTGTTTGAGGGTTGGAGACCAAAACTCCATGGCATATTCTAGATGGGGCCTTAAAGGGGAAGGAAACCTAGTCGGTGAAAACCCCCCACCCCCCCTCCCGTTTGTTGCCCACCCTCCCTACTCCTCCCTGGCCTACCCGTCCCGCTGGGCAAATGCCCCTAACTTGTTACTTACCCTTCTGCGCAGGTCCAGTCCAGGGAGTTCACCGACGACATCTTCTTCTACGCGAGCAATCAAATTTGGCTGACATGACCTGTCCTTCAAAAAGCCATGCTGATTGCTGCTCATAATGTCATTCACTAGGACAAATTTTTTTAAATGTGATCCCTTATAAAGCCTTCAAATATTTTGCCCACCACGTATGTCAAATTTACTGGCCTATAATTGCCAGGCTGGGATCATAATCTCTTTTAAAGTATAGGAATGACATCAGCTTTCCTCCAATCTATAGGTAACCTATATATATATATATATATATATATATATATATATATATATATATATATATATATATATTCTGTCAGGCCCTGTCGCCTTTTTCACTTAAGTTTTAGTAAAGCTTTATGAACCATAGCCTGAGTCAGTCACTGACTAGATTGAGCTGAACCAACAGTGCAGCTATGATGTGAGTCTCCTCTTTTGTATACACTGACGAAAAAAAACTGATTTAGCACATTCGCTTTTTCTGTATCTGTTACAACAATACTTGTGTAAGAAATCGCTGGCACTCAAAGGGCAGGTGCAAGCAGGGACAAGCCCTTGCGTTTATTCACAAAAAAAGCAACGTTTCGGGGTCAGACCTCTGCTTGATAAAGGGGTCTGACCCCGAAACGTTGCTTTTTCTGTGAATAAACGCAAGGGCTTGTCCCTGCTTGCACCTGCCCTTTGAGTGCCAGTGATTTCTTACCCATTTGATGTTGGAGGGTGCCGACCCCCCCGTCACCATGCACCGGGCAATCAACACGAAGGCCAGGGAGTGCGAGAAGAGTTCTTCATTACAACAATACTTGTACCATTATTTAAAGGAGCCACATTGCAATCCTGCAAAATGCACTAGACGTTGGCCAAATCATGGATCTGTTAATATCGACATTTCAAGGTTGGCCCATTTGCATATCTAATTGCAGTTCTGGCGTCAAGAAGGGCTCATTTAATGCTTCTGAGGAAGATTTAAAGTAATATAAACCCTATATACAGATTTTACATAATTAAATACTGAATGAGAGCAAGTCAAAATATTTAGAGTGGCCTGAAATCTCTTCAACAAAATCAAGCACATGAAGGTCCACCTCATTTGGCTGCAAGAGGGTCAAGGGTTGGCCTGCACTGCAGGAATAGAGAGAATCAGTACTGAGTTTGATAGTGAGCAAGCCATTATTATCTACCTATACTCCGCACAGCATATAATGTGCACAGTGAAGCGAGAAACAGTGAGCATTGCAGATTAAAGGACTAACAATGAAGTAGACAGCGAAATTCCTTTGGTCATCAATCTTGTTATAATATGAATAGGATTCTTATTTGCTAGAGTCCTGCTATAGCCTATTAAACTGGAAGCACTGTAGGGAAGGATGGTCACAGGGAAGCTCATACATATGCATAGGCATTACAGTAATAGAACAGCATATGCTGACACTTTCCCTATTCTTATGTGTTTCATCATTACAGTCTCCTAGAAATGCAGCAGAAAAGCCTTTGGATATTTAAATGTAAGGCTCTGCACCTTAAAGAGCCACCACACCTACATTTTTAATGGGATCTCTCTGTAGAAACTATAAAAGAACGTATGGAGCTTCTCCTAATGAGTGTTCTGGATATGGCCGTGTTCTGGACACCGCACTTTAACATCATACTACACTCATTGAACTGCAAGATCAATCCTTTTTCTGGTTACTTCAGAATAAATTGTAAAACTGGAGAAGGGAAATCGACAGTCCTACTGAAGCTGTGCTCAGAATGAGAAACAATGGCAGCTGAGACAAGACTGAAAGTGAAAGAGGAGCCAATAAACCATGCACAGAAATATGGGGAAAAGGACATCAAATACACCACAACACTATTTTGGATTTGGCCAAATCCCCGAATCCTTCATGAAAGATTCACCTGAATACCGAACCGAATTTGCATATGCAAATTAGGGGGAGGAAACAGTGGAGATTTTTTTTTTACTTCCTTGTTTTGTGACAAAGTCTTCTGATTTCCCTCCCCACCCCTAATTTGCATATGCAAGATATTTACATTTTGGGATTCGTATTATGTTTGGCCAGGTACATGGATTAACACTTGGAACACATTCAACATAGTTATGAGCTCTGGTCAAAAACTAAGGTTTCCCAATAATCGACTTGTGAATACCGTCATATTTAGCAAACCATTTGGTCAGATAATACTGATCCACTCATCTGGTTGATGGAACAGGTGAATAGAGGGCAGCATTGAGGTGAGTAGCTGTTCTCACCTCTGGATCTGCTAATGGCTGGTGTACACAGAAAAGTGCCACCCGGTGCAGCGTATTTTGTTTTCAGTTCGGTTAAACCAATTGTAAACATTTTAGATTGTAATAATAAATATATAAAGCACTGGCTCACACTATGTAAATAAATGATGATAATGATGAATCTCATGGATTACAGGGCAGAATGTCAACTGTCCAAACTCTCTGCCAAGCTGTACCAAAGATTGGGAGGTAAGGGCAAAACTATCCAAGCTGCCAACACCTGTTCCTTATACGCTTACCTTAATGTGGTGATGTTGATCACCGGCCCCTTGGATGATGCTCCTAGTGGCCTAGAAGCAGGTACTTATCTTTGAATTTCTGGCTTGGAGACAAGTTTTGGTTGCATAAAAAAGTTTATGTTGCATTAAATTATGCTACTTGGCATCTGCTGACCCCAAATTGCTTGTTTGTGAGGAATCAGTTTCTTAAACAAAGGAAATCACTATAAACCAAACACACAACAATTTCATCTGCTGCGACCAACTGCAATTGCTATCAGTTTGGGACTTAATGCATGAGTCAGTTAACAATAGTTAGGTTGAGGGAGGTGATTAATAAACACAAAAAATAATAAATCTTACATTTGTGAAATAAATTTGGATATTTTTTATCTTGATGATAGTCGTCATTCTGTATAACTTTGCCACATGGTATAATTGAACAAAGAACCTAGGAATCTACATATCAGGAGCACCTCAAATAATTATAATACGCACAATATTTACATTTTCTTGATGGTATGTGAAATCTTATAGAAAAATGAAAAGGACCTCATTGGATGTGCGGAACATGTTTGCATGTTCAAGCCAGACAGCGGCAGTCAGTACAGCCATAATTAGACAAAGATACACTCGGGAGGGAGTGAATTAGTTCAATTCTGCCTTCAATTTGGCCGATTTCCAGCCCTGCCACGGCCTGTCTTACAAATACTCGGAAAAGATTACGCTATGCTAAGTGAACACAGATTAAAACATTAAGCAACGCTGGTGAATCCTATTCCAAACATGATGTTTGCCAGAAATGTACCGGGATTAAAATAAGATTGTCAAGAAAATATACAGCTGTTGGGTTTGCCATGAGTACGAAAGTCAGCCTTTATCATACATACCTGTATTCACAATTCTAAAATGTTTTTAGTAAGAAAAAACATACACTGTAATTACTGAAGTACCTGTTATTAAAATTACTCTGAATATTAATTACATTTATATTTTTTGCTGCTAGATTAACCGTAGCAGAATCCTTGCAATTCCCAGTAAGATATGGGGTATATTTTTAAATTCTTTAAATTTTGGCCCGTTGACTGTACTATACTGCCCCAGGTGGTCTTGACCCAGCCCTCCTCTCTATGTAATCAGTCTCTAAGCTCAGTAAGTGACAGCAGAACAGAACATGTAGATGAGAATCAGCAGAAAAGAAGATGGGGAGCAACTGGGGCATCTTCAGGGGCACAGATCTTCGCTGTCAAACAGCTGTGGTTGCTTTGTGCTGTAAAAGAGGCCCAAAGCCTAATTATTTAAGTTTTAGTTCTACATTCATTTTGTGTAGTTTCTGTAAAGTGTCGATCAGTTTATTCCTTATACTGTATTGTGTTCTTTGAAAACTGCATGTAAAAATGTAAAAAGAGTTGGGGAGCAACACAAGCATGAAAAAAAGTTCCTGGGGGTGCTAAATAAGGGCTGGGATTGGCTATTTGGTAGCCACTATGTGGAATGGCAGCATATAAGAGGCTCTGTACGGCACTACATCTGGTTTTTATGAAACCAAAACTTGCCTCCAAGCCTGGAATTAAAAAATAAGCACCTGCTTTGAGGCCACTGGAAGCAACAAACAAGGGGTTGGTGAGCAACATGTTGTTCATGAACCACTGGTTGGGGATCACTGTTCTAGAATTTGTAGAATGCCTATCTGCTCTGCTCTTTCAGATCCTTCTGAAAGCCCATTTAGAAGGTTAATAAGATTTGTTATAATATATTTTGCATGCTAACTGTCCCCCTAGATTATCTTGGAACTATGATGAACAACTGAAACCTTGTTATGAACAAAGTATGGCCCTGAATAAAAGTTGGCCATTAAGTCCAACAACACCACCATTCTAGAGCATTGAGAACCACTTAGAACCTGTATGGAAGAATATTTCTTAGTATCTTTAGTAACAACAGGACATCAATTTACAAACCACCATAGAAACCAGATTAAAACGTGGTTGTTTATTTTTGGTTTTATCAAAGACCTAAAAACTTCAGTTAAAATAACTATATACAATAAGACTTGCCTTCATCAGCAGACACCTCACTGCTATAACCATCATACTCAGCAGACAATGGACTGTATTTCTTCCTCGTTTCCCAAGTGTCATTTTGTTGCTTATCTGTGGTACTCCGGTTGGTGTGCAGTCGCGTCATTGCTTCTTGGTATTTACCCAGGACTTCATCTTCACTTTCTGATGATGACCCATGGAAGTCTCGACCTACTGAGAAATGAAGAAGCATATGATAAGCGTTTTTTATGTGTTTTTTCAAGGTAATTTTCATTATTTGTCCTTATATAGCATTTCTCTCTGCCCCACAGTTTAAAATGATACTGACACCTTATGCAAAAAATGTCATTAACAGAAACTTCTTTGTTCAAAGCTAAGGTCCATGTCACCTAGCATGAAAGACATGTCCTACATCCGTCATGCCATCGGCACATTTAAGCATTTTTGGGCCAAAAACTACCTGGCATGAATGGTAGCATGGTTTGCATGCAAGGCAATGATTTGAGGCATCTATAGGCTTTTCTGCCAGTTGAAATATACAAACAAAAAAATGTTAAGCCTGTCATAAGCCTAAGGGCTTCTAGCAATACAGCTGCCACAACATCCAGACCTGAACTGCAAGGTCTTTTCTCCTTTTTCTCCAGGGAGCAACCCAGCTTACAGGTTAAGTAATCAGAGGAAGGTAGTTTGTGCCCAGAATCCTTTGGGTTTTTTTTTTTTTTAAAATGTGAATTTTGGTCACAGCAAAGGTACTGTATGTTTCTGTATAATGTGTCAGAGTCTCTGAACTGTTTTCCTATGCACAGAAAGCTAATTCTGAGGTTAGATGTTGAGTGTTCAAGGGGCAGTAAACACATTGGGGCCCATTTACTTAGCTTGAGTGAAGGAATAGAATAAACAAAACTTCGAATTTTACATTTTTTTTGTACTGTCTCTTTAAAAAAAAAACTTCACCCCCTAGTTCGCCACCTAAAACCTACCGAAGTCAATGTTAGCCTATGGGGAAGGTCCCCATAGGCTTTGCAAACATTTTTTTGTCGAAGAAAAATCGTTCGATCGATGGATTAAAATCCTTCGAATCGAACGATTCGAAGGATTTAATCGTTCAATTGAACTATTTTTCGTTCGATCGAACAAATTGCGGTAAATCCTTTGATTTCGATATTCAAAGTCGAAGGATTTAACTTCAGCAGTCGAATATCGAGGGTTAATTAACCCTTGTTATTCGACCATAAGTAAATTTGCCCCCTAATCTTAGCTAAAAAATAAAAGAACACAAATAAAAAGACTTGTGAGGGAAGTATATTCTGTCTATTTTTCAGTTTAAAACAATCCACGGTTTCCTACTTTTTTGCCATTATAAAGCACTAATGAAAAATTGGCTTGTTTTTCAGAAAGGGTCATTTCTTACATGGGATATAAGCAACTTTGAATAAACAAACACCAACCCCTCCAAACGGTACCTTTTGAAATCCTGTTTAATTCTTACGCTGGAGATGCATGAACTGGAGGTGGGCAATATTGAGCTGATCTGATAGGCTGGACATTAAGGTGGCCATAGATGTAACAATTGAGATCTTTCCTGCAGAAGATCATTCGTTTTCAATACAGATCTGTAGAGCTGAATTGCCAAATATACAGATAGAAACAATAAAATTCTACCTGTATTTGACCATTTAGCACTAACAGTGGCTGATGTTCGGGTGCCTTCAAAGGCGCTGGATCCAAATTTTCCGGCCAGCCTGATCAACGAGCCAACCCATATCCAAGTCTTCAGCCGATATCGGGCGGCTCACCTCCCGCCATACACGCACCGAATATCGTACGAAAATTGATATCATTGATATTATCGGTGTGTCTACAGCCAACTTTAGGCAAATGATCAGATCACAACGAAGTACAAGTAGGCTGACTGTGTGAGGACCACATCAGTATACTCCTAGTTTTTGGCAACCAGCACTATTCCAAATGTTCTTGAACAACTCACAGCATCCCACCACCCAGGTAACAATCACATTACCCATCAACCAACTGGAAGAAATCGTCTGACTTTGACTGTGTAACATAACAGTACGTCTAAACAGGTGTCAGCTAACTCCAAGTCATTAGGGTGATAATGATCCAAATTCTGAATTCTTTAAAACCTAATTCCATTTCACTCTAAATGGTAATATTAAAAAAAATATTAAAAAATGCCTGGAGTGGATGATTATAAACCTAATGACATAGGGTTTTTAACATCTCTGAACAAATAATTTAATAGCTTGAAAATATGCTCACCGCAAGCAAGATGTAAAGATTATCTTAAAGAATACACTCCAACCAAACATGCAGAGAAAAAGGTAAAAATGGGAAAGAAAACTAAAACAGATGCCTTGCCCATTTATTAGGGATCTGTGGGGCTTATTTGGGAAGTTATTCATTTCTTCTAACCAAGGGATGTTAGTCAGCACATAAAGG
Organism: Xenopus petersii; assembly: GCA_038501925.1. Taxonomy (NCBI): domain Eukaryota; kingdom Metazoa; phylum Chordata; class Amphibia; order Anura; family Pipidae; genus Xenopus; species Xenopus petersii. The sequence goes on along the minus strand of CM076680.1, from coordinate 165,682,435 downwards.
TGTTTTTTGATGCTAATGAAATCTATGTCTTTTTATTCATATGTATTAACATTTAATATGTTATCCATGTGTGTAATGAGTACATAATGAGTCTTTGGGTGGCTCAAACTAAACTAACTGGCAATGGAAGAAGAGCTGATGCTCATGCTCAAGTTGATTTCGTACTGTACAGTTGAAAGCTGTAAGCAATTATCTAGCACCAAGGTTTTGGCCTTTAGCTGGGGGATGGCAGATTTTTTAAGGAGGAAGTTGTTTAAAAGCATCTATATTTTAAACAACACTGCATTGAGATCAGGGCACTGTAATATAATTAGGGATGCACTAAATCCAGAACTCAGTTTATAATTTCTGCCAAATCCTTAGTATTCAGGCAAACCGAATCCGAAATCTGTGTAATTTTAAAGCTCTGGGCAAATGATAGTGGCAAATTTAGTAAACAGATGATGCCATTTAAATTTGTGTATCCTGCTAAAATTTGAATATTCAAATAAGGATCAAATATTGAACTGAATTAAATTTTGGTTCCATATTTGGCCAAACCTTTTATGGGTGATTCACTGCATCCCTAATTTTCTATAAAAGAAAAGGAAATTCAAACCAAAAGAATTAAAGTGTAGAAGATTCATCAAGCTCTGCACATCAATACAGGCTGAGGACCTCTTTACCGTGCTTTGATCTGCTCTTTTCTCTTTGTTCCTCTATTTCTTTGCCTTTCCCCCTATGGAGAGATCTGTCCTTACCCTTGCGTGGAGATCTTTCCTTATCACTGGGATCTATCCTTTGTTTAATATCACTCGGAGTCATTTCTTTGTGGGCTAGTTTGCGGTGGTTGATATCTTGAGGTAAAGTATTGTGCTTATTAGAATGTGTATTATTTGTATAGCCATGTTTCAATTCTTTTGATCCCTCAACTTTATTTGAGTTTTCTTCTGACTCATAGTTTGCTTTGTTATTTCCATGTGTCCTTCGTTTCACTTTGTGCATTCCTTCACTGTCAATGTTTTTCTGTGATCTTTCAACTCTGCCGTGTTTATCATCAGATATGCCTTCAAACACTTTATGAGGAATGGTCTTGGATTTGCCTCCAACTTCGTATTTATCACCTCGATGATAATCATTTTCACTTTCATTATCTTCATCTATATTTTCTTTTGACCGTTTAAGCCTTCCTTTCTTATCCTTATATGTATCTGATGGAAACTGACAGTTTAAATAAGACATGTCCTCAGCTTCTTGATGCTGAACTGCTGAAGCACGTTGCCTTTGATGGTCAACATTACTGGAATATTCTGATGAATCATACTGGTTTTGTCTTTGCTCTCGTCTGTGATGTGAGCTCCTATCTGATCTGTCATAATTTACAGAACTAGAATCGGTTTGCATATTTGGTAGATTTGAATCAACTCCATAGTCATACGTAGAAGGTCCTTTGGATACATTTTCCTCATTTGGTCTAGAAGAATTCTGTTCTGTAGCCGTATGGTTTTCTCCTTCCTCTGTACGCAAACCATGTATCATGCTTGTCACCTGCTCAGTGACCGAGTCTGCCACACTGCAGCTGACCTCTTCCACAGCACTTGTGATATCATCCACCGCACTGCTTAGAGTGCCAACAATAGAGGACACAGATGGAAGACTAATGCTTTGCTGGAAGCTCTTGAAGAATGCCATTGTACACAGCTACTGAAGTTAGATACCCTCTAAATAATTCTTAGGTTCTGTAACTTGTATCTAGTCTACTTGCACACATATAGCAGCAGTAAGAACCTTAACAGTTCTTCCTTTTATTCCACATTATGCTAGATGTTTAGCTTGGGAAGTGTATATTCAACTGTGAACTGTTGTAAAACACATGGTCTCAGCAACTTTTTTTTCATGCACATCAGAATATCATAGTGGACACTGTCAAATTAAGATTGGAAGAAAGCTCATTGTGTTGAAAATTTAACAAATTAACATAATTTAAAAGGTTTTTCTGTAAAAAATGTTTTTACAATTGCAGTATATATATGCCTTTTCTCAAATCTCAATATCCAAAAAAACATGATCACACTAAACACTGAAAACAATGTAATGCTTTCCATTTTTCATATTGCATACATTCCTAACATACATCATTCTCAAATCATATGATCTTCACCTTTCTGTGCTCTTCAAATCTTTTTATCTCAGTCCAATCAATGTAAGAAGCTTAATGCTACTGTATTTAGGATCCAACCACCTGAGAACTCTTCTACCTAGCCTTTATAAGGTTTATGTCATGTTTTTTTTGTTTATACCATCTTCTCACAACATCCCAATGGACCCTTGGAATTGTCTTTCAGGAAACATCTACCTCCCATAAAGGAGACATCAGCATTCTGTGGCTCTGATGGCCAATAAAATATGTTTCCCGTAAGATTCACTGGAAGATAATGGTAATCCTTTTGTCCTTGTGACATGTTTTTTGAGAAAATGATGGAGACAAAGCTTACATGATATAAATACTAGGGATGCACTGAATTCCCTATTTTGGATTTGGCCGAACCCCCAAATCCTTCGCAAAAGGTTCGGCCGCATACCAAACGCTAATTTGCAAATGCAAATTAGGGGTAGGAAGGGGGAAACACTTTTTAATTCCTTGTTTTGTGAGAAAAATTCACACAATTTTCCTCCCCGCCCCTAATTTGCATATGCAAAAAAGGATTCCGTTCGGCCTGACAGAAGGGTTAGACCGAATTGGAATCGTGCTGAAAAATCCCAAATCCTGCATTCGGTGCATCCCTAATAAATACACAATCAGAAACAAAACCCAGTGGCTGTCACCTCTTGTAATGGACATTTTAGTGGGTACAAAGGGCATTATAATGGTTAATCATTGTAAGGTGCCAATTTGTTGGGCACTGACCATTAATTATAATGACTTAATTCAAATCTCTGGCCAGCACTCCTCCTTACTCAAACACACCAGTTAGTGGTACTATTCTACTGAGTGCCACACTGCCATCTTGTTCCTGATCCTCTCCTCTGATCTGTAGCAGCACTGGGCAGTAGATCAAAAAGATCAGCTTTTTGCATTTATGTTGCAATTTTACTATTGCACCTGCCCAGACCGGCCACAAATGATACCTGGGACAATTGAACAGATGGTGGTGGCACTAGCTAGAACAGTATGCTGTGGTTTAAGGTAGGAAATCATTGGGGGGATTCAGGAACATTATTACACAAATATTCTGGAGCCATAAGTGGTTGACCTCCATAGGGGTCAATACTTAAATGTAAGATACCCATATAAACCACAGAAATAAAATAATTAAATACTAATAGCCCCAGCCTCTCTGTTGACACAACAACTGGAGAACCTGCCACAATCTGATGTCACCCGAGGAAGCAGAGCAGACACATGTTTTTAAAATCTTTAAAAAGTTTGAGATGAGCATACTTTGAGAAGAGGCAGATACTGGTCAAGAAATTCCCATTCATCCCTATTTTGCCCTGGAGATTCCAAAGCCTACAGAGTGCGTTTATACAGATCATGGAACTCCAAGGCGAAATATCCTCACATTTTACAAAGAGGTTACTTATTATAATACATGCGATTCAGCAAGTCATGTGACAGACGTTCATGACTCTTTTGTATGATATTTGTATAAATTATAGTATGAAAAACAAAAACATATCCCAAAAACTCAGAAATTAAGTTAAAAAGATAGTTTTTATTTAACATTAAGTTAAAAGGATAGGCATACAGACCAACTGGTATTCCACCTTACGCGTTTCACACCGTCTGGAACTTAAAGGAAAATTCAACCCTTTAAACAAAAACCCCCCACCCCTAGTAGACCCCCCTCCCAACTCCCCCCAGCCTAACTGCCCCCCCCCCCGGAAATGCCCCATACTTTATACTTACCCCACAGTGCAGATTCTAGCATTGGAGTTCCATGCAGCCATCTTCCGGGTCTTCGGCAAGCTGAGTGGGAGATCAGCATGTCGGCGCATACACAGTTGGAGCAATTTGCCGGTTTGCGACAACTGTGCATGCACCGAAACTCACGAAAATTGCCAAAGCGCCGGAAGAGGACATGAAGACCCGGAAGATGGCTGCGTGGAACTCCGATGCTTGAATCTCTGCAGAGGGGTAAGTATGGGGCATTTCCCCAGGGGGGCAGTTCGGCTGGGGGGAGGAGGGAGGGGGGTTTACGTGGGGTGGGGAGTATGGGGTTTTTTGTTAAAAGGTTGAATTCTCCTTTAATCATAGGCATTGCCTATGATTAAGTACCAGAGGGAATGAAACGCGTCAGGTGGAATACCAGTTGGTCTGTATGCCTATTCTTTTAACTTAATGTTAAATAAAAACTAGCTTTTCAACTTAATTTCTGAGTTTTTGGGATATCTTTTTGTTTTGGATTAATGTGCCCTTGAAACTGGGTGCTATATCCCAGTAACCATGGCCCTTTCGACAGGCCTTCTAAAATGCAGCATTTAATTGTATTTTTCTTTTTTTAAATTACAATATGCACATTTCAGTGAGATCATAAAGTACCATTTGTAGTAACAGATGACATCACTAAACAGCATCATTTCTGTATATGATCGTTCCAAACGTATACCATTTTGAACAAAGGTAGATACGGAACATAAACAAGTTTTCTCTTACCATGGGAATGTTTTGCTCCAAATTCAGAACCAGCTCTGTAGAATCCTCCATTTTTTCCAAGACCCATTTTCTTGTTGATGTAGAGGAAAAGTAACAAGAGGAGAAAAACTGACACCCCGACAGCTGAGAGGAATCCTATAGCCTCTGGGGACACTGGAGGAAAAATGAAGCACCGCTGAATTTTAAATGAGGAAGAACAAACAAGTCTTTGTAAAACAACCACTAGACTCAAACATTAATGAAAGCTGAGTGAAACAGAAGTAACGTGCCTGTACACTATACACAATGCTGCAGTATGGCTAGAGAAAATATATATATGTCACCTGACCAGATAATAAGACCATCCCTAGAGAGAATCATTTGCACCAAAAAACTTTTTTTTTTCTTTTTACATTTTTGAATTTTCCTAACAATATGCCAATGACAAGAGAAGGGAGGTCTTTTGTTCCTTCCAGGAAGCAATTTAGGTCCACCATAGTTTTCTTTCACATCTTCAGTTTTAGTCGTTAGCTTCCCTTGGACACCTACTGTAACTTATGGTGCAGGCCAAATTTCAGGGAGTTTGGCTACAGAGAGTTTACACAACATGTGTAGTTTGCAAGAATATTGGTCATAGCTGTGGTCAGAAGTTGGTGAAAACCCCACTCAACCACCCATCTCTCCATTCATTTCATTTCTCCCAGTTATTATATCTTCTGTATTGCTTCACATGGATTTAGGTTAAATGGATTAATTGTTCTAAGTGAATGTTGTGCATATATTGACTCTCACATATACAAGTATGGGATCTATTATACAGAACTGGTCCTGGGGTTTTCCAGATAAGGGGTCTTTCTATAATTTGGGTCTCCATACCTTAAGCCTACTAAAATATCAATTAAGCATTGAATAAACCCAATAGGCTAATTTTGCTTCCAATAAGGATTAATTATATCTTAGTTGGGATCAAGTACAAGCTACTGTTTATTATTACAGAGAAAAAGGAAATCATTTTTCAAAATTTGATTTATTTTTTATAATAAGAGTATATGGGAGATGGTCTTCCCGTAATTCAGAGCTTTCTGGATAACTGTTTTTCAGATAACGGATCCCATACCTGTATTTACATTAGTGTTAAAACATGCAAATTACAACCCACTCATAACACACATCTGTGGGGTTATTTATGAAAGTCCAAATGTCAAAAACAGTAAATAATTTGAGGGTTTTTTTTCAACTATAAAATCCGAATTTCAAGATTTATTATACCCTGAGGATGGAAAAAGTCATAATCCGAAAATTCCGGCACCTGCAGAGGTTGTATATAAGTCAATGGGAGAGGTCCTTATCCTATTTGGAAGTTTCTGTAGTCTGTGCTGGAATTAGTCTGAAAATCCGACTATTTCGGAAAATCCTAAAAATTCTGGCTTTTCGGGATAAAAACTTACGATCTGGGTTTTCGCTCGATTTTATCCTGAATCGATTAAATCATGCTTTTTAAACAAATGAATAAGGTCACATCGTGGATTCTAGTTTGATCAGACTTTTTTATTTTAAAAAATGTGAAAAAAATCAGATTTTGATATATAACCCCCTAATGTAAGGATGCACCAATTCCTCAAATTCGGCTGAATACTTATTCACCATAACAGACTGACTGAATCTAGGGTTGTCATCTGTCTGGTTTTCACTCGGACAGCCCATTTTTAAGAATCTGGAAAGTGGATGGTGTGGCAATCAGCAAATCACCAAGGAATAACCTCACCCCCGATGAACCCCCCCCCCGAAACCTCACCGGATTTAATTGGCGGCTCATCCTGCCAGACTCCAGAAAGCCAGAAGGTGGCAAACCTAACTGAATCCCACACTGAATCAGAACCATAATTTGCATATGATATGAGCAAAATCCCTCACACCCAAAACAATTTGTCAACTTTAGTTGTCCAGTCTTCAAAAATCTCATCATTTTCAGAATTCGTATTCAGTTTTGCCAGGAACTAAGATTCCCTAAAATCCCACAAAAAATAAAAAAATAAAAAGCTGTAATTTGGCAAAATTCCCTACCGGCACTTCCTTAATATAAATATATAATGTTTTGGAAGGAAGAAAAAAGAGACAGCGACAATCTGTGCAAATGGAAGATATTGGCTGGAATCCGAATTAATTTTTTTTTTTCAAAAGATATTTGGACAGTTTGGTTTTGGCTTTAGTAAATTGCTGGCTACTTTTGCAAAACTTTTTTTTTGTCTCCAGATAAAAAATTTTAGATAAATTTTAAAATTCTAATATCTGCAAATTATGGTTTGGACTGACAAATAACAAATGTCAATCCAAACCAAACATGAGACTACAATGAGATGGGAAAGTGGCATTTGGCATTATCAGGAAACCTATTGGTTTTAATTTATTTTCTAATCATTTTAATCTTAGTAGACATGATTGGGGGTCATTTATCAAAGGTCGAATTTTAGAGTTATGTGAGCTTTTTTAGACTTCGAATGAACTCACAACTCAAATGGTTTCTAATTTAAGAAAAAACTTGAATCGAAAAAAGTCAAATCAGCAAGTTCAGGGTTAAAAATACGAAAACTCGAATCGCTCGAGCCTGTGAGTGAAACCCTCAGCAAAAACCTTGAACATCATGAAGACTAACAACTTCAAATGGTTCACTGGACCTCTCCCATTGACTTCTACATGTCCTTGACAGGTTTCAGATGGTGTATTTTTGGATTCAAGCTATTTCCAGGGTCGTGGTATAACATATCTTGAAAAGTGAGGGTTTTTTTTTTTACCAAAAAAAACATGTTTTAACCCCAAAAATTCATTTTAGACTCAAAAATAACTTGGAAATATTTATTTATATTTATGTATTAAAGGAGAAGGAAAGGTTAAAACTAAGTAAGCCTTATCAGAAAGGTCCATCTAAATATACCAGTAAATCCCCAAAATAATGTTGCTCTGAGTCCCCTGTCAAAAGAAACACAGCATTTCTTTCCTTCTATTGTGTACACATGGGCTTCTGTATCAGACTTCCTGCCTTCAGCTTAAACCTCATTGCCCTGGGCAAGAGCATGCTCAGTTTGCTCCTCTTCCACACCCCCTCCCTTCTCTACTGTAATCTGAGCCCAGAGCAGGGAGAGACTCAGGCAGGAAGTGATGTCACACCACATTAATACTGCAGCTCCTATTCTAAACAAACAGAGAGTTTCTAGATCTTTTTACTCAGGTATGGTAAAACATTCTACAGAATAAATATAGCATTCTAGCTTGCACTATTGCAGCTAATCTATTGGCAATAAAATGCCTCCGTAGCTTTCCTTCTCCTTTAAGGGGCTTATTTATCAAGAGTTGAATTTTGAATTGAAAAAACTTTGAAATTCGAATTCAAAAAGACCAACCGAAATTAAGTCAAAGGTTTTTTTTTGGTTTGAATAGGTCAGTTTTCTGAATTCGAATTGTACGAATCAAAGTAATAGCGCAATTCGATCAAATTATATTCGAGGTTTTTCACAAAAGAAAACTTTGATTTTTCAAAGTCCACCAATTGACTCCAAATGGGTTCTAGGAGGTCGAAGTCAAATTTCTTTCAAATTCAAATCAAATTTGGACTATTCAGTAGTCGAAGTACACAAAAAATTGCTCGAAATTGCTCTAATTTTTTTCATTCGAAAATTCACCTCGACCTTTGATAAATCTGCCCCTAAGAGTGAAATCAGAATTCCCAGAAGTCCATAAAGTGCTGTGGGTTACCTCCTTTGGTGAACTGTAATAAATATGTTTCTAGCAGTTTCAGGTACGATCTCAGATCACTGTGGTACAAACAGGGCCACCATCAGAGGGAGAGGGGGGACTTTTGTCCCAAACCCGGAAAGGTTCCGGTGAAGTGGGGTCTGGGCGTATCCAAAGCTTAAAAGGGTTGTTCATCTTTAAATTAACTGTTAGTATCTATCGAGAGCAGATTAGCCAAAAAGTCTACGGGTGACAAAAAAAATTTGACGCGCAGCAAAAAATTTTTTTGAATAGGAGAGGCCTGAATAGAAAGATGAGTAAAAAAAAGTAGCAAAAACAATACAGGTGTAGCCTTACAGAGCATTTGTATTTTGAGATGGGGTCAGTAAGTCACGTGACAAGAATGATATCACTACTCACCGTTTATAACTGATGACATATAACTGATGACATCCCTACTCACCGTTTATAAGCATATTTCATTTACAAGATATTCATGGCTTTTGTATATATATATATATATATATATATATATATATATATATATTGGCTTAGTCCAGTTTGCAACCTCTGAGAACCTTATACATGTATGGGACCTGTTATCCAGAATGCTCAGGACCGGGGGTTTTCCAGATAACAGACCTTTGCATAATTGGATTTTCATACCTTAAGTCTGCTAGAAAATCATGTAAACATTAAATAAACCCAATAGGCTGGTTTTTCTTCCAATAAGGATTAATTATATCTTAGTTGGGATCAAGTACAAGCGACTGTTTTATTATTACACAGAAAAAGGAAATCATTTTAAGAATTTGAATTATTTGGATAAAATTAAGTCTATGGGAGATGGCCTTTCCGTAATTTGGAGTTTTATGGATAACGGATTTTCTGATAATAGATCCCCTACCTGCAATCAGTACAAGCATTGATGCAAATTTGGGGCAGCAAATTCTGGCAATTTCTAAATACATGGAGTTTTTAATCCTCCCCTGCTCAAACACAGATTCTAAAGAGAATGCAAACCCCCCACAAAATACTCTTTTGTATAATTAAAGGAGACATATTGTGTAAAAGATAAGAATGTACCAATGCATTATACCCATTTAGATATAGAAGAATTGTGCTTAAAAAAAGTAGTGTTTCAGGCTGGTTTATTGAATATTTCTGCAAAATTACACCTCATTACTAAATTTTTTAAAAAATGGGCATTGGTTTGGGAAGTCTCTCCCTCTTAAAAGCCGCATCAGCAGTCGGCGGGGGAGGATTTAGCTCACAGTTTGAAACCAAGGCACAGGAGATGTTCATACAAAGTAAAGCTATTAAGCAAAGAGGTACAATACCTTTTATACTATGATAAGAGGTGAACAAGTTAAGGACCGCCGTGTGGGGTTTACCTTGACGTGGTATGGTCGCTTATCAATTTTATGATCATAACTTTTTAACAAAAAAAACCTGTTTTTATAATTACATGCACTTGCATATTTACTTGAATTACTTAGACAGGGCTTTAAATATTTTGAAATTTGCTTTAGGTGTACACCCACAAACCCCCTTTTTTGTATTTCTGCAAAAACCCTAATAATCCCAACCTTCTCTTCCACTTCCTGCTCCCTGAATTCCCAGGCTCTCAGCTCACTGTAGGACAGGAACCAATCAGCAGCTAGCAAGACCTGATAGGGAACTGAAGCCTGTCTATGCCTGTGTGACTGCAGGGCTGTGATTGGCTGTCCCCCTCCTACTGTGCTTCTGGCAGGGCCCACCCTAAAGTTGAAACACAGACAGGGACAGAGAACATCTATAGGGAGCTCCAATAAAGGGGTTATTTTTAAAGTTAATATTCATTTTTAGCACCATGTAAAAGCAACACCATATATTACTTATAATTGCCTACAAAATTAGGGTTTTTCCATTTATCCTATTTGTCTCCTTTAAAGCAAACGTCATTCTAAGCAACATTCCAATGTACATTGATTACAAATTTTCAATGGCTTTAATGTTATGTGTAAATTAGGGAGGCACAAATCCACTATTTGGAATTCGGTTGACTCCTTCGTGAAAGATTTGGCCGAAAAACGAACTGAATCCTAATATGTATATGCAAAATTAGGGCCGGAAAGGAAAAACATTTTTTACTTCCTTGTTTTGCGACTAAAAGACACGTAATTTTCCTTAAGCCCCTAATTTACATATGCAAATTAGGATTCAGTTTGGCCAGGCACAAGGATTCAGCCGAATCCAAATCCTTCTGAAAAAGACCGAATCCCGTCAAAAACCCGAATTGAATACTGGTGCAACTATGGATGCCACCTGTCCGGTTTTGACCCAGTATTTTGAAAGGCTGCCTGGGTCACAACTTCCTGCCCGGTTTTCCAAAAAAACAACCAGGCAGCATTCCCCATGACTGACAGGCGATCAGCCAATCATTGCGTCATAGCCCTGCCCCCCTGATGGCACGACCCACCCCTCTACATCACAGCCCCGCCCCCTGCCAGGTCTCCACTGGTTGGAAAGGTGGTATAAAGCTAGTGTAAATATAACTACTGTCAAAAGCAATATCAGACTGTCCCTTTCTGCACTGCTGGTTCTGACTTTATAAACAATGTAGCAGAAGCCAGAGGAAGCAGTGAAGGAGCACGCTAAGCTGACCTCTGCTACACTGCTTCACGAGACAGAACCAGCAGTGAAGGGGGCAGATAATGACTGATTTCAAATACGAATACAAAAAAATATGTTACCGTTTTTTTCAGGGAAACGTCTCACCAAGGAAAGATACTGTGGAAAGTCTGGCCGCTGCCGTTATCGATCCAAGGTTGTTTTATATAAAAAAAAATATATAGTTATTGGGCCCCACAGCAACATCAATGGGTCTCTGTAGTGAAGTGCGGCCTGGCCCAATAACTGCGGATTTACATTCTGGATAACAGGTCCCATACCTGTATATAACAATTTATAGTGAATAAAGTACCCCCTCTTGTAAAATATAAAAAGGATATTATAAGTTACCGAGGAGTTTCATGACCATATAAAAACACGAGGCCGAAGGCTGAGTGCTTTTATACAGGTCATGGAACTCTGACCTCATATTTTTCAACTGGGGGTACTTTATTTATACACAAGTTTCAGTGAGTCGTGTGACAGAAATGACATCAGAACTCACCGTTTATAACTGATGACATCAGAACTCACCGTTTATAAGGATATCATTTACAAGATACTCATGGCTTCTGTGTATTATAAGGATATTATAAGTTACCAAGGAGTTCCATGCCCATATAAAAAAACAAGGTTGAAGACCAAGGAAAGATACTGTGAAAAGTCTGTCCAAGGTTGTTTTATATAAAAAAATTATAATAATAATAATAATAAAACACTTGACGTTTGAGAAATGATCCAGGTCTACATTGTATTCACTAGCAGAAAGCAGATATCCTGCTAAATGGCACTCGCTCCATATCCTGACAGTGATGCTAAGGGGGTTACTATGGTGCTGCCATTCATTGTAAAGATTACTTGCACAGGCTTGAATTTCAGCCCACGTCTCTCAGCCACTTAGCCACAGAACCGTTCCATTTGTCGTTTGAAAGAGCGCTTCGTTCTCCAATCAATTAGCTATAATACGCTATAAGAAATGCTTTTGTGTGGGCCAATGTGAATTTTATATGGCTTTTTCACTTTGCATAAAAGAAAGGCAGCCACATTATTTTTTCTTTTGCATAACTCTTAGCAAAGTTCTAATATGTATTAAATAGAATTAAATAGAATTGCAATGGAAAACAGCATTCACTTGTTCTTTTCTGCACTGGTTAGTGATGTGCATACCTCCCAACATTCTGGAAACTGAAACAGGGACAATAAAATTTGCCGCACGGAACGAGACAAAATGTTTTTATTTTGACCATGCCCCTTTTTGTGGCCATACCCCTAATTACCATGCCAGTTTTACAAAATTTGCCAGGTTATAAAAGTTTGAACACATTTCTGTAGTTTTTATGTTTTATTACAGTTTTACTAATGAAGGTGAATTGCCCTTTAAGTTGTGAGTCTAACTTCTCCCAAGGGACAAAACTGTTATAAATGTATCTTAAGTATCTATTTTGGGCTTCCTTCCACGAGCCAATTAAGTTAGAAACATTGTATCTTTTTGGGGTGTTCAGTGCAGAGAAATCGGGACTTTCCAGTAGAGTCCTGCAGCAGGTCGGGTACCCGCGGGTTACCCGCAAAAACGTGCGGTACCCTGCGGACAGGGCCGCCATTAGAAATCACGGGGCCCCGTACAACAAAATTTTTAGGGCCCCCTGGGCCCCGCCCACACTGATGACCAAGCTCCACCCCATATCCCGCCCACTCCACATCGCAGTTAAAAGACCACACAGACATCAGCGCTAAAAAAGTAAACCCCCCACACAAGTTGTAAAAAGCTATTGATGGTCAGGGCCCCCTTATAAAAAATTGGGGCCCCAAAAAAAAAAAAAAAACAGTGGCAGGGGCCCCTTATAAGTTAAAAAAAACTTGGGGCCCCAACAAAAAAAATGTTAAAAAAACTCAAAAAAAACCAAACACTGGTGGCAGGGGCCCCCTTATAAGTTAAAAACAAATTGGGGCCCCAAAAAAAAATTTAAAAAAAAATAATTTTTTTTTGAAAAAAAAAAAAATTGGCGGCAGGGGCCCCCTTATAAGTTAAAAATAAATTGGGATCCCAAAAAAAAATGTAAAAATAACATTTTTTTTTAAAAAAAAAAACTGGTGGCAGGGGCCCCCTTTTAAGTTAAAAACAAACTGGCGCCCCAAAAAAAATAATTTTTTTTTGTGAAAAAAAATATTTTTTTTTTGTGAAAAAAAATATTTTTTTTTTGAAAAAAAACCCATTGGTGGCAGGGGCCCCCTTATAGGTTAAAAACAAATTGGGACCCCCCAAAAAAATGTAAAAAAAAAAAAAATCAATGGTGGCAAGGGGCCCCTTACGAGTTAAAAAAAAAATTGGGGCCCCAAAAAAAAATGTTTTAAAAAAAAGTGGTGGCAGGGGCCTATAGAATATTAAAATAATACATTGGTGGCCAGGGGATTAAAAAAAAAAACAAAACACACAAACTGGTGTTCAGTAGAATTGAACTCATGGCTTCAGTACTTCAACTTCGCCTCCTTTCGTGACTTTGGGTCTTTTCACCGCTTCAGGACTTCAATTTCAGCTGTTTTCGTGACTTCGGGTCTTTGCGCTGCTTCAGGACTTCGGCTTCGGCTGTTTTCGTGACTTCGGGTCTTTTCGGCGCTTCGTGACTTCGGGTCTTTTCGGCGCTTTGGGACTTCAGCTTTTTCTGTGACTTCGGGTCTTTTCGGCGCATCGGCTTCGGCTTTTCGGCACTTCCGCATTCGGCAACGCAAGAGGCAAGACGTACGGCTCGGGCGCTCGTAAGGGGGGCCCGGATCTTCAAAAAATGCAGCGCTGCCGGGCCCCCCTTCATGCCCGGGCCCGGTACGCTTGTCCCCCCAGTCCCCCCCTGATGGCGGCCCTGCCTGCAGATTGCAGGTAGAAGTTCCAGGTGCAGGTATAGATGCAAGTCAGCGGTTCGGGCCACAGGTCTTCTCAAAAGAGATTTTTACTCCTTTTTTCTGATCACACCTACTTCCGATGATGTCACTTCCGGTTTACAATGACAGCACTTCCTGATTCTTGATGGTCAGCGGGTTCCGGGTCTGGGGTGCGGCTAAGGTACTTGCGGGTCGGGAAGCGGGTCCAAGCGGGTAAGAATGCCGGGTCCGGGTTGCGGATTGCAGGTTGCGGGTCGGGTATGGGTTCCAAAAAATGGACCCGCACAGGACTTCCAGTACAAATGTAGGATTGCGAGTTGAGCTGTCAAAAGAGGGACTGTGCTGCTCAAAACGGGAGAGTTGGGAGGTATGGATATGCAGGTTGAGAATTTCTCGACTCGCACCCGACCCTAACCCGCCCCCTCACAATCCACACCCAGCCTGGGCCCGCTATTGCCCCCTGCAGTGACCTCACAAAAGAGGCAGGGTGGGGGCGGGTTGGAAGTCTATAAATTCCCGCACAGGAAGACGGAAAATGCTAGGTCACAGACGGGAAGAGCAGGAGAAGAGCTCAACCCGAAGATTTTGTGCAGGAGTGGGGCCGAACCCGCACATCACTAGCACTGGTGGTTCTGGAGTAATGTAGAAGTCGGGTTTCCTCCAGTTAAAGGGGTGGATCACCTTTAATTTCACTTTTAGTATGTTAAAGAATGGCTAATACTTGCAAATATCTACCGCTCACCCACCACTTCACTTTTCCTGCAATGGTGGTGCTGGTCCTCCGTTGACCCCGGCAAGGCCCCTCAGTAACAGCAGTAAATTCACGGGTCCGCACACACTCAATTTATCTGCAGTCGGTGACGTGGCCCCTCTTTTTAATAATATTTCACCACAAATATCAGGTATATAGTGTGTGTGTGTGTGTGTGAACCTGTGAAATTACTGCTAATACTTGCATATGGTCATCATTTATTTATTATAGTTTTTTAAAATATTTGCCTCCTTCTGAATGCTGCTGAATAAAAAGCAAAATAACTAAAAAGCCACAAATAATAAAAAATTAAAACCAATTGCAAATTGTCTCAGAATATCACTCTCTGCATCATACTAAAAGTTAATTAAAAGGTGAACAACCCCTCTAAGTCTCCAGTTCCCTTAGTGCCCTGTGTGCATCTTCACAGATCTATTAACCAACCGGCTTCTTACACTTGCAAATAACTCTATAAACACAATAGAATTTTGTTAATACAGCGATGGGATCCGTTATTAGGAAACCTGTTATCCAGAAAGCTCTAACTTACAAAAAGCCCATCTCCCATTGACTTCATTTTATCAAAATAATAAAAAAAATTAAAAATAATTTACTTTTTCTCTGTAATAACAAAACAGTAACTTGTACTTGATCCAAACTAAGATATAATTAATCCTTATTGGAGGCAAAACCAGCCTATTGGGTTTATTTAATGTTCAAATGATTTTCTAGTAGACTTAAGGTATGAAGATCCAAATTACAGAAAGACCCCTAAACCAGAAAAAACCCAGGTCCCGAACATTCTAATAACATTTTAGTATACAGGTATAGGATAACAAGTCCCATACCTATATATTAAAACCACTGAGAATATATATATATATAACAAATGCATATGGGAAACATGCTTAGAATTACAAGTTCTTTCATCATGCATTACATCCCCTTTAAATTCTCAGGGAATTGGTAGAATTTCCCCGCAGTTAGTACGACGCAGTAAAACGAAGGACTTTAAATTGCACTAATTCGGTTTTAATCTTCCATAGTGAAACAGCTAGACAGGTATGGGATCCGTTATCCGAAAAACCCATTACAGAAATCTCTCATAGCCTTCATTTTATCAAATAATCAACATTTTTAAAAATGATTTCCTTTTTCTCTTTAAGAATAAAACAGTAGCTTGTAATCCAAACTAAGATATAATTAATTTCTATTGGAAGCAAAACCAGCCTATTGGGTTTATTTAATGTTTACATGATTTTCTAGTAGACTTACGGTATGAAGATCCAAATTACAGAAGGATCCATTATCTGGAAGCCCCCAGGTCCCAATTATTGTGGATAACAGGTCCCATACCTGTATCAGATAATCCTACTAGTATTAGGCAAAAGATAAATTTCTAGCTCTACTCCCCATGCTTTGCAGAAAGTAGTGATAATCCGGTAACCTTACCTCACCATTGCTGGCTGATCTTGGCAATAAAACATAAGCACAAACCTATTAACACATAACGATTCCTGGGATAGAAGAACACGGCAAAAAGCTGCATCCGGTCTGTCCTGTCGCAGTCAAAAAAAGTGAGCTGACCATTACTGAATGGTGGTTGGATGTTGGTTGGCACCATATGGCCGGCTGCCTATATGTCACTGATACTGTCATTATTAATTCCATTCATGCAACACTATCTGACTGATGTACAAATGAGGAGTCCCATGGGAGGCAGTGTGAACACAACACTGGCTCCTTTATTTGTATACCTGCTGTTTTGCCTCGCAACTTGCATTTGTCGGTTTTGCACTTATTCAGTTGTTATACAATGTGCAATGGAAGCTGCCAGTGTCAAACACTTACCGAATTCATATTCATTCTTTATTTACATATGTTGATCAGACACTTCCCTCTGGATCTTCTATTTTCCTGTAGATTTTCAGTAAAACATTTGCTAATGGAGTCAAAAAAAATGCTGCTGTTTTCCATGGTTTATTACCCAAAATGGATTTTTCTTTTTACTGGAAACGCCATTATTTTGCACTGAAAATGTAATGCCACCTTCAAGCGGGTCATACAAAATGCTCTAGGCACAATACAAATTCACAAATTCATGAACCCTAGGGAGGAAAAGCTGTGGGTGAGGGACTCCCACAAGGCTAATTCACAAGGAAAGGTTTAATGATGTGTGGGGTTGACCTAAAACCCATGGTGAACCACGGGTTGACCAACGGTTGGGTGGGTTTGGGTTGAAATTTGGCCAACCATTTTGGGTTAGGGTTGGGTGTGGGTCAGACGGGGGAAGTAAACTCCACCAGAGGCAAACAGCAGTAAGAGTAAGATGACGTGGGTACAGGTTGGGTGCAGGTCCTACACAATGCCAACATTTTGTGGGTTAAGGCTTTGCAGGCTAAGGTTTTGCGGGTTAAGGTTTTGTGGGATAGGGTTGGGTGTGGGTGAAGGTTTTGAAGGTTAAGGTTTTGTGGGATACGGTTGGGTGTGGGTTAAGGTTTTGAAGGTTAAGGTTTGTGGGATAGGGTTGGATGTGAGTTAAGGTTTTGCGGGTTAAGTTTTTGTGTATAGGGTTGGGTGTGGGTTACGGTTTTGCGGGTTAATGTTTTGTCGGATAGGGTTGGGGGTGGGTTAAAGTTTTGAAGGTTAAGGTTTTGTGGATAGGGTTGGGTGTGTGTTAAGGTTTTGAAGGTTAAGGTTTTGTAGTATAGGGTTGGGTGGGTTAAGGTTTTGTGGGATAGGGTTGGGTGCGGGGTAAGGTTTTGCGGGTTAAGATTTTGCAGGTTAAGGTTTTGTGGAATGGGGTAGGGTATGAGTTAAGGTTTTGTGGTATAGGGTTGGGTATGAGTTAAGGTTTTGTGGGATAGGATTCGTGTGGGTTAAGGTTTGAGGGTTAAGGTTGGGTGTGGGTTGAGTTTTTCTTTACATCAAGAAAAACAATCAATGATTTCTAAAGAATAAATGTATAACAGATCAAACAGCCTGACCATTAGTCATAATGAAGATCCAGATGTCTCTAGACCACAATACATTACAGCTAAATCAGATAAACCATATTGAGGCTGAAGAAACAGTTAATCCTCACCTTTTTTCCTGTTATATCAGCCCCTATTTTACCTCCCCTCCATCAGTGATTAATAGAACATAAAGCCACCCCACTTTGACCTTCCCTAAAGCTGCACTCTTTATTTTACAACATGGTGAGTTGTGTCAGTAAACTTCACTTGTTAAGCATCCATTAATAAAAGCCAAAATAATAGAGGGAATTATAGTAGAAGGGGACAAGTTGACCAAGCAATCAGGAAGGCACCTAGAAAAGGGCTCGGTAAGTGTGAGTGCCTAAGCATGTTCTGAGTTGAAGATAACAGGTCAATAACTGATACATTTAGGGGCAGATTTATCAAGGGTCGAATTTCAAAGTGTAAAAAAACTTAAAAATTCGACCATTGAATTGCATTACTTCGATATTCGTAGTCGAAGGTTTTTTTTATCAAATTTGACCATATTCGGTCGAAGTAAAATCGGTCGATCGTACGATAAGATCGTTTGGTTCGAACGATTTAATCAAATTCTTCATGGAACCAATATGTCTGGTTTTCTTGAAAGAGCCTCTGTGTGATTGTTGAGGCTTCCTAAATCTCTATTCAGATTGCATCTCCATGCAATAACCTTGGAAATTGTTTTTTTGGGATGCTTCTAAAGCATTTATATGGTCTTTGGTTGATTATTTCTGTTCTGGAAATGTTTTTGAAATAAAAGATTATAAGCTGTCGACATTATCGAGAAAGCTATGAATTACGGGAAGGTCATCTCCCTTACACTCCATGATAATCAAATATTTCTAAATTTTAAAACTTATTTCCAAAAGTAGCTTGTACTTGATTCCAAGTAATATATAATTAATCCTTATTGGATGCAGAGCAATCCTAATGGGTTTACTGTATTTAATATTTAAATATTTTTTTTTATAGAGATACAAATTACGAGAAGAACCCTTAACCGAGGGTCCCCAGGTCCCGAGCATTCTGGATAATAGGTCCCATACTTGTATACAGGAGGCGAGTTAGCAGCTTATACCATGTATAGCCAGCTGAAGAGAAAACTCACCTCCAAACTACAAAATGTTCTACACTGCTACAAACTAAAACATTATTTTATGCCAAAGAGAAATTCAGACACAATCTATGGAGATATTATCCCTTTATAACACCTCGGGTATGTATAACCAGTAAAGCTACATAATAGATAATAAAGGTATTCCCCAAGCTCGACACAGCCCCGACGCAACCAAGCCAAATCACATTTTAAACAATTTAATGTTGTTGTGGAAATTGCAAATGCATATCCTCGAGTCTTTCCTAGCCATTAATAATCCTACAGAGTATGTCTGCACATATCAAATTATATTAGGGTAGTCATGAAAACTGATAAAAAAGTGTTGATGTTATGCTTCAGGATAAAGCCGATGAATACCATATGAGAGTAAAATGTAATATTGTACATCACTTTCGTCTGGAGAAAGAAACAATTGTAGGCAAGAAGTGTGGTGAGATTCCTACAAGAACTTAAAGGAAAACTATACCCCCAAACAATGTAGGTCTCTATAAAAAGATATTGCATAAAACAGCTCATATGTAAACCCCTTCTTTATGTAAATAAACCATTTTCATAATAATATACTTTTCTTGTAGTATGTGCCATTGGGTAATCATAAATAGAAAATTGCCATTTTAAAAAATAAGGGCCGTCCCCTGGGATCATACGATTCACAGTGCACACAAACATACCCAACAAACCATACTTGTTAGGTCACATGAGCCAATTAACAGACAAGAGTTCTATCTTTTGCTTCGACACTTCTTACTGTTACAGTTAGAGCTGCAGTATTTCTGGTCAGGTGATCTCTGAGGCAGCACACAGACCATCACAAAATGGTGGTCAAGGCAAGAAATGTAAAAGGGCAAGATTTACTTAAATATATAGACCAGTTTGGTAAGATTCTTTAATATGCCACTCAATATGATGTAAACTATCTGTTGCTTAAGTGTTCATTTTGGGGGTATAGTTTGTATGTAATTGTACGGAAAAGAGACAAATTTTGCAACTGGGCCCTAGACTTTCAAAAGTAAGATTACACCAGGACTTTGTGGTGATAAATATGTTTCTGTTATATTACATCTATACAGTAGGTCAAAATTCTACAATCGAGTTCCGTGCTAGTTGAGGAGCAGCCACCACGATCCACTTAAATACTTTCATTCTCCTCCAACAAAGATTGGATATTCTAGTTACCCTTAAAGAGAGTAACATCAGAGGAAAAGCATTGTGTCTAATCTATTTCTTTTGTGACACCATGGGGCCCATATATTAAACCTCAATTTTTTCTGACTCAGTTTTTAAAGGGGAAAACTTTAAGAGGAAAAAAAACTTGAATTTTTAGAGATTTATCATACCCCAAAGCTGCTAAAAATCCGAATCTGAAAATACTCCATCTCAAACCTGTGGAGGTCATGTAGAAGTAAATGGCAGATGCCCCTGAAGTTGTTTATTGACATCTTAATCTGTGCTGGATACAGGGCTGTATTTGTGTCTGCAGCACCCTGAGGCCTCGCTGTCCGCGGTCTCCGCCGTCCGAGGCCTCGCGGTTCATGCACAGCAATGCGTTCCCACTGCAGCTGGGCGGCATGCTGCCCCTAAATATTCACCACCCTAGGCCCAGGCCTTTGTGGCCTCGGCACAAATCCAAGCTTGGCTGGATAATCCAATAAAGTTGGGGTTTTCATCCGATAAAGTCAGGTTTTCACAGCGCCAATTCGATAAAGTTGAGTGTCAATCTTACCATTCTAGTTTGTTGCAACGTTTTTTTCATTACCAATTATTGATAATTCGTGGATGGGAGTTAAGTCGACTTTGTTTTAATTAAAAAAATGAGATTAATTCGAGTTTTATTAAATAAATATAATGATTTCTGTGAGCGATTGAGGTTGCAATAGAGGGTGTATTAGTGAATACACTGGCAGATTTATCCAAGACCTTTAAAAAAAAATCCTTCCCTTTCACATTCATCGCCAGTTTAAAAAAAAAGGAATTTTTAGAATATTCCCCATGTTCATCATTCTTTCCCAACATGTATTCAAGTGAAAAATATGTTGTGCAGGACTTCCCCATAGACCTGCATTGCAAATAGTTTTTTATGGAAAAGCCATTTGGGGGAATTGCTTTCATAAATGAGACAGAACTATAAGTAGCTCATTGAGCAACATTTTCATTTTAGTGGTTTTAGAGATTTTTGAAACCATTTAGTAAATAACCCCCCAACTGTCCATTACTTTTCTTGGGCTGCAGGGCAAAAAAAATAATGGACAACATAAGACTAATTCACTACCAAATTTTAGGCAACCCCCCACCCCCACCAGTTCCCCAAACCTATGCACCAGCAAAAGTGCTGCCATATTACTTCTAATTCCCATGGTTCCCTTAACTTTGTGGGTGTGCAGTACAGTTCCGGGACTTGTTATCCTGAATGCTTGGGACCTGGGGTTTTTCTGATAAGGGATCTTTCCGTAATTTGGATCTGTAAACATTAAATAAATCCAATAGGCTGGTTTTGCTTCCAATAAGGATTAGTCATATCTTAGTTTGTATCAAGAAAAAGGTAATGTTTTATTATTACAGAGGAAAAGCAAATATTTTTTTTAAAATTTGGATTTTTTGGATAAAATGGAGTCTATTGGAGACGGCCTTTCCATAATTCTAAACTTTCTGAATAAAGGGTTTCCGGATAAGGGATAATAATATCTGAAAAACTGACTATGCTGCTCATGCAGAAGTTCAAGCTTATGCAAGGGAACCCTGTCAATAGAAGTAAGATGGCGGCACATCGCTTCCTTAGAAAGACCATTTTACGGCAAACTACTCCAGTTTTCTGTAAAATATGATCAGTTGGCTGAACATACCTTACCCCACACGGACACCATCTTCTTCTCTTAGTAAATCTTCGGAATGAGACCGGCGTGGCGGTGCATGAGCAGTCGGAGCAATTCTCTGCTTAGCGACAACTGCGCATGCACCAAAACTCGCGAAAATTGCCAAATTGGCTAAAGATAGCGCCTGTGAATTCCGATGCCTGAATCTGCACCGAGGGGTAAGTAAAAAGTTAGGGGCATTTGCCCAGGTTAACACATAGGGGTATATTTATCAAAGAGTGAAGTTAATAGTGAAGTTCCGCCACTCTCCATTCATTTCTATGGGATTTTTATACGCGTATTTATAAAGGGTGAACTTTCACTTTCACCCATTGATAAATACGCCTTTCAAAATCCCATAGAAATGAATTGAGAGTGGCGGAACTTCACTCTAGTGGCGGAACTTCACTCTTTGATAAATTTAGAGAGGGGGGTCTATGTAGGGTAGGGTTTTTTTAAGTTTAGGGTTGAATTCTCCTTTAAGTACATTAAGTAATGATGAGCCCCAAAGGTTGAACTGTATCATACACAATAATTGATCTATGTCCAGTCACTGGAATGGTAACAAGCGGAAGAAACCATTTTTTTGTATATTGCTTTATTTTGGGGTCCTGACTTTTGCATTTAACTATAAAAATGAAATTCACACCTAGCACAGGTCACTTGAAAACCTTTAAGATGCTGCTAAAATTTAGGCCCGGCGGCAACACACCTGCCAACACTTCTAACCCCTTGATAATTTAAAACACCTTCAATCTGGGCCGGAACTAGGGGTAGGCAGAAGAGGCAGATGCCTAGGGCGCAACGATTTGGGGCCGCTGGGCAGCGACCTCTTCTGCCTACCCCTATACTGGACCTGGCACTAAACTTGTGTGCAAACGCTTCAACCAAACAAGCTTGCACAAATGCCGCTACTGTGCATGTGTGCAAACGCAGCTACCAGCAATATGGGGATGGAGGCAATCTGGCTGGCTGGTCTGTCTAGGGCAGCCAGCCAGCCTGGCCCTCCTCTGCCTTCAATTCCAAAACAGTTCAACGTTTATTTAAGCCTTTTGTACCAGAGATGGGCAATACTTGACCCTTCTCATTATGTTTATACACATCACAGATGCTTAGAGGTGGAGTTCAATAATTTTTATGAAAGGCTATAGGTTGAAAATAGAGATCATCAAAGCTACTTTTAAAGGCAAAAACAGGCCAACTTCCACTCTTTCACCTTAGCAGCGTCCAGGGTCAAATATGTTTATATTCCTACACTGACATCCTCTGGATAACAAAGAAAATGCAATTTATTTATCACAATAAGAATTATCATAAACTGTATCATGGCCTGGGTTTTTTTAACTGAGACAACCACCTGACATAAAAAGCTGTATAATAAAAGTATTTTTCAAATCAAATCAATCAAAAATCATATATTGCCTGCCCCGCCTCTACAATTACTTTTATTTCCATTTTGCACTAGATTATTAATTACCCTCCTCACATTCCCTCTCCGCATTTCAGTGAATTAGCGTTGTTGAGCGAATTTTTGCCTGGTGAAGTTTAGCGATGGGTGCTTAGTGGTCGCTGGCGACTTTTCGCCAGTTAGTGAATCTGTCCCCAAGACTGAAATAAACAAGATTTAACTAGTTTATATTGTGTTAATTAGGTTTATTTTGCTAGACAAACCCAAAAGAAAATAATTTGCAGTTATTTTATATGGTGGCAGTAGTGTTGCCACCCGACATAGCCGGTAAAACACCAGCCAAGGCCGGGGCCGGTATTACAAATTTACCGGCAATGTAGCTGCCGGTAAATTTGTAATACACTTAAAAAAAGCCGTGGCCTGCCCCCAGCCTGCTCCAAACTCACCTTTTTTCCTGGGCTTCTTGGCAAATTCGCGTGTTTGGCTCTGCCCCCTTTGACGTCACGATCCGGCCAGCCAATGGTGCACCCCAGCCCTGCCCCCTTTATCGTCACGGCCCGCCCCTCCACCTGCCGGTAAATGTTATTTTAAAAGGTGGCAACCCTAGGTGGCAGGTCCCCTTTAAAGGAGAAGGAAAGCTCCAAGTTTATTGCCCACAGATTAGCCACAATAGTGCAAGATAGAAAACTATATTTATTCTGCAAAATGCTTTACCATATCTGAGTAATCAGCTCTAGACACTGTCTCTGTTTGTTTAGGATAGAAGCTGCCATATAAGCTTGGTATGACATCACTTCCTGCCTGAGTCTCTCCCTGTTCACTTATAACTCTGGGCTCAGATTACAGCAGGTATGGGAGGAGGGAGGGGGAGCGGAGCAAACTGAGCATGCTCAAGCCCTGCCCTAGAGCTTATGCTGAAAACGGGAAGTCTGATACAGAATAAAAGGAAAGAAATGTGGTGTTTCTTTCGACAGAGGACTCAGAGCAGCATTACTTTGAGGGTTAACTGGTGTATTTATATAGACCTTTCTGATAAGGCTTACTTAATTTTAGTCTTTCCTTCTCCTTTAAGGAAAAAAAAATATTTACACACAGTTACCACATTTTAGAAACCCAAATAGAAGAGGGGGGATGGTGGCCAGTACAAAATTTTCAAACGACTTGTGTCTGATTCCTTAATGGTTGCTCTGTGCTACAACTACTACATGCGATCCATTTATAGAAGAAGGAAAAGGAACTCCAGCAGTAGTACTGCAAACAAACTTTTATTCCGAGTAGTGGTAAACACAACATGTTTCGGGTTCAACCCTTTAACTGGGAGTGATTATTGCATGAAATTCCATGCTTCCCGAAAAGTGCTTATAATGATCTTTTGCTAATATAATTCATGTCGTAAAATACATATTAGGTGTCATTTATGGAGAAGAATACAGTGTGCAAAGTGCAAAAACTGCTATTTTTTGCACTTTGCACACGGCAGTCTGCCTTTCCTGTATTGAGGCTCCTCTCAAGAATACCGGGCTGACTATGATGAGTTGGCGGATCACAGGAGGCATATAGGTGTACAGGGCCGGACTGGGCGGTTGTACACCGGGAAAAAAACAGGTGGGCCCTGGCTCTTGTGGGCCAAGACCCGCTCCCTGTCACTGCTGCCCTGAACCTCCTCCTACTGGCCTGATCACGAAAGATAGGATACAAAAGCTACAAACGAGCGCACATGGACGGGGATGGGTTGCATGCACGGCAGGGGCCCCAGAGCAGGCGGGGGAGTCAGAGGGGGTCCCTGAGACAGCAGCCCAAGTGGGCCCCAGTCCGACCCTGTAGGTGTATCCCAATAACGGAACTAGTAGTTCCTGGGCCTGGGTGCATTCCCTTTGTTAAATGACCAAGGTTAAATAGGGACAATTGGGAAGCATGAGCTTAATCAGGCATAAATGGCACTTGAGCAAGACTGTAGTGTAGTAAAGACACCCGAAGCCTAAAGTTGAGTGCATTTATCTGCATGTGGCACAGAAAACTAAAATTAGATTATATGCTCTATAAATGGAGACGGCTATAAAAATGTGCAGCGTGCTGCCCTGGTTAAAGCTATTAATGCTACAGAACAATATGCGTGCTCTGCTTTCTCTTTAATATATGTACTTTATTGTCAATTCCCATCAGATAGGCTCCTGCTTAGTCAGCCAAAAATGAGCAATCAAAGCCATCGCTCATGCTTAGTGGCATTATGGTGCACATCGCCTGTTTCATTTATAATGCTTCGGTTCATTACACAGAGCAGAACATAAAGCTCAGCGTTTATCAGGCACTTGCAATTGCTTGGGAGAAGTCAGTGAGAATGGCGTAGTCCAGTTTTTAAATGGGGGGGGGGTCCCCAAGACCTTTTCTAAGGGAAAGCTGCTTTTTAGTTGTAAAAGTGTGAAACTACCATAGAAACTATAAGCAATGCTGCTTGAATGGCTCATTTATTACAGCAGTGCTGCAGGCAAAGCAGAAAAATCATAAACAACATTTTTTTTAACTTTTTTACCCACAATGCAGCATTTTAGCCAGCATTTCAATGTAATTAAAGGACAAGGAAAGTTAAACTAAAGAAGTAGGTAGAAATGTTCTACATGATGTTTTGTGCTTCTGTACCAGCCCAAGGCAACCACAGCCCTTTAGAAGTAAAGATCGGTGTCTCCAAAGATGCCCCAGTAGCTCCCCATCTTCTTTTCTGCTGATTCACTGCACATGCTCTGTGCTGCTGTCACTTACTGAGCTTAGGGACCCACTCACAATATACAGTACACATAGAATAGAAATGTCACAAGGCTGATTAGTAATTAATACAGATAATTACTACATGGCAGCACAGAAACCAGTGCAATTAGCATCAGAATTTAATAATCAGCAAACCTGTAGCATCAGCTTATATTACAGCCAGGGAAGCTCATTTTCTGCTGGATAATTAGTGACGAGCCCTAAGCTTAGCTTCTCAACAGCCAATCAGAGCCCACTGAGCATGTGAGTGTCACAGACACTTTCCAAGATGGTGACCCCCTGTGACAAGTTTGAAGTCCTGGATCATTGCTGCTATTGACAAGCTGAAACTTTAGCCTCGTGCAATAAGTTCACTATATAAAATATGACATTTTTATCCCTATTCATTTTTAGGGTTTATTTCTACTTTAAGTGATTCCATTGGCTGAAGTAAGACAACATACAACAGGAACCCTGAAACTACTATCTGCTCGAGCGCGTGGCACAAGTATAGACGATAGAAGTATGGTCAAGTAGGTAAAGGATCCATTATCCGGAAACCCATTATTCAGAAAGTTCCAAATTACGGATAATTATCCAAATAATCCCATTTTTTAATTACTTTTGTCTGTAATAATAGAACAGTAGATTGTACTTGATCCCAACTAAGATATAATTAATCCTTATTGGAGGCAAAACCAGCCTATTGGGTTTATTTAATGTTTATATGATTTTCTAGTAGACTTAAGATATGAAGTTCCAAATTACGGAAATCCTTCTTTATCATCTCCTTATCCAGAAAACCCCTGGTCCTGAGCATTCTGGATAACAGATCCCATGCCTGCAATTTAATGGATGGCAACCCTATTTCTAGGATCCAAATTACCCTAGCAGCCATGCACTGATATGAATTAGAGACTGGGATATAAGATAGAAAGATGAAGTAATAACAATACATTTGTAGCCTTACAGAGCAGTTGTTATTAGATGGGGTCCATTTGAAAGCTGGAAAGAGTCAGAAGAAGGAGGCCAATAATTTAAAAACTATAAAATAAAAAAGTGAAGTCTAATTGAAAATTAGCTTAGAATTAGCCATTCTATAACATAATAAAGTTCACTTAAAATTTTTCTACTTAATGAAAAAAAAAACCAGAGTTTTAACTTTAAATTCGCAAAGTGTTTATTAAGAAATTACTTACCGATACTCTGCTTGCGCTCCTCTTCAGAAACGACGACAGGGCGACGATCCATTGTGCGGCACTCGATTTCTCCTCCTTGCCTTCTATAGGAGATAGCCAGGGAGGAGAAATCGAGCAACACACGTTGGATCGTCGCCCTGTCGCCGTTTCTGAAGAGGAGCGCAAGCAGAGAAACAGTAAGTCATTTCTTAAAAAAGACTTTGCGAATTTTAGGTTAAAACTGCCTTGGTGTTTTTTTTTTTGTTAAGTAGAAACAAATTTTTTTTAAATTATTTTTTTGTTTGTTTCTGGTCCTTTAAAGCTGAACCACCCCTTAGCAGCAGTTTCAGTGTGACAGAGCAATTGCTGTTATTATTACTTAGTTACACAGAGCCGACATGTTCCACTTTATCAAGATTATACATCATTCACGTCAGTCCTAGACATATATCCTTCCGTCACATTGAAACATCATTATCCAGAAATAAAAAAAATTTAAAAAAAAATTTGTTTCTACTTAACAAAAAAAAAACACCAAGGCAGTTTTAACTTTAAATTCGCAAAGTCTTTATTAAGAAATTACTTACCGATACTCTGCTTGCTCTCCTCTTCAGAAACGACGACAGGGCGAGGATCCATTGTGCGGCACTCGATTTCTCCTCCTTGCCTTCTATAGGAGATAGCCAGGGAGGAGAAATCGAGCACCGCACGTTGGATCGTCGCCCTGTCGCCGTTTCTGAAGAGGAGCGCAAGCAGAGAATCGGTAAGTCATTTCTTAAAAAAGACTTTGCGAATTTTAGGTTAAAACTGCCTTGGTGTTTTTTTTTTGTTAAGTAGAAACAAATTTTTTTTAAATTTTTTTTGTTTGTTTCTGGTCCTTTAAAGCTGAACCACCCCTTAGCAGCAGTTTCAGTGTGACAGAGCGATTGCTGTTATTATTACTTAGTTACACAGAGCCGACATGTTCCACTTTATCAAGATTATACATCATTCACGTCAGTCCTAGACATATATCCTTCCGTCACATTGAAACATCATTATCCTTAGTGCGTATCAAACAAGGGAGATCTATATTGAGGGAAATGCAGTGATGCGTTTACCCCTACCTTGACTTTAGTGTCCATGTTGACCTTTAACCAGATCATATTTGGAAATTCGCATAAACTATGTACAGGTATGGAAACCTGTCATCCAGACTCGGGACCAGGAGTTTAGATCCTCATACCTTAAAGGACCAGTGACATAATTTTTTAAAAAAACTCACCAACACAAATTAAACTTTAAAATCGCAAAGTCTTTTTTAAGAAATAACTTACCAAACTCCACTTGCACGCCTTTTTTTCAAAAAATATGATGTCACTGGTCCTTTAAGTCTACTAGAAAATCATGTAAACATTAAATAAACCCAATAGGCTGGTTTTGCCTCCAATAAGGATTAATTATATCTTAGTTGGTATCAAGTACAAGCTACTGTTTTATTATTACACAGAAACAAGGAAATCATTTTTAAAAAAATGGATTATTTGATTATAATGGAGTCTTTGGGAGAAAACCTTTCCGTAATTCGGAGCTTTCTGGATAATGGGTTTTCAGATAACAGATCCCATATCTGTAAATTAAGTTCAAGGTTCTGTTTTATTATTACAGAGAAAAAGGAAATCATTTTTTAAAATTTTGATCATTTGATTGTAATGGAGTCTATGGGAGACATCCTTTCCATAATGGGTTTCCGGATAACGGATACCATACCTGTATGTGTTTTGAAACATCTGATCCTAAATAATTAGGAAGACGTATATATTTACTCCCTCACATGCAGAAAAAATTAGGAGTTTATTTAAATACAAGTATGATACCTGTTATCCAGAATGCTCAGGATCTGGGGTTTTCTGGATATGGAATCTTTCTGTAATTTGGATCTCCATATATTAAAGGAATTGTGTCATGATTTTTATGGTGTAGCTTTTATTTTTAAATTACATTGTTTTCACTGCAAATAATTCATTCTACCATATAAAATTTTATTCTTGAACCAATAAATGTATTTTTTTGGTTTAATATTTGTGTGTAGGCAGCCATCTCAAGTCATTGTGCCTGATCCTGTGCTTTCAGAAAGAGCCAGCACTGAGATAGATAAAGAAAAGATAGTGCTGCTTTCAGTTAAGCTACTGTTTCTCCAACTCAATGTAACTGAAGGAGTCGCAGTAGGACTTGACTATTTTCTATTGAGTGTTGTTCTTAGATCTACCAGGCAGCTGTTATCTTGTGTTAGGGAGCTGCTATCTGGTTACCTTCCCATTGTTCTGTTGTTAGGCTGCTGGGAACTTGCGGCGGAAAAGAGTGACTGAAGTTTATCAGGGCAAGTCACATGACTGAAAGCACCTGGAAAACGAACAACATGTCGGATTTCAAAATGATCTGTTTACTCTTTTGAAAAACGTATTTCAGTGCAGAATTCTCCTGGATCAACACTATTAACTGAAGTGTTTTGAATAAAAACATGTTTGCCCCTGACAGAATCCCTTTAAACCAAATAGGATTGTATTGCCTCAAATAAGGATTTATTATATTTTAGCTGGGATCAAGTAGAAGGTACTGCTTTATTAATATAAAGAAAAAATAAATAATTCTAAGAAATGTTCGATATCACAGACATCACCGATTTCAAAAGTGTGCTCAGTTACTGGGGTGTTTAATGCTAGCACATGGGCCTCTGTTTACAGAATGTATTTAGTATTAAAATAGTAAAGCCCTTACCTTTTCTAATGCAGATAAGTTCATGTACTCCACAGGTCCGCTCTCCACCTGCAAAAATTCAGTTGGAAAAAAATATGTTATATAACTCAGATTAAATGGGTTATACAGATGGCGTGCTATAATTATACTTCATGCATGGATATATTATAGAGACCAAATGTTTACAAAGCAATCCCCTGTTCCATTTTTAACAAATATTGCCTTTAATAGAAATTATTTTTTTATAATTTTAAATGAATTATATTATGATTATAATGATAAACAGTTATATACAAATACAGGTATGGGACCTGTTATCCAGAATGCTTGGTAGCTGGGGTTTTCCGGGTAACGGATCTTTCTGTAATTTGGATCTTCATACCTTAAGTCTACTAGAAAATCATTTACTCATTAAATAAACCCAACGGGCTGGTTTTGATTCCAATAAGGATTAATTATATCTTAGTTGGGATCAAGTACAAGCTACTGTTTTATTATTACAAAGAAAAGGGGAATAATTTTAAAAAATTTGGATTATTTGGATAAAATGGAGTCTATGGGAGACGGCCATTCTGTAGTTCAGAGCTTTTTGGATAACAAATAACAGATCCCATAACTGTACCTTTAAGACCACTGAACATTGCCTTTCATCTGGGAATACAAGTCTGCTTCTGCAACCCCTATACAGTTCTCTGTATTGTTATTAAATGTAATTAATTAGATGCATCTAAAGGTCCAAGTTATAGTTTAATATATGGTAGCGGCTTTCATTCATGTGGCTGGCTGCTTAAAATGGTTGTTCGCCTTTAAAGGGATACTGTTACGGGAAAACATGTTTTTTTTCAAAATGCATCAGTTAATAGTGCTGCTCCAGCAGAATTCTGCACTGAAATCCATTTCTCAAAAGAGCAAACAGATTTTTTTATATTCAATTTTGAAATCTGACATGGGGCTGGACATATTATCAGTTTCCCAGCTGTCCCCGGTCATATCACTTGTGCTCTGATAAACTTCAGTCACTCTTTACTGCTGTACTGCAAGTTGGAGTGATATCACCCCCCTCCCAGCAGTCTAACAACAGAACAATGGGAAGGTAACCAGATAGCAGCTCCCTAAAGTTCCCCATAGACGTGACTATTCTTCTTGCCGAACAACTGATTTTAGGGAAGTCCGACCAATCCTTCGAAATTATTGTGCGGTTAGTGGGATTCGGACGATCTTACATCTTACGATTTTTCGGCCGACATCTGTCAAGAAATTGATCGGCCAGGTCAAAAAATCTTTGTCGGCCCCAGTGCAATCTATCTATGTTTGCAGGGCCAAGCAGGCAGCTCCCCTTTGTTTTCCTGGCAAATTGGTCTTTTTAGTTGATTGTCAATTCGTACGATTGTACGATCGTTCAGAGAAAATCGTGGTTTACGATGAGGATCGGATCTTTTAAAAATCTCAACATCTATGGGCCAGCTTAACACAAGATTGAAATTTTTAAAAAATTCGAATTAGATTTTCAAGATTTATCACACTCTGGCACTTCGGAATTCGAATTGACTATTCGCCACCTAAAACCTGCCGAATTACTGTTTAAAGGGATACTGTCATGGGAAAAAAAATTTTTTTCAAAATGAATCAGTTAATAGTGCTGCTCCAGCAGAATTTTGCACTGAAATCCATTTTTCAAAAGAGCAAACAGATTTTTTTATATTCAATTTTGAAATCTGACATGGGGCTAGACATATTGTCAATTTCCCAGCTGCCCAAAGTCATGTGACTTGTGCTCTGATAAACTTCAATCACTCTTTACTGCTGTACTGCAAGTTGAAGTGATATCACCCCCTCCCTTCCCCCCCCCCCAGCAGCCTAACAAAAGAACAATGGGAAGGTAACCAGATAGCAGCTCCCTAACACAAGATAACAGCTGCCTGGTAGATCTAAGAACAGCACTCAATAGTAAATTCCAGGTCCCATTGAGACACATTCATTTACATTGAGTAGGAGAAACAAGAGCCTGCCAGAAAGCAGTTCCATCCTAAAGTGCTGGCTCTTTCTGAAAGCACATGACCAGGCAAAATGATCTGAGATGGCTGCCTACACAACAATATTATAAATTTAAAAAAAATTCACTTGCTGGTTCGGGAATTAAATTTTACATAGTAGAGTGAATTATTTGCAGTGTAAACAGTATAATTTAGAGATAAAAACAACATCATAAAAAACGTGACAGAATCCCTTTAAATTAACTTTTTTGCAATTGGTTTTCATTTTTTATTATTGTGTTTTTTTAGTTATTTAGCTTTTTATTCAGCAGCTATCCAGTTTGCAATTTCAGCAATCTGGTTGCTAACAACCAAATTTCCCTAGCAACCATGCACAGATTTGAAAAAATTCAAAAACTATAAAAAAGAAAAAATGAAGGCCAAATGAAGTTAAAGCACTGCGTATCTTGACAGCGCTATATAAATAAATGATGATGATGATAATGATGAAGGGAGGGGAGTGGGCGAGCATGAGTCAGGAGTGGGCAGTGCAGATTGGTGGCCGGCACACTGTAGTTAGTGTGAGGTCAATGTTTGGTCATTTCTTGGCATATATTGAACAATTTCATTGCCACACTATGGGAAGAGACGCCAGTATAAAATAGTTACAAGAGAATATTCTTCTTCCCACACTACATAATCAATAATCAATCAAGTGATTTCACTAAATCCCTGTACTGTACAGTAGGGCAGGAGCGAATTTAAAGCTATGCATCAAAGCCTGAATGTAGATTAGAGAGAGATAAATTGCTTGTACATGACTTATGGCTGCAGTGTTCCCCAAACCTGCTTAGTAATAGTATTAAAACAATTTATTATCCATTGTGTGGCCCCTCCTTTGTGCAGGAACAGCCGGCATCAGTAATTACCAAGGCATAAAAATAGGCCAGTAAGTGTTTATTGATTTTTGTTACCTCTATAGTATGTGATGCCCTCATAAACCTTATCGGCCATTAATCTCTGTGAATGTCAAACAAAATCAATAAACACACGTTAACCTCCCCATTACTCGCTCACCAAAAAACGTTTGGTTAATGTGGCTGGTCTGCCATAGAGGATTATCCCATTCCACAGTTCCATTATAAGTATCCTTTCCCATTCAATTGTCTAGCAATACTTCTATATCTTGCATTATTGAACTTAAAGGAGAACTAAATCCTACAAATGAACATGGCTAGAAATGGCATATTTTATATAGTGAACTTATTGCACGAGGCTAAAGTTTGAGCTTGTCAATAGCAGCAATGATCCAGGACTTCAAACTTGTCACAGGGGGTCACCATCTTGGAAAGTGTCTGTGACACTCACATGCTCAGTGGGCTCTGATTGGCTGTTGAGAAGCTAAGCTTAGGGCTCGTCACTAATTATCCAGCAGAAAATGAGCTTCCCTGGCTGTAATATAAGCTGATGCTACAGGTTTGCTGATTATTCAATTCTGATGCTAATTGCACTGGTTTCTGTGCTGCCATGTAGTAATTATCTGTATTAATTACTAATCAGCCTTATATTGTGACATTTCTATTCTATGGGGCAGATTTATCAAGGGTCGAAGTGAAAAAAACATTGAAATTCGACCATCGAATAGGCTAGTCGGACATTCGAAGACGAAGCTTTTTTAAGATCCTATGATTGTACTACGATCGTACTTTGATCGTACTTCGAATTGAACGATTCAAACGTTTTTATCGTACGATTTTACTAGGTTCTAGGAGGTCCCCATAGGGCTAACATAGCAATTCGGCAGGTTTAAGGTGGCGAAGAGTCGAAATTTTTAAAGACACAGTACTTCGATTATCGAATGGTCGAATAGTCTAAGCATTTTCACTTCAAATCAAAGTCGAATTTGGCCTATTCGATGGTCGAAGTACTCAAAAATGACTTTGAAATTTTTTGAATTTGAAAATTCACTTTGAATTTACTTCGACTTGTGTATTATAATAAAGTACCCCAGTTGCAAAATATGAGGATATTAGAAGTTACCTCGGAGTTCCATGACCTGTATAAAAGTACTCATGGTCATGAAACTCCTCGGTAACTTATAATATAATATATAATAATATAAACAGTCCAGAATTTACAGATAATGGGCCAGATTCAATTTAGTGAGAAAAAGTGGTTTATCACGTGAAAACTCAAGGACGAGATTCAATTTGAGATGCAGTTCAATTCTGAAAAAAAGGTATCTCGATGTTTTCATGTGAAAACTCTTTAAAGTCTATGGGAAAAAAAGTGGAACTGAATTTGGAGAAAAGTCTTTTCTCCACGAATTGAATCTTGACCATGATTTTTCACGTGATAAATCAGGAGACAACTTTTTCTCACTGGATTGAATCTGGCCCAGTGGGTTTACTTCTACTTAAACCCCTCTACAGCCTTGAGCAAATACTCTGGATGTGTTGTTACAAACGCCTTATCACACAGCACATACATGTTGTATATAAATGAACAGAACCCATGATCACAGCGCTTTCTATAAAACATAAATAATGAAAATCACCCGAGAGGTTTTAATGAACTTGCTCCCGGGAGATCATGCTTAAAGGACCAGTAGCATCAAAAAATTTTTTAAAAATTCATTAGTATTCCACGGGAAAAAAAACACCAAGACAAATTAAACTTTAAAATTGCACAGCCTTTATTAAATATAACTTACCGAAACTCCGCTTGTGCTCCTCTTCGGAAAAGGCGACGCGGCGATGATCCGTTGTGCGGTGCTCGATTTCTCCTCCCTGGCTATCTCTTATAAGGAAGGCAGGGAGGAGAAATCGAGCTCTGTACGATGGATCGCCGGAACGCCTTTTCTGAAGAGGAGCGCAAGCGGAGTTTCGGTAAGGCTAAGGTAAGGCTGTGCGATTTTAAAGTTTAATAAGTCTTGGTGTTTTTTTTTTAGTGGCATACTAACAAACTTTTTAAATTTTTTTTTGATGTTACTGGTCCTTTATCCTTTGGTGCACCAGGTGGGGCAGCTTGGAATCATGGACCCCAAATTAGCTTGCTAGAGTATGAATTTTTATACCTCTTTTTATATTAATAAAGCTAAGACTGAGGCTGTCTGTAGGATGCTGGGTATTGTAGTCCAACAACTGCCGTGGGTGTGCAGGTTATACACCAAATCCCCGACTGAGACACTTGGGACCTCCGTCACCCTTCTGTGCACCTCTGCAGACCTGGGATTGATGCATTTGGGACATTCCTGCCTTCTAAACTGAATAGCAGAAGGCAAATGTAAGAAAACATCTTCTATTTCCCCCCCGGAGCTGTTGGTGCGCAGCCGTGTTGCAGTCATGCAGGAGCAGCTGTTGTTGTGCAGAGTAAGTATCAGCCCCACGCAACTGTCAGCTCCAGGGAGAGATGTAATCCTGCAGGGGCTGGCAGTAGCACTCACACACTATCTGTTCGGTTATTCTGCTACATCACACTAGACATACTGAGAGTGATAAACTGCAGCGTTTGGGGAGAATTTTTCAGGTTTCCAAAATCAATTTACAGTTGAAGTGACACCAAAATAACTTGAGAAAAAGGAGACCTAAAGAAATAAGGAATATTTGATAAGAATGGTTCAGAGACCCTGGAATAAGATAAAGAATAAAGGCAATTTGGTAAATTGCAGCAGAGATGTGGCTGTGCCGGAGCGAGTGGTACTAACTAGAGTGCACTGGGCCCCCCTGCAAAAAAATCTTCACATGGGCCCAGCGCACTCCGATCCCCATCCTCCCGCCCACTTCCTGCCTCCGCCCACTTACCGTCCGGATGCTGTCCACTCACTGCCCGGACTACACCCACGCTCCGCCCCGTGTCTTTGCTTCCCCGTCGCAGGTAAGAAAGCAGCTGGGCAAGGGGGTGGTTTCTTGTTAACTATAGAGGAAGCAGACCGGGCCCCCCTTTTCCCAGGCCCCCCTGCAACTGCAGGGTCTGCTTCCTCTATAGTTACGCCACTGCATCAATGGACTAACCACCCAAAGGGAAAACTGCTCATCACAGATATACAGAACAGGGCTCTCTAGCACCAAAGCGTACTGCTCCCTTTACGTCCTCATGCTGTGCTACAACCAACATATTGGCACACAGCGCAAGTACAGACCAGCACTAGTAATTTACTAAATTCCAGTTGAAATGGCCCAATCCTGTGTCACTAGTAGTAATGTGTGGGTCAGGAAAACCTCAACCTGCACCCAAGCCTATCCTGCAAAATGTTGCCATTGTAGGACCTGCTCACACAGCAGGCCTAGGGAAGCAAAATTTCAGGAGTGGCATGCCAACCAGCTGCATTATAGGAGCCGCAGCTTCCCAGCATTCCAGTCCTTGCGTGAGGGGGGTGCGTGCGAATGTAGGCGAGCTGGAGCAAGGACCTGGCGGCCTATGGGCACCGAAGAGGAAATCTTTAGGATGAAAAAAACGCACTAGCACCTAGCCCCTCTCTTTGCCATCATAAATGAGCCTCTGGAGATGCTGCTATGGATTTTGTGATTCTCTTCGCTTAATGGCATGGTACTTTAAATAGTCATGTGTGGGTCAAGTTTCCCTCGACCCCCACCCGACCTGGCCCGCTCCGTCCCTTCTATTTCTAGACCTACACCCGCCACAACCTGCGGTGACGTCACAAAAGGGGCGATGCAGGTGCAAGTCTATAAATTCAGGGAAGGAAGCCATAAATGTAAGGTCGTGACCCAAAGATTTTAAGCTTCAACTGGCCACAACCCACCCGACCAGTGGGTTTCAGGCCGGACCGCACATCACTATTATGAAAATATAGGTCTCCCAGAACAAATTTATCTAGGCCTCTTTTTTGGCACACGGGTACAGAACATTATGGGCCAAGGAGACAAAGTGTGTTTTCATGTTCCATCTGGCCATGCACACAAAAGTAAACAAACTTGACAACTGTCATTTAGCTGCCCTTTAATTTCCTGCGTCTTTATTCTCCCAAGCTGTAGGTGTAGTTTTGTCTATGCACCCTGCTCCTTTCCCTATGTGGATATGTATATAACACGCATGCTAATGCTTGTGTCTATGCACCCTGAAGCTTTTCCTGTTATGCCTGTCATGATGTTGTTTATCCAAGGGAAACAAATCGGGAAAGTAATCAGGCTTTTCTTTGAAAGCTTTTGGAAGAGGAGAAGGAAGCACATTGCACATCTCTGTAATCACACACCACACTAGCCCAGTTACATAAATGATCCCACTGAGGAACACAAGCCACAGGCCAACTTCTTATTCCACAGCTCAGATACTGTACCAAGTGTCAGGTACAAGTGTTAAAGGGAAACTAACTGAAATATAAGAAGCTCTTACTTGAACTTAAAGGGCTACTGCCACTTTAGAACCAGCAGCATTGGATTTATATTCCTTTGCACTGGTTTAGCACAGCACAAACCAGATATACAGTACAGATATGGGAACTCATCTGGAAACCCATAATCTGGAAAGCTCCACATTACGGGTAGGCTCTCTCTCTCTCTCTCAAAGTCCATTTTAAACAATTAATTCTAATAATTAAATGTGATTTACTGTGATTATTTGTATTCTGTAGTAATAAAACAGTAACTTATACTTGATTGTGCCTCCTTCGTGAATCCATGTGGTGGCAAAACAATCCTATTGGGTTTATTTAATGTTTAATTATTTTTATGCTATGGTGATCCAAAATATGGAAAGACTTTCCAGATAATAGATCCAATACCTGTACTTTACTGCCTGTCTGTTCTTCACAGAGTAAGGGAGAGAGCTTTATTCTTAGTACTGGTCTTAAAGGAGTTGTTCACCTTTGAGTTAACTTTTAGTATGATGTAGAGAGTGATATTCTGAGACAATTTGCAATTGGCTTTCATTTTTTATCATTTTTTGAGTTATTTAGTTTTATTCAGCAGCTCTCCAGTTTGCAATTTTAGCAACCCGGGTTGCTAGGGTTCAAATTATACTAGCGAGCCTGCATTGATTTGAATAAGACACTTGAATATGAATAGGAGAGGGGCTAAATAGATGATTAATAAAAATAAGCAATAACAATACATTTGTAGCCTTACAGAGCATTTGTTTTTTTTAGATGGGTCAGTGACCCGCATTTGAAAGCTGGACAGAGTCAGAACGGGAAGGTAAATATTACAAAAACGATAAAAAAGAAAAAATGAAGGCCAACTGAAAAGTTGCTTAGGCCATTCTATAACATACTAAAAGTTAATTTAAATGTGAACGATCCCTTTAAAGATTACTCTAAACAGCCCCTTAATAGCATACCTTTTTCCCTGCATTCAGATTAATGTTATTTCTCTATTACAGCCAGTTCAACTGCAGCTCTTTTAGTTACTTCCTTGTTTAGCGTTAATCACCAGTCCCCTCTTTCTTCCTGAACTAGGGTTGCCACCTGTCCGGTTTTGACTGTCTGGGTCAAAACTTCCTGCCCTGTTTTCTAAATAAGGAAAACCAGGCAGGATTCCCCATGATTGACACAGCGATCAGCCAATCACCGATACATAGCCCCACCCCTCAATGTCACAGCCAGTCTCCACTGGGGGGGAAAAGGTGGCAACCCTATTCTGAACCCTCCTTCTCTCCCCGACTGATCACTTTAAAGAGGA
Source organism: Xenopus petersii (assembly GCA_038501925.1). NCBI lineage: Eukaryota > Metazoa > Chordata > Amphibia > Anura > Pipidae > Xenopus > Xenopus petersii. Next base: position 165,644,177 of record CM076680.1, on the reverse strand, counting down.
GCAGGAAGGAATGAGCATACAGTAGAAGAGAAGCACCTTCCCGGGTTGGCTCCCCACCCAGTGATTTCCACTTTCCTTGTCCTATCATGTCAAGCATTATCCAGCTGTAAGGGCTTACCCTGGTGGTCTAGAGTGGACTAGGGCCCGGGGGGGGGCGTGTAACGCGGGCACGCCCGCAGCCCTAGTCCTTTCGGTTCCTGCACGCACTTTTTTTTTTTTTTTTAATTACATTTTTATTGCTTTTACAAATATTCCAATTTACCATTAGAACACTTTACACTTTCTTGTTTTACGTGCCGGCCGTGTGACGTCATCACGCCAGCGGCGCCAAATTCAAATATTTAAAGGGGCCTCTGATCCAAACTTATTGCCCGTTTGTTAGGTTCCATTTCTGAGTTCCTGGGTGCGTGCTATTTGTATTCTGATTCCTGTTTTGACCCTGCCTGTCTTTGCTGATTTCTGTGATCCTGACCTCTGCCTGTTATCAAACTATTCTGAAATCTGTTATCTGACCCGTGCCTGGCTTGACTCTTCTGATCTGATCTTCTGGTTTTGACCCTTGCCTGTCCGACTTCACTTGTATTCTGCCCACACCGACCTGGCCTGATTTGACTACGCTTTTGTCTGTTCCTTGAACTGTGACCTTTTGCCCAAAAAGACTTAGCTAACGACCGTGTCCCTCTGCTCGTCCAGAACCCTTAGCCTGGCTCCTCTCTTAATAAGACCTGGTGGCATCCAATTAGCTGAGGGCTTCTCATGAGGTGAAAGACGGCTGTTAAAGGCTGAAGCGAGAGCCGAGACCAGGGAGCATAGCATTGGTTCTGGATTTTGGGTACCGATTGTGACACCAGTTAGACTCAGGCGATCTAGTTAAACCCATAGCTGACAGTTTTGCAGACAGCACAACACTCTCTACCAAAATGAAACATAGAAGTGGCATTACTAAAACATGGAAGATACGTCACCTGAGAAGAGGGCAAAAAAGGCGAACTATATTTTATGAATTTTGATGTGGCTTAAACCCAGACCCAAAAACACTTACACGCTTGGATAATCAAGTTTATTCTGACAAAAAAACAAGCCCGTTAGTAGTTCCTCTTTGGCCAGCTCACATGTAGAACTTTAACACATGGTAGTTCCAAATGGTACAGTGGCGTAACTAGAAATTAATGGGCCCCACAGTAAATTATTTTTCAGGCCCCAAAAATGTCTAGTTTGACCAATATTTATTTAACTTCTATATGAATTAGGGCCTCATGGGGCCCCTATACTCCTGGGCTCCCCTGCAGCCAAAGGGTCTGCTTCCTCTGTAGTAACACCCCTGGTATCCATACAATGGCCATCACAAGGATTGATGGGTGTGTAATTACGTCTATAATTAGCAGGCTATTAGGGGATTAGTAGAAGTTGAACAAGAGCTTGAGGCCTTTCTAATTTATTCTAAATTTCACCACCCTCAGATATTTTGCTAGGGGACTGCCTATTTTTAGTTTGAAATCCCCGGGGAAACCTTTGTACAATTTAGATACCTAAGGTGGTGTTTGGATGGCACGGTTGGCCAAGGGTGCTATGAAGGAACTCCACAGACAAGTCCAAGCCATGGATTCACTCTGTAAGGACACGTACCCGTATGAAATTCCGCCCATAAACAAAATCTTGTTACCCTTTTGTACCAGCATGTGTTTAGTTACGATTACTTAAACCCCTCCATTGCGCAGTACGACTGAGCCCTATAAATAAATAAGCACTTTATATATAAGTAATGATTCCCGCAGCTTCTGAAGCACCACCACCAAGCCACGTTTTATCTTTACAAACAGGGTCGGACTGGGGGGCCCAGGGCCAACCGGGGCTGCTAGCACAGGGCCCCCCCCTCCGGACCACCCCCTGCCTGCCGCTGCTCGTGTGCACATGCGCACACACGCACCGTGAGAGCCGGTCACAGAAGAAAGACCGTTAGATTCGCACTGTGAGACCCGGTCGCGCCAGGAAGAACTTACAGTGCGAGCACACACTGTGAGAGCTGAGCGCACGCACACTGAGAACTTTAGAAATGCAGGGTGCGGATCTGGGCTGGTGGGGCCCACACCAGTCCGGCCCAGTCCGATCCAGTTTACAAAAAAAAATGCTTGTGGAAAAAAAAAAATATAAAAGCAAACAAAATTCATTCAACAGAAAGGGAATGATCTCAAAAACAAGTAAACTGATAAATATGCACTTGCACAGAGTATATACAGGACTATACAGTATATATATATATATATATATATATAATACACAAAAACCATGAATATATTGTAAATTATATCCTTATAAACGGTGAGTTCTGATGTCATCAGTTATAAACGGTGTGTTCTGATGTCATTTCTGTCACATAACTCACTGAAATTTGTGTATTTATAATAAATAAAGTACCCCCAGTTGTAAAATATGAGGATATTAGAAGTTACCTCGGAGTTCCATGACCTGTATAAAAACACGAGGCCGAAGTGGTCTTGAAACTCCTCGGTAACTTATAATATCCTTATATTTTCAAGAGGGGGTACTTTATTCACTATAGATATATATATATATATATATATATATATATATATATATATATATATATATATATATATATAGTTTTTTAAAACGAAACAAGCTGAAATGCCGCTCCTCACCTTTCTAATTGGGTGTACGTGGGCAAGGCTTAATAAACATACTAAACAAGTTAGCCACATATGTGGGTTGGGACAAGGCAGGGGCAAGCCAAGCCCACCCGGCCCAAAACTCGATGCAGGGGAAATCAGTCACCCAACCTGCTTGACCTATGGGTGAAACCTACGACTTTTGGACAAGTCCATCACTAACTGCACCCCAATACTGCAAGTATAGTAATAATAGTAACTACATCTTAAGCCTCAGATGTTCAATTTTAAAAATACATTAAATGGGGGTCCCTATGCCTAACCCAACAAGAAAACAAAAGTGGCACGTGGATTATCACATAACATTGTTTATCCTACTGTACTACAATTTATTAAGTTATTTTACGTTATAAGGCCAAACGCCAATAACCGCTTGCACAGCACCTTGTACACAATATATCAGCCAAATACTAGTACATGTAAAGGGGTGGTTCACCTTTAAATTAACTTGTAGTATGGTATAGCGTGGACAATGTGAAGAAACTTTGCAACTGGTCTTCATTATTTATTTGTTAATGTTTTTTTCAAATGGGGGGTCACTGACCCCATTTAAAAACAAATGCTCTGAAAGGCTACAAATGTATTGTTCTTGTTACTTTTTATTATTCTCATCTTTCTTTTCAGGCCTCTCCTATTCATATTCCAGTTTCTTGGTCAAATCAATGCATGGTTGCTAAGGTGATTTGGACCCTAGCAACAAGATGGCTGACACTGCAAACTGGAAAGCTGCTGAATAAAAAACTAAATAACTCAAAAACCACAAATAATAAAAAAAGAAAACCAACTGCAAGTTGTCTCAGAATATCACACTCTACATTGCACTAAAAGTTAATTTAAAGGGCAACAACCCCTTTAATAACAGTAACATTCATTAAATGACCTTTCCTTTCTAGGGCATGACTGTGTTACATAGTGGATAAATACATTTAATATACATTATGTGCACTGATCAGGCAGAGCAACAGAGCGTTCATTTAACACGCACTTTTGTGTCATTCCTCAGTGTTCATGTGAGCCTGGTTAATTGATTAATTATACATGAAGTGTAGAAATTCAGCAGTTACTAATGCATGGGATCAACGTGGCAAGTGTATGTAGGACAGGGTAGGGAAGGTAGAGCAAAGAAAATGCCCTCTCAACCCCCTATACATATTAATGAGCTTACGGGTGTAATGGTGATATCTCTGTGTTGTTCACATACACATCCATTTATCCATGTCCTATTTAAAGAAGAAGGAAAGCTACAGAGACGGTTTATTTATAGATTAGCCACAATAGTGCAAGCTATAACACTATATTTATTCTGTAGAATGCTTTTCCATACCTGAGTAAAGAGCTCTAGAAACTCTCTCGGTTTAAGACAGCAGCTGCCATATTAGCTTGATGTGACCACTTCCTGCCTGAGTCTCTCCCTGCTTGCTCATAGCTCTGGGCTCAGATTACAGCAGGGAGGAGAGGAGCTAAAAGGGAAGGGTAGTGGGAGAGAGGAGCAAACTGAGCATGCTCAAGCCCTAGACCTGGAGGTTTAAGAAACAGGAAGTCAGATACAGAAGCCCATGAGTACACAATAGAAGGAAAGAAATGTGGTGTTTCTTTTGACAAAGGACTCAGAGCAGCATTACTTTGAGGGATTACTGGTGTATTTATATAGACCTTTCTGATAAAGTTTACTTAATTTTAGCCTTTCCTTCTCCTTTAAAAGGCTAGTTCACCTTTAAGGTAGCACCATCTTACATTTTTATGGTCTTTAAATAATTTAAAGGCTTTTAGTCACCTAGGATTTCCATGACCCATATAAAAACAGCCTTCTGCCTCGAGCTTTTATATGGCCGGAGAACACCTCTGTAACTTATAATATCCTTATATTTTACAATAGGGGTACTTTATTCACTAATATATATATATATATATATATATATATATACATATATATATATATATATATATATACACACACACACACACACACAGGGGTCATTGAGGGGTTGAATCTCTGTTAATTATATAGTGAATAAAGTACCCCCTCTTGTAAAACATAAGGATATTATAAGTTACCGAGGAGTTTCATGACCATTTTATACAGGTCATGGAACTCCGAGGTAACTTCTAATATCCTCATATTTTGCAACTGGGGGCACTTTATTTATTATAATACACAAGTTTCAGTGAGTCATGTGACAGAAATGACATCATACTCACCATTTATAACTGATGACATCAGAACTCACAATTTATAAGGATATAATTTACAAGATATTCATGGCTTTTGTGTATTATAAAACTATACTGTCAGAGGAGGGTTGCCTTATGGGTTATTTTATAGTACAACATGGATACACTGCAACCTTTGAAGGGGAATTTCATGCCCTTCCTCCACCTTCAGTCCCATTCAAAATCAATACCTTCTGTTATCGACTACAGACAGCAGAGCAGCATTACAGGGAATGTAAACTCAGAGAATTGAGCACATTTCCAATATACATACGTTAAAGTCTCCCAATGGTTTTACAGCTATTTGTAAATCTGAAAGCTGTTCCTGTCTGCTCCTTCCTGCACTACTGGTTCTGTCTTTTGAAACAATGTAGCAACAGTCAGCCTTGCATGTGTCTTCATAGGTCTATCCAGGCCCGGATTTGCGGCAAGGCCGCATAGGCCCGGGCCTAGGGCGGCAGAAAAATAGGGGCGGCATGCCGCCCAGCCGCATAATGGGGACGCGTGCGTCCCCATTCATTTACAGCAGCTGCGCCGGCGTTTTTTCGCCGGCGCGCTGGGAAAGTGAGGTGAGGTGGGCGCTAGGACCGCGCGGCCGCCTGGTCGGACCGCGCGGCCTAGGGGCGCACCTCTGTGAAATCCGGCGCTGGGTCTATCAGTCAGTGGGCTTCTGCTACAGTTATTCAAAAGTCAGAACCAGCAGGGCAAGGAATAGAACGAAAGACTATTAGCAACATATGGGTATTGCTGCAAGCCAAGCAGAAAAATCATACCCAATTTTTCAGTTTTTATCCACAATGCAGCATTTTAGCCAGTTAAGTGATTCCATTGGCTGAAGTAGGACAACATACAATAGGAACCCTGAAATTACTATCTACTCGAGTAAGTGGCATGAGTATGATCAAGTAGGTATGGGATCCCTTATGTGGAAACCCATTATCTAGAACAGTGATCCCCAACCAGTAGCTCGTGAGCAACATGTTGCTCTCCAACCCCTTGGATGTTGCTCCCAGTGGCCTCAAAGCAGGAGCTTATTTTTGAATTCCAGGCTTGGAGGCAATTTTTGGTTGTATAAAAAACAGGTGTACTGTCAAAGAGAGCTTCAATGTAGGTTGACAATCCACATAGGGGCTACCAAATGGCCAATCACAGCAGTTATTTGGCACCCCAAGAACATTTTTCATGCTAGTGTTGCTCCCCAACTCCTTTTACTTCTGAATGTTGCTCACAGATTCAAAAGGTTGGGGATCCCTGATCTAGAATGTTCCGAATTATACAAAGACCATCTCCAATAGACTCCATTTTTTCCAAATAATCCAAATTTTTAAAAATGATTTCCTTTATCCGTGTAATAATAAAACAGTAGCTTGTACTTGAGCCCACCTAAGATATAATTAATCCTTATTGGAAGCAAAACCAGCCTATTGGGTTTATTTAATGTTTCCACGATTTTCTAGTAAACAATAGGGCTGAAGATCCAAATTACAGAAAGATCCGTTATCCGGAAAACTCCAGGTCCCAAGCATTCTGGATAATATGAGACATACCTGTATATATTATTTTAAAAAAAAGAGAGAGCGAGACCTACATTGTCTGTGAGTTTACAGAGAAATTCTAATGCTAATAGGGTTCTGTGCATTAGGGGTTCTGTATGTCAGATATTTACTTCAACATCTAAAGATAGTTTTGATTTAGATCACACAGCAATAGGGGCCGGTGCTCTTATCTGTTATGTTTGTCATATATCATCTTCCCCTTCTTCAAAAGATATTGCTGGAAGTAGAGAACTCCCAGGTGCCAGTGACTGATAAATCTGTCATCATTTATAGAGGAGTGTTTGATTCCCACTGCAGGTCCAGCATCAAAACTAAAAGTTCCACCACAACAAATAAGAATAATATTCCCTTGTGCAACAACTGAAGGGCTCCAGACTGAAGGTCAATCAGGGTCCAGGCCCGGACTGACAATCTGTGGGTTCTGGCAAATGCCAGAGGGGCTGCTATAAGGTGCCATAGAAAGTCAGTATTTAGTGGGCTGGTGGGGGCTGTTTGGGCCTCTATGTACCTGAAATGGCAGGGCCTATTTTAATTCTCAGTCCGGACCTGGTGGGACCTCCTCAAGGAACTGCTTGTTTGGCAACATCACCAAAGGAGTGGTTCTGGTTGCTAATGACCACCTTCAGATACCAATACATCTAAAGGGCCGTAAGTGATTTGAGATCCAAATCCCAAAAAGTCTAAAGATGGCCATACACATAGAGATCCGCTTGATTTCTCCCTGATATGCCCACCTTGAGGTGGCCAATATTGGGCTGATCCGATCGTGGGCCCTAGGGCCCAATGATGAGATCAAATGGAGGGATTTTTACCCCTGCCCAATAGACATGTGGCCAACTCTCGGTCAGATATCGATTGGGGAAGCCTGTCGGGGGCCCCACACACGGGTCAATAAGATGTCGACTCGGTCTGTCTGCGGCTTTTATTGGCCCGTGTATGGCCAGCTTAAGGGCAATGACACAGGAGACCCAACAGGTGCATTTGCCTATACGATGTTATTAGAGATCACTGTCTTTCAAAATAACCATCTCCGGCACAAAGCAGCATATAAAGAGACAGTTTGCTGAAAAAGCGACAGTGAAGAGTAAAGATGCATTGAAAGATCCAAACAATATCAGATCAGCCCCATATCACTTACATCAAGGTAGAGTCCTGCAGCAGGGCGGGTACCAAAAAAAGCGGCCTCCCTTGTGGAATGAGGGGACGATTTTCAGGTGCGGGTATCGATGCGGGTATGCGGGTCTCATCTAAATGTCATATCTTACGTAATATTGTCTATATTTTACTCCTTTTAACGTTTTACAAAACGTGTTTCTGTCCCCGCCCACTTCTGATGATGTCACTGTGGTTGGCAGCACCATCACTTCCTGTCCGATGGTGGTCGGCGGGTTACGGTCCAGGCAGTTGCAGGTCTGGGTCGGGTAGAAGATCAAGGTCTTAGAAATTGGTTCCGCGCAGGACTCTACCTCAAGGTGGGCATAAAGGGGTAAGATTGTCTCATATTGGGATCTCGCCAAACGAGCAGATCATTCCATTTGTAGCCGGCTTTACTCTTCACTGTCCCACTCTCAGCAGCTTTGTGTTAGGCGGTTATTTGGAACGACAGTTAACGCTAATACATTGTCGAAGAAAACACACACCAATGTATCTGACTGTTAATCCAAATGTGACCGCAGCTCCTGCCTGTAGGATCATAATGAGGGGGATACAGGTAGGGTTGTTACATGTCCAGTTTTGACCCGGATAGTCCGACCAATCGCCAAGTCATCGCCCTACACCGCCATTGCCCCTCCCTCGAAATCATAGCAACGCCCCCTCTACATCAGCTCCCGCCCCCGAGGGTCACTTACATACAGAACCCACCAAAACCTGTGTCAGTATAATAAACACACAATGGAAGTGCACGGGTCACATGACTTGCACAGCATTTAACTGTTAACCAGTTCATGGCCATGCCAGTCATGCACTTGGCAACAATGAAATGTAATCAGAGTGACTCTGGGGATACACATGCCAGTCAGAAACTACAGCTCCTGCAGAACTACAATTCCCATCATGCTCAGCAATGCGCTCCTGGCCCAGGACTCGTAGCACAGGGGGAGTTGTATTTCTGTCACAGCTGGACCGACAACCCTGTCTCTGCACTTGTACTGATACACTGAGCGCACAGAAGTCTGTATACATTAGCCTGTCACTCACACAAGGCCGGCAGCTGTCTCACGCACTCACACCCCGCTATGAAGTTGCCTGTGATCCGCTCAGCAGCCGGTTATTGGCCTACTACTTACTCACCATCACTCGGCATGATGCTTTCAGGACGGAGCGTACCAAAGAAACGGCGAGGAGGGGTGGAGCGAGCCTGGGATTAACAAGGAATAAACCACTCGCATACGAACGACTCAGCGTCTCCCCCAGATTATGACCGGTACTGGGGATGCTGTGCAGAGTGGTCTCGCCCTGGCTCCACAAACTGCTGCCTAATGGCTCCCAGGTACTAGAGCAGGAGGCGGGAAACCTGGGCTGGTCTGTTACTGAGGGGCCAACAGCTCAGGTTTGTTTGTCTCTACCGCTCATCCCTTCTACACAACCTGCTGTCACTCACACACGCCTGGTGCCGCATATAATAGAGACAGTGTATAGTAACAATGGGAAGGGAGTGTGACTGTGGGATAGCAGGTATAGTAGGGAGAGATGGTGCCTATAGTAACAGTGGGATAATAGTCTCTGGGAAGGGAGTGTGACTGTGGGATAGCAGGTATAGTAGGGAGAGATGGTGCCTATAGTAACAGTGGATAATAGTCTCTGGGAAGGGAGTGTGACTGTGGGATAGCAGGTATAGTAGGGAGAGATGGTGCCTATAGTAACAGTGGATAATAGTCTCTGGGAAGGGAGTGTGACTGTGGGATAACAGGTATAGTAGGGAGAGATGGTGTCTATAGTAACAGTGGATAATAGTCTCTGGGAAGGGAGTGTGACTGTGGGATAGCAGGTATAGTAGGGAGAGATGGTGCCTATAGTAACAGTGGATAATAGTCTCTGGGAAGGGAGTGTGACTGTGGGATAACAGGTATAGTAGGGAGAGATGGTGTCTATAGTAACAGTGGATAATAGTCTCTGGGAAGGGAGTGTGACTGTGGGATAGCAGGTATAGTAGGGAGAGATGGTGCCTATAGTAACAGTGGATAATAGTCTCTGGGAAGGGAGTGTGACTGTGGGATAGCAGGTATAGTAGGGAGAGATGGTGTCTATAGTAACAGTGGGATAATAGTCTCTGGGAAGGGAGTGTGACTGTGAGATAGCAGGTATAGTAGGGAGAGATGGTGCCTATAGTAACAGTGGATAATAGTCTCTGGGAAGGGAGTGTGACTGTGGGATAACAGGTATAGTAGGGAGAGATGGTGTCTATAGTAACAGTGGGATAATAGTCTCTGGGAAGAGAGTGTGACTGTGGGATAGCAGGTATAGTAGGGAGAGATGGTGTCTATAGTAACAGTGGGATAATAGTCTCTGGGAAGAGAGTGTGACTGTGGGATAACAGGTATAGTAGGGAGAGATGGTGCCTATAGTAACAGTGGTATAATAGTCTCTGGGAAGGGAGTGTGACTGTGGGATAGCAGGTATAGTAGGGAGAGATGGTGCCTATAGTAACAGTGGATAATAGTCTCTGGGAAGGGAGTGTGACTGTGGGATAGCAGGTATAGTAGGGAGAGATGGTGCCTATAGTAACAGTGGATAATAGTCTCTGGGAAGGGAGTGTGACTGTGGGATAGCAGGTATAGTAGGGAGAGATGGTGCCTATAGTAACAGTGGATAATAGTCTCTGGGAAGGGAGTGTGACTGTGGGACAGCAGGTATAGTAGGGAGAGATGGTGCCTATAGTAACAGTGGATAATAGTCTCTGGGAAGGGAGTGTGACTGTGGGACAGCAGGTATAGTAGGGAGAGATGGTGTCTATAGTAACAGTGGTATAATAGTCTCTGGGAAGGGAGTGTGACTGTGGGATAACAGGTATAGTAGGGAGAGATGGTGCCTATAGTAACAGTGGATAATAGTCTCTGGGAAGGGAGTGTGACTGTGGGATAACAGGTATAGTAGGGAGAGATGGTGCCTATAGTAACAGTGGTATAATAGTCTCTGGGAAGGGAGTGTGACTGTGGGATAACAGGTATAGTAGGGAGAGATGGTGCCTATAGTAACAGTGGATAATAGTCTCTGGGAAGGGAGTGTGACTGTGGGACAGCAGGTATAGTAGGGAGAGATGGTGCCTATAGTAACAGTGGATAATAGTCTCTGGGAAGGGAGTGTGACTGTGGGATAGCAGGTATAGTAGGGAGAGATGGTGTCTATAGTAACAGTGGGATAATAGTCTCTGGGAAGGGAGTGTGACTGTGGGATAGCAGGTATAGTAGGGAGAGATGGTGCCTATAGTAACAGTGGATAATAGTCTCTGGGAAGGGAGTGTGACTCTGGGATAGCAGGTATAGTAGGGAGAGATGGTGTCTATAGTAACAGTGGATAATAGTCTCTGGGAAGGGAGTGTGACTGTGGGATAGCAGGTATAGTAGGGAGAGATGGTGCCTATAGTAACAGTGGATAATAGTCTCTGGGAAGGGAGTGTGACTGTGGGATAGCAGGTATAGTATGGAGAGATGGTGTCTTTAGTAACAGTGGATAATAGTCTCTGGGAAGGGAGTGTGACTATAGGAAAGCAGGTATAGTAGGGAGAGATGGTGTCTATAGTAACAGTGGGATAATAGTCTCTGGGAAGGGAGTGTGACTGTGGGATAGCAGGTATAGTAGGGAGAGATGGTGTCTATAGTAACAGTGGATAATAGTCTCTGGGAAGGGAGTGTGACTGTGGGATAGCAGGTATAGTAGGGAGAGATGGTGCCTATAGTAACAGTGGGATAATAGTCTCTGGGAAGGGAGTGTGACTGTGGGATAGCAGGTATAGTAGGGAGAGATGGTGTCTATAGTAACAGTGGATAATAGTCTCTGGGAAGGGAGTATGACTGTGGGATAGCAGGTATAGTAGGGAGAGATGGTGCCTATAGTAACAGTGGATAATAGTCTCTGGGAAGGGAGTGTGACTGTGGGATAGCAGGTATAGTAGGGAGAGATGGTGCCTATAGTAACAGTGGATAATAGTCTCTGGGAAGGGAGTATGACTGTGGGATAGCAGGTATAGTAGGGAGAGATGGTGCCTATAGTAACAGTGGGATAATAGTCTCTGGGAAGGGAGTGTGACTGTGGGATAGCAGGTATAGTAGGGAGAGATGGTGTCTATAGTAACAGTGGATAATAGTCTCTGGGAAGGGAGTGTGACTGTGGGATAGCAGGTATAGTAGGGAGAGATGGTGTCTATAGTAACAGTGGATAATAGTCTCTGGGAAGGGAGTATGACTGTGGGATAGCAGGTATAGTAGGGAGAAATTGTGTCTATAGTAACAGTGGGATAATAGTCTCTGGGCCACAAGGAGGACATATACGTTGGAGACTGAGAAACTTAGGAGAGGATCAGGGGCGTAACTACAGAGGAAGCAGACCCTGCGGCTGCAGGGGGCCCAGGAGGTACAGGGGGCCCCATGAGGCTCTTATTGATGAGCAATTTGAACATATATTGGTAAAACAGGACAACACTGGATATGTTGGGGGCCCTAAAATTAATTTGCTGTGGGGCCCAGCAACATTTAGTTACGCCACTGGAGAGGATCCACACCGCCTGGGTCTTTGGAACTTGCTGGACCTAGGGAGGAATTATATTCTAGGGACTTAGGTAGATGTTGGCAATAAAGACCCACCACACTGGGAAGTGAGAAAGCTGTGGGTAATAAAGACAGGAGCCACTCCAGAGAGTACAAGTACCTTATTAGGAAAAAAACAGGATAACCACACTGAGGGCTTAAATACTTGTACTGGGAGGAGAGCCACGTTGAGGAAATTGCCAACACTTGTCGTACAGCAAATAAACTATATGAAATGTATTTCAGCTACAAAATAAATTAGCAGACAATTAAAATGTGAAAGTGCCAAAGGCATTGTGATCCAAAGTGAGTGTGAAGAGTTGCTGAACACCTCCTCATATCTGCAAATGGGAACCGCTGAAACAAAAACACACTAAGCACCTTCTAGTCACTAACTAATCCCCTACATGTTGTAATCTTCTTATATCCACACATAGGAAATCACATTCTTCTGCCCAGCAGGTCCCGCTAACACTGTAAGAAAAACAGAGAGATTACTTTATCAACCTCAATCTGTAAGAAATGTAAGTAGGGATTTTAACCCAAAAACTATTGTTTTTTTAAATAACAAAAGAACGAATATTTTTGAGACACTTTCCAGTATTCAGGAATTGAAAACATTCAGGGTGTTGTTTACCAAACCTCGAATTTATAAGGTCGGGCATTTTGGGGCAAAAACTCAAATTTTCCGTGCGGAAAAAATCTTGAATTTTTGAAGATTTATGCTGCAAAAATCTGAATCTGAAAATTCGCCATCACAGACCTGTCAATGTCCTGTATAAGTCAATAGAAGAAGGCGAGGCACCATCTCAATTTGAAGTTATCGTGGTCTGCGATGGGTTTAGCTAAAAATTTTCAGGGTTTTTTTGGCAAAAACTCAGCGATTTGAAAAAAATACTTGAAAAATTAAAGTGGGGTTTCTCTTGATTTTATTGAGTTTTTCTGCGATCCGATTAATTCGGGTTATTTTATTGATAAATAAGGTCAAATCAAGTTTGAGAATTTGGTCGTGTTTTTTTTAATAAAATATGAAATAAATTCAGATTTAAGTAAATAACCCCCTAGGTGTTAGTAATTAAAGCAGTATCTGTCTAGGTCTGTTTACTGGTTCTCACTGAGCAGTGTAACAAAAGTCTTCTTTCCAGGTCTGTGAATCAGCCAACAGCTGCTACATTGGTTTAAGAGCCAGAACAGGTAGTGCAAAGAATATCAATAGCCAGACAGATACTGATTTTTATACCAAATGCATTTAAATTCACTTTAAAACCAATAAAAAATCATTTATTTGCTTTAGCTTACAGTTATGGTTTATTTCTTATAACCTCTGGACTATTTTAAAGTATTACAGGTATAGGATCTATTATCCAGAATGCTCAAAGACCTAGGGTTTTATGGATAATGGATCTTTCCGTAATTTGGATCTTCAAACCTATTGTCTACTAGAAAATCATGTAAACATTAAATAAACCCATTAGGCTGGTTTTGCTTCCAATAAGGATTAATTATATCTTAGTTGGGATCAAGTACAAGCTACTGTTTTATTACACAGAAAAAATATATATATATATTTTAAAAAATGTAATTAATTGGATAAAACGGAGTCTATGTGATATGGCCTTTCCGTAATTCAGAGCTTTTTGGATAACGAGTCTCTGGATAAGGGATCCCATACCTGTATTGGTTTCCAGTAGAACTGTAAATCTGTTTGACTGTGAAGAATTCTAATCTCAGTATCTGATAATTATTTTACACGCTCATAACTGAACTACAAGTTACCTCTATAGTCAACATAATGAGGCACATTTATCAAGGTTTGAATTTTCCAATTCTTGTAAGTTTTTATTTAAATTCAAATGAATTTGAAATTCGAGCTGGCGAAATTTATTAATAAAATCAATTTACCGGTATTAAAACTCGGACGAATTTAAACGACCTGAAAACTTGAATCGAATTCGATCAAACCCAATTTGAGTTTTTCTCCAAAAAAAAACATCTCCAAATTGATCCCTGGACCTCTCACTTTGACTTAAACAGTAATTCGGCAGGTTTTAGGTGGTGAATAGTCGAATTTGAATTCTTAAAGGGCCAGAATTTGATAAATCTTGAAAATTTAATTACATTTTTTTAAAAAACACTTAATCGAGTTTTGATGATTCTCTAGTCGAAATTTGTAAATTTGATTCTGAATTTTCAATTCAACCCTAATAAATCTGCTGCAATGTGTCAATTTGCTTGAGAAAAGGAGGACACTGCCAACAGGTTTAGAAAGAGAACCACCTAGTTCTCCATTGGTTAAGCTGAATGAGTGTATTTCTTATAGTTTTTGAATGATTTCCCATTTTCTTCACTCTCTGCTGTCAAGTGGGGGATCAGTGACCCTTCTAAAAAACAAATTGGCTACAAATTGATTGTCATTGCTACTTTTTATAACTCATCTTTTTTAGGCCAGCTCCTACTCATATTCCAGTCTCTTACTCAACTTAATGCATGGTTGCTAGGGCAATTTGGACCCTAGCAACCAGATTGCTGACATTGCAAACTGGAAAGCTGCCGAGTAAAAAGCTTAATAACTAAAAAAAAACAAAACACAAATAATAAAAAATAAAAACCAATTGCAAATTGTCTCGGGCTATCTCTCTTTACATTATACTAAAAGTTCATATAAAGGTGAATTACAGATTTACAAAGAAATGCTACACATTGGGGGCAGATTTATCAAGGGTCGAATTTCGAGGGTTAATAAACCCTCGAAGTAAAATGCTTTGAATATCTAATTCGAAGGATTTTAGCGCAAAAGCTTCGAGCGAACGATTGAATGAAAATCAAACGATTTTAATAGATCGATCAAAGGATTTTTATTCGACCAATAAAGCTTAGAAAAGTGCTGGGGAAGGTCCCCATAGGCTAACATTGGACTTCGGTAGGTTTAAAGTGGCGAAGTATGTAGTCCAAGTTTTTTTTAAAGAGACAGTACTTCGATTATCAAATAGTCAAACGATTTTTACTTAGAATCGTTCGAATCATTCGATTGAACTCGATCGAATTTGACCACTTCGATGGTCGAAGTACCCAAAAAATTACTGCGAAATTCTAATATTTTTTTATTCAAATTATTCACTCGATCTTTGTAAATCTGCCCCATTTTTGCCAAAGGCAACCACAGCCCTTTAGCCGTAAAGATCTTTTTCTCCAAAGGTGCCCCAGTAGCTCCCCATCTTCTTTTCTTCTCATTCACTGCACATGCTCTGGGCAGCATACGCTTCTGTGACAGTCGATCCACATTTTTTGCTTGATCATTTTCGATAATCCCTTAACGTAGCTTCTCAACAGCTGACCAGAACACACTGAGCATGTGCAGTGCCACTGACCCTCGTAACAAAATCTAAGATGGAGATCTCCTGTGCAGAAATGTGAAGGCCTGGATTCTTTCTGTTCTGGGGATGCTAAACCTTTAGGCAGGTGCAGTTAGTTCAGTATATTGCCATATTTAATTTTAGGGGTTTAAGAATTAAAGATAAGCAAAGAATTAGGCTAGACATGTTGTGCCTTATATTCTAAGCTTATCTGGAAGGATAATGATAGCCCTTTAGCAGTGAAGTCCCCACTAGATTCCCATCTTCTACTTATTCACATGACATGCTCTGGGCTGCTGTTACTTACCTGAACTTAAGGACCGATTCACAATATGCGGTACATTTATAATATAATACAACAGTATATTCACAGTGCGAGGCTAATTGCTAATTCATTCAGATTCACATAACCTGGCAGCACAGAAGCCGGTGCATTCGGCATCATATTTGATTAAATATTAATAGTTAGCCCTGTAGCGGCAACTTTTATGGCAGATGTAACCTCACTTTTCTTCGATCCCTAAGCTGGGAGGCACATTTATCAAGCGTCGAATTTCGAATTCATGTGAGTTTTTTTAAAACTCCCATAAACTTCCATAAATTCTAAATCTGACTATTCGAAATTTATTAATGAAATCAAATTTTTTCATACAATTTAAACAATCCGAAAATTCGATTTGAATTTGATCTGCAAACAGCTCCAAATTGATCCCTGGACCGCTCCCATTGACTTAAAGGGATACTGTCATGGTAAAAAAAAAAATTCAAAACGCATAGTGCTACTCCAGCATAATTCTACACTGAAATCCATTTCTCAAAAGAGCAAACAGATTTTTTTATATTCAATTTTGAAATCTGACATGGGGCCAGACATTTTGTCAATTTCCCAGCTGCCCCTGGTCATGTGACTTGTGCCTGCACTTTAGGAGAGAAATGCTTTCTGGCAGGCTGCTGTTTTTCCTTCTCAATGTAACTGAATGTGTCTCAGTGGGACATGGGTTTTTACTATTGAGTGCTGCTCTTAGATCTACCAGGCAGCTGTTATCTTGTGTTAGGGAGCTGTTATCTGGTTACCTTCCCATTGTTCTTTTGTTTGGCTGCTGGGGGGGAAGGGAGGGGGGTGATATCACTCCAACTTGCAGTACAGCAGTAAAGAGTGATTGAAGTTTATCAGAGCACAAGTCACATGACTTGGGGCAGCTGGGAAATTGACAATATGTCTAGCCCCATGTCAGATTTCAAAATTGAATATAAAAAAATCTGTTTGCTCTTTTGAGAAATGGATTTCAGTGCAAAATTCTGCTGGAGCAGCACTATTAACTGATTCATTTTGAAAAATTTTTTTTCCCATGACAGTATCCCTTTAAACAGTAATTCGGCAGGTTTTAGGTGGTGAATAGTCAATTAGAATTCTTAAAGTGCCAGAGTGTAATAAATCTTGAAAATCTAATTTGAATTTTTTAAAAATTTCAAATCGAATGTGGATAACTCCCTAGTCGAATTTGACCGTTTTGACCATTAAAAAAAAATCGATTTCAAATTTTCAGTTCGACCCTTGATAAATCTGCCCCTTAGTGTTGTAAAGCTGGCCATAAACATGCAGATATGATCGTTCGAGTCTTTGTTTCGTATGATTTTTGGACCGTATGTGGAGTGTCTGACATTTTTCGTGCCATGGTGATCAATCGTTCAGTCGATCGGACAGTTTAGAAAATTTCTGTCGGCTACCGATGATATCTCTGCATGTATTGCCGATCTGACGATACCAGTGGGAGACTGTCACAACGATTGCTGTCGGGCAGAACATCATCTGATCTGTTCTTTTACTACTTTATTTGATCTGATTTGATCTGTTGGGACCTCCTAGTGCCCCACTTCTGCCGGACGCATTCCTTTTTATATACTCGTGTACCGGCATGCCCCGCCCCCTTCTGTGACATCACAGCGGACCTGGGAATATAAGTTGGAGCTTGCGGCAGTTTTAGTGCAGGTTCTCGGTGTTGCGGTTTTCTCGACCCCCGCATCACTAATGTGCAGTGCCACAGACGCACAGAAGATGCCGTAACAAGATCAGAAGATGATGAGCTCCTGTGGACAACTTTAAAAGCCTGTATAATTATTGTTAAAGGGCCACTAAACCTTTGCGCTTGTATTTCTAGCAATCTGCTTTTTCCAGGTTTACATTCTCCTTTAAGAAAAAAACGTTTCCATTGAACAATTACAGCAATATGGATAAACCTCCATTTGTCATTGTACAAGTGTTCATGAATC
Organism: Xenopus petersii; assembly: GCA_038501925.1. Classification (NCBI taxonomy): domain Eukaryota; kingdom Metazoa; phylum Chordata; class Amphibia; order Anura; family Pipidae; genus Xenopus; species Xenopus petersii. The sequence goes on along the minus strand of CM076680.1, from coordinate 165,626,355 downwards.
AGAAATAAATAACACCTATACCCCTCTTTACTGCTACTACTATAGCGGGTTCTTCTACTCAGCACAAGGCTTAAGAAATCAGCTCATGCATTGAAAGTGGTGCTTTGCATAATATTCTGAGACCTAAATTACCAGCAATTGTGACTAGGCTCTGTGCAAATAATACATTTTTTTTCTTTTGTACAATCAAGCTTTTTGTATGAAATATTTTTTTTTTATTCTAAACCCTCTGTGCTCTTTTGAGAGATGTTCATATGCAGCTGGTAACAGTAGCACAAAGAATGCTCCCATCTTGTATTAATGGTAAACCTTCTTGAATTGTTTATTAATTCTATTTCAGACAGTCCCACAATGCTGCACACGCTGTATAAAGCTTCTCAAGACAATGGAGGTTTCACTTTGCCTTGTTTTTATAATGAAGTTGTCAAGCTGAATCGCTAGAATAAACCATCTCTGTGTTGGCACAGTGATTAATGAAACTGAATTTGGTGGATAATCACCTGTGTTACAAACTATGGAAACCTACATTAAAAAAACGGAATACTAATGATAACATCACACAAAGCATTACAGAGAATCCTGGAGGAAACCACTCACATGCCTCATTCGTTCCTGAAATCAGTTCAATCAGCTTGTATTGTATTGGATCATCCAACATCTTGCTGGCAAATAATCAAACATGTCGATTTTAAACACATAATCAGAACAACTTCATTATTTAGCACATTTAGTTATTACTTATAAAATTCTGCTTTTCATGTCTAGAGAGGTACAGTGTACGAGAGATACCGCTGAAGTAGTTTAAAGGAATTGTTCAGTGTGAAAAAAAAAACTGGGTAAATAGATAGGCTGTGCAAAATAAAAAATGTTTGTCATATAGTTAGTTAGCCAAAAATGTAATGTATAAAGGCTGGAGTGACTGGATGTCTCACATAATAGCCAGAACACTACTTCCTGCTTTTCAGCTCTCTTGGTTTACACTGACTGGTTACCAGGCAGTAACCAATCGTAGACTTGAGGGGGGACCACATGGGTCAGATCTGTTGCTTTTGAATCTGAGCTGAATGCTGAGGATCAATTGCAAACTCAATGAACAGTTATGTCCCATGTGGCCCCCCTTATAGTCACTGACTAACTCAGAGTTAGAGAGCTGAAAAGCAGGAAGTAGAGTTCTGGCTATTATGTTAGACATCCAGTCACTCCAGCCTTTATACATTATATTTTTGGCTAACTAACTATATTAGAATTTTTTTTTATTTTGCACAGCCAATCTATTACTGACCGTTTCATTCCTGATAAATACAATATGGCAAACCATTTTTTGTACATAAAAACACTAAACTGCAAACATTTGCTTTATTGACTAAGTTTTTGAAAATGGATGCAGAATTGTCATTTTGCAGCATCTAATCTTCTACGTGGTCTAAGGAAATAGACAAAACATCCAAAAAAGAGTCTTCTGAATACTTTGACACCACACATGCATATGACTAAACAATGCAGCCAAACTCAGCCAAATATTTTTATGCATTATGATTTAAAGACCCTTGGATGGCAGATGGAGGTCTTGGGTGTGGGGGGTATTTAATTAATTTTAATAATTGCTACTCGTAGCAATTACTTTTATGCCTACCTCATCGATGTATAGGGAATACCTGCTGACCCTACAGTGTGTAGAAGAAGAAGGGCTTGGTCTTTTGGTTATAAATCGAGGTTTGGGGGTCAATGGTCAAACTTCTGTTCCATCACTCCACAAAGTCAAAACCCAGTCTAAGGGCATCCATGTGTTCTGCAGTGCCTTAGGGTAAGCAGTGCAGTCAGTGGATACTACCCTGGAGAGTGTTTTACAATGCAGATTACAGTACTATCCTCATTGATTTTAAAAGGGATTGCTCACCTTTATTATAACCATTTTATGGGCTTGGGATACTTGTTCTTGTGCTGTACAGTAGACGGCCCACTATTTTTATCAAGGTAGATCTCCTGATGGGGGCCAGGTGTCGAGAGTAGATCCCAGGGTAACAAAGTCTAGCTACCCCTGAGTACCCCTGTCTTAGCCAATCAGTTATTCGCAGTAGCTGCTTATTAAAAGGGTGAGCAAAATTATGTTAGCCTCCGAGTGAAGTGAAATTATTTAACCTATGAACATCATGAAAACTGCTTTTGCCTGTAGTCAAAATCTCCCAGAGTGTTTCTTTCAATGAAGGTACTGCTGCAATTCTTCAAGTCAGGAGGGTCAAAGGGTCCCCCGCCTTTAACTTATCACAGAGTGGCTTATGGCTAGCATCCTTGTAAAAAGAGGCGCTCTGACTATTTTCTGCAAAATAAAGCTATATAATGGCAAACTGATTCACATTTTCACTCCTCCAGCTAGAAATACATCTGTCTTGGATGAAAAAAGGTAACTGTTTAACTACATACCTCCACACAAATACCATCATTGTAAATGTAATTCATAACCAGCCTCCCTCTGACTTTGCTCTAATCCTGTCTCTATGGCCAAATGTATTAACCCCATGGTGCCTCTATTCTCTTTGTTAGCTCCTGATTTCTCTATCATGTTGTTACAGCAGTGACTTTAGTGTCTTGTCTAGGGTTAATTCATCATAAAATTTCGGCAGAATTCTTATCATCATGTGTGGGGTTACTGCAATGCTCTAAATATTTTTTTTTTTGCTTTGTTTTGAATTAATTATCTGCATTGACCATAGTAACATGTCTGTTCTAGTGATGTGCGGGCCGACCTGATACCGACGGGTTCGGGTCGAACTCGCAGGTGGTGGGTGGGTGCGGGTTGAGCTCGTCTCCTGCTCTCCACCTTCAAATTCAGGATTCCGGTTTTATAGTCTCGCATCTGCTCGCCCCGCCCCTTTTGTGATGTCATCGGCAGGGCGGGTCTATAAAAGGACCCCGGAAGCGCAGGTTGTAGCAGGTCGGGCAGGTCTGACAAAGGGGCACGCTATAGTCCTGCGCGGGTCCATTTTTTGGGACCCGCAACCTGCAATCCTCAACCCGGACCCACAAGTACCTTATCCGCGACCCGCTGACCATCAAGAATCAGGAAGTGCTGTCATTGTAAACCTGAAGTGACCTCATCGGAAGTAGACGTGATCAGGGAAAAAAGGAGTAAAACAGGAAGTGCTGTCATTGTAAACCGGAAGTGACGTCATCGGAAGTAGACGTGACCAGAAGAAAGGAGTGAATATTGATATTGAGAAGACCCGCCGCCCGAACCGCCGACCCGTGGGTATACCCGCACCTGGAACTTCTAAACGCAACCCGCAGGGTACCGCAGGTTTTTGCGGGTAACCCGCGGGTACCCGACCCCTGCAGGACTCTAGGGCACGCCCCCGAAACGTTACATCTCAGTGACCGAATAAACGTGCAGGGGTTCTCCCCGCTACACTGGCTTTTGTTGTTGGGTATCTTTTCTATTTGAAAAAAATATAGACCACACTAGTACATCTTAAAAATGGCCTTAAACTTACCACAGACTTTTAAAGTGTGCAAAGCACACCTGGAAAATGCAACTGCTGATGTGTTTGTTCCCAAAATTCCAGCATTACTGTAAAGATCGGAAGAGTTTTGCATGACACAATTGTGTTCCGACCCTTTTAATTTTCAAAAGTACATGAGAAATAATTACTTTTTTCTAGCTTCTTTCTAGTCCTTACTTTTATTTTCTTGTTTGAAATGGAGTTTTTGTTTTGCACCCTTACAAACTGGAGGTGTTGTGCTGATCATAATGTAACCAATGCTCACAAAAATATGATGTTGGGTCCAGTAAATGTCCCAGATCTTCAGCAAAAGGTGATCAATGAGAAAGACAGGTCAATTCACATATTGAGTAAGGTACACACAGCCTTACGCGTTTCATGCATGTTGCACTTACTCCTGTTCCTGTTTTCCACCTTCTCATGTTTCGCAGTAGAAGATTAGTAATCCTGGTTGCCCTCTGTTACAGTTTGATGAATAGCTGCAGGTATTTCTCATCACATTCATGATTCATGCCTTCAAAGTTGTCAACACCAGTTCCCATCTTTGGTCTTGTTAGACCATCATTTGCCTGACTGTGGCACTGCACATGCTCAGTCAGGGTTGGACTAGGCCTGCGGGACACTGGGAGAAAACCTGGTGGACCTGTCAACCCAGATCCGCTCCCCTGATTAGTCACCTGGATGTGACCTGAAGCAACGTGCACATGAGCAGAGGGTGTGATTATCGGGAGGAGGGAACCTGGTGTTTACGAGTGGGGGCAATTGGTCGACAGCTCCGGTGGGCCCCCAATGTGCCAGTCCAAAGCTGTGCTCAGTATGCTCTGGGCTGCTAAGTTTAAGGGTGTTCGAAAATTGTCAAACCATTCCCAGAAAGTGAGGTCACATCCCCTCTGTTGTGCTTCCTGCTCCATAGGTTCAGAGAGGAACTTAAATATGGGATACCCACTAACAAATGGGGGAGCTTACATTTATGAAGGAGATCGGGAACTAATGGGGGCATCTTCACTACAGAAACCTATAACATAAGGTTTAACATGCATTGACTATTTTTCTGTTTAGCTTTAGTTTTCCTTTAAGTGTAGATTTGTCATATACAAATTAGTGCTTGTTGGGGAATTCTGTGCTCGCTGGCAAACACCACCTATCAGATGAATGTAATGAAGTGAAATGAATAAGATGGCAGGTTATTCCATCTGACAAAAACAATTGGATCATTATTTTATTAGCAGCCAGTAATCTTGCTTAGTCCATAGATTTAGGTAAGGTGACCTCTCTGCGTCTTTGTTTTCCAGAGCGGAGGTCACAACGTGGAAGCTGTAATATAATAATAGGCCTTCCAGAAAGCCTGTGCCTGGGAGATAAAAGGCAAAATGTGTTTGATGAAAGTAATCTTCAACAAAAGCCACCGAGCCATTGTTCCCCTGCCCTCGCATTAACCCTGCCAGGAGAGGATATTTGGTAATGGAGTGTACATGGCTGCTTGGGCTCTTATCAAAATTAAATGCACAAAACAAAAATACCAGCTATTGTCAAAACTTTGTCTTTTATATGACATATTTTACTTCTTATGTGTTACAGGAGGCCTAATCATTCTTGCTTCGGGGAATTCAGCTCAATGGCAAATTTAATATCAAGCCAGAGGCTTGTTACACAGTGTGGCCCTCAAGGTACATTATAATTCTGCTGGGAGACAGTAATGCTATAAAGCAAAGGTAGAGCCTATAACCACGAGCATGAATTTTGTTCTTGTTGTTATGTTATCCGCAAGAGAGGGGGTTGGAGAAGAAAACATGGAGTAAATGGAGATGCAAGGGTTGATAGGTAAGATTATCCTAAGAGATATAATAGTACTTGGTATGTATCTATCTGTATTTTTGATTGGAAAATGGGGGGAAGGAGCAAGTTACCAGGATTGCCTAGTTCTGGCATCAACACCTGTCCCTGCTCCCACCTCTTTGCCATGTTCCTTGCCAAGTATCTGCAGGGGTTCTTCCTCGATACGCTGCTCGTTTTTCCCACTGAAGGCACCATATTGTTGTGAGCTTTCAGCAATTAGTTTTTTACCACCACCCGGCTACTCTTACATCCCAGCCAGCCTCAACCATTTCCTGGGGAGAACACCGATAACTATATAAATTGCATATTGCTAAATAAAACACCTGTGATCTTTTATTAATGGTTAAGTCTTTCCCAAACTGTGTGGCTGCCCCCAGCTTAGGGTCCTGGCATAGTAACCAGCGAGTGAACCTGAAGGACAGTTGAGTTGAAATTTGGGAAGAATACTTATTTGTATTGTACTTATGGAAAGATGATTGTGATGATAGATAGATAGATGATAGAGAGAGAGATAGATATGATGATGACAGAGATAGAAGATGATGATAGAGAAATAATGATAAAGATCAGGGATCCCCAACCTTTTGAACCTGTGAGCAACATTCAGAAGTAAAAGGAGTTGGGGACAAACACATGCATGAAAAATGTTCTTGGGGTGCCAAATAAGTGCTGTGTTTGGCTATTTGGTAGCCCCTTTCTGGATTATCAACCTACATTGAGGCTCTGTTTGGCAGTACATTGTTTTTTATGCAACCAAAACTTGTCTTTAAGCCTGAAATTCTAAAATAAGCACCTGGTTTGAGGACACTGAGAGCAACATCCAAGGGGTTGGAGAGCAACATGTTGCTCACAAGCTACTGGTTGGGGATCACTGATATAGATAAATGATCATGGTGACAAATAGAGATAGATAACAATAGATGATAGATAGAAAGATGATCTAAATGATGAATAGAAGATGATATACTGTAGATAGATGATAGAAGAGGATGATAATAGTGATAGATAAATGGATAGAAGAGGATGTTGATTTATAGATAATGATCATGATGACAGATCAAAAAGATGATCATGATGATAAATAAGAGATAGATAATAGAGGAGTATTAAAAGCCCAACTGTAGAGAAGGCAGAACCTGTGACTACCCAGGGGATCAGGAGGTATTCAGGGTGCTGCAGAGCACTCTCCTAAGCAGTTACAATTGTTTGTTTTTTTTTAAATACTATCCCCCCCCCCAAAAAAAAAGATTTTGCAGTGGCAACCACTATCAACCTACAGTACTGTTTCTAAGCAAAGAGTCTAAGAGGGAAATTATGCAATGGCTGCATCCCATTAATAAAGCGCTGTCCATGCTGTTTATCTATACAAAGAAATATCTGAGTCTGTCCTACACACATCCAAATACATTGGACCAGGGACAATTGGGAAATGTTAACTATTTACGATATTATTCAGTGCCCGAGGCAAATATTCCCAGTAAAGAGCTTACTACCCATGTAGGCCTGTTAATTAATATTCAAATTTATGGGGCCATTAGCATTTGCAGCAGAATCAGACGAGGATAAAACTCCGGCTCTAGGTGGTTGTGCCGCAGGCTATTACATTTAGAAAGAACACTTTTTTTGTGTGTAAGGACGGTATATCAGAAAACCGTGTTCCAGCTGGTTTTTTTTTTTTTTTTCTTCTCCTTTCTTCTTCCCTGCAATCAAAGTCAATTAAACAATCTCGGCACCCCTTCTAAATGGATGACAATAAAGCCAATTATCCTGCAATCACACAGCCTTTCTGCACTTAGGCTCCTCATGACTATTGTACTAGGTATTTTCAATCCACGCTGGAGATTTTAACCTACACCTTTATAAACCATTACCTGAGCCACACACTGCGGGTGATTCAACGCCAGCTTAGCAACGAACGTCTCACCCACAGCCGACGAGGAATTCAAAACACGACAGAGAAAACTCAAAGGCTACGCTGGTAATTCCCTTTGTACGTTGTGTTAGGAAAGGTTTTAGGGCACATAGGGGGGTTACATAAAAACTGTTTCCAAAAGCAGTGTTGGAGAACTATTTTAAGACCAAGACCCAATTTTTGAGTTTTCTTGCACAGTTCATAGATTGAAGAATGGAGGATTTACGTCTTAAAGCAATATATACCTTTTAAGTAGTACAGGTATTGGATCCCTAATTCCGGAAACCCGTTATCCAGAAAGCTCAGAATTACGGAATGGCCATCTCCCATAGACTCCATTATAATGAAATAATCCAAATTTTTAAAAATGATTTCCTTTTTCTCTGTAATAATAAAACAGTAGCTTGTACTTGATCCCAACTAAGATATAATTAATCCTTATTGGAAGCAAAACCAGCCTATTGGGTTTATTTTATGTTTAAATGATTTTGTAGTAGATTTAAGGCATGAAGATCCAAATTATGGAAAGATCTGTTATCTGGCAAACCCCAGGTCCCGAGCATTCTGGATAATGGGTCCCATACCTGTACTACACAGTCACAGTGCAGCTTTAGTAACAGAATGAGAATAAAACGTACTTAAGCTTAAAATGCATTCAATTTTTTTTCATGAAAAAATTACATTTATACAGGTATGGGATCCATTAGCTGAAAACCCATTATCCAGAAAGTTTAGAATTATGGAAAGGCCCTCTCCCACAGACTGTTTTATCCAAATAACCCAAATTTAAAAAAAAAAACATTTCAGTTTTCTCTGTAATAATAAAACAGTAGCTTGTATACGATTCCAACTAAGATATAATAATCCTTATTGGACAGCACACACCCTATTCACTGAACTCATGGTAAACAAGAGGATATAATGTCCGTCTTTACAAACTGCACCCTTCATTCTGTGCCAGGTCCAACTCTTAGCCTTCAAGGCAGTGACCAAATTGGCCACGGAACATACAAATGCAGGGATATAGGGACCCACCAAAGAAATGCAGATTTATATTGCTAATATAGGTATGGGACAGGTTATCCAGAAAGCTCGAGACCTGGGGTTTTCCCAGATAGGGGATCTTTCCATAATTTGGCTCACCATACATTTAGGGGTTTTTGTATCAATGGTTGAACTTTAGAGCTTTGTGAGGTTTTTTTATACCTCAATTTTTTTCCATTTAAGAAAAGACTGGAATGGAAAAAAAATACTCGAATCGGTGAATTCCAGGTGAACAACCCGAAAACTCAAGTTGATCGAGTTTTCCACTGGAAAAAAGTTTTTGAGCGAAACCCAGAGGGGAGAAAAACAAACATCATAAAGGCTATTAACATCTTCAAATGGTTCAAGAGACCACTGTCATTGACTTCTACATGACCTTAACAGGTTTAAGGAGTATTTTCGGATTTCCAGCTTTGGGTATAATAAATCTCAAGAAATTTGGTTGTTTTTTTTTTTTTAACCCTGAAAAATTTTAGTTTTATTTTTAACTTTAAAATTTAGAGTTTTGACTGAAAAATAACCTCACATTTTTTAGGTTAAATACAACTCAACCTAAAAAAAAAAAAAAAAATAGTAAAAACGTATTTAAACATTAAATAAACCCAATAGGATTGTTATATTTTCCAATATGGATTAATTATATCTTAGTTGGGATCAAGTACAAGCGACTGTTTTATTATTACACACAAAAAGGAAATCAGTTCTAGACTTACCCGGTGTTCTCAAACGCTTCCTCTTTTATTAGGCATAGCGATTCCCCATGTGTTGTTATAAATATTATAAACATAAAAATTGTCTTTGGCATCATTTATCATTGAGATAACATCTGGGTCCCATTGCACATCTGTGTCTTACACTGAATCCCATTTTTTTCCCCCTTAATCTTTTCTTGCCATGTTTGTGCAAGTAAATACACCATGTTAGTAATTGTGTTTTCAATATAACTTTTTTTTTTTTTTAATTGTAAAAGGTGTTCAATGTAATCAAATTATTCATGTTTTCTTGCATCAAGGACAAAGGACAGACATTTCAATGCTCCTGATTTTTCAAGAATGAACGACCTATGGTGGCTTTTGAGGTCTGGACAGTGTTATGTTTGTGTCACATATTGACTTGACCCTTGGAAAAAGAGCTTCATCTTGGTCCCATCTGACCACAAAATATTTTCATTCAATAGAGTTGGGTCTCTCTTTTCTTGTAGTTGTCGGGCAAACACGATGCATTGAAACCTGTATCTCAAGCGTGGACTAAAGAGGAAGTGGAAAATTGAAGTTCAGAATGGATGTAGCACTGGGAGCAGGAAAGAAGAGTAAGACATGGACTGCTATTGGGCTTATTGATAAAATGGAAGAAAGGAGGGTGCAAAATACATAAAAATACTACAAAAGAACCAGTTTCAGCCTTTACACAAGGCCAAAGTAAGATTGGAGTACCTCAAGGACAAATAGAAAGATACTGCCCTTTAATCCTGATTTAAGCAGGAGAGTCCAGAATTGCAAAGTCAGGGACTTGCTGATGAAAAGTGTGCAGAGCAAATCGGGCTTGGCACAAACTGTCCAGCTTTTAATATACAAATATTTGAGGATATGAGTAGGGCTGTTGCCTTGATATCCCAGGATAATGAAATGAGTTACTGGTGGGATGTGAGGAGTTGTGGTTCAACAGCATCTCGAGGGGATTATTTTGAACATGAGAGTTCCTGAGCACTGACAGAGTCTGAATTGACTTTACTACTAAGCAACATTTATTGGTGGATTTCTCAAGGGTGGAGAGGAGCCTTGATTGCTTTGAAAGTGGAATACACAGCACTATTGTGGGGCGTTCTTACATTCCATATCAATAGAGTAGTTTCTGAATGCCTCACATCAAGCGCAGATGGCAGCTGAACAGGAAAAAAAATGTAAATTACACCTTTTCAGTATATCAAAAATGAACATTGTTCTTCTGTTTGTACATTTAGTTCATGCTGAAGTGGCTTTGAACAAAATATACTCAACAGCGTTATCAGGCTCAACGCTTCAGCGACAAATTAACTGTTCTCTCCAGTAACAAAAAGGTGCACGTTTTTCTTAGACTGCAACATCTGGGCGGCGCGCTCTGCCCCCACCACAGCAGCCAGTCTCTGGGCATCATACTTAGAGTAGAGCACAGTGCAGGTCCATGTGGCCTCTTCTCCACGGTGCCATGCCTTCATCATATTGCACACTTCACTGTAGAAATGGGGATAAGTAGGGAGCTCGTAGAAAATAAGGTTTCTGATGCCTTTCAATGTGTATCTAAAAAAAAAATAGACGCATCTTGAGATACATTTAAAATTATATAAAAACGTATGCAAATCTATTCAGTCTAGTAACCGACAACCAACACCCAGTTATCTACTCAAGGGCAGGTCAAACATTTGCTGGTGTTACAATCTATCCCCCAGGAACAACCCTGAGAGCGAAACACGTTGGGTAACAATGATGTGGCCGGCCCACTCACCTCTTGTAGAAGTGAAACCTCTCCGTGACCAGCAGAAACTGTCTCTCCCCCTTGAGGAAGAACTGCCGAGCTCTGGAAATTCCGGGCTTGTTTGTGTATTCACAGATGTGCGCAAAGTTCAGTTCTTCCTTCTTGAAGTAGTTCCGGAGTCGCACGTAGTCAAAGTAGGAAGGGACATAGATGAGCGTATGAGACATGATGGCATCCCGATACTGCGGCAGAATCTTGCTGGTAAAGAACTCGAACCTGAGCGGGAAACAATGATTATCACTTAATACATATTTGAAGGCATATATACCCAGTTTGAAAATTGTATCAATGCCCTACATGACATTTTCTGTGGCATCCACTGAAATGCCACCAGTCCAGGTCCGGACTGAGAATTAAAATAGGCCCTGGTATTTCAGGTACACAGAGGCCCAAACAGCCCACTAAATACTGACTTTTTATGGCACTTTATAGCAGCCCCTCTAGCATTTGCCAGAACCCACAGATTGCCAGTCCAGGCCTGAACCAGTCTGCACCAAAAGAGCTTTTAAAATTAGGCATGATGGTTTGAAGGGCCAGAGCATGAAGTTTGTGGTGCCAGCCAGATGCACGTATATCATTTAATTCCCTAATTAAATCATTAATTCCCAATTAAATCATGACAGTACAAAAAGTGGTGGTGCCAGCACCCTGTCAGTTTGGCGTAGTCAATCAATTACCTGGCATCTATGACAGAAAGCAAGCTGTCTGCCTCTAATCTCTGGAAGACGTGTGGGAGCTGGACCACAACATGACTGATAGAGCCAGTGATGGGCATGTTCCTAACTGCCACCTACAAGAAGATTGAGATGATCAATTATGCAAAAATGCAAGTGATTAACAAAATGAAATATACAAAGTTTCTACAAAGGGATTTATTTTGTGTTCTAACATTAAAGGGGAACTAAACCCCCCATGGGTAGGAGCTGTGACCTCCGCTACTTTAATTTGACATATCCTCACAATGAACCAAATAGCGTTTGAAAGGCAAACAACATGAACACACACACAATAACAACAAGGCAGGCCATTTAATGGATGGTGCTCACCTGCCCGCAGTAATTGAAGCAATGCTTGTTGAATATGGAGTTTATCTGAGGCTCCTGCAGGGAGCTAAACAGCAGCGTCTGCCGATAGTATTTGGCCCAGTTGCTGAGGTTCCACATGCGGACACGAGAGAAATCGACCCCATGAGACTCTGTGGGCTGCAGGTTGAGGTGGGCCATCAGGTGCTGCAACAGAAGGGAATGATGTCAGAGATATATATAGTGTATATATATATATATATATATATATATATATATATATATATATATATATATATATATATATATATATATATATATATATATATACTCACCGTTAAATCCATTTCTCTGTAGTCGATAGGGGGACACAGGGAATGAGTGGGGTTAAGCTCCACCCTCCAGGAGATAGGACACTTGCATAAATTAAAGAGAGGCATGCCAGAGGGTCTGGCTTTACCCCACACTGCAAAACTTATTCAGTTTGTACCAAAGAGAGACTGCTGAACAAAACTATATTCAACTTGCAGAACAGGTAACTCAGGGAAAATTCCCTCATGGACCAACATGGTAAACATCACGTAGCGAGGGCGGGGAGCCCTGTGTCCCCCTATCAACTACAGAGAAACGGATTTAACGGATTTTAACTACAGAGTCCTGTTTTCTCTGTCGTCTATGGGGAACAAGTGGGGACTTAAAGCAGCCCCAACAGCAGGGTGGGAGCGAGTGATTTGAGACATGTTATTGCACTATGGCGTGCAACACCTTGCGGCCAAAGGAGGCCTCTGCTGAGGAAAACGTGTCAAGACTATTGAATTGGGTAAAGGCATGAACAGAGGACCAGGTAGCTGCTCTGCAGATTTGATCCAGGGAGGCAGAGTTGTGCCACGCCCAAGAAGCTCCTATTGACCTTGTAGAGTGAGCTTGTACGCCCTCTGGTGGTTGTTTTCCTTTGGAGATGTATGCCTGACAGTGGCATCTTTAATCCATCGTGCAATGGAAGCCTTGGATGCCGCAATACCTCGCAGAGGCCCAGTGGATACCACAAACAACGTCTGGGAACGTCAAAATGACTTGGATCCATCAATATACCAATGAAGGAGTACATCCAGGCTGTGAAGTCGTTTTTCTTTACTGTTCTTGGGTTCCAGACATAGAGATGGCACCACAATTTCCTGATTCATATGGAAGGAAGACACCACCTTTGGGAGAAAGGATGATACAGTACGTAACACAGCTTTATCGTTATGGAATACTAGGAAAGATGGGTCACAGGATAGGGCGCTGGGTTCAGAAACTCTTCTGGCCGAAGAAATTGCCATCAGAAACACTACCTTCCAGGTCATCCACTTGTCAGATATTGTCCTTAGAGGTTCAAATGGGGGGGTCTAGACGAGCCTCCAGTACTGTGTTGGTGAAACAACATGAGCTACTCATTGCAAGAAGGTACGGATGGAGTTGTCCAAGGCAAGGCGAGACTGAAAAAGAGCTGATAGAGAGGAGACTTGTACCTTCAACTAACTCAACTTGAGGCCCAACTGAAGACCCGGTAGCAAAATGGAGAGGATTCTAGGTATGTGGCATTCGAGAAAGGGAGATTGTGCCTCTTTGCACCAATTCCAATAGCTGCGCCAAACTCTGTGGTAGGCCTTGGATGATGTGGGCTTGCGTGACTTCAACATAGTGGATAGGACCTCTTCGGTTATGCCTCGTCTTCTCCAGATAGCTGCTTCAACAGCCATCCCATCAAAGCGAATAGCCCCGGGTTGTGGTGGACTATGGGCCCCTGGAACAGAAGATCGTTCCTGGCTGTTAAACGTACATCTCCTGAAGATCCATGAACCAGGTTCTCCTGGGCCAGTAAGGGGCTATCACAATCACCCTTATTTAGGATTGCCTGATCTTCTTCAGAACCCGAGGCAACATGGGAAGAGGGGAAAAGATGTATGCTAGGTCGAATCGCCAATTCTGTGTCATAGCGTCCACTCCCACTGCCATCGGGTCCCTGTGAGCGGGCGAAGAATCTTGTCACCTTACGATTGGATCTGGATGCCATCAGGTTGATCTGGGGCAGCCCCCAATGTTTCATCAGCTCCGCAAAGTTCCCATTCCCCAGGGTCTAACAGGTTCCGACTGTGGAAATCCGCCTTCGTATTGTCCACTCCCGGAATGTGAATGGCGGACAGCTGCACCGAGTTGGACTCCGCCCAGCTTAATATTTGTTTGGCCACTGATAAAGCTGCCTTGCTGCGGGTACCTCGCTGCCTGTTTATATAGGCTACAGTGGTGGAGTTCTCGCTCTGTACTCAAACTGACTTTGCTTGTAGAAGGTTTGACCAGCGATGGAGGGCCAATCTTACCGCCTGGAGCTCCAGAATGTTTATTGGTAGTTTGGTCTCAGCTGGGGACCATGGACCTTGAAGTGATAGGTTGTTCCATGTTGCCACCCAACCTTGGAGACTGTTGTCTGTGGTGATGACGGTCAAGTCTGGCATGGCCCAGGATTGGCCTTCCGACAAGTTGTTTAGTTGGATCCACCAGCGGATAGAATGTTGGATTGTAGAGGCCGGAGGTGAATCTGCGCAAACGGTACTGCCTCTATGGACGAAACCATCAATCCCAGTACCTTCATTGCCAGGTGTATTGTGGGATGTTGGATGCGCAGAAGACCTTAACGTGATCTCTTATTCTCAACTGTTTGTCTTGGGGTAATCTCACTCGCTGTGTCAGAGTGTTGAATTAGAGACCCAAGAATCTGCTCTTGGTCTGGGGAAGAAAAGTGCTCTTTCCCCCCGTGCCTTGAGAGATGATCTTCTCAAGTTCCTCCCCAAAAAGTCACTGCCCCTTGAATGGTAGTGAGGTGAGTGACTTCTTGGAGCTGAGATCAGCCATCCAGCTCTTTAGCCAAAGTGTTCTACGATCGGCTACCGATAGTGCGGAAGTGCGGGCGGTAATCTGCATCACACCGATAAGATGAGGCCTCAGCAATAGAATGTGCTGAGGGTAGGAGTTCCGATCTGGGAACTCCCTCGTGGATATCTCTGATCAGGGATTCGGACCATGCTTGAATGCCCCTGGCTACCCAGGTGGAGGCCAATACTGGGCTTAAGGTGGATCCAGCTGATGAATACAGTGCTCTCAGGAATCCCTCTAGACGTCTGTCTGACGGATCCTTAAATGCTGACAGGAAGGGCGGTGGCCTTAGATAGTCTAGACACAGGAGCGTCGACTGTTGGAGGCATTGACCACTTGTCCACCAATTCCTTAGGGAAAGGATAGGATTTAGAGCATTTTCGAGTAGCCTGAAATTTCCGTTCTGGCGAGTTCCACTCCTCCTGAATAATGCCGAGGAGTTGGCCGCGTGAATGGAAGGATGCAGAGGACTTGTGTTGTCGTTTGAATAGGCTTGCGGTCTGTGTTTGTTGATCCTCCAAGTGAGTAATTTATAGTATCTCAAGTACTCCTTTAATGATGTTATCAATATCATGTTGCACTTCACGGCCAGCGGGCTCCTCGTCTTCCTTCTCCCCTGATGAAACATCGGAAGGTGGCAGTTCGCCCTCGGAGTGAGAAGATTCTGCTCCGGCTGAGGAACCATCTGAAGGTGTACGGATAGTCACATCCCCTCTTGCATTCTCTGATCTCTTACATTTAGAGCTGGATTTGTGATACAGCTTTGCTAACGCTTTGCCCAGATTATCAGCAATAGATGGTAAGCTCTGTAAGGAAGCGAGGGACTGGGACAGTTGAATTGCCCAAAGGGGTGGTAGTGGGTCTGAGGAAGGGCCTGCGACGCTCCCCTGTGCTGAGTTCAGCCTCTTGGGTGGCGTTCCCGGACTGAGCTGTCATGGGAGCTGGGGGGAGTCCCTGGGGTGGGTACAACTCCTTGTCCCTTGGAGCAAGATGTGCAGAGGGGCTCACCCTGACCCCCTGGAATCTTTGCCTGACATTTTGCGCAAAACTCTGCCCACACATGTGCGTCACTCCCTGCTCAGGCCAGAAGCCGTGAGCCCCAGCACAAGAACAGTGATGGACTCCCCAGAGGACAAGGTCTGAGTCGGAGGAGCATAGGGGGAACCCCACGAGCACCTGACTAAGCATCTGCTCGGCCCGCTCGTTTTCCACAGTGCAAATAAAAAAAAAATATCTGTGCAGACAGGGAGAAAGGTAGAAACCGAATAAACCTACTCACGATTTTTCACCTCATCGGCCAGGCCTCTGGAAGGTCGTTATAGCCCACTGGCTAGGGAAAGGACCCCGGTAGGTTAGTCCCACGCAGTGAGCCATCCCATTAGGATACAGTTAACCATGTTCCTGGAATGGCCCCATATGCCTATTAACACAGGCTAGCAGTATGTACATAGGGAAGCTGGTCCATCCTCCTTGAAGCAGGAAAACTGGATAGGTTTTGCAGTGTGGGGTAAAGCCAGACCCTCTAGCACGCCCCTCTTTAATTTATGCAAGTGTCCTGCCTCCTGGAGGGTGGAGCTTAACCCCACTTGTTCCCTGTGTCCCCCATAGACGACAGAGAAATTTATATATATAATATAAATAAATCCTGTTCTAGAGAACACGCCCTCTCTTCTGCCACATACCCTTAGCTCTGGATTTCTTACTTTATATGTCTTAAATACAAGATATGTTTAAACAGACAGAACCAAACAACAGTTTTGTGCATTGTCGCAGGCTGAGCAAGATCACCAGACAAGGTGCGAAACAATGATTGCTGATCCAGCCATCGGTGCAAAAGCGGAGTAACCAAAAGAAAAAAAATAGACTTACCAACACGTGTTCCCAGTTCTGCATGAGGTATAAATCCGTTTGATCCAGAATGAGAACTTCTATGGAAGACAGAAAATCGAAGTCCCTCTTCTTCTCCCCTTCGCTGCCAATGATGGTTCGCAAGCCAAGGGGGGAGGCGATAATAATGTCGGAGGAGTAGAAGGGAGAGTACAGTCTCATGCTCTTCTGCAAAATGGCGACTCCTAATTATGCATGGACAAGAGTAAAAAGTCACCATCCAATGATGAACGAGCACAAGATACCTCCTCCTTCAAGCTGCCATGTACCATGATACAGAGGGCTCAGTTTAGAAGGAAATTTCCATTCCTTACCTATCCTGAAGTGGTCATCAATGTTTCCAGCAAACACGGCTTCATAATCATCGGGTCTCTTCAAGTTTGGGGGCCTGTCTTCTGGCTCAGATCCAAATTCGTCTTTGAACCTCTTCTTGTTGCTTACGTCAACTTTCCGGTCTCCAACCTCCATCAGGCTGATTAAAATCTGCACTATGCGTAAGGCGGATTCCCGGAATGGCACAACAATGAGGACCTGAAAGCATTAAACACAAGGATTTTACATTTATATATTAAAATGCTTGTTTGGTCTCCCTTTCTAATCTATGAATGTACAGATACATACATACATATAAGTCACCCAATGTAAATGGACCCAGGAACTACCTACCTGTAGCCTCAATATGGCAACCATTAAGAGGAGCCCTTCCCTATAGCTTTGACTACTGTATTCAGAGCAGCAATGTCCCTACACATTTTTGCTTTATTGTCCATACGGATACTTTTATTATATACCAAACAATCACATCATTGACAATACCAGCATCATCCTCCTGACATAGGATTGGCCGAGCTCAATGAAACATGATCATCAGAAGGTTGAAAGCACCTTAATTTCTTTGCACTATATCGTTATTAAGAGTATGGGAGCAATTCATATAAAACAAAATCCATCCCTATGATACCTTTGGTCTTGTTAGGCCCTGGTCCCTTAGGTCTTCTTCATCCATCCCTGGTTTTTGCTCTCTCTTCTGGGAGTTGTTATTTAGTACCTGGGAGTTTGCTTTCAGAACATGGTTCAGTGCATGGAGACAGTACACGTGTCTGATCTCCTCACCTTGCGCAGTAGGGGTCCGAGCTGGATAGAAAAAGTCCCTGTAAGAGTTCATGATGCTGAAAAGCTCTCTCTGCAGTGGGGTGAAATTCTGTTCATTAGGAGCAGACAGGAAGGGACTGTTCACTTTGGGCCACGTGGAGAAGAGAGGCTTGTGCAAATACAGCTTGTGCAGGTCAGGCTCTTTCTCTGATTTTAAGGGCTGGACCTCAGGAAGAAAGCTTGAGATAACCAGCTGACCCAAGGCTGGCCACTGAAACCAAAAGTGAACATAAAAACGTCACAAAATTAAATCTTTACATGTAACATGACGTATGCACATATAGGTAAGTAGCTTGATGGTAAACCATGTGTAAAGGCCTCCATACACGGGTAGATATAAGTCGGCAGCTTATTGGGCAGCGTGTGGGGCCCCGACAGGCTTCCCTGGTCGATATCTGGCCACAATTCGGCTAGATGTAGATCGGGCTTAAAAATCCCGTTGGATCGAGGACTGCATCAGTTCGTTGATGCAGCCCTTGATCCGACTGCCTGTTATGATCTGGATCAGCCGATCGCCCACCTCAAGGTTGGCATATTAGGGAGAGATCTGCTCATTTGGCAACCTCGCCAAATGAGCGGATCTCCATATGTATGTCCAGCTTAAGTCCCATAAGAATCCATTTGTTTGTTATCTCATATAAAGGAACAAGAGTGTCAATATAAGGGAGATATGGAGATGCCTCCAGCTTAAATGATTTCATATATACTATATTACATTTTCAGGAGCATAATTTTATGTCATTCGTAGACATGAATGGAACCTGTGGGCTGGTGGGAACCATACATAACTGCAGAGGGGCCCACAGGCCACCATCCATTGTATAGCAATGTTGGTATCAGCGGTGGGTTCAAGTCATCTACATGGAAATTTATGCAATAGGATCATTTCCTTTACAGCCCTATTGATACTAAGTTGCGAGTAAGACATCTTTACCCAAAACAGTGTCTGCATTTTCTTTTGAGCACCCAAATGCCATAAAATGGAATGATTTTAATTGATGAATATAAAAAGTGTTTTGCACCAGGGCTGCCCCCAAAAACCCATTGTCCTAACATTAAATGTGATTTTTCTCTAAAAAATGTACACTTACGCAAAGTCTAATTAACCCCCATACCTTCAGTGATGCCTTTTTATGATTTGTACTGATCTTACTGATGTCTTGCTCTTCCAACTCCCTGCTGACATGCTGAACAAATGGGTCTGTAAAGAGGAAGGGAAAAAGGCAACGATCAGAGCTAGCGCCACATGTAATGGAACAGAGTATGACCCCATTTTAACACAAGCAGAGCAGGGAAGCAGTGACGTTTGCTGCCGTTACATATTTTCACTCAGCCACACCTCTAGGGGCAGTTATTCATTATATAAAATGTCGTTTCTAGAATAGCAGCACTCTTACGACTATCAGGCAGTTCTATAGAGAGCGTTGAACTTACAAGGTTCAGGCAAGCTCATCGCCTTTAAGCATTACATTTTGGAAACTCCAGGGAATTTAAACCAGCTTGCTGTCAGTTGTAACTGAACTACAAGGCGCAGTGCACAGTTCTGTGGTCACAATGGATTTGGCTAGATATTCAGTGCAGGGTCCCCTTTGTGCCCACCATGTTATTTATTTTGTACAAATTAGGATGGAGAAACCATGTAAGAGAACTGGCACTGACCACAGCCCATCCCAACCTACAAATAAAAAATAAAATCCCCTAGTGTTACCTTCTGTAGCCACAGTGGAACAGGAGACTCCGTCGTTCTTAGAATCCTCATTGTCGGCATCCAAAAAATTTGTTTCTAAACTAAATTTAGATTCATGTTTTGCATCAGTGAATTCCCCAGCATCCTCTGCAGCCGGCTTCCCTGCTCCATCCTCCTCTTCATCATTGTCTCCCTCTTCCTCCGCCTCTCCAGTTATGTCTACAATAATAACACCGATTTATCGGCTTTTACAGATAATAAAAAATGTCGGCACAGTTATATAAAAATACCCGAGGAACATTTAATAATAATACTTTTGCTTGTCCCCCTGTGAGCCATTACCCTTAGAACCTAATGTTATAGAAAGACCTGCACGGTGTGCCTTCACAGACATAATCTATGCGACATCTCAGACAAAAACAATTTAGCCATCACACTTTGTTCTTTTTAGGAAAAATAAAAGAAATATATAACCGGTTTTACCAGTGACACATTGCATCTTCTTTATGGCTAAACAGTTACTTGTATTTCACATGGGGAGGGACCTTAAAAACCAAAGATACTTTAGCCAAAATGTTGCCTTTAACTAAAAGCTAAAAGGATATTAAAACACTGAATAGTTCTGCATGAGGAATAAAATTACCATCCATTTCCCCATCGCCTTCTCCAGACACTTCTCCTTCACTCTCATCTTCTTTATCCTCATTCTCTGCTTCCGATTCCTCATGAAGCTCCTCTGCCTCATCATCTTCTTCTACTGGTTCTTCTTCCTCATCGTCACTTTCATCTTCCTCTTCGTCGGAAACGCTTTTTAAGGTAGCGAGGAGTTGGTGGTACATATTGACCTGCTCTGGCTCACTCTCTGCCTCGCTCTCACTTCTGGATTCATCCTCTGAGCTCTCAGGCTAAGAACAAGCGACACTTATACATATCAGTTCTGTTAAAAAGTGCATTTGTGTAGTAGATACAGGCAGATTACCAATATGGCTGGTAAATTAGCATGAATGACCACCAAATGTTATCATGCTCCCTTATGCCACAGCCTGTGTAGGTATTACAGTTCTACACCCATATAAGTTGAAACAGAAAGCTACTGGGGGGGAGTAAAGTCATAAACTGTATATCTGTCCATTTGTTTAATGAAACTGTTAAAAGATTCAGGCACAGCATTTCTCTGCAGCAACTACAGGTTTATTTAAATTGGAAAGTCCTGGCAGTAGAGTCACTCACCAGCTGAACGACTTGAGTTGCTTCGTGTTTTTTGGAGACTCTGCGAAGAAAAAACAAATGGATCAGATCCACTTTACAATGTTTGATAACAGGCAGGTGGATCCACCAAGACAGTCTTCACCATGTATCAACCTCCTGAAAACATCTACTGAAACTGTGAGCTGTTTAATTAAAAGGAGGGGCGTCTAAACAACACAGTTACTGGAAAGTAATCTGCCACTATCTTCTATTTAGCCACCAGGGGGCAAGATGGTAGCCAACAGATGAATTGAACAATAATTGGTTGGGATGTGGTTCAACTGTATATTTTCTACTTAAGTCCCCTTTAACGTCACACATGTGGCCCCTGACTAGTGGAAGGAATTATACACTGTGTTATAGCACAGAATGCATTTATAACCTATAAATTTACATATAATATTGCTTCCTGTGAGCCTCCTAGTGGGTTCCCTAGTGTAGGGGGGCACAATTAAACATGAAGGGTTCACCTGCTGGGCATCATTGGCAATGTAAAATCCAAAATAAATACTTAAGCATGTGGCATATTAAAGAATCTTACCAAACTGGTATATACATTTAAGTAAATATTGCCCTTTTTCCTTGAACCACCATTTTGTGATGGTCTGTGTGCTGCCTCAGAGATCACCTGACCAGAAATACTGCAGCTCTAATTGTAACAGGAAGAGATCACCTGACCAGAAATACTGCAGCTCTAACTGTAACAGGAAGAAGTGTGGAAGCAAGACACAACTCTGTCTGTTAATTGGCTCATGTGACCAAACATGTTTGGTTTGTTTGTGTGAATTGTAAGATCCCACAGGGCTGCCCTTATTTTTTTAAAATGGCAATTTTCTATTTATGATTACCCAATGGCACATACTACTAGAAAAGTAAATCATTATGAAATTGGTTTATTTACATGAAGCAGGGTGTTACATATGAGCTGTTTTATGCAATATACTTTTATAGAGACCAACGTCGTTTGGAGGTATAGTTTTCCTTTAACATAAATTGTGCTTACATGGATGAGTTCATATTCCTCCTGCAGTCAAACACTAATCATTCTGAAGACCTTCAGCCATGAGCACAAAACAAAGTAAAGGCTACAGCGCTCTGTGGATTCCTCGGCTTCCATACACAGGATCTGAAGTCTTTCAACAAAGAATCAACCCCAAAAAAACCCTCTCAGTGTGCAAGACTTCTAATCCATCCAGCTCAGGGGGTGCCAACCTTCCATCGCCCACATATTCCTGGCACTCGAGGTCCTTCTTTAACTATTCCTGAGATTCATAACAGGCTCTGGTACATAGAGGCCCAATCAACTCCCAATAAATAGTGCAGCAGCCCCTCAGCCACAGCAGCAGCATCTCCTGGATTCTACAGTCAGCCCACATCATGTCCCGGTGTCCCCCCCCCCCGTTTGGCGGGTACCCAGCCAAATTGGGCTACTAATTTAAAACCCAGGCCTTTCTCTGGTTTGTACTCTGGAAACCAGCCAAAATGTTTTCTTGCTCTAAGTTGCCAAGCCTGTGTCTCCCAATGCATGTTGGGGAATGTAGTTTTTGTTTAACAATTTGCCTACAATAAGACTACAATACCCAGCATGCAGTGGGACTGACTTGTGTAGAAGTCAGGGTTATGAGATTTTTGGATCTGTACCCTAGTCTCCCGTCACCCTTAAATTGCATTTTCTGGTGATTTTCCTCAATTTCAGACAATTTTGG
Source organism: Xenopus petersii (assembly GCA_038501925.1). Taxonomy (NCBI): domain Eukaryota; kingdom Metazoa; phylum Chordata; class Amphibia; order Anura; family Pipidae; genus Xenopus; species Xenopus petersii. Next base: position 165,603,940 of record CM076680.1, on the reverse strand, counting down.
GGCAAAAATCTTCTGGCCACCAAAATGTCTACAGGCTGACGTGTTTTACCAATATTTATTGTAATTGTATATATTAGGGTCTTATGGGGTCCCTATACCTCCTGGACCCCCTCTGTAGTTACTCCCCCTGGTCTGTCCCATTTTACTTCATGGAAAAATTTGCAAAAAAAAGGCGTTTTTTTCACATATATTCATTTATTTTTTTTAGACTTTTTTTCACTGCACATATAGGGCTATTTTGTGGCTATTTTTGATGTGACTCTCTGCTAGTTTTGGGCTGGTTTTTAAAAATTACACCTGACAACCCTGTACCCCGCCCACAAGCAACAGGTCTGACACTGCAGCTGTGGGTAGAGAGATGCGGGGGGGGGATAAAAGTGATTTGTGTGCTCCTCCCCGGCAGTCACTGTATATATATATATATATATATATATATATATATATATATATATATATATATATATATATATATATATATATATATATATATGAACACAAGAGTAATATATGGAGTTATGTCTATAAACAAATATAGTCGCATCTTACGCATCATAGAAGGGGTGCTGTTCCCCAAATTCCTTCAGGTGTTTCTTCTGCTTCTTACTCAAAGCGCTAATGGCCTCGTCCCTCCGGAGCTTTCGCCTCTTCCCCATATCTTCTGAGAGGCTGGACCCTGCAGCTCACCCACGTGTCGCCTACCTGGCTGTTTGGCTTCCGGCGCATAGTTGATGACGTTAACCAATGAGAGTGAGGACGTCTGTTTTCTCGCTGTACGGCTGATTTTGCCGCGTAAACAGTCAGCTGACACATGGGAGTGACGCAAACATCAGCCGACCGTGAGTTGCCGGCTTCCAGTAGGCATTGCGAGGTATTCAGTGCTTCCGGTTACACCATGGATCCCGCGGTGCAGACAGGGTTAGACGGAGAGTCGCTATCTCAGCCGGGTCGGCTTCCTGAGAGGCTGCAGAGGAGGGACGAAGAGCGGCAGCGGGAGGCGGGCAGGAAGCGGCAGGAGAAGGAAGGCCGCGCGGTGCTGGAGGAGAAGAGCGCGCATTTTATCGCTTCTTTCGGCTCTGAGAAGGCGGCAATTGAAGAGGCTTTGGGCAGCGCGGAGGCGGGGTCGCTGGATGAGGCGGCGGGTCGGTTGCAGCGACTACAGAAGCTTCTCAATGACAGTCTCATGTTCCTCCCGTCCTACGACATCCGCCAGGCCCAGGAGGCGATCGGCCGAATACACGGGACACTGGAGGAGAAACGCCAAGCGCTGCAGCCCCGGGGGAAGTTTACCTTTAAATCCCGCAGGAAAGAGGCGGCGACCCCTGCAAGTCAGCCGACCCCCGCGGGACCTCAGTCCAGAGCCAGAGAAGCTCAGAAGCAGATTCAGTGCGGGTTAGAGCAAATGTCGGGGCAGACGGTGAATATGGAGTCGGCTGAGATCCAGAGGAAAGACGTGGAGCTGAAGCAACTACAAGACTGTACCGTGTCCCTCACCGGCTCCCCCGCGACCCTCCATATCCGGGGTCTGCGACGCTGCAAAGTCCTCTGTGGCCCCGTGTCCTCGTCGGTGTTTGTGGACGATTGTAGCGACTGTCTCTTCGCCTTCCCCTGCCAACAACTCCGCACCCACAACTCCCTGCGCTGCCGCTTCTACCTGCACGTGACCAGCAGGGCCATCATCGAGGACTGCGCCCACCTCAGCTTCGCCCCCTTCACCTGGACCTACGAGGGCATCGCGGGTGACTTCGCAGTGTCAGGTCTGGACAGAGACTCGAATAACTGGAACCAAGTGGATGATTTCAACTGGCTGGTCAGTGACGTCCCTTCCCCAAACTGGGGGGTCATTCCAGAGGGGGACAGGGTCACACAATGGCTCTAATCTCTGGCCCAAGAGAATTATCACATTATTTCACATGAAAACCATCCAGTGAAGTCCGAGCGCTACTTACCCTTAAGCTATTTGCTTTCCAAACTCCAATTCTTTCCTTGTGGACAATTGGAACCTATTGATTCAGCTTCACCTTTATTTGCACAGGAACAACCTGCAGGAGTCGGACGGCGAGTCAAATAGGCCCTGGCGATTCAGGTTCTTAGAGGCCCAATCAGCCCCCACCAGCCCACTAAATACGGACTTTCTATGGCACCTTATAGCAGCCCCTCTGGCATTTGCCAGAACCCACAGATTGTCGTTCCAGACATGTGTAAGACTACGGGCCGTGTTTGGGCAGAGTCATCGGCCGCCGGTAACAAGTAGAGAATTGTGTAACTACATCCCACAACCCAACTGGCGCGTCAGCCCTAAAGAAGAGTTCCCAAGTGGATCCGATATCTCCTTATACTGAACTATATTTGTTAAACCCAAATATAAGCACCTTTACTGAGCAGTGAAGAAAAATTCCAAATCTACCGAACACATGACCCGAAATATAATCAATTTAGTGGCCTGGAAAACCCGAGAACCTTGAGGGTCTTCCCACAACCCAGCTGGAGCGTCAGCCCTAAGGAAGAGTTCCCAAGTGGATCCGATATCTCCTTATACTGAACTATATGGACATTTGTTGAACCCAAATATAAGCACCTTTACTGAGCAGTGAAGAAAAATTCCAAATCTACAGAACACAGACCCGAAATGTACAAATACAGAGATACTACTGATCCTGGACCCTCACAAAAAAACACATAATCTGGGTGCCCCCCATACTCGTAATTTAGTGGCCTGGAAAACCCTAGAACTTGAGAACCATGAGGCTCATGTAGAGTCAAAATGATCGTTCCTTGGATTACAGTCGAATTATTGGTTCCTAAATCCTTGCCAGGGCCAAGATCAAAGCCTGTTAATGTGATATTGGAGAAGAATGATCCCCCCAGATGGCCCTTTCAGAGTCCCCTTTAGGTGATGTTAGGGGTAACACTAGTAAATAGTCTCGGAACTGTGGCAGAATTACTGATCCGGCTTTTTTATGCTGCATCTTTAACCTTGTCATGATCTCAGCGGCGGAAGGGAACCATATAAGAGCCCATAACCTCTGGAATAGATTAGTTCTGAGAAAGGGTTAAACATGTCAATAAGCTGCTTTGTTAAAGGGGTTCACAATTGAGTAAACATTTCATATGATGAAGAGGGATATTCTGAGACAATTTACAATTGGTTTACATTTTTTATTATTTGTGGTTTTTGAGTTATTTAGCTTTTTATTCAGCAGCTCTCTATTTTGCCATTTCAGCTTTCTGGTTGGTAGGGTCCAAATTACCCTAGCAACCATGCATTGATTTGAATAAGAGACTGGAATATGAAAAGGAGAGGCCTGAATAGAAAGATGAGTAATAAAAAGTAGCACAAACTATAAAATTTTAGCCTGTTTTTTAGATGGAGTCAGTGACCCCCATTTGAAAGTTGAGTCAGAAGAAGAAGGCAAATAATTCAAAAACTATTTTTTTTTAAAAAATGACCAATTGCAAAGTTATGTTGAATTAGCCATTTAACATAATAAAAGTTAACTTAAAGGTGAACCACCCCTTTAACTAGATGTGCCGTTCCAGTTGGATACTGTTGTTATGTGAGGCTCTTGTTTTCCTATAAATATATATTTCTAAAACATTGAGTTTACAGTCCCCTTCCTGGTAAGCATGTTAAAGCCTAATTGTTATCCCAAGAGATGTAAAGCCAACACATTTTTGTATTGTTAGATCAGCTTGGTGGAGGTTCCTGCTGCGTCCACTTTGGCTGGTGTGTGTTTCAAAACATTTGTGATGTCACTTTAAGAACTGATTCTAATGTTCTCTGGTCTGTGATAATTACCTGCCCGTAACACGAGTTTTTTGGTAGTGTATGAAAAGGTATGACGGCCAATGTTTGGAACTTCCTGGGGTAGAGGAGTAACTTGCTGTGACCAACAAGCAAATGATAGTGCCTTAAATGTTCAGCCTTGGCCCAGCTGCCACCCACAACCTGTAACTGACAGTTGGAAGGCTGTTTCACTCCGGCAGGTTACAGTATCTGTGTCAGAAGCAGAAGATCTTGACGTGGGTTGTGAGAAAATGGAGAGTCCTTGCCAGAAAGCTGTTGGGAGAAATAACCGTGCCACATGCATCTAAGCTCTTTAATATGTTCTATAAAAATAGTTTTATTTGTATTTCTGTGTGCGATACGCTTTCCTCACATATTAACTGTCCCGATGTATTATCCATTAAATTATACTTCAACCCTCTGAATTCTAGTGAAGACGCCAGCACTTTCATCTAACCAGTGTTTCCTTTTCAGATCCTTTTCTGTACGGCCAATAAAGACTAAAGTTGGCCACGCTGGGCAAGCGCCAAATGAGCAGATCTCCCACACGCTGGGACAAATAGGGCAAATATGTTGGTCTGGGGGTTAAAGTTGTAGGGAGGGGTGTGTGTATGGATGCTGGGCTTTCATTTGTAGGGGTTAAACTTGATGGACTTTGTCTTTTTTCAACCCAATTTAATTAATAATAATTTTTTTTATTAAAAAATTCGTTAGTGTGGAAAAAAAAAACAGACATCTAAAATTTTTAAACCACTAAGTCTGTATTAAGAAATAACTTACCAAAGCTCCTCTTCAGAAAGGTTGATCCATCGTGCGGTGCTCAATTTCTCCTCCCTGCCTTCCTTATAGGAGATAACCAGGGAGGAGAAATCAAGCGCCACATGATGGATCATCGCCTTTTCTGAAGAGGAGTTTCGGTAAATTATTTCTTAATAAAGACTTGGAGATTTGAAAGTTGAATATGCCTTTGTGGACTTTCGACCTACATTAACACATTTTTTAATAAAAAAAATTGATGTTGCTGATCCTTTAACAATCGGATCAAACTCTGGACCTCCGGAGACCCATTAGGTGAGGAATTTTGAACATGATTCTTCTCCAATGATTTTCAGACATGGAGATTCTTGGACAGATATCAATTATATTGGCCATTGAGCTGCTTCCTTAACACGGGCCAATAAGCTGCCAACTTGGTCTGGTGGGGGTGGAGTCATCAGATTTATTGGCCTGTTTATGGCCACCTTATGTGTCTTCTGCAGATGAGAACAATGTTATTTTTCATACCGCACACCTGTAGTTCACCAATCCTGCAACTGGTGGTGCGTTTCTTCCGTTGACCCGGACGGGTCCCTTAGCAACGAATGTGTATAGAAAACGGATCCCCGCGCACACACACACGCAGTCATACTGCAGAAATACTGTGGAAAGTTGCATCATGGGAAAAGAAGGCAGGGGAAGTTGGGCTTAAATGGGTTACTGCACTAAGAATTGTATCCTGATCTGATGAAGGGTGGGTGTTCCGTGTTCCCCCCCCCCCCCCCGAAACGTTGAATGTTTGGTGGCTGAATAAAAGGGGATACTCCCCAACTGCATTAACCAGTGTGTGTGCGGATCCGTTTTCTATACACATTCTGCTGGTGAGAAGCAGTTCTATACCAGCATTGCATTACTGCAATTATTTGGGATATTGGATTACTTCAAATACAAAATCCAGCTGCGCTGGTTTCAATTTAGTAACATTTATTAGACACGTCCCCTGGTAACATCGGCAATGAGGATTGGAAGCACAAGCGATCGCCCAGAAAATGCAACTTATTTTTGCACTAATTCAAGCTGGCCCCGTGGCTGTGTGGCCCCAGTTCAGACTGATGGAAGATTTCTTTTAAATGAAAACTATACCCCCAAAATGAATACTTGAGCAACAGATAGTTTATTTCAAATTAAGTGGCATAATTAAGGATCTTACCAAACTGGAATATATATTTAAGTAAATCTTGCCCTTTTACATCTCTTGCCTTGTGTCGCCATTTTGTGATGGTCTGTGTGCTGCCTCAGAGATCACCTGACCAGAAATACTGCAGCTCTAACTGTAACAGGAAGAGATCACCTGACCAGAAATACTGCAGCTCTAACTGTAACAGGAAGAGATCACCTGACCAGAAATACTGCAGCTCTAACTGTAACAGGAAGAAGTGTGGAAGCAAAATACAGAACTCTGTCTGTTAATTGGCTCATGTGACCTAACATTATTATTTATTTATTAACATGTATTTATATAGCGCCAACATATTGCGTAGCACTGTGACATATATGGTTTGTTTGTGTGCACCGTGAATCGTACAATCCCAGGGGGCGGCCATTATTTTTTTTAAATGGCAATTTTCTACTTATGATTACCCAATGGCACATACTACTAGAAATTATGAAAATGGTTTATTTACATGAAGCAGGGTTTTACATATGAGTTGTTTTATGCAATATCTTTTTATAGAGACCTACATTGCTGTGGGGGATAGTTTTCCTTTCATCAGGACCCAGAATTGAAATTGTGTTTAAATAGATTCCAGGGGAGCCTTTTTTAAAGGAACAGTTCATTGTAAAAATCAAAACTGGGTAAATCGATAGGCTTTGAAAAATAATGGATGTAGAACAGAACACTACTTCCTGCTTTTCAGCTCTCTAACTCTGAGTTAGTCAGTAATTATAAGGGGGGGCACATGGGACATAACTGTTCAGTGAGTTTGCAATTGATCTACGGCATTTAGCTCAGATTCAAAAGCAACAGTTATGTCCCATATGCCCCCCCCCCAAGTCATTGATTTACTGCAGTGGAAAGCAAGAGAGCTGAAAAGCAGGAAGTAGTGTTCTGGCTATTATGTTACACATCCAGTCACTCCAGCCTTTATACATTACATTTTGGCCTAACTAACTATATTTAAGACATGTTGCACTCATTTTGCACATGGAAACATTATGCACAGCCAATCTATTTACCCAGTTTTTATTTTTACACTGAACAATTCCTTTAAAAACCTTTCGTTTAATTCTAGTAAAATAATCTTCGTTTTTTAGTCATTGTTAAACCATTGAATGCTGTGATCTCAAATGCCCAGTTTTATAATTTCATGGCATATTTGGTGCAGTGCCTTATGCTTATAGGATTCATTTCCTCTACCTGCGCTTAGCTTTCTGCTCTTTCCTGTTTCCTAATGCTTTGAGAGCCAATGAATGTGCAGGGGCGTAAGTCTGAGCTACTCTGGCAACAAATCCCATGTGCTGTAGAACAGAACCTGAATTGATAGGGTCGTTCTCTGTTCAGTCCATGATCCACCAGAGAGTCCATTTTGCTGGTCAACACTGAAATCATATACATGACAAACACCCCTCATACACCCAATTGGTGCCTCCCCTGCATTCCATTGAGATAATGTCTCCTTTCAGCCACTTACACAAGCAATTCATTGATGGTTGAAGCTTTGCTGATGTTCTTTATGGAAACATAAACTCTTGACATAGTGAAGGCATTTTGGAGCAACTTCACATGAGACGGTTGTGTCCAATCCTTTCACATGAAGCTCTTCCATCATTACTTTTATCAAATAGACACTGTGTGATTGGGTAAGAATGATAGACTACCAATGACCGACCAACAGGTATAAGTGGCCATAGACGTGTCTCACCATCCTTTAATTGTTGCAACATCTCTTTCTTTTCCATCAGGGCCAATAACCCAATACACAAAGATAGCAGCGTCCCTCTGGCCCTAAAACTGGAGTATTAAGGGTTATAACATAACAGGTGGACTATGGAAGGTGATACCTGAGATAGTTGCATATTAGGCAACACTCAAACACCAAGCTGGGTCAGTAACACCTTCACAGGAGCCTGGGGTTTTAAAGCAACATAGTACTTTCACTTCTTCCTATTTCTGTTAAACTCGTGCAAAGGGAAAGTATTAAATAGGAAACACAAATAAATGCCTCTGGCCATAGAAATAACATTAAACTTCCAGCAGGTGGTGCAATTCAAACAGATTTAGGTCTTAGCGTCTTAGCCTGTTGCTGGTGGAGAGTAAATACCCTTCAACAGGATCAAGTACAACGGTAGGGGGGTGTTTGGTGGAGAGGAGAATGACGATAATAACTTAATGAGATTGTGTTTCAAATACCTAATTGCTGCTTTATGTTACTGGTTGTACGCTATGATTAAATGCTCATTTATCGACCTGGAACGGCTTCCATAGAGAAGCAGTTTGTATGTAGAGTTGTCTGTAATTTAATAGCCATCCAGATGAGTGTGGGGTACATATTGGAGGGCACCATGATCTGCTTCATGTTTGTCTTGACCTATAGGGAGGATCAAATATACCATTAATAGGGGAGTCTATATTGCTAGTCCGTAATGAGCAAAAGAGTTGTAAGGATTTTCCCCAGTTCCCAGGGCACCATCAAATAACTATATATCTAAAGGTGGCCATAGACGTAACAATTACGATCTTTCAAGAAAGATCATTTGTTTCAATACACACGTGTAGAGCTGAATCGTCAGATATTTAGGTAGATTAACAGGTAGAAACAATAGAATTCTACCTGTATCTGACGATTCAGCACTAACAATGGCCGATGTTTGGGTCCCTTCAAAGGCGCCCGACCAAAATTTTCCATCCAGCCCGATCGACGAGCCGACCGATATTCAAGTCTTCTGCCGATATCGGTCAGGTCTTTTCCCACCATACACGTACCAAATATCGTATGAAAATTAGTTTCGTACAATATTATTTGTGAGTCTATGGCCACCTTAAGATATATGTTCCATGACTCAAAATCAGTTCAAATTCCGAATTGTATTAAATATCACATTAAAATGGTATATACTGACCCCATATGGCCCACCTTACACGTTTCATACATCCAGTATGGCACCTATGACTAAGTACCAGATGGTAAGAAATGCGTAAGGTGGGATATTTTGGATTTTTAACTGATTTTGAGTCATGGGACATATATCTTAGATATAAAGTAATTCTATAGGGAGGATCAGCCCTCACAGCAGTTATTTTAGGGCCCCCCTAAACATTGGCAATATGATCTTTTTCTTAAAATTATAGTGAAACTGCTTATCAGTGATTGTCCCACTGGCCCCCTATTCCTACCTGAGCAGAACGGAGTATAAGAGGAACCCCTGGGAGTGAGGCTGAGGTGAATAAGGACAATCGTGTGGCCCCTGGGATGCCCCGTGGGATATTTATCACTAGGCAGACTCACAAAGTTGTCTCATTAACCTATATACTCGTCAGATACATTGTGTCCATCTGTTAGCTATAGTATGTCACGTCTATGCAGGGTCAGGGGCTTACAAGGTTGGATTACAGATGTCCTGAGCAAAGGCTTTTACTGGTTTAACCCTTCATCCCCTGTAATGACAGATGTGCAGTTCCATAAGAATAAGCAACAGCAAGAGACACCGCCTCCGTTTCTATGGTTACTGTTGCCAGGGGTCCCCACTACTCTGAACACATATGGGGTGCAAATATGCATGATGTCCAAGTAGCACTATATCAGTGATGTTCAACCAGAGGCCCTTCAGCTGTTTCTGATGTACAACTGTCAGCCCTAAATGGCAGCCAAAGTGAGTTCTGTATTTCACACCAAAAATGCTGAAACCACTTTGCTCATCGGAATCTTTCCTAAAGCACCATCTTCTCTTCCTGCCGGGTACATTCTCTTGGCACCCAATTAAACCCTTAAAAGATGTAGAGTAATCCCCCGGGAGGACTGTAGGTTGTTGTCCTTATTGTATATACTGAAATTATAAAATACCCTTTGAACATTTACTTCTCCCTAAAGAGCCCATGAGACACTGGGATATTGGTTAAATCCCCTTTTTGCTCTGCCCCTGGGGCAGTCCTTGAACTTGGAGCTTCTGAACCCTCTTGCGGAACTCATTTTTCCATTATCCCCTCATTCCTTACATCCTAGTGTGTAGAAGGAGACATCCACTAACCAGTAAAAGGAGGATTATACCTGCTGCTTATGTTGTGGCCAGAGCTTCTTCCAAATGGGATGAAGAAGATTAGAGGTATTAGGATGACGTCTTGCAAATGTCAGTTTAACCACCTGAAACATTGAGTCTCTCCGTTCTTTGGTGGAACGGGGCCACCAGAAGTAGGTGTAGGTGTTGTCTCTGCCGATTTCCCTTTCCTGATTGTGCTATTGATATACTCGCCTTCGGTGATACCAGGATTCCTCTTGCCCCACGTAGGGTCTTCAGTATGGAACTCTGTCACCTCTTGCCTCCATTATTCAAGGACTGATTGGTCATCTCGGACAAATCCTCGTAGAAGAAAAGGATATATAATTATCTTTGTTTTTGCAACCAACCCCCTCTGCCAGCATGGCCCTGATGAAAACAAAATTCAACCTAAAGAGGAGAGTGAAATTGGCCCAAGGGTTATGGTTCATGAACTGGTGCTGCGTCTTAGCAGGCATTGCCCTTTTCAGCATGGGGATATTCCTGAAAATCGAGCTCAGAAAGCGCAGCGAGGTGATGGATAATGAAGAGAGCCACTTTGTACCCAATTCTTTGATCCTGATGGGCGCCCTGGCCTGTGCCCTTAATGCATTTGCAGGTAAAATCTGCTACGATTCCCTGGATCCTAACAAGTTTGCCAAGTGGAAGCCCATGCTGAAACCTTATCTGATCGTCTGTCTCCTCTTCAACGTCTTCATATTCTTCACCGGTGTGGTCTGCTTCTTGACCAGGGGCTCCTTGGAGAGCACCTTGGCACACGGCTTAAAGAATGGCATGCGCTACTACAAAGATACCGATACCCCCGGCAGGTGCTTTATGAAGAAGACCATTGACTTGTTGCAGATTGAGTTCAAATGCTGCGGAAACAAGGGCTTCAGGGACTGGTTTGAGCTCCAGTGGATCAGCAACCGCTATCTGGACTTCAGCTCCAAGGAAGTGAAAGAGTGAGTATGTAGAGGAGGATAAAGTAGTGGCTTAGTAACTTGTTAGTAACTCACATCTAGGAAATGGAGTAATAATTATATAACCAGTAGGGACTGTTACACTAAAGGACTACAACATGCCAAATGTTGCCACTTCTCCAACAGGAAAACAACCCTGGCCATAGCTTATAGTCTGCATGGGGAACATGACATTGGAAGGGGTTGGGTGCAGCTCCATGAGATTTATTCATTATACAGTGCTGTGGTAGCTGTATAGGTCTGGGACACCATAGAACATGGCAATTGCTTCTATATTCTATTTAATGGCCACTTACAGTTGGTACCTTTTGTCTGAAGCCTGATCTTTCACCTAAGAGGTCCAATTTTTTTCCTGTAGGGAGATGGTGGGAGGCAGTTGTAGTTGAGCAGTAGCTGTTGGGCTACAGGTTGGACCTCTCAGAAAAGTCTGGAATTAACAGCTACCCACCCTTGTCGCCTACTTACCTTCTCCCTCTCATTTCTCACCATGGCCCACCCTGTAGTCTTTGGCCATGATTGGCCAAGGTTTTGTTGTAACCCCACCCATATTCAATACATCTAATAATTATTGGAGTGATTGGTCCACATGAACATTTTACATTTGAGTGACTCTGGTGTATGTTAAGTGATTATATGCTTGTGAGGATAATTTGGCTTTCTCTGAAGTAGATATATTATTTGTAATTTATTCCTTTGGTATTCTTTAAAAAAAAAAGACTTATTCTACATGGAACTATAACACATTGTTCTGGGAGGTTTTTGTCTGTAATTGGGTCTTTGGAAACACAATTTATTAGTAAGAGCTGCTCTTGGGCAGGTGCTGAGTGAGACTTGGGACAGGAGAGCAAAAGGCTATTAATTCACATGTTACTCCGATGCCTCCTCTGCTTTAGTAGAATGTTATCTATTTGGGCAGTTTTGTATTTTAGGGATTCCTTGCCCAGAGACCACAGTTGTAAGTCTGTTGAACCTGCCCCAGTGGTCTCTGTACCTGCCCAGACTGAAAGCAACAATGACCAACCCGTCCGACCAAGTTTGAGCCTTAAGAGACTCCAAAGATTAGAGCTGAGTTAATTTACAGAAGTTGCCTTTAATGGAGGTGTCGTTGGGATCATTCACTTGAGTAACATTACAATATAAAATATTAGTGTTCACAAGATCAAACCCAAATTCTGCTACAGGACTGTGGTGCATCTTTATGGTTTCTATGTGTTGGCGTTGACCTGAAGAATCTTGCATGATGCAAAGGTTGAAAAAAAGACATGTGACATGTCCATCAAGTTCAACCTTAAGTCTATATATAACCTGCCTAACTGCTAGTTGATCCAGAGGAAGGTGAAAAACCCGATTTGAAGCCTCTTCAATTATCCTCAGAGGGGGAAAAATTCCCTCCTGACTCCAAGATGAACCAGTCCCTGAATCAACTTGTACTCAACATCAAAGTCAACTTCAAAAGACACACATCCATCGAGTTACACTTTAAGTCTGTATATAACCTGCCTAACTGCCAGTTGATCCAGAGGAAGGAAAATAACCCCATTTGAAGCCTCTCCAATTTGCCTCAGAGGGTGAAGTCTTCACAAGTATTGAATATGGAATGTGCCGCTTGTATGTGTCACATCATCCAACTGCAATAAATACCCCCCAGACACACAAAGCTGACCTACCTCTGCATTTCCAATCCTCACGGAGTCAGAAGCCAAACAGTAAAGGCCCCCATACAAGGGCCGATAAAAGCTGCCGACAGAGCGAGTCGGCAACTTATCGGACCGTGTGTTAGGTTATCCGACCCGATCAATATCTGGCTGAAAGTCGGACAGATTTCGTTCGGGCAGGTTAAAAAATTCCGTCAGATCACGTCCACATCTATGCGTGTATGCAATCCCGTGATCTGACCCCGTTTCGAATGCATTCTGATCCGATCGTTGGGCACTAGGGCCCATGATCAGATCAGCCCAATATCGCCCACTTCAAGGTGGGCATATCGGGGAGAGATCCGCTCGTTTGGCGACATCACCAAATGAGTGGATCTCTGCGTCTATGGCCAACTTAAGACAGAGGGAATCTTAGCAGATAAAGTTTAGGAGCATTATTGTGTCCAACACAGGCCCCTGGAATGGGGTAATGTACATAATCTGCATAGAGGGTGGAGGAGGAGGAGGAAAAAAGAAATTTGGGGGAAAGAAGGAGACCAGAATAGAAGGTGAGAGCAAGTAAGGGACTAGTGAAGAGAATGGGAGAGCAGCTGGGGGGGGGGGAGGTAGAGTTGAGGGCAGCCGAGAAACTGGAAGGAAAAATAAATGGAGAAGGAACATAAGGAAATAGAAGCAAAGGAAAATGAGAAGAAGAAAAGAAGAACGAGAAGGAGAGGAGGAAGGGGCTGTAACAAACGTAGAGACTTCACTGTGCTGCTAGTTATGTACAGAATCATAGTTCAGATTGTATGATGATTGGTCTGTGTATGGAGTTGTCCCCTAATAATCTTTTAGCAGAAACAATATGGAAAGCACCTTCTGTATATAATATTGTGCATAGTAATCCCACTCTGGGAGGATAAGTGGCATCAGCCCAATGTAACCATTTGCATGTGTTATTATCAACCTGCAGATTCCCTTGGGCGAGTGTTAACTCACTGTCTAACATTTGGGACCCAGGATTGATTCCGGCCAGGGCACTATCTGCAATGTGTTTTTATTTTCTCCCCGTATCTGCATTGCTTTCCTCCCACACCCCAAAACTTACAGGTTCATTGGCTCCTGGTAAAACTGAGCTTCATGTCTGTGAATATGATAGAAACTTTAGATTGTAAGCTCCTCTAGGGCAGGGATTGATGGGAATGATACATAATCTCTGTGTTAGTGCAAAGAACAGACAATAAACACAAATAAAACTTGACCTAGTGATTAACGTAAGAGTTGAAACTCCTCAGTTTGTAAAATACCACGACTTAGTGGCTCCTATAGACTTGGCACTGCCAGTCATTCATATCCCACAATCCCTCTGTACCCCCTGTGTCTCCACTGTCTGTGCTTCTACCCCAGGAGTTATATGTCCCTTCCACAATCCTAGTGTTGCTCTTGTGTGTTTTACATTAGCCTTACACTAGGAGGCCAGTATTCTCCTAAACGGCTGCAAGAAATCCTGAAATGTTCTGTTTTATAAAAGGGGAAATTATTATTATATTGTTTTTGTTACAATATCGTATTCAACAACTTGCATTTTTTTGTTTCCACTCGGGAGAGTTTGATTCTCATCATTTAATTATCTCTAACATTTAGACATTTGTGAAACCAAAATACAGAAGGATTGGCACAGAGAGGTGGGTTGGTATTTAGGAATTGCTGTGTAGGCAGGAGAGGGGCCGGGGATATAAATAGCCGGACAGGAGGGTCAGATCACTCTTATCCCTGTTTGAGGATTGGACTCCACTAATCTCGGGGGAGAGACAAGTCCCAGAATGCACTGTGATAAAGCAATACCATTGCATGGGAAGCAGCAGGCTTTGGGATTAACTCTTCCTGTGCCGGCAGGGCACTTGCTGACTAACTTCAAAGGAAGAGGTTGTAACCCCTGCTAGGTCAGAGACTCACGCTCAGATTCGGGGAGAGTAGTCGCCCAGCGACAAATCTCCTCTTCTTCGGGGAGACTAATGTCCCCAAACTGCCTCCCGCCGACTAGAATGTAAATCGACAGCGGGGTGGCAATCGGTGCACTTCGTTTTTCGAAGTTGCCTCATGAGGAAACTTTGGGCGACTTCCGAAAACGTAGCGCTCCGTGAGCCATTCCGCCGGCGATTTACATTCTAGCTGGCGGAAGGCAGTTTAGTGAGATTAATCACCCAGAAGAAGAGGAAATTTGTCGCTGGGAGTCTAATCTCCCTGAATCTGACCGTGTGTCTCTGCTCTGACTACAATTCCCATCATCCTTAGCAAGGTACAAGCACAGGCTGATAGGGGAGGCTGCAGAGTGGGATAATCCTGCTCCTCTGGTTCTGCTGTAAGTGCAAGGAACACTGCGGTGATACCACTTCAATGCCTGGCAGCTGATTCATACCAGGGGGGTTATGTAATAAAAGGCACTAAATTTGCCCAGGACCAGTAACCCATAGCAGCCAATCAGAAGGTAGCATTTATTTGTCACCTGTTTAAAAGCAAAGATCCTATTGGTTGATATGGGTTTCTGCTCCTGGGCAAGATTAGTGCCTTTTATTGCATATGGGGGTAAGAGCTGTGCAGCTTCCCAAGGCTTTGGGGTCGTCCATGATATAAAATGTGCTGCCGGCCAGGCTGTGAAACCAGTGTAGCACTGACTTTAATGGCACATGACTTGGGATTATCTGCCCTCCTAGTCACACACATTACCCCTTGACCCAACTCTAGGCCTCTGATGCTGGCATTATGACTTGGCATCGGAAATACATATGGGGCAAATTCACTAAAGGGCAAATTTTCCCCAGCGAACGATCCGCCGCCCTTCGCCAGGTGCAATTTTGCTAATTCACTAAAGTGTGAAGTTGTGTCTCAGCAGCCGAACACTAGCGAAGTTTCACTAGTGTTAATTCGTCAACCCAAACATTTCATAGCAAACTTTCACTAGTGTTCAGGGTCGAACTGGGCTGGCGGGACGCCAGGAAAAAACCCGGTGGGCCCCTGCCCAGACACACTCCGTGTTTGGCTGGGCCCATAAACAAAAACAAACTGTGCATATGCCCCAGCGTCCGCGCTTGCGTGCCGGTGACTGTGCATGGCAGCAGTCAGTTTGTTTCAGGGAGTAAAGATTCAGTTGGGTGTTAGAGCTCGGTGCTGCCACTGAGCTCTAACACCCTATTGAGCAGAATGGTTGAGGGTAAACACATTGTGATTAACTTACTTCCAGTTTCTTAAACACTTTCCTGACAAACATGTTATTTGTTTTCCATGTATTTTCTGCTTCCTTTCTGTGCAGTCGAATTAAGAGTAACGTTGACGGCAAGTTTTTGATTGACGGGGTTCCCTTCAGTTGCTGCAACCCGAGCTCCCCCAGGCCCTGCATTCAGCTGCAAGTGACAAATAACTCAGCTCATTACAGTTACGATCACCAGACAGAAGAGTTGAACCTGTGGTCCAAAGGCTGCAAGGAAGCTCTGCTGAACTACTACACCAGTATGATGAGCTCCATGGGTGGCATGGTCTTTCTGGTTTGGATCATGGAGGTAAATGGAAATCTCTTCTGAATTTCACTTCTTCTTCTTCTTCTTCTTCTTCTTGTAATGTAAACAGCTGGAGTTGTACAAGTTGTCTACACTTTAGGAACTCTCCTCCTCCTCCAGGCTTGTCTAATAAAAGCTCTCCATGGTCTTGAATAACTGGCTGAGAATGTAGGGAACTGCAAACGTTCCTGAGCAAAGTGTCTATACCGGAGCGGGTAACTCTAAACCATGTTTGGCCTGGGACTCAATGGCTTTATATCTGATAACTAAATATAATTCATTCTTATACACGTTGCCATTAAATTGCAGCTCTCCATGTAGCAATATACAGTATGAGATAATGTTGGTAGTTGATACTATAAGGAGATAATAAGTTTTTATACAGTCCCATTCCATGACCATGTTAACAGCTAGGGCACAGGCCCAGGTCACAGGACTGCAAGGGCTAGTCTTGTTATATTTTAAATAAGTAGGACAGGGAGGGGTACCTTCTCTTACCTAGTGTTTCCCATAGATTGTACACAACTTTTTTTTATTAATATTATGATAAATTCAGATTTTAGTAAATAACCCCCTAAATAATAAGGATGGAGTCTTGGAGGAGCACCATTACCATATAAAGTGCTTTTATACTCATCACTATGAACTGGTTGGGGGGACCATTATTTCTGATAACATAGGTTGCTGTCATTGATGTCATACAACTGATCATAACTGATGACATCACTAAGCATCATTCAGTGGAAAGAGATATGTAGTCGGGGCACATTAACAAGCTCCAGGACAGCAGCCACACCTGGGAACCTAGGCCATAAACACATATGTTGGTTGTATCTACATTGGGCCATTATATAATACTCCTACTATTACATGGTGGTTAAGACACATTGGGGTTTTTGGTCCAACCATATTTGGGAAGTCACAAGTTGGGACATACTGTACCTGGCATGGTCAATTCACTTAATCTTCCCATAATCTCATCTTCAGATGGCTGTGATGATCGGGCTGAGGTTTTTGCACACGTGTTTGGAGAGCATTGCAAACCCTGAAGATCCCGAGTGTGAGAGCGAAGGTTGGATACTGGAGAAAAGCCTGAAGGACACCATCAAATCCTCCTGGGAACTGGTGAAGGGCATGGGTAAGCTGAACAAGGTGGAGACCGCTGGAGGTGAGGGAGGAGACAAAGAAGCAGGAGTAGCAACTGTCAGCTGAACATCTGGACTAAGTGGGACTTTTATTAAATAATCAACTAAATGTAAATATTCTCACTGCAAGCAAAGACAAGTAAGCCATCAAGCCCTCTCTGCTTGTGTCTCTTCATCAGGCTTCTCTCTACAACACAAGAGCAATGACTCCGGCTAACACCAGTGTCGCACCCACTCTCTCCAAATCAGCGCACACAGAGTCCGACACTCAGCATTAGCTACACACACTGATTCCCCCCTATAAAATCTATGACTCTTTGGGTCAATACTAAATAAAGAAACCCCCTTTTTTATTTCAGACTTTGTAGATATCTGAATAAAACCAAGAGAATCCCTGTAATCTGTATATAAGATATTACACATAAAGCATTCACATCCACACCTACATCAATACTGAGTATAAAGTCACCCACCTAGGAAACCATCGCTATTCAAAATGCCAGTGTAGTTCCCGCATACGGTTCCACCTCAGCAGTCTGTTCTTCAGCAGTTCAAACACAAAAAATATCCCCAAAAAACTTTATATTCAAGTTAAAAAGTTAGCTTTTATTTAGCATACAGTTAAAAAAAATAAGGCATACAGACCAACGAGTTTTCAGCCTTACGCGTTTCATACCCTCTTGTACTTATTCAAATGCCTATGAATAAATGCCCGAGGGTGTGAAACGCATAAGGCAGAATACTAGTTGGTCTGTATGCCTACTTTTTTAATTCTATGCTAAATAAAAGCTAACTTTTTAACTTTATTATAGAGTTTTTTTGGGATATTTTTTGCGTTTGATGTGCCCTGTTAACTGGGGGCTATATCCCAACAACTATGGCCCTTTAGACAGGCCTCTAGACTGCAGCAGACAGGTGCTTTTTATATTTTTTGGACTTATGTGCACTTCAAGACAAGTCTTTTATTAAGACAAGGGGTAGCCGTGTGCAACCTCTTAGACTTAGACCAAGGCACCGGCCGCGTTTAGTCACGTATTTCCATTTATATGATGAAATATAATATATATCCATTAATTCTGACCTAATTGAAATTTGTAAAATTTGAAAAAAAAACAAAAAAACAAAACCCGGGAATTTAGGAGAGGCACAACTGGTTTCTTCCTCTGCATAGTCCCCATGGCCTCTCCCACTTCTTGTGTTAGCTAATTCTGCATGTCTGTCCCTATGTTCTTAAAAAGGGGCCCCTTACCCATCATTCCATTTGAATTTGCCAAATGGTATCACTGAAGGCAAAACAGTGAAAGAAAGTACACCTTTATCATTAAACCTTGTTTTATAGGACTGTTTTTATGCACAAAAGACACAGGCATGGGATCCCTTATCCGGAAACCCGTTATCCACAAAACTAAACATTATGGGAAGGCCATCTCCCATTTATCCAAATTTTTTGATTTCATTTGCTTTTTTTCTTTAGTAATAAAACAGTAGCTTGTACTTGATCCCAACCACCTATTGGGTTTATTTTATGTTTACATGATTTTCTAGTAGACTTGGGGGCAGATTTATCAAGGGTCGAAGTGAATTTGAGGGAATTTTCGAAGTAAAAAAGTAATTTTTTGGATACTTCGACCATCAAATAGGATAATACGACATCGAATTTACTTCAAATTCGATTTGAAGTAAAAATAGTTTGAATATTCGACCATTCGATAATCGAAGTACTGTCTCTTTAAAAAAAACGTTGACTTCAATACTTCGCCAAATTAAACCTGCCAAGGTGCTATGTCAGCCTATGGGGGACGTCTACAACCATTTTCTAAGTCTTTACACATCGAAGTAAAAATCGTTCAATCGAACAGTTTTACTTTGATTGTTCGATGGCCAAATTCGGTGAAAAATACTTCGACTTCGATATTCGAATTCAAAGTATTTTAATTCGATGGTCGAATTTCGAAGTATTTTACACTTCGAAATTCGACCCTTGATAAATCTGCCCCCATAGGTATGAAGATCCAAATTACAGAAAAATCCCTTTTTTGAAAACCCCAGGTCCTGAGCATTCTGGATAACAGATTCAATACCTGTAAGTGCAAAATTTAGGAATTCATTACAGAATGAGAGCTCAGGTTTCTAAGATTGTATCTACTCTACGTCTTCCCTTTGTCGATCCTTTCCACGTCCCCTTCCTTTAAACATGGAATATGTTTAAAGGAAGGGGACGTGGTGAGTGATTTAATATCAATATGGCGGAAACAGGGAGTAAGAATGTTACACATGTTAAAAGATAAACCTAAAATGTTAAGTCTTTTCTACAGACTTTTCCCAGCTTTTGTTAAAAAGTTCCGTAAAAAATAAAAAAAAAATAAGAGGTAAAAACATAAAAAAATAATTTTTTTAGAAAAATAAGGGTATTTTTTTGGTACCAAGTGAAGGTTTATTCTGAGAAAAGTATGGCAATAAGCTGGCAGGCATAGAGAAGCAGATTTACTAACAAGATATTCTTGTAGAATTTTGACAATAAAAATGTAATTCCTGATGTTTAAATATCAGGAATTTTTTTTCAATTCCCATTCCATTTTTTCTCTGCACAATTGTGCATCAGGTTTCTGCTATTTTGCTAAATAATTAACATTTTGTACACGCCACATACATTGTTTCTTTTGTCAGCAGGGTAAACCATATTCCAATATTTTATGGAAATTTTGATTTGAATAGTTACCGAAAATGTTTTTAGAATGGGAAGCTATTCGTTTTTAGAATGGGAAGCTATTAGAAAGCTATTTTCCTATAAGCTTTAGTAAAATTTGGGGGAGATTCTTTTTTTTTTTCCCCCTTGGAAAAAGTTAGTAAATCTGCCCCACATTGTAATCTAAACGATTTAGAGACTTTCCTGGATTTTATCCAGTGTAGTATGTTTCAGTTTAAAGGGAACACTAAAATACAAATTCATTTTAAAAAATCTAGAAATATTAAAAATAAAAAACATACCAGACAATTATATATATTATTAGATAAGGCTTTGATCATAGTTTGGGACATTTCTTTTCCTAAGTGCATCAGGCTTCTTGCCGCTCTACAGGGAGCCTCTCTCAAAGCTTAAAGTGGTTTTGGTGTCATGTTGGCTCAACTTCTTATTTAATAACAAAGACCATTTAAGCAGCTAAAATTAAGGGATAGAATTCAATTTTCATGTGTAGATTACAGCTATAGACCTAAGTGGCAGCTAAAGGCACCATCCTGGATTGCTGAAATGCAGCCATTCTTTTGGCGGAAAAGAATACTGGGAGGTCCTCCATATCTAGTGGGACAACAACGGATGCCCGAGCTGGAGAAAAAATAGAATTCCTGTACAAAGATTATATCTGGGTGGTGGATTAGTCATTATATAGAATTATTCAATGTGGCTCTAATTATAATATGGTCCTATTGTAGAAGACAAAGAACTTGTTAAAAGTAACCCTGATGTGGTCTTTAAATTGGAGGAATCGGCATCAGATACCGTATATACTCGAGTATAAGCCGAGTTTTTCAGCCCCCAAAATATGCTGAAAAATGCTACCTCGGATTATACTCGGATCAATCGCAAAAACGGTCGCCGGCGTCTAAGAATAGTCGCCGGCGTCCAAGAATAGTCTCCAAGAATATTCGCCGGCGTCCAAGAATAGTCGCCGACATCCAAAAACAAGACGCCGGCACCTCCAATGGGAGCAGAAACCCTCAATTTTTTGATTGAAACTTACCAGAAGCTGCTGCATTTCTCACCCTCGGCTTATACTCGAGTCAATAAGCTTTCCCAGTTTTTGGAGGTAAAATTAGGTACCTCGGCTTATACTCGGGACGGCTTATACTCGAGTATATACGGTAGTTTAATCCCATTACCCAGGGCAGCAATTGTGATTGGCACTGGACTTGCTGCTCGCTGGGATATCAATGCCTACACAAGAGCTCACCTTCTGCCGGGAATAAAAGCTTCTAGCGGGAACAACATGGCTCCCTTACATAAGAACGCGAGGCAAAGTCACATGATTTCAGATCTGTTGGCGCTATGACCAATAACAAATATACAGCAAATAGATATTTTATCTCGATGTGGCGCTACAATCCACGTACCACCGCGAGCTACTTTATCCTCTAGAATTCCAGCAAGAAATCTGTTCCGCTACCACAAATGTCTTCATGTCATCAAAATAATAATAATAATAATAATAATAATAATATCACACTCATGAGGTTAACAGACAACACTCGGCACTGCCACGCTGATTACATTGCACTGTCATATACAAATTTGTGATATCGTACCAACAACCAAAATAATCAACATTTGTGTTACAGAAAAATGCTATTATCTGCTGTTTGCTACTCTAGCTCCTCATATTAAACATATTCTGCAAGAATTTCTTGTGAAATGAAAATATGACATGTATCCAATTTGTTGTTCTGTTTTGTTTGCTTCTGATATTTTGTGCGTCTGGTTATCATCTACTGATACGCACTGTTCAACACACAAATAGTTTTCTCATCATTTCACTAGCCTTCCACACGGCTGAGGATAACAATATCAGGAGCTGGAATTCCCAGCATTACAAGAGATATAAGTCTACGGGGCAAAATCACTAACCTGCGGAGTTGCGCTAGTGCAGTCTTCGCCGCGCTTCACCAGGCGAAGTTTCGCCAGGGCACCGCTAATTCACTAAAACCCGAAATTGCACTCAGGGAGGTGAAAGGTAGCAAAGTTGCGCTAGCGTTAATTCGTCAAGCAAAACGAAGTGACGCTAGCGATGCCTAATTTGCATACGGTGCCAAGTTAAAGTTGAATGGACGTATTTGTAGCAGCAAATACATTACACTACACAAGCCTGGGAAAGCTTCATAAAATAAAATAGAGGTGTTATATTGCCCTACACATGTGCCCACTGTATAGTTTAGGAAATGTAGGGGGGAAGGAGGGTACCCCCAAAAAAATTTACGATCTTTTTCAGCCTATCACACTTAAAAAAGGAAAAGACACCAGTGTTTTTTGGGACTTAGAAAAAATTTCAACTTTTTTTTAAAGCAATCCCTATCTACTCTATTGCACTTCGCCTGGTCTGAGGTGCTGAAGGCAAGTCTGGCGCAAGAGTTAACGTTCAGTAAAATGCGCAAGTTAGTGAATTAGCGTAGTTACGTCCCTTCGCCATAGCTCAACTTCGTCTGGCGTAAGGGTGCAAAGTAGCGCTAGAGCAGGTCCACTTCGCTACAAGTAACAAAATGACCTCACGAATTTGCGCATCAGCCGCTTCACGCTTTAGTGAATTTGCCCCTATGTATCTAATAAAGATATAATTGAGGCAATTGAAGGTTTGAGTCGTGTATCAGCCTAATTTACCCAGCAGTAGGGCTTCCTCAATCAGCCTCACAAAATTTGGCAAAATACTTCAAGGGGAACTATCGCGAAAATGAAAACTTAATATAAGCTTCTGCATACTGTA
Source organism: Xenopus petersii (assembly GCA_038501925.1). Classification (NCBI taxonomy): domain Eukaryota; kingdom Metazoa; phylum Chordata; class Amphibia; order Anura; family Pipidae; genus Xenopus; species Xenopus petersii. The sequence continues at coordinate 165,581,360 of CM076680.1, read as the reverse complement.
ATAAAACGTTTTCTAAATATAATCAATTACAAATTATCTCTCTTCATTCAGGAGTTGGGTGTCTGATATTCATTGACAGTTAGATCCAATATATCCGATAGGGGGGGACTTATTTTGCCTAGAAGATGTATTAGAGCTCACTCTATTAAATTCACCAGACATCATGTCTCTCTACATGCAGAATTTGTGCAAAATGCAGTTATTTTGTTAGATTTTGTTTGTACTGGAATCAGTTATTTGAATGAGCTCTAATACATCTGCTAGGAAAGGAAGCCCCCCTATAAGATATATTGGATCTAACTGTCAATGACTATCTGACACCCAACTGCTGCATGAAGAGAGAATGAAGAGAAACAGATGTTGAGAGAGGGATAGTGAAGATAAACTTGATTATTTCAGAAACAATGCAGAATATTTAATTGATTGTATTTAGAATGTTTTCTATTTCAGTATGACGAAGTTTATTTTCCCGATAGTCCCCTTTCAGCAAATCTCAATATTGCCTAATAAAATCAAAATGAATCAGCTGCATATAATCAGAATTTGTTAGAAATGTGCTGGATGGAAAGGATTTGGTTTCATCTAAATTCCTATTCCCAAGCCTGAGGCTTGTTAAGCTCATGCACTAAAGGGGAATCTAACAGTGTTAAAGGAGAACTAAAGCTCAGGAAAGCATTAGACTAGATATGATACAACTTATATTTTAGGCCCAAGGAAGAGCACAGCCCTTTAACAGTGAAGAACTGTTGTTACAAAGAACGCTAGTGCTACACAGTTACGATATAGCTATACAGATACGCAACTGAACTGTACTGTTCCCTAATTTATTTCCCATAATTTATACTATGTAAAGAAAGACGGGGAAACTCAAGTTCAACTGTAAGGTCTACTGGGTCTGACATAGAAGCAGAAGCAGTGAATATTAGATACAGTACAGTACATACAGATCTGTATTAGGGATGTGCAACTAATGGCCCTCCAAGGCTTGAAGGCTTCTTAGCTTGAAGGCCTACCTATTATATATAGCTGTGGTATAAGATCTAAACCTTGGGGTTCTAGGGTTCATAATCCCTGGTTTGGGATCTATTAAAGGAAAACTATACCCCCCAAACAATGTAGGTCTCTATTAAAAGATACTGAGTAAAACAGCTCATGTGTAAAACCCTGCTTCATGTAAATGAACCATTATCATAATAATATACTTTTTTAGTAGTATGTGCCATTGGGTAATCATAAATAGAAAATTGCCATTTTAAAAAATAAGGGCCGCCCCCTGAGATCGTAAGATTCACTGTGCACACATACAAACCACATGTAAGGTCACATGAGCCAATTAACAGACAGAGTTCTGCCTTTTGCTTCCTCACTTCTTCCTGTTACAGTTAGTGTTGTAGTATTTCTGGTCAGGTGATCTCTGAGGCAGCACAGATAGAGTCACGAAATGGTGGTTCAAGGCAAGAGATGTAAAAGGGCAATATTTATGTAAATATATATTCCAGTTTGGTAAGATTCTTTAATATGTCATTCAATTTGATATAAACTATCTGTTGCTTAAGTATTCATTTTGGGGGTATAGTTTTCCTTTAAGAGGTTTCCATGCTTTTTAGGGTGGGTCATGACAATTGCCTCCTACAAAAGATAATACACCAGATCTTGGGCCACAAAGATATAAGAGTTAACTTGAAGGTACAGTATCTACTAGAATAAAGTCAAAGGCAACATTAAGGGACAGATTTATTAAAGGTCGAGTTGTTTTTGCCACGAAAAATTCAAGTTCTCAGGGGTATTTTTCAGTCAAAACTAATTTTTGGGTGTTAAAAAAAAAACTTGGAATTTTTAAAATGTATTATACCCTGAAGCTGGAAATAGCCTGAATCTGTAAATACACCATCTAAAACCTGCCGAGGTCATGCAGAAGTCAGTAGCAGAGGTCTTGAACCATTTGAAGATGTTAATAGCCTTCATGAGTTTTTAAATCGATTCACGTTATTTCCCCGCTAATAGCCTTCATGATGTTCCAGTTTTTTTTTTGGTGGATTTTGCTCTAACTTGATCAATTCTAGTTTTTTTCCAGCGGAAAACTCGATCAATTCGAATTTTTTCCAACGGAAAACTCAATTAATCTGAGTTTTTAGGTTGTTCACCACAAATTCAAGGATTCGAGTTTTTTCCATTCGTGCTTTTTATTAAATTAGAAACCATTTGATTTATCAGTTCATTTGAAGTCTTCTCTAAAATTTGACCTTTGATAAATAACTCCCTTAGACTTTTTTTTTTCATCCGAGTGGCTTCTTCAGTTCAATAGTCTGAAAATACTCCAGCTAAAACCTGTCCAGGTCACATAGAAGTGAAATCATTTGTAGATGTTTTCAGCCTTCATAACATTTGGGTTTTTTCTGTGGTTTTCAAGCAATATGAGGTTATTTTGCCAAAAACTCGATTAATTAAAGGGATCCTGTCATCGGAAAACATGTTTTTTTCAAAACACATCAGTTAATAGTGCTACTCCAGCAGAATTCTGCACTGAAATCCATTTCTCAAAAGAGCAAACAGATTTTTTTTATATTCAATTTTGAAATCTGACATTGGGCTAGACATATTGTCAATTTCCCAGCTGCCCCTGGTCATGTGACTTGTGCCTGCACTTTAGGAGAGAAATGCTTAGTGGCAGGCTGCTGTTTTTCCTTCTCAATGTAACTGAATGTGTCTCAGTGGGACATGAGTTTTTACTATTGAGTGCTATTTTTAGATCTACCAGGCAGCTGTTATCTTGTGTTAGGGATCTGCTATCTGGTTACCTTCCCATTGTTCTTTTGTTTGACTGCTGGGGGGGGGGAAAGGGAGGGGGGTGATATCACTCCAACTTGCAGTACAGCAGTAAAGAGTGATTGAAGTTTATCAGAGCACAAGTCACATGACTGGGGGCAGCTGGGAAATTGACAATATGTCTAGCCCCATGTCAGATTTCAAAATTGAATATAAAAAAATCTGTTTGCTCTTTTGAGAAATGGATTTCAGAGCAGCACTATTAACAGATTCATTTTGAAAAAAATGTTTTTTTCCATGATTTAATGTCTTCTGGTTCTTCACTCCGAATTTACTGATTCAATTTTTTCCTATTCAAGTTTTTTCTTAAATCAGAAAACATTCGTGTTGAGTTCATTCGAGGTATAAAAACCCTCACAAACCTCTCAAACTCGACCTTTGATAAATAACCCCCTATATGTCCAGTTGAGTTTGACTTAATTCTACTAGATACTGTATCATGCCCTGGATAAATGAGAATCTTCACAGACAACTTGAAGGTAATTAAACCCTGATTTAAACACAGCCAAGGGTATCCATCTCTCTTCATGGTCCTTTCTCTACCAATTCTTGGATATCAAGTTCTTACAAAGCAAATACTAATATGGGGAGGGGGTCAGACTGTGATGGTACAAAACAGGTTAGAGCATCACTTATGATATAACCGACTGTACTTTGGTGGCCACATGCAATTCCCATGTCTTCTGATTGTATTGTGTTGCTCTGCTGTTGTCCATGTACACACAAAGAACTCCGTAACCAATCATTAACACATCTGTAGGTATCTACAATGAATCAGAGGTATATCCAGCCTTCTGTAGCACAGATATGGATTCTTCTGCTCTGATCTCCACTCTCAGCAGGCATTCCTTTGGGTTCTCTACTTTTCAATTAAAACTTCTCTGTCTTTAACAAAGTATGCAATATTTTTAGGAACCCTTAGTCCACCTTCCATCCCCCTTTTTCCCCATTTCCTGACTCCAGCTAGAGCAAAGCTCTGCTATCAACATAGCAAATCCATTGGAAATCCAATTCTCCTCAAAAAGCTACTATGGGGGCGAAGGGTCCCCTCATTGAAGAAGGGAAGATTCCTTTCTAAAATCAACTCCCAGACCGTACCTTGGGTAGTACAGACTGATGAGAATGGGGAAAGCCAAAGGAACCGTTGAATGAGGCCAAAATACAGAGTAGCGAGGATACATGGACATCCTTGATATAGAGCTTTTTGGAAGTTTCCAACAACTGCCCTAATCTACTATTCTGCTGACAAAGCTTGGTAATGAATCACTGTGTCTATCTGGTTATTAGGGACACTAATATCATAATCATCTTTAGAGTTTGGCCAGGTAAATGCAGATGCTGCACTTTCTAATATTGGAGTAATCCGGAGCTTAACCCGGAGAGACAATGGGAGTGCAAACAATGCTGAGCAAGCCTTCCTCAGCACAATGCGCCAGATCCGGGTCAGTCAGGTCAAGAAAATGACAAAGCCGAGGACGGCTAAAGCATTTATTGATAAGTTGTGTATTTTTATACATATGTTACATTCAAATATTACAAGAATTTCATGTATATTAAAGATGGAGTAAAACCCTTTTTGTTTTCCAAATAATATTTGTACATAAACATTTCTACAATAAACATAAATACATGCTAAGAAATATTACATGGAATAAATGAACAAGAGATCGGGAGGAGTCAAAGGGGTGGGGGTGGGGCTGACCCTTTCGCTTCTGGGAGCAACGCCTTCAGGGCACGACCGGTGATTGATTCCTATAAATCCATGTACAAAGGAAGATTCTGCCAAGTAAATCCGTTTACGAGATCACAGCACTGTACGTCTAAAATGCAGAAGACTCATTCGATACTTTCACTACGACATGACTACAATGTCAATGATTCCAAATTAGAGGTAATCACGTTCAATTAATAGAAAAGGGAAATGGTTCAACAAAGATTAATAGAAAAGGGGGGCAGGTAGATTTAGGGATGACGATGCGATGATTGAAAAGTGACCCTGTTTGTATCGTTACGACTACCCAGTAGCCAGCGGCATAATGATCCTGTTTCAGGGAAAGCCTCCTTTGTACAACTGGAGTAAGGGGAATCACGTCCCTACATGGGAACACTCAGCAGCACAAAGGGAAAGAATATAGAATTCAGGCATAACAATAAAGACAGAAAAAAACTGTTGCTTGCTGGGAGCCCACTGGAGCACAGGGCCTGGTGGGAATCCTGGTTTCAGCAGGTTTTCAATGTGAATCATCTGCCTGAAGGTTTAGTGGGGCAGGAGGCCTACAACAATTTTCCCATGTGGGTAAGTTATAATAGTCACCTGGCTCAAGTCAAAATTCCCTTCCCAATAAGCCAAATGCCTACTACTTACTCTTTGAATAAACCACACGCACCCAATACTTTAATATTGTGCATAAGAAATAAATAAAAGATATACCCTAAGTTCAAAACTTTCAGTTTTCTCACTGCCTGACAGCTGGTATTGAAGTCACTGACTTGACCTCAGTTCTGTACAGGGACAGTGAAGCCGACCATTGGGAAATACATCACGAAGCATCGACTTCCTTCCTACAGGTTATTTTTATTCTTTGCTTATGGGAGCCCTTATTATCTTATCTGGAAAAGAAGAAGAAAACCTAATGTTCGCAGTCCATACTACAGCTCTATACATTTCAAGACATGAAGCCGACCAACCACAAGAACAGGCAGATATAAACAAAAAATCACGGTGCTGTGAAACAGATTGTATAGGACAGTGCCGACCCCTCCAGCGCCAAATCATGGATACGGGGGGTCCTAGCTGGGTATAACAGATGATATTGAATGAAAATTTTATTTTCTCTATAGATAAGAGAACCTTCTCTGCTAATTGAAACAAGTTGTCTTTGAAGGGAATTACATGCAGTAATAATGGACATTGTGTCTCCTTTATGTTTAGTAGCAACACTGGCAGCCATTAAAAATGTCCACAATTGATCCCCATGTTGCTCAGTCTAAACATGCAGGACCCATGGTTGGACAGGTTTGGATCCTTTCAACACTTTTTGGTGGGTTGTGGTCCAAACTCTATCCACAGCCGTCCCTACCCACAATATCAGCACCTTCTCCTTCCATCAGCCATCACTTATTTATATACTTGTGCCTGCCCAATCCCCTAACATGACATCTGAGAGGGCTCAGGTATAAAGTAATAATGGAGCACTGGTTATGTTGGGGGGGGGGGCAGGCTAGGGATAGTCATAGGGGGGGAAATCACAAACGTGTCGGTAAAATAAGTAACCCAGAAGTGGCGGTCGACAAATTAGTAAAATGTCGTACAAACAGCAAATTCACAAAGGCAGATGTTACCGTCTCTGAATGTCTCGTAAATCCGTCTGTCTTTTCGTCAGACAGACGACATTTTACCGAGCGTTTTCAAAAGACAATTTGACGTTTTCATTTTGGAGAGCCTAATGTGCCGGAAAAATTGTCAGCAAAACAAACGAGTTTACGAGCAATTCATAAAAATGTCGGGGAAAAGTGGCGGCAGAAAAAAAAAGCACACCCACTTTTAGCGACACTATTTCAAAAGTGTTGTGCGCGTCGGAAAATTGGCGGGTAAATGCTCTGTGAATTTGTCAGCTGTTACCATGACATTTTTTCGCTCCTGACACTTTTGCAAATTCCCCCCATAGACTTTTTGTCGCCCCGCTCACCACCAATACTCAGCGCCTTCCTGTTTCAAAATGTAAAGTGCAATGAGCACCAGTTCCTATGACTATTTCTCTTTTTTTGGTGAGCATCCCTAACGCTAGTGCTTTTACTGTTGCTTCAAAATGTGGCAGTTAGTGTTTTTGAAGTGGCCATGGCCTGACTTGCACGTGCACCACCATTAACATGAATGGCAAGTGATTCTGGGCACTTTAACAGGAAAGTGGATGTCAAAAGAAGCCCCTTTATTTCATAGTCAGACTGCACGATAATAATAGCACATAATGTAAGAATCAGATCAGATCAGATGCAACTTTGGCCACGGATGGAATGAAATCTTAGCTCCATCACATGTAAAGCTTCCAATAGACAGATCAGCTTGTCGGACAGTTTTCCAAACAATTAATCTCACAAGGGGGTGCACAAGCAGACCCCTAAGCCTCATTCACTGCAAAATGTTGTTCTAGTCTGCACTGGACAGAATATCTGCCCGAATTAAGACTAAAGAATGAATGGGGAGGCTGGGGGTTATTAGGAAGGTGCACAGGCTGTCACAAAGGGTTAAGAGTGCCAGAATCAGTAGCTTATATGTCTGCGCATGGGTAAACTGGGTGTAGTAGTTTAAATTTTAAAGCCTTTTGCCACACAAGCATTTTGAAGATAAAACTAGCCTATAACTAAAGAATTGCCCTGTTTTAGCAACTGAATGAGAGTGCTGCCCTCTTCAGTTTAAACTAATCGGTTAGGCTGAATTCACACGGCATGCGATCTATTCAGTAAAGCCTTACCTACATTACGCTTTGTATAGGTAGTGCAGTAGAAGTATATAGTTAAGCGTGTACTTTACCGGATGACGTGTAAGGTGTTGCTAAGAAAAACTCTGCTTTTATTGGATAAACTAGTGAAAGATAAATTAAAATATCTGCATCTGTTTTGCGGTCACAGTTTTTTTTTTTTTTTTTGCTGTTGTTGCGTTAGAAAAATGGACTGCTAAAAAATAAAAAAAAATAAAGCCGAAATTATAAATGCTGCCATTCAATGCCAGTTAGTGTCTGATTTGCTTCTTGGGCGTGGCCAATTTCCTCGGTAATACTGTGCTGCTGCCACAGCTTCTGGATCTTTTTGTAACGCTCCTTGCAGAGGTGCAGGGGGTTCCCGCGTCTAAACAAAGAGAAAGCAGGGGTCAGTACATGCTGGATATAGGAATGAATGGTCAATGGTGCAGACCATTAAAGGGATTCTGTCATGATTTTTATGGTGTCGTTTTTCTAAATTACACTGTTTACACTGCAAATAATTCACTTTACAATATAAAATTTAACTCCTAATACAGTAAGTGTATTTTTTTAGTTGTAATATTGGTGTGTAGGTGCATCTCAGGTCATTTTGCCTGGTCATGTGATTTCAGGAAGAGCAAGCACTTTAGGATGGAACTGCTTTCTGGCAGGCTGTTGTTTCTCCTACTCAATGTAACTGAATGTGTCTCAGTGGGACCTGGATTTTACTATTGAGTGCTGTTCTTAGATCTACCAGGCAGCTGTTATCTTGTGTTAGGGAGCTGCTATCTGGTTACCTTCCCATTGTTCTGTTGTTAGGCTGCCGAGGGGGAAGGGAGGGAGGGAGGGGGGTGATATCACTCCAACTTGCAGTACAGCAGTAAAGAGTGACTGAAGTTTATCAGAGCACAAATCACATGACTGGGGGCAGCTGGGAAACTGAAAATATGTCTAGCCCAATGTTAGATTTCAAAATTAAATATAAAAAATCTGTTTGCTCTTTTGAGAAACAGATTTCAGTGCAGAATTCTGCTGGAACAGCACTATTAACTGTTGTGTTTTGAAAAAAACACAACAGTATCCCTTTAATGGACTGTGAGGACAGAGCCATAAGCTGCAACTCCCAGCAAGCTGAACTGATAACCTCCAGTACAAATTGCAAGAAGTGAGTTTATGTATTTGAAACCCACTCAAACAAATTGTTCCAAGTCAGAAAAGACCTTGGCAATCCTGAAATGATCAGTATTTTTTTTCTAACCATTGTTAGTAATTCAACTGTAAATATCCAGCAAAATATAATAATAAGAAAGAACAAATCAGTCTTTTCAACATACCGAAGGCCTTGATCAGTCTCTCCATAGTCGTCTAAGTAAGGAGGAGCATAGAAACAGCCCTTTGTTTTTCCAGCCAAAAAGAGAACTTGACACTCTCGGACTCTGTAAAAGAAAAAAAAAAATAAAGAAGTGAGAAAATTCAGGCCTCTGAAAAGGTGGTACAGGTAAATGTAGTTAAACTGTTCAGCAATGCACTGTAACAACTAATTGTTATAGGACAGAGGAGACTCGAAATGCTGAATTTATCAAGCAAAAAGCAAATGAAACAAATTAACAATGATATAATAAGGCAGTAATATGAACAGAGCTAGTAGCCTGTGCTGTAGTAAGCTCACTTGGTCGGTTTCACATGGAATCAAGTGGATATTGCCACAGCTTTATTATAAAGACTCGTGACACGTAGTGGAGGGAAGGCTACTTTGCTTTGATTTTGTGTAATAATGTACACTATAATGGCACTATAATGATTCACATTTATAATGAATGTCATTTTATGGCCTGGCTAAACTAACAATATTATGTCTTTCCACAGACAGAAGTTTCTCCCAAAAAACTCAAATCTTCTGGCCCACCTTCACCAAAGCTAGGCCCTTTTGTTCTCAATTCCCTGTCCAAAAGCTGTAAGGGTCTCCGGACCCTCCTGCACCTCATAACTAGGGAGAATCCCTTCCCCGGGGGTTGGTTATCCCCATGGTCCCTTTGGTATAAAGTCTTCAGGGAGGACAGGAGTCTGATGGTTGAAAAGTCCTGGGACTTTGAAGGCGCAGTCTACTAACAAAACTGGCTAAAAGTACAAACCGGAGGAAAATGCCCATGCCAGATCCACATGTGTAGGTATGGGCAGTGCAGGCCCCGACATCGTCCCCATCTAGTTCTGTCTGACAGCAGTAACTCTGGGAGCACAACATGGTTCCACACACCAGACATAGTGTAGGAGCCCTGCTTTTGTCTCCACCGGATTTAGGGCACCTACAATAGTAAGAAACAATGTTCATTCATATACACCATGTACCTGGGTCTCCTCTTTTTGCAATGCACTGCAAAGATTATAAAGGGAAATTAAGACACGTGTTCAGATTTGGTTCCCCAGGAAACAACACACGCCAGAAAAACACATATACAGTCGTGATTACATACGTGAAATTAGATGCTTGGTTGATCAGGCTGCTGTAATCCTCTGGGAGATCTATGAGCTTGTTTGATTCCCTTGGATAGCTAAATAGAAAGGTAAACAAACCACTTTAAAAAGTAACCAAGAAACGCCAGCACTTAGATTAAAGGGGGCAGTCGTGATATAAAAGGGTTGGATCGTGCCTTTAAAGGAGAAGGAAAGTCTTCTTCCACTTCAGGGTGGTTAATGTTAGACACCCACAAATTATTGTAATTACTTACCTGAAACCCCCAGCTGGTGCTTCAATCTGGAGAAAACTGCACCGGCCCAGGCTTCTTCCAGTGTGCAGGAGTAAATGGCAGACTGCTAGTTAAAAAATCAAAAATCTTCATTTAGACTATATTAAAACACATGCTGCAGCTAGCTTGACGCATTTCAGGCCTGAAAACGCGTCAAGCTAGCCATGCAGCGTGTGTTTTAATATAGACTAAATAAAGATTTTTGATTTTTTAAATAAGCAGTCTGGTGTGAACTCTGCAGTTTTCTCCTTTATACTTTGCACATCGTGGGACACTGAGAGACTCCTGCACCCAGTCGATTTTGTGCTGCGAACTTCAACTCTCTATATGCGGTGAGTCAGAGTGGTTTCCTTTTAACCTTCTTCTTCCAGTGAGCACCACGGAGCGATTCTCTTCCGGCTTCTTCTTTCTTTAAATTTCCCAGGGCAAACGCATGCGCAGTAGAACGAAATAGCCGAGTTTTTAGTTAAAGTTCGGCTTTTCCCTCCACTGCATATGCGCAACCGCGCAAAGGAAAGAAGAAGCCGGAAGAGAAGCACTCCTTGGTGCTCACTGGTATAACCACAGGCCAGTGCAGTTTTCTGCTGATTTTCTGCTGGAGCACTGGCCCGGGGTTTCAGGTAAGTCAATACAATCACTTGGGGGGTGCCTAACATTTGGCACCCCCAAGTGGAAGTTGACTTTCCTTCTCCTTTAAGGGGGGCGGGCCATGATGTAAAGAGGCGGGACAGTTATGAAACAGGGCAGAGCGGTAAAGCAAGGGAGCATAAAGAGCTGATAAGAGGGAAGAAAAAAGGTAAGACTGATCGAACTGAAGGCTTGAGTAGGTGGGCCAAGGGCTCTATAAATATATAAATACAAATGTATTTGAATTGAAAAGTTGCTTAGAATTAGCCGTTTTGTAACATATTAAAAGTTAACTAAAAGGTGCAGCACCCCTTTAAGCAGGAAACAGATACAAGACCATTTTCAGAATATGTACAAACATTTTAACAGCAGGAAAACCTACCTGACAGCAGTCCGTTCCCCATTCAGAAACCTTTTCACCTCTGCATGTTTACACCAGCTTGAGAAAGAAAAGAATATGTGAAGACATCAAGCAGTGCACATTGTTGCAATCGACTTATAATTGTCACAATGAAACCAACCAGAACTAGTTACAGCCTATAAAGCATCCCGTCTATAAGATACTGAATTACTTGCCTCAGTTGCAGAACCAAAATAGACTCCTGGGTTACTAATGTTATTATAAATGCCTAATGTTACAATTTGCTGTTTCCAAAATATACACTTTAACCTTCTTGATTTAAGAAGCATTCCGATGAGAGCCAACAATGGGAGTATTTTAGCAGAGAGTTAGAGAGATGCGGGTGAAAAATAACAACTGATAATAAACCAGTGCTGAATTTAATTTCTTAATAGAAAAAAGTAAAAGCAGTAAGTACCAACTAATGACTTAACTCAGATGTAAGGATGTTAATAGGAAGGAGGAGACAGAAATTATCAGGGCCTAAGAATATTATAGCTGTAAAGAGGCAATCCAGAAGACAAAGAAAAGAATACAGGTATGGAATC